>VWZX01003204.1:934936-1588803 GCA_013399015.1 Galbula dea | reverse complement strand
TCTCCCCCCCCCCCCCCCCCCCCTTAGAAAAGCAAAGTAAGAAACAAACACTAATACAGCCAAGGCAGCCCAGACTGGTGACACTTTGAATACAGCCAATTGTAATCCCAGTATTGTTCAGATTTTGTCTGCAAGGAATTCTGTCTAAAAGTGAGAATCTAGTCTCTCTCAAAAATCAAAAATAAAGGATACATAATTTCAAAGACTGCCACTGTTTTGGAATCTCTTAAAAGTTCTTAAAAAAAAAAAAAAAAAGGAAAGAAAAGGAAGATGTAGGGGGTTTAGAAGCAAAATTTCAGAACCAAGACATACCTGAGCAGAAGTTTGAGGCCATATCAGCCAAGACCACTGAGCAGGTCTTCAAAAAGAAACAGTTCTACTCTTAAGTGTAAAGTCATGTTTGCTAAACCATTTTCAAATATTTATTCTTTCAGTCTGGACAGGGCCTGTGATGCAGAAAGCTGTTTGCTGTCAAGGGGGACGCACACACTGTTCTAAAATCTGACAGATTTCAAAAAAAATACTTGAACCAGAATGAGTAATAAGCATACAGATCACTAGCACACAGAGAAGTCTGGAGTTGGGTTTGGTGGGTTTTTTTAGTAAACGAAATAGTTCTTCTTGTTGGTTATGGGGTTTTTTGTTTGTTTGAGTTTTTATATAAATAAAAAGCAGTATCTGGCAAGGCTTGTTTTGATAAAGCTGGAGCCTTCTGTCATCCCCCTTGGAAAGCTGCACGCTTGGTGCAAACTACAACTTGCAGCTCTTCCCTTCTACTGTTTTCCAAGAGCTGGCACAG
Organism: Galbula dea; assembly: GCA_013399015.1. Lineage (NCBI taxonomy): Eukaryota > Metazoa > Chordata > Aves > Piciformes > Galbulidae > Galbula > Galbula dea. The sequence goes on along the minus strand of VWZX01003204.1, from coordinate 1,588,004 downwards.
AGAATAGGAATGGAAAGCTACGTAATTGTGTACAGATGTTCATAAAGCCAAAGAGATTAGGGGTGGAAGTTTCCAGATAATCCAGAAAACACAGACGGAGCTGAGACCACATTTCTACTATCAGGAAGGCTCAAATTCTTAAGTGAACCAGTTAATTTTTTAAATCAGAATCTGCTAGAGTAATAACTTACCATGTCACACATGAATCATTTGCTCGTGGCGTGACGGAAAAGCAAGATCCCTGAGGCTGCAAATCTGGTAGTAATCTCTTAACCAGCATTAAAGAAAATAGCAGTAAGACTTAAGGACACATTAGCCACATTTGAAAGATTCATGTTTCTATTGCTTCTCTAATACATAATTATGGCTATACAGAGGTAATGTTTAGCAATTCAAATACTGATTGAATAATTTCTTGACAGATATATTTTGGATTAAACAAAATCAGGGCACTCATCTGTTAAATGGCTGATTTTACTGCCAGGTGTAAGTATGCAGTAGCATTTTGAATTTTAACAAACTTATAAGCAAAAAATGCTTGCAACAGGGGCCTCAGGTAGTTGAATTAGACATCACCTGGAAATCATACTGTTCTATTGCTACAAATGAAGCCAAGGTGATTACTAAGCGCACCAGCGTTCTAAACTGGATACGCAAGGACTGTACAACTTTCAGACAGTTACAGGGGAAAACAAAAATCTGAGATAGAGGGCTTTAGAAATAACAACAGTTAAGTTTTACATACATAGTTGAAGGACAGGCTGCAGGGCAGTTTACTGCTATTTGTAGCTACCTGAAAAAAAAAATATCATTCAGATGTGTTGGAACTATAGATCAGTATGTTACACAAAGAATTAAATAAGTTAAATGACTGAGCTTTTGCCATTACCACATCAGATGCTAGCTAGCCTTTAAATCTTCCCTCAGAACACTGCTTAAGAGAAATCAAGTGTTCCATAGGTGGGGAGAGAGCAGAACAGTTAATTTGGACACTGCTGTTATTTTATTAATGAAACAACTCTTGCTTCCAAACTGGTGCTCAAAAGGAATCTTCCTACTAGACAAACTGGCAAGTATCTTTCTTGCCTGGCACTGTCAGCATAAGGAGCAATTAAAATCCAAATGTGCTTTGTGAATGGCAGCTCACTGCTAAAGCTGAGGGCTTTATATCTTGAAAGGAACCAATTTAAATATTCTTTGTTTTCATATTAGTCAGATAAGTGATTTAAATTGAGTCAGATGGCTGTGGTTTTGTTCTTGTTTTTTTAATGTGAAATGGAACTGTCTTAGCTGTGGCTTGAACAGGAAGGAGAGGCAAACATAAAAGGGATTTTGCTCCCTTGCACCAGTTCATGTAGAGAGAGGCACAGAGTTACTGGTAGCACTCCTGGTGTCCAACTGTCCTCCACAACAGGGGAAGGTTTGTTTCTGTTCCACATTAACATCTGACAGCAGGAGTTTGGGGAGTGCCTTTAACGAGCAGCTGTAAGGAATCCTGTAAAGGGAGGACTGGTTTTGCATTCTGACTAATCTAGATTTACAAAGAATGCCTCAGCTCTACCTCAGTTTGCTACAGCTCCTCACCCCACAATGGCGTAAGGGCATCCTATGCATTAGTGCAGGTAGAAACATAACCGTTTAAAGAGGCAGTTTAACTGAATTGTTTTTTGCAGACCCAAAAATAAAACCAATCTGTTATTATGAACCTTTATTAGGTGGCTCACATTTCAGTATAAATCACACTAAAAAGACCTTTAAAAAAATATTTACACTACAGTGCTGACACATATCTTAAATGAAAAATTGGTATAAATAAGCTCTATGGAAAAGCCTGGAATTGTCAAAAAGAATTCTGGCTCATCTTACAAAAAATATATATGTTAAATGTCAGCTCTACTCTAAAACCTACAACTCAAAATTATTTAAAGACTTCTTTATGTTAAACCTGCAGTGTTTACAGTGCATCTGGCCCTAAGTGCTTTGATACTTCACAGTTATGGACAGGCACTGAGGAATGTTACAAAGCTACATAACTATTTTCTGTAACAGATGCGAAGGCAAGTCACAACCTTGCCTCACAGAATTTATGAATCTTTACATTATTACATCATTAAGTTTAAAAAGGAATTTAAAACCATATATACAAATTTAGCACAAAAAATCATCCTCTCTTTGTCCATGCGGTTTTGGATATGATGAACTATGTTGTCTTGTATCATCTGGATGTACGTGACCTCCAGGGCATAACTTGCCTTGTAAGTCCTTGTTGCCAGGTTCAGATTTAGAATCCATTTCCAACTTAAATGCTGTCAACTCAACATGATCCCGTCTAGTCTGAACATTCTGGCCCCCAAAGTCATTAGGTGCCACTGTCTTGTCAGCAAGGTCAACATTCATGGGTTCTTCCTTTATTCGGTGAGATGCAATAGGTTCGTGTTTTATCGACATAAATTCCTGCTGCAGATATTTTGTCTGCAGAGCATCTGAAATTTTGGTGTCTTCAGAGGTATTTTTGCTCATTGTACAAATTCTGCTGTCAGTCTGAAGTCCAATAACTGAAGACCTGGTATCTGCAGAGGTCCCTGCTTCAACAGTACTTGTATTTTGAGAAGGTTCTTCCTCTGAATGATATAGCTTGAGCCGGATGTGCCAGGCCAAACTGCACACAGCTGAAACTGTTTTGAACTGGTGCACAACATTCCTTGGGATAAAATAAATGTCATTATCGAATAACTGAATTCTGGCATATCGAATGCCTTCCCTTCGCAGCTGATTAAGTTTTGCATCATCAACCCACTGGACACACTGGAGGGGAGAAAAAGGAGGGAGGGGAAAAAAAAAAAAAAAAGGGGAAAACTCTGATTTTAGACTCTGAGAACACTTGACCAACAGTTCATAGCATGCTTACCTGTGAGAGTGGAGGCTCATGCAAATCTAATTGCATTCGCTGAACTACCTCTAAGAAGTCTTCAGCATGAAAACAAATTACATCTTTGGTTATACGAGGCTGCTCAGACCTGTAAGAATAAGAATTGCAGTGTGAAATGGACATGCTACAGAAGAAAATCTGCAAGCAAGGATAAAGCAAGTGATAAAAAATCCACAACAATACTAGCGTAACCTACATTCTGAAGAAAAAAGGTTGACTAAAATGGCTATTTCTCAAACAAAACCTCATTAAACTGGTTAAATTAATTAACTGCAGTTCCTTACAAGTGGCAGTAAAAGCAGCAGTAAAAAGCCAACAAGAGTCACTATTTTTAATTTTTATATTTAATTGACCTTTGCCTGCCTTGACGCTGAAAGACAGATGCCCCAGATACACTGGGCTTATTCTGTCAGCAATCTAACATGGTACATCCATCAGGTATCTCAAAATATGCAGCAGTCTGACTTCTGTTATGGCAAACATTGCCTCTTTGCCTCAAACACATTGCTCAGAGTCAGTACTAAATGCTGGACTACATAAGTTGCCACAATGTTAGTAAGCAGAAAATACTGGCATCCTCCACAAAACATCCCTTAAAAATACATTCTTATTTGTGCTCACTAGAGAGGTACAAAACAGCAAAACCTGAATTAAGGTTTGTCTCTGTATTCAAACTGTTAGCTGAGTTCACCTCTTGTTCCACAACATCTCCCCTAAAGAAATACACACTATTTACGTAATTCCTCCAGAGACATTATCTAAAATTAGCTAACAAAAGGCAGAACCAGCTACAACCCTTACCACTTTCTGATCTAAAAAGCAAACTCTGTTCTTCAATGGAAATGTATAAAACTAAGCTCCATATATATGGTTTTGATGGATGTTTGCTTATAGGTCTAGCTCAAACTGGGGCGGTTTTGCAAGAAGAGCCTGGTTAATGTCTGTCTTCATTCATGCTCTGCAGAGTTCCCCCAGGGCGGACAGGAGAGAACTCTTTGCCCACAGCTGGTTGCTGTGCAGGAACAGCATAAAGGCTGCATTTCCAGACACTGCAGAAAGGCACCACCAGCAACCGGATGTCCTCCTACCTCTCTCCCACCCACAGGGCCAGGGACCTCCTGCCACCCCTTGCCCTGTGCCCTGCTCCTCCACCTCCATCCCTCTGTCAACAGGGACCACTAGCTCGGATTTACTGGGATCCGGGGAAGAGCTAATACATGAAGACAGTTTTATATGTTTCAGAAGTTATTTAATGGATGTTGGAGCATTCTCTTTTAAAAGCAAGATTATACTAAATTTATTTATAGATGTGTTTATATGGTGTTATTAATGTTCTAAAAAACAAGCAGTGATGTACAATTTATTGGGCTTTTTAAACTGACAAAACATGTTTGCTTCATCTAGGTCATGACCTCAATAAAGTAAAAAATAACCAGTCTGAGGCTTTTTTCAGAGGAAAAAAATCCCAGATCAACTACTGAAAGTATACTGGGGAGAATTTTCAGACCACATATTTTACTTTCAATTTTACAAAGATTAAAATGTCCCTCTATATTATGGTCCATATACTCCTGAGAATATTTGCATACTAAAAACTTCAATCCAAAACAGTGTTTTCACAGCAGTATATGCTCTAGGTTTTGAACATTATATAGGAGGATTAAGTATAGTCAATGGTATTTTTAAATCATTCCTTTTCTCAGTCCCTATATCTGCAATAGTATGCAGTACCAACTCTCAGCTCTAATTCTGTCACAAAACATTACACTCCTTTTGCAAGCAGAAAAACTATTGCCAGACAACTTTTACTTCTATATTTGCAGATTTGATATTTAGCACAACTCTTAGGTTTTGCAAAATATAAACTCAAATGTAGAGGGTGTTGTGTCCCCCTCAAGCAAAACAGTGGCAGAATAAATCAGTTACATGTCCAACAAGACATTAAGTCTAAACAGAACTCTAAGGTAACTTCAGAAAAATCCATTTAAGTCCCTATTAGAACACTGCTAGAACTATTTTTGGCAATAATTTTCTTCCTTAATCTTATTATTCATAAGAGCTGGGCTCTTTTTGCTGTAACTTTTCAAAACAGATTCAAGACTACATGTTTTACCATTACTATTTCTGAGCAAATACATAAAGTCTAGCAACATATAACAAATTCCAATAATCATACAGGGAAGCACTAATAGTTTCTCACTCTGGAAGACAAACTTTAAAGCTTACTGAAGCACAGGACAGTTTTGCCAACAACAATGCCATAAAGTGCCTTTTGTAAAAATCCACCCAGATTTCCCACATAAGTCTCCAAAAGTTTTGACAATTGAAAAGTTCCCTGGTATTTGCTACGTTCACTGCCGTGCGTTGAGAGGTCCAGAAATAAGCCTCTCTAACCACCACAGTTCTAAAGCATGCTTGGTATCACCTACAAAAATGGCATTAAGTAATCAGCATGATCACACCACTGGCATTTATCATACTTCAACGCCATGCAGTCTTTAAAATGGTTGCTACCAATAGCCAGTTCTTCCACAATTTCTAAATATTCACATAAAAAAAAGATCACAATCTAGTAATTTTACAAAACACCTCAAATCAAGAGCCTATTTAGGAAGCAAAAATTTTTTTTCTTCCAATACTATGTTTTGTTTCCAGTTCTGTCTTCTATCTCCTAAAAATGCTTTTTGCCTTTCAAAAAGCTCTGTTTTCTGTCTATTCTGAAACACAGGAGTAATTCTACCTAGCATTAACATTCATGTCTATTATCTACGAAATAAAACCCACATTCCTGAAATCTACAGCAACTTCTTAATTCCAAAGCTTTTTTTGCACACTCAGTTCATTTTTATACTAATGACAAACTAACAACTCAGTTCAGCAAGTTTAGGAATTGCTTTATTTTCTCCTGGCAGAAAACGTTAATCTTATATTTATTTCATGCATTATCTTATATTTTACTTACATTTTTTAATTTATCTCATTATTAAAACATGCACATTTCTTCTGCTACACTGCCCCAGTCACTCCTGGAATATCTCCAACTTTTAGTTTTGTTCAACTACTCTATAATAGTTTTTTTTAAAAAACCCTAACACTCAGATTTTTCAAAACTTCCATCCATATTGGTTAGTGGGAAGTTCCCACAGACATTTTAATCATTGCAATTTAAATTCTTACTAATTTCCATAGGTACAGAGGTTTGGGGAGTGGAGAGGGTTTTTTCAGTTGTTTTTGTTTGTTTGGGGTTTTTTGTTGTTGCTGTTGGGTTTGTGGTGTTTTTTTTTTGTTAGGGTTTTTGTTTTCCACCCTTCTCTTGGATAAAGCTTTGAACATCTCTGTCATATGTGCAAAGTGTAACTTTAAATAATCAGACCTACACACGCACCTCTGAGGCAGAAACTTATGTCAGCCCTCAAGCACTAAAAGCAAAACAAAGCGTGAAGTATTTTTACATCTTACATTAATTCAATTACAGCAACTCAGTTATAGTTAACTAATTGTCATTGCAAGGCACCTTTCTAGTTTCAAATACACAGCAAAACTATGCAATCTAGCAGAGGGCAAACATCTGGTGCACAGAGACAGAGGAAAAAGGTCCAGTACCTACTAAGTCTTCACTAAAACATTAAATACTAAATTAAACTATTCTGTGCTCCTTCTACCAATTACAAATGGAAATTCAGGGAAATGTTCTCCAAATACCTAAGTGAATCAACACATACCACTCTCCACAGTGCACAGCCTTCAATACTCCCACAGCAGCCGTAGTTTGTCTTTCAAAACCTTGTCCTATGTGATCTGCATGGGCTCGTGTCCGGTCTTCAAATAGCATTTCACGGGGTTCACTGGTTCGAGGTAGGTACTGCAAGTTTTTTATTTCATTGGTAGTTCTGCATAAGAAAACCAGTATTAGTGCTACAGAAATTTTGGTTAATCGCCTAACTTCCACCACAGCCAATAGGACTGGTTTTCTCCCTTCAGTAAGAATATACAGTCAAATGAGAAAAACAGTAACACTTATGACCAATTAAAAAATGTACTGAGTTATGCAAAAAATCAGAACATCTATGAAATAAACTTAAAAAACACAACCAACCAAAAGAAAACCATTTCAACACAGTATTAGCATTAAGTGCACTAAAAGGCCCCAGTGAGTGAGCAGCCTCACCTCAGTCTCCAACCGCAAACCCAGACAGAAAGCCCAGAAGCTCTAAGTCCTTGGCCTTCAGTCCTGATCTGAGGCATGCTGCAGCAGCACTGGTCTTCATCTCACCCAGAGGTGTGCTAGGCCACAGACTTCCTTCCCAGCTCAGGATGGCTTCTGTCATGATAGAGCTGTCTGGCAACCACTAGACCCAATCCTCAGTGGCAGACTGACTTCCTGGCTTTACGTCAGACCTGCCTCATCACCACACACTTGCATGTCACAACAGAGTATGGATCCAGCCTGGTCCCCAAGCCTTAGGTCTGTCCTACCTGCCTCCCTCAGGCACTGTGAGGCTGAGCCCTACCATTATCAGCACCTGGCAGAGAACTAATTCTGTCTAATTCTGTCACAAAACATTACACTCCTGCTTCCTGACCATTAGATATACAAAGCTTAAAAGATGTCATCTAATGTTGGAGGCATTACCATTCAGATGAGAGAGAAGCCCTTCTCCCTTGAAGTCTTATCCACTCACATTTAATGCCTGTTCACATTTCACTGCAGTTTGCACCTTAAATTCTTACTAGAGCTCCAAAAGGACCATCACCTTACTTGGCAATTTAAAAATAAAAATCCACATCCTTATAGAACAAAGCAACTTGAAAGGATGTTTTGAAATTAAGACCTACAGAAATTTATAATAAGATACAGTATCAACTAATAAAAGGTTAGGGATAAAATGAATTGGTAAAGAAGGCATACTAACCAGACCTTTATCATGCAAATTAATTTAACATACCTCTTCCTTTTGAAAGGTGACTTTGGCATGTCAGCCACAGGGATCATCTGTTCTCCAGGACGTACCCACATAATGGGACCATCATCACTGTCTTTACGACTCTCTAATTTTAAGCTAGAAAGTGTTCCCCATGGCAGTGTACACTAATGGGAAATACAAGCCACAGTTTTGAAGTGAGTTACTTTGAAAACTTTCTAAAAGCAGCCTTTATCTGTCACAATGAAAACATTTATTGGACCACCCAATTATATAACCAATTATCACATACTCTCACTTTATTGTAACAGTACTAGACAGCATATTGTCCCCCTTCTCCCAACCCATTCCCTCCTGTCCTTACTTTTAAGAAGGGTGATTCTTCCAACATATCAAGGAATTCAGGGAAGTAATCCCCCACTTCCTCATCAACTGCTCCAACCAGGCTGATCTGTCTCATTGGGCCAGCTCTATACGTACCATGAGAGTATGTTCTTTTTACCTACAAGTAGAATATGACAGCAAAAGTTATATCAATTAAACACCTTTAGTCTCTATACTTATGTTTTCTGATTGGTATTACTCCTACTGTCTTCAGTATATTTAAGATAATTATGAAGTCAATTAATATGAATCCATCACAAAAGACAAAAGTTCTTGTTAAAGATACATGACACTTGCGTTTTATTTATGTCACAGTTTGAAGGTAAGTTTGAGTAACTATTCACTAACTGTGAAAAGCTACTTATGTATGTTCTCCTCAATAACTGGTAAATAAGTTTTCTTACCTGGACTACTAAAGTCTAGTTGAATTTCTGCCTTTTTCCTGTAATCATTAGGCAGAACCCCAAATTACAACTAATTAAACATTTCTTCTACTAATCCTCCTCTCCAGTATGACTTCTGTGTGAGCACATTAATGGGAGCTAATTACCATAGTGAAGACAAGACTCAAAAAAAAATTAGCACCTATTTTTGCTGTGCTAACACATCTTGTGCTGCCTTAAAACCTTAAGGGCTGTAACAGTCATAGAATCTTTTATTTTGAACTTGAAAAGAAACACATTTTGCTATAAGGTTTTTTTTTCAATAATCTGATCTGTCATGTTACATCAACAAAATACTTAAGTGTAAGATTGATAAAGATCACTTTCCCCCTAAGCTTCCGATCTCAGACTGAAAGACTGTGGTACTAGATGAAATGTGACAAGGAAGGGAGGCTCACTTGCCATTACTAGCTTACTGGACAGACCAATTCCAAAGTAACCTAAAACCACTTTGTGAAGCTACAGATAAGTCATAAATCTGTTACAGTTTACTGATAATCCTAACATGCAGAAGTATGTTTCTTCCACAGGCATAAGTTGCTTATTATTCCATCATTCCAGGCCACAATATTAAGCTGCTGATTTCACTCACATCCCTGATTAAAGGGAGCCTTTCTTCCACCTTTTTCCTTGCTTCCTTCTGCCACCACTACTATTCTCCCATGTAACGAGTGACAGGACAAGAGGAAATGGCCTCAAGCTGCGCCAGAGGAAGTTAAGATTGGATATTAGGAAAAATTTCTTCACCAAAAGGGTTACCAAGCATTGGAGCAGGCTTGAACATTGTCATCCTACAAATAGGAAACTTTTTAGACCCTATGTTAAAGATGTTTCTATTGTCTGTTTGAAAAAGTCCAGTGGAACCAAGCATTTCAAGAGATTAATTTAAAAACCGTAAATTGGGGCAAGTCACAACTGAATTCCATTGTTAATACAAGAGGGCTTTTTTCAGTTGGAAGTCTAACATTCTCCTGTGAGAAATTTAAAGATATAAACGTCTTTCCATTTTTCAGCTTTAAAACCAGTAAGTCTGGAAAAGTTGTCCTCATAGACCATAGAATAAAAAAATGCAAACCCACAAAACTCAAAATAATTTCAAGAAACCCACAAAGAAAGCCCCACCAAAGACCAACATAAGCATTAAATCACCATGAAAATATGCTGGGAGATCAGAGGGAATAGTGGGTTTCCATCTCTTTACACAAGTGCACAAGCAATGCACTTAAGACATTTGTGTCTTAGAAGTGAAAAACATCCAGCTTAACATTCACCGTTTTTCCCGAGTTTGTAATCTCAAATGCTACAGTCATGAAGAGGCAATATAGCATTCTTTCTTATTTGGTGCCCACATGGTTTTCTGTTCCTTGCCAACTGTTTTCAAACCCTTAAATGCTTACATGTATTTTCAATTCCAAACAGGAACCAACACTGAAGCATCAAAATTTCACTGAACAAATATTCATGAGAATTGCTCTGAGTTTAAAAATACTTAAAAATCTGCTTGGTTACTTTCTACTGTTAAACCAGATGTATTTCATACTATTTTTGTTCCGTATGTCAAGGGTGGGTTTGGTATCAGAATAAGATGCCTCGACAGTTCTAGCAGTACTGAAAGGTGACCCAGTATCATTAAAGCTTTAATTTCAACAAATGTACCATTTCCCAATTGGAAGTTTCTGAAAATACAATCCCAAGATCTTTACTGCAGTATAGTTCCACCAGTATTCTTTGACCACTGTAGTTTATCACTTCATGTTTCATCTTGCAGATAAAATCCTCAAATAATGTAACGGACAGACAAACATTTTCAAAAGCAGTATCACAAAAATATAGAGGATGACCTATTATTCTGAATTCTAATGACAAAAACAGTGAAGAAAAGTATTAAAAAATATATATAAAAATAGCATCAATTAGATATCTTAACAGAAAATGATCTTGTTATGAGCTGTTATCCTCTTGTAACTCAAGATCTATGACAAGGTTCAGCCACAGATCTTGTCCAAGCCACCAGTGCAAACCTCAAGGGTTTTGTTTAGCTTTGGTTATTGTTAACACAGATTATATGACCAAACAGAACAACATATGGTTGTCATTACAGAGCAACATATGACTGTCATTTCATATTTATTTGTTGAAACTGTCAGGAAGCAATCTAGAAAGGTAACTATTATAATATAAAGAGAAACAAATCAGCATGTCTTGCAGAATTCTAAACTTCATTCCATTTGAACTGATTCTTTGTTCAGTGGTATTCAATAAACACTTTTTTCCTTTTGCTTGGAAAACAACAGGCTGCCAGCATCTATCAGAAAAGTCACTTACACACAGTCTTGTGGATTGTTTGATTAAAAAAACCCAAACGTGTCAACATATATACTTTAGTGAAGTTAAAAAGTATTATTTCATCATCCAGAAATGAGGGGGGGAGGGTAAAGGAGGCTGTACTTTAAGGAACTGGCACAACAAAAAACAGTTGCTAAAAACTGTTAAAACTTCTTAACAACTAACCAAACATTCAAAAATCTTCAAAGCAAGAAGTGAATTCTACTTTTAAGTAAAATTCTACTGAGTGCTACTGAAACACAACTGAAGAGACAAGGTTTTAATATTAAGAGTTCTTTCCAGAAGACAAAGCAACATACAGAAATAGACAAGGGAAAAATCTTTAATAAGAAAATGAAATGTTAACTAATTATTTCAGATTTTCTCAAAATGAAAGAGATATTCAGCAATTCTCCTCAAATACTGGAAAAACAAGTATTTTCAAGCAAGATTTCACAAATTAGAAAATGAGTAAGTAGCAAAAACCTTTCTAAGTTTAAGAGCCAAACAAGGACAATATTAAAGATAGTATTAAAAGAGAATTGGAATGAAAAGTTCTGTGTCCAGAACTTTAAGTGAGGACAAGCACTCATTTGAAAAGTCCAAACACAAACATGACCTACCACTACTATTGCATCTCTTCCTCTAAAATTCTTGTTATTCTTTACACTACCTGAATATCCAGTGTCCATCACAGTTAACAGAGGCAATATGGAATAAGTTACTTCAGGCTTGGGGGAGGAAACAACAACAAAAACTGTTACTCTGAAGATGCAAGCTGCTTGCCGTTATGGAATGGGGCTGATTGTGCAGTCATGCTCTCATCCTTGAGCCACTGCTGGGATAGTAAACTAATATAATTCGCTAACTCAGCAATAAAACTAATCACTCAGAAGGTTATATTTTCTGCTGAATTTACAAAACAAGGTGGCTTACCAGATCGAGAATCATCACAGCTTGGCACAAGAACATGCAACTGGGAAGAAAGCAGCAAGAAGGACATTCTCTTTTAGCTGCAATAAGTGCTAGGTTGGCTCTGAATTCATCCAACTGCACGCTGGGCAGTGCAAATACAAGTGACTTTTCCTAAACTGAATGAGTATTCTCACATATTCTGTAACACAACAGGCAGACACTGCCCATTTTCAGTACTGTATTTTAGAAAAATAATAAAGATGACTAAGAGAGCCTAAGGAGAGAACAGTAAGACTAGTAAGGATGTAGCATGTTATAGTAGACTGCAATAACTCATATTACCTAATCTAGGGAGGGCAAAAAAAGGCTGTTGTTAAGCAACCTTCAAGCACAGAGAACACTGGAAGAAAAGCATAAACTGTCTGCCTTGTCCACTAAAGATCAAACTAAAAGGGACTGGCAGGGGGATTAAAACAAGAGGACAAAGAAACAAAACAAATTTTTTAACTTTTTTCAACAGGTCTCTTTGGGAAGCAGGGAATCACCTAGAGATCTCCAGCAAACACGAGAAGAAGAGTTTGTCAGATATTGCTTAAAAGTAGTCTCATCTTGAAGCACAAGGAGTTGTTGGGTATTGCTCAGCATTTTATTTTACCTGTACTAAGAAGCTTCTTCTGGGACAAAACTGCAGGAGAATAAAATCAATCCACAAAGCACTGTTACGGTCAAAAATGAAGTGTGTCCTTCAGGGTTTCAAGCAAGGCAATAAAAATTTACACTTGCTCAGCATGAGAACACAGCAGTGAATTCAAAATACTAGAGGCATTTGCCTCAACAGCACTAAATAGTAAGCTGCAAGTAGGTGCCAAAAGCTGATTATTTATATTCTCTGAAATCCTCATAAGAGCCTGACAAGTATGGTTCATACAGCTATCATGTAACTAACTGATGCAGCTGTTGCCATTAACACAAATGATGGAGCTCAGAGATGTACCTACAGAGGAGAGTTTTCCCCCTTGCTGGCTACAAGAATACCCCTACTAATTCCATTGTGCCCAATTATAGCAACATTTTAAGTCTTAAGAGACAATTTTCACAGAAACAAAGCTGTTCCATCAAGCAAAAACGTTTAAGAATTAAGGAGTACTTAAGCATAGGCCCAAGCTAGGTGATTAAAAATTCCCCAATTCCTCTCTCCCCAAAATTTAAAAGCTAATTCTGAGGACACAGAACCAGTTCCAGAGAAACTCCTCTTTTCTCTACCTGCTCTAACTACTTACAAGCTTCTGCCCAGTTCTAATCTAACAAGTGAAGTTATATTACTTCTGTCTGACACAGGTATATGGGGAAGCTGAGAGGAGTTAATTTTCAACAATGCAATTATGAAACCGAAGTAAATGACTCAAGAGGTGCAGACTTTTCCAGACACAGACTCAGGAGTACTCCAACAAATCTGACCTCACCAACAGAAATTCCTGTGGAACCTGCCTCTTATATATACTATAGATATTGATGATACCATTTTCATTCCAAGTTAATCTAGCCTTTCAGGGAAGCAACTGCATTACAATTCACAAAAATAAAATTTAGGCTTTTCTTAACTGTTTCTTTAGGGCAGATACTAGCACACAGAAATGCCTGCATTTATGCTGCCCAAGACAACAGGTAGGACTTAAAGAACAGATCCAGCTTTTTTTAAAAACGCCCTAAGATAGAGCAGCATCAGGTAGCTGCTTGTAACATGTTCTGTGATTCTTACTATTAACGTTTTACTTTACATACTGAAAAAACACAAACTAGTGAACATATTTCACAGAATATTCATATTTCACAGAATATTCATATTTCACAGAATATTCATATTTCACAGAATATTCATATTTCACAGAATATTCATATTTCACAGCAGTGGATCTTCTCTTAACCAGCACTGCAAATGTTCTCTTGCAGCAACATTACAGTTCTGTATATCCTTGTGGAAAACACACACCTGAAATGTGTCAGTAAACGCAGCAGTGTTCATACAAATGCTCATTTAGCCGAAGAACAAAGTTCTTTTATCAAAAGGATGGCAGTATAACTTGCACTGAACACTTCACAATTGCCTAAATAGTGAAGACTAAAATAGTTCAAAAGTATTCCATATGACATTAAAATTCACAACCAGGGAGTTAAGCAAGCTGAAGTTGATATAATGAAAAAACAGAATTGAGCTTCCTCATTAATTGTTTCAGGACATCTGACTAGGTAACAGTCTACAAAGGTTAGAATTCTTTTCCCCTGAAATTAGAAGAGCTGAAAATAAATAATTCATATGCAACCGTAATATGTTTCTACAGCAAGTTAATCAATAGCAGGGGTGATGTTTAATCAGTAGCTGTTGGTGTGAGTATACAGTCATTTCTCTCTGGAAAATTATTTTTTAAAAAATTTTAAAAAAGAAAAGATATTCACAAGCTGCCTGTCATTTTGCCACTAACTTCACAGCCTTCAAGAGAAAACAGCTAACTGGGAAAAATGCAAAACGATAAGGAACAAATCAGTGGCTTTGTTAACCATCATCAAGTCCTCCTTTAAATATGAATTTAGAAACCTCAAACTACAAATGCAACTCATTAACTGTGCCCTATACAAATTCTATGTATACCATTGCTCTAACCTATTAAAACATTTCAGTTTTACAAAGAAGTTCATACAATAAAACTACAGCTCTGATGTCCCAATAGCCACAGCTGAATCATTTTAACTCCTCAAAACTACACAAACCTATGTACACACGCATGCAAACAAGTCCCCTCCTAGATAAAAACCCAAATTTGTCTCAGTTAAGCTCCTTATCTTTAATACTGCAGAACTAACTTATTTAAGTTAAAAGAATTCCCTTGTTTCTGGTCTTCTGCATCATCCACACAGCACAGCTAATAGTAACTTCTGTTCTTAAAAACCCATTCACAGTTGTTTGAAACCATTATATGAAAGTAAAATGTATAACCTCTTACCTGAGCATGAAAATTTGACATAGTCGTTGTCTCTATATCTTTCTTTCCCAAAATCTCCATTTTCACTGGTGAATTGGGAAAATTAAACGAAAAGTAGTCTAAAAAGTCAGGTAAATAAGTAGCTGCCCCATGAACAATACCCATTACATAGTAAGCTGCACAGTTTTCATTTTCACTAAAAACCAGACCCACAAACTCTTCTGCAAATCTCTCCATCTCCACAGGAGATAAGTGGGAGAGTTCATTACTGTAGGCATGGATAACTGATGCACCTCCGTTAGGCTGGTGCTCAATATGAATCAGCTGTTTGAACTCCAATGTGTCCAACCTTTTGAGTTTATTTTGAACCCGTGGCTCCTTTAACGAGACAAATGGAAACTCACTGTTCTCTGGTATCTTGGACTCACAGTCCTTCTTGGGATCCATATTTTTCCCATTGAAATCCTTAAGATGATCATCTATAATGCCTTTGGCTTCCTGATCCTCAATATCAGAAACCAATCCTGAGCAGATGGTCTGAATGGATTTGCTGTACATTTTTGGACGCTTCCTCTTCTCATTCTCTTTATGTTTCTTTTTCTTTTTCTTCTTAACTTTTTTAATCTGTAGCTCTTCTGCATTGGTTTTTGGTTTCTCCTTCCCAGCTGTTGAGAGGAAAAAAAGATCTCTTAAGTATCTTAATACACAAAAATTATTTATTTAAAGATCAGGATTTGAAGTCCTCATCATGGCACACAGACCAGAGACCGATACCAAGGGTCAACAATGTGTATCTTACTGAAAACAATCTGTAAGAAACACCTGCCATGTTCACATTATTACAGACAAATAAGCAGGGGGAGAGGGGAAGGGAATTATAAAAGTTTCCCAAGGATGCTTTCATGATGAGTCATAATCCTTAATCATATCCTTTGTCTGGTCATCAGCAATCACTATAGCAGAAAGTTCAGAGACATTATATGACAGTTATCAAACAAGGGGTTTATAAACAGTCAATGAATCTTTAGCAAGCTGTTCCCAAGATGCCCCTGCCAGAACTTACCTTGTCAGATAGCTCTGAATGGTCATTCTTCCAGAACTAAACTTTGTTGAAAGACATATGTAAACATTTAAAAACTGACCCCTTACTTCTTAAAAGCAAAACAAACAAAAACCCACCCTCAAACTAAATCAAAACCAAACACAAACAAACAAAAAAACCCTCACAAACAAAAACCCAAACTACAAGCAACCACCAAAACCAGAAACTAGCTTCAAATTTATATAATATGCAAGCTGAACTGAAAAGAAACTGTAATGGCCTACAGCCAAAAAGCACTCATTTAGGGATAACATGTTCAAGTGATTCCTATGGTAAACATTCTCCCTTGTTTTAAAGTGTTTTTCTTCTAGTGCTTTTGGGGGTTTTTTGCAAGTAATAAACATGGTAGCCAACCCTTCACTCTAAGTCAGATTTAACATAGCATATTTTATGAGCACAATTTCACTTCTGGCTAACAACTTCAACTGCCAAAAGACAGTATCCTCATGAAAATATGTCCTTTTATTAGGCTAAATTTATGTAAAACCAGCACAGGCACTTGCAACAGGACTGCTTCATTTGAAGGATACAATATTCACCACGTCTTTGTTAACGATCTTTCTTCTGCCATAAGAGTCTTTAAATCTGACCACAAAGAGCAGCTACACGTGTACAACCGATTACTTCCATCTTAGAAGAGTCCTGAAAATACTTCATTGACAGTACCAGAGTACTTGAGTGAAATGTCACTTGACAAAAATCACCTACTGTTCACATCCTAGGGTACTATAATAGTGTCATTACAGCAGCAGTTCCACTCAGGGGGATATAAAACCAAAGAAATTGTTTATGATAGTGGGAAGTTTCACATTACTGGCTTAGAAATCTCAATCCAAACCTCAAAATATGGACTACGAAATATACAATTTTTTTCCCTCCTCCTGACTGCAGGAATACACAACTGGAGAGCATCCAGGAGTCTACAGGTATTTTAAACTCTTCAAAATACTTTAACTTGCCATTTTAAAATTGTTTCCCTCTAAATATTAAAATTCATTGCTATACTGATGGATAGCACAGAGAAATCAAACATTTACAGATATTAAATTAGTTTGAATATAGAAAATATGGAATTACAGCACTGAATGCTGCAGCAAGGTGGAGCAGGAGGAAGGTGGGGCTACCTGTCAACTCAATTCACTTTTTCTCAAATGGAGCTCAGATTTTTGTAGGGACTAGTCACTCAAATCTGGGACCTCACACACAGCAGGAAAAGGATGGAAATTTATATACTCTGGGGTATAATCAGCAGTAATATAACTCGCAACAAAAAAAAATTCTAGATTTTAAAGTAAGATACTATTTGCAATGGCATGAGCCCAATTGTTCTCTTGTGCTTTAGCATGCCTACAATCACCAAAGAAAACCTTTAAGTAAGGATCAGCATCTATATACCCTTGCTGAGCATCCAGCTATTAAATGACATTTCATTCAACATTCCTATTTGAAATATGAAATACATAAAAGATAGGTATGAATCTGTATCTGTGGAAAACTACCTCAAAAATTTTTTATTTACATTGCCACAATACAAGAAGGCAGATTATCTGATTTTCATTCTGGCCCATTCCTTGCCTTTGATTATATTCCCTGAGACATTTTACTCACTAATGATCAATTTCATTTGACTCCTCTGTAATATGTGATGGCTGGCTTTTTTAGCATATTCCACAGATGCAGCTGGGGAGTGGGAACAACCCACACCAAACACCCACCCTACCCACATGCAACCCACCGCAAACTCCACTTTTAAACTACAAAACAGGCTTCCTAAAGAGATAGTCAATGCCCCAAACCTAACAGTATTTAAGAGGCATTTGGGCAATGCCCTTAACAACATGGTTTAACTTTTGGTCAGATCTGAATTGGTCAAGGAGCTGGACTACATGACTGTTCTAAGTCCTTTCCAAAGGAACCAGTCTACTCTGTTCTAATTATCAGTAAACAGCACTCATCTGAGCAACGCCACAGTCCCAAAAGCAGTGCTGCTTTTAAGACAGAAAAGCCCAGTGTAACATGTGCAATTAAAATCAGATAGCTGAATTGCAGAATCACAGAATGTCAGGGGTTGGAAGGGACCTCACATCTAGTCCAACCCCCCTGCCAGCGCAGGATTCCCTGGACTAGGTCACAACAAAGATCCCTGACCAGGAATCGAACCCAGGCCCAGGCAGCGGGAGTGCTGAATCCTAACCTCTAGACCAACCTAAATTAATGTTTTGAAATAGTTTGACATTGCCTAATTTGTTATGCAAAGTTCACATAAACATATCCAAAAAGGTTTGCACTCAACCAGTTGTAAAAATATGTTTTAGCTAACTTGGTATATGCCTACATAAGCACTCAAAACCTGGAGAGGGATTACATCTTTTAAAAGAACATTTATCATTCTCTGTGTTTTCACACCACCTCCACAAAACCTTCAAAAGGGAAAAAAAGCTCTTAACCACAGGATAAAAATAACTCTTTCTGGAATCCAACACAGACCTTCTAGCTTGAAAAATATTTTTTCTGTTTAGCTTTAAATACAAATATTTTAATAATATGGACTGGTTTTACTTTTGATCACAGACTAAAAGGGTTATGCCACTTACACATAGGTCAAGTATTAAAGTACACACTTTCCCAAATCATGAGAAGTTGCCAAAATGGTGCACACAATTTGCAATCAAACATTTGTCACCAGCCTCTCATATCTGAATACAACACTCTTCTCTTCCACAAAACTTTTTGGATCTCTATATACCAAAAAGGATAGATAATTTCCTATTTTTAATTCTGAAACATCTGGAAACCACAGTTTTGTTCCTTCAGCAACAATCACTGAAGGTACAAAAGTCTGCATGCAAAAAAAACCCCCACCTACCATAAGATCTATGATGGGAAGTAGCAGAGACCCCTGAACTGCTACTTGTAAGTGCAAAGAGAGATAGAAAAATCAAAGTGGGGAATGCCTATCCTTGGGAGAAAAAAATCTGAATCCCTTCTTCAAAGGTCTGAGCTACTGATGCCACTAGAGTGGAAAAAAAAAAAGTCTTCAAATACAGAAGTCAATCAAGAAACAGGATTCCAAATGGGATTTTTTTCAAAACATTACTAGAATTAAAAACTTTTTAAAAAATACATACCAACAAGAGTAAAACTTAATTCTCTGAAAGCACTTCAAGCAGAAGTTCAAAGATGATGTGAGAAATGCTTTGTTCTTTTGAGTCTTTTTCAAATTCACCACCTTATGCTACTGCATACACAAGACAAATTCTGTCAAGAACACTACTTTCACACTGGCAGCAAATTATACACTTAGGAAAAATTATTTTCAGATAATTTGGACATCTTATTTTATAATGAAAATTGTATTTATATTATAACATTAAACTGAATACTGACAGACTGGAAAAATGTTAAATTCATACCCATTTACTCAGACTTCAAATGTGGATACACGATACAGCTGAACAATCTAAGAGCTCATTGCCACAGATGGGTAGAGTCCAACTTCCCACTCTCCTACCACTGCTTCTGGCACACAGTCCTACACCATTCCTGGTACTGACTGATGCTCATCTGATTGCACAGTAAATTGACTTAATGGCTCAGCAGAAA
Organism: Galbula dea; assembly: GCA_013399015.1. Classification (NCBI taxonomy): domain Eukaryota; kingdom Metazoa; phylum Chordata; class Aves; order Piciformes; family Galbulidae; genus Galbula; species Galbula dea. The sequence goes on along the minus strand of VWZX01003204.1, from coordinate 1,568,403 downwards.
ACTACTCGCTTTGCTGCTAGATCAGTGAACAGAAATGATTCACCACATTGCCAGACAGGAACTAGAGCACGGAGACCACTGAGAGCAGGCAGTGAGGAGCAGCAGAACCCATCCCTCATCAGTGATAGTAAACCACTTGATCTGCTTAGCCACACTGCCCACCACACCCTCATCAGTCCATGCCATGAACTTGAACAAGGCTGAATTTTCAGGGGTAAAAAAAAAAAAATCCCACCACACACACCACCACCTTGACACATATGACATAGGACAAAGTTCCTAACAAACCTTTACAAACGTTTCCAAACCCAAAAGCTTGAACTTTTAAATTTAACATTAAAGTGAAATGAACTGCCCTTTAAAGGCAACATTCTAGTGTGTTTAAGTGTAATATGGTTCAGACTACAATTTCTTCTCTGTTCTTTATTACAGTGTGTGGGTGGTGCTGCATAGCGCTTGTGCAGTACAAATGCTGCTCTGACATCAAGATACGTCCAACTTAAGAATATCTGTGTTCAATTATTTGAGCATATAGCCAAAGTTTTCCTGACAAACACAAAATGGAAAACTGATTTCTAGACGCAGTATTTCTAAGCAAAGTTTGACTAGAATTTCACAGAACTTGTAGGAGGCGCATTTCTAGCCTAAGGCTTCTGCTCTGCTGAATTTCAAAGATCCACTCTGAAGCAGGTGTTTAAAGCTGCTAAGATACTGCAAAAACTTCCATAGCAAAAGGAATTCATTTGCTGAAATACCAGGACTGCTATCAGCAATGCCCAATAAAATACTTAAAAGCTGCTACAAGGATATATGCTGACTTCTATGTTTAGCTCATTAAGGTAACTGCCTCTTACCTATGAAAACCACACAGGAAGATCCTGATATTAGTTTCAGTCTTCATCATAAAAAGAAAATCCAAATAATACAATAAAGAAGCATGCTCTGACAGTGTCTCACCCTGCCTAGATGACTTGAGTCCAGCATTGTTGGTTCCTTTTAGGTTCTCAAAGATTTGTGTAGACAACTGAATGCATTAGCCGAATAGGAGTAATAGAGACAGCAGGAACTTTAGGGGCAGAAATGGATCAGTCATTTAAAGGAATGAGAAGGAACCTAGAGTAAGCAGCAAAGACATCCCTAGAACACTTGGAAAAGTGATCCACTGGCCACAGAAAAGCTAAGGAAACTATTTATTGCACCCTACTAAAAACACTTGAGGCCTGCTGGAACTTAGATGAGCTCTGCTCTCAGTTATCTAATCACACATATCCTACCTTTATTTTACATCTGGCTCGCTCTATACTCACATTTTATTGGTAGCAGTTGGTAACTTGGTGCATAAGGACTGTGAAGCAAAATCAGTATTACCCACACATCAGTGTGGTGGGTTGTGTGCCCTGCACTCTTACCTCAGTCTTTCCCATCCCTCAATGTCCCATCAACTGAAGTGCATTACACACAAACCCCTCAACGTTTTCCCTAAAGGCACACAAAGACAAAATACAGTCGATGGGAAAAAGCATGCAGCATGACTCAGATGTAGGTCTTGTCTTAAACACACCAATTTTAAAACTGCTTCTGTACAAAACCCATCTCTTCAAAATTTAAAAGGTTCAAGAGAATGTATAATTCAAATGTTGTTTCTCCCAGAAGAATTAAAAAGCTTTAGAAAACCACTTATACTTACAGATGTTCACACCAGCATGATAAAGATGTTCATTCTCCTTTCTTCCCTGCATTCTTGCAGAAACACATGCTAAGAACTTCTCCTACCATACTTTTAGAAATTGCTGTGCTCTAATGTAAATAATGAGAAAAACAGGACTGACTTTTTTTGAAGGGAAAACATAAAGGGGACTGTTCACAAAAAGTCTATTAATCTTTGTCTCTTTGCAGGACCCCCAGTAAGCTTCAGCTATGTCACACTGATGTGATTTTTTTTTTTGTATTAAACTTTCAATTTCTAAAAAGGTAACTTTTTCATTATGCAGGTTTTTTAAGCCATCAGGCTCTCTGAAGAAGCCAAACATTTCCTTCAGCAGCCTGAGAACTGCAAAAATACCCCTTTTAGGAGCTGCCCTTCTCCAATACCTGCAAGTTCTTTCATTACCTTCAACAGAATGGCAACCCAAGCTTAGGCAGATGAACAGTTTACATCCCTAAGCTTCCTAAGTAAACTCTTTCACATTCAGCTCAAAGCACCAGAATTAGGCTTTCATACCAACTCTCCCTCAAAACGCATCAGTTTCTCAGTACTGACCTTTTCTTCTACAGCTAGTCATCCATCTTGGACAGCTAACATGTCTGAAGTCAGGTAGGCTATTACCACCATGCCCTCAATGAAAGTAGCCCATAAATAGAATTAAAAAGCAAAACCAGACAAAACCCAAACCACTAACACTAACTATTCTCCACATAACAAGCAAAGCATTCAAACAGATGCTCGGAGTAACATTTTACAACAATATGCAGACCTAGTGCCTGGAAGGAAATAAACCGTCTTTACAGACCAGTACTAACACACACAAAAACACAACCACAAAACCAAAACCCAAAGAAGAGGAAAGCAGGCTGGTTCCAAATCTTTGTTCCCAAGCCCACACAGTGACTTCAGAGCTCAGAATAAAATGGCTTGGAGCTTACTTTTGTTCCACAGGAAGAAGACACCTTAGATGAAGAGCTAATAACGTTTGAGATGGTCATCGAAACACTAACCACTGACAGATACAAGAAGTTGCATCCTAAACCATTTTTGCCTTTGCTCACTTGCCTTCAGCTTCCAGGATGTAAAGCTAAATCAGCAGAAGAAATAAGGAAATGTTATACAAACTTCACAGCACACACAAGCACATCCAAGTCAGGTCTTAGAGGCCTACGGAAGACATCCGGAGCTGCTGTTCTGAACAGGATTACAGACCCAGCAGAGAGGATCTCACTTCTCTGAATAACTGCTCTCCCAACACAGTGTTCTTTCCTCAAAATAAAAGTCAATTTTGCAGGATACTGACAAACCAAAGAGCCTCTGCAAAACACTTCCCCACCAACCTCTTAAAGGAAAGATAGAACATGATACTTGACTGATAACATATCACATCTATGAAACAGAGGTAAGACACTTAATGCTCTTGTAAGCACTGTTCTGCTATTGAACTAGCTCAAAACAGCAGAGGTGTTCCAAGAGCCCCTGCATATATGCTTTTTTATATTAACCTGACAATAATTCACCATTTGAGGCCAAATATCTCCATTAGGTATTGTCTATTTTATCTGTGTAATAAGACTTGCTGTCTTGGCAGCTTTCATCTCATCTGCTGAATGCAAACAGCAATAGAACACAGGGTAAAAAAAAAAAAAGCCGATACACAAACAAACTGATACCTTGAGATCTGATCATCACAGGTTTTAAGCTGTCACACTTGCTAATACAGTTACTTGGAGGTGTCTGTAAAATGTAACATGTGACACAGTAATTACAAGGTACCATGCCTCTGACCTAGTTTGAACTTTTTGAAGATAATGTTTTGTTTTGAGGGGTTTGGGGTTTTGTTTGTGAACAAAACCTTACAGCAGACAACATAATAGAAAAAAAATATCAGGAATTTGTTCCCAACTTCAAAAGCAGAGTAAAGAAGATAAAAAAATATTTTGTCTACTTATATAAGCAACATCCTCACAGAAAAACTGATGCAGCATGACCTAGATAAGTAAAGAGTGAGGTAGTCTAGAGCTGGCTTAACTTCTGCACTCAAAGGATTATGATCAGCAGCACAAAGTCCAGCTGTAGGACAGTTGCTCCTGGAGTAACCCAGACCTTGATGTCTTGTGCCAGTACTATCCAATAGCTTCATTGATGGCCAACATCATGGGACATAGCACATCCTCAGCAAGTTTGGAGGTGATACAAAACTGGAAGGAGTGGCTGATGCACCATAGGGTTGTGCTATCAGTCAGAATGACCTTAAGAGGTTGTAGAAAGGGGCCAACTTAGTGGACTCATGGAGTTAACACAGGGATATACAAAGCCCTGCACCTCAGAGGAATAATCTTGTGCACCAGTACTATCTGGGATACAACTGGCTGGACAAAAGCCCAACAGAGAAGGACTTGGGGATCTGGTGGATGACAGGTTGACCATAAATGGTGTGTCTTTGGCAGAGCAGGCCAGCAGCCTCCTGAACAGGATTAGGAAGAGCAACAGGTTTCTGAAGGAGATGATTCTTTCCCTCTGTTCATCACTAGGATCTGGAGTATCAGGTCCATTTCTGGGCCTGCCAGACAAATACACACACAGGCAAAGCGAAGCAAGCTCAGCAAAGGGCCTCAAGAATGATTAAGGGAGCAGAGCATCATTCACACAAGTATAGGCTAAGAACAGTGAATTGTTCCAGCACCTTACAGTTGACACCAAAACCACTGACTTGTAAGTTTTAATTTGTAACCCTCACACCAACTTATCAAGGAAAAAATTATTTAAGTCAAATGAAAACCAAAGTATTAAAAATCAGCATCTACAAACTCTGAACCTACCTTTCTGCAATAATTTGATCTCTCCATTTTCCTTCTTCATTTCATTCATTATTTTGTGCTTCTTCTTCTCTTTTTGCTTCTTTTCCCTTTCTTTAATTTTGTCTTTGATTTGAGCTGAAAAGCAAGTATTTTACAATTAAGTAGGAATGGAAAGCTAATTGTCGCATGCACATTTCATATTACTCTTACGTAAGCTCTATTAAGAGGATAAAAGGAGGAGTTACAAGGAAATCCCAGTACTTAAAATATGAAAAGCTAATATTTATCTGTTGCATAATCCAACATAAGCTTATTTAACTCAGACAAGTTTTGTTTATTGTGTTAGAACAGTATGCAACAACTCAGCATGTTAACTGTACACAGTTGATTTTTGCTTACTCCTACTATCCTTCCCTCTTATTTTACATCTGTAGTCAGCTCTCATTTCTTGAAATTCAAGTTACACACATTAGATAAGAAATGTGGAAAAAGTATGGCTTGTATTTTCCTGGGTGTGCATATACACTAGAACCCTCACATAACTATTTTCACATAGTCCACTCTTAAAAGCTTTTGCTAGTAGCTTGGAAAGAAGACTAGTCATCTGAGTAATCATTTACATTTCACATGCTACACTAAAGCATTAACTGCAGTAAGATATAATTGATAGAAACACATGAAATGTGCTACATTTGCACAGCTGATATATTGCACTTCCACTTCCCTTGTTTACCTACAATCAGCAACAGCCTATCTGAGAAGTCTCATTATTGATTTACTTTCTTGACAAGTCACTCCAGGTTTTTAAATCATTGCAAATACAAAAGCAGAGCCCTCAGGCATGCTTTCTACATGAAAAATACTAGATCCAGAGGAATTAATAATTTCAAGGAGTAGTATTTTCAAGCCGAGATTAGGTTTAATTTTGAGACAAAGCATTCAGAGAAGTCCCATTTCACTAGGCTTAGATACACTGCAGCCAGCACTTCATGCCTAGTTCCTTGGCCTGAAGCCAAGTACCTGCTTGAGAGTTTGCTGAGCTTTTTAACCTCCGCAGGGAAAGGGGAAATCCAATTTCAAGCTTCTACATAATGTTATGCATCAGAATGCTTTCTCAATAATAAAGCTGAGAGACAACCCTGATGTTTTATTTATGGTACTTGCATTATAAACTCCACATGCAGGCAAAGAGAAATCCAATTACTTTTCCTCAAGCATCCATGCAAAAGAGAACAAGTAGATATTTTCACAATCAGAAATATTCATTAGAAACAAATCAAAGAAAGCCTTCAATTCCAGAAAGCAATATGGAGTACCCCATAATCAAACTATTTATGAAGAACATCAATAGCTAAACAAAAGGTACAGAAGGTAGACAGTAATCCGCATATATGAATGCTGCAACAATGACTCCAGAGCATCTGTATCTTTCCTCTTAGGAGTCCTCTAGTAGGGCTGCAGAACCTTAACCCTAGCAGTTATTAGGATAAAGAACACATTTTGGGAAGAGTCTAAGTAAGAAAATAAAAACCAAAAGTGATAGCAGTTGAGATACATGTGCATCTGTTGAACAGGTTAAGAAAACTTGGAACATTTTGGTAAAGCTTTTTTAAGGTTTACCAGTAGCAGCTACTACTGATCCAAAAACTTAGGTCTCAATTTGTTGGGCAACAGTGCATCTCAGCAGTAAAAGGTAGAGAGATCTTTATACTAATTTTTCCATGTCCATAGAATATTCTGCAATTAGCTTTCAACAATACTACTCCTACCAAATTCAAGAAAAGAAAAAAAAAAAGGCGGCAGCTTTTGCATCTTAGGGAATAAGATAAAACGAGTTCCCAGGGAAACAAGGTAACACAAATGGCCAGTGATCAGGACAGGAGAACATCAAGTACCAACAGCTATTACCTCTCTATGTAACAGCACTGCAATTGCCACTGGAATAGTTCCAATTTTCACACAGATAAAGAACTGCAGCTTCAGAAAAACAATTAACAAATTTAAAGTTCATATGCTAATGAGAAGATAACTGGAGCTCAAAGTAAGGCGAAGAGGCAATTTGACTCAGAAGACATTCATTCAAAAAAAATCCACATATATAGATGTAGAAGCTAAATACCTCTAGGCCATAAACTGACATCCCCAGTCCATAAATGTTCATATTACAGTTCCCTTTTTTTTGGTAAACAAAGGCACAAGTTAGTCACAGGAACAACTTACTAAACAGTTGTGGTCCATTACTGGAACTTTTTCCACAAGGGTGTGGGTATTTTGTTTTAGGTTTGATTTCTTGTTTTTGATTTGTGTTTGTTTGGTTTGGGCTTTTTCTGGTTTCGTTTTTGTTTGGTTTGGGGGTTTGGTTTAGTTTTGTTTTTTTTTTCTTTTTTTTGTTGGGTGGGAGAGTGTTAAAGTTCTCATCTAAATAAAAGGTTAATTAAAAAAAGGAACAGGAACACCACACGTTCTGCAGGAAATCACAAAGATGGTTATAATAATCCTTTCAAAATTCATCATTATAAAGTATTTTTAGGTGAAGCCACCTAACATATGTACACTCAATAACTATTTTTTATTAGATATTAAAAACAGCCTTCCAGCAATATAAACTCCAGTTTTATTTAAGACGAGCTATCTGCTTACGCCCTTTTAACATAGCTGCTCTGGTAAGGGATAACCAAAAGATGAGTCAAGTACAGAGTATGAGGATTTGCTGTAACTTTAATTTGTTGAGCTTTTTTTTGTGGGTGATTTTTTTTTATTATTGGATCCAAACACAAAAAGATCCTTTTATGTCAGTTCTACTTTGAAAAGGAAGAAAAAAACAAATCTTGAAAGTTGGTATCCTGATTCTTCCAGAGTGAGAAAGTGTCAATCATGATACCATGAATCACATCTGAGGTGACAGAAAACACTACTTAATAATCATTTAAGATACCAACAAAAAAATGCAGTGAAACAAGTCTCTCTGGGAAAACACCAGTTCCTTTACTACAGCTTTAAATTAACACTTTTTTTAATTAGCACATCACTCACACCAAAACCCTCAATCTTAAAAAACATCCAAAACCCTACACAATACACTAGCTCTCAACTTGGCCAGAACACAGCTGGATGACTGATGTCTATTTCTACTCAGTGAATAGTACTAAGACAGCCAACAGCCATTTCTCCTTAGTCCAACACTTATTACTGCAGCAACAGCTTCCTTGTGACATTCAACACCCAAAGAAGCCAGTGTTCCTCAAAACATTATCTTACTGTACATTTGATGCATTTTAGGGACTAGAGCAAATTATATATTCAGGTCTCTCCAAATTAATTCCTATTTCCATTGTTTTTTTAACAGCTACACAAAGTACATCTGCTAAATAAGCCCACACCGTGAGTATACTTTTTAAAATGCAGAGTTCTGTAGGAATAAGTATCCCTGTTTGGAAGAAACACAACACCCAAGGAATGAAGAGATTTCTAGATGTCTCATTCAAGTTCATATTATGGAATGTCACCACAAAGCTAATATTCTTTGGTTTTTTATGTCAGAGAAAGTACACTCATGAATGAAATGCAGCAACAGCAGTATATTTTTAAAAGTGCTATATACAGACAGGAAGAAGTGCATTATGAAATGTTCCACCTCACTTTCCTAAATGGCATCTGAGGAATGTTTGTACTTTACAGTGCATCCACACGATTAACTGAATTGAATGATATGCATACTTCCTCCTCAAATCCAAAGGCTTGTACTTTTCCTGCATGGTAATTACATAAATAAAATAAATACAGTACCTATTCCATTTCTAAGTTAAACAGTCATTTACAACTGAAGGCTATACTAAGCTTCCTGTTTCCTAACTTAGTAGATAACTTCTCACAACCACTGCGGTGATTTCCCAAGTAGTAAATAAAGGAACAAATTCGCAGGCCACACTATTCAGGTTTCAGCAATTTAACCACATCTTTGCCTCTACTGCAAGCTTTCTACAGACAAAAAGGTAAACCGGGTGCAAAGAGAACAAGTGGGAAATGCTCTGTAGTGGATGCCATGCAAGGTGGTCACTGTCACATCGAGAAATTCACACCCTGAAGTCCATGCAGGAGCTGGAGCAAGTCCTTTCAGCGCTGAAAGAGACAAGCTTCACAATTTCGTCAGATGCCAAAAGCTGCAGATGCTTTGCATCAGTTTTCCAGATGGTAACCCACATTAGTAGTCAGTTCCAGATTATGTTCAAAGTATTCTGCCCGTCTCTCCTCCCTTTGATTTAAGGACTGGCACTGCACATCAGGCACAATATTTACAAACTAAAGCTAAGGGACACATCAATATGGTTAACACCAACAGCATTGTAACAGAGAGGAAAAGGGAGGAGGAGTGGAGTGCAAGAACATCAGTCACTGTTGCTTCCATTGGCACTCTCCTCTCTTTATACAAATACCCATAAAAAAGCCTCAAGAAACCATGCTTATCTGGTTATGCAGATAAATAAAGTACTTTTAATATCCCTATGTTAACGGGTTTGACATCTGCATTTCTATTAAGTCATAAAAGGTACACTGGAGACTAAGGCTTCTGGACTTCATGAACATACAGTGCTCAGTGTTTCTGAAACCAAAAAATAAAAACCCAGACAATGATAGCCTTCTCATTCCAACAGCCAGGAATATTTGGCTGACATCCCTTTTACTAATTAAAGATTAAAATCCAAGATACAACCACAGAAATGCTATAACCAGGCAAGAACATTTCCCCAAGACCTCCAGTGAATGGGAAGACAAACTCCCTTCAGAATCAAAACACTTCCAAGACATTTAAATCTAATCTTTACAGTTCCTCTAATCTTTGCACTTCTAAGAGAGACCACCTACATGCAGAACTGAATAAGCCATATTTAAGCTGAGGCACTGGGGAGTTGCATCAGAAGTCAGTAGTGGAGAATGTGACAGCTGCAAAAAAGGCCTCTACAAGAAGTTTCAGATCTGATGTTTCCACTATGAATAATTAATTATTATTCTACAACCAGAATATGTTTCTGCTGTGTAAGTTAGAGAGCTGGATTGTGGGCTACAGGAGGGGCTTGCTTTGTTCTCCACCTTAAAAAGATTTTGTTCTGCATAGAAAAGCTTCATGGTTATTTCAAAGAAATGAAAAAGCAACACGGTCCCTCAGGAGGAAGATGCACTGCTCCAAATTCAGCTCAATATTGGAGGCTTAGGTCAATGTCACCATCAGCTCTTAAAAGCAATCTGTGTATAAATCTTGAACACCCAAAGACAGTAGAGAAGTCCCTCTTCCTCTAATATATTACACTTAAAACCCTAAACACTTTCTAGACATTACTGATTACAGTGGGGTATCCAAATAGAAAGAATTTGGAAAAGAGTGATCAAGAGGCCTCACAAGCATGGAAAACAACTGCTGAATTTAAGGAGTTTGGCAGGGGTTGGGGGGAAGTGACCCAAGCCACATAGTACAAAAAAAAAAAAGCAAAGGAAATAGAAGTAAACAGAAGGCAACGTTTAGCAGGAAAAAGAAAAACCAAAAAAAAACCAAACCACACAAAACCCAAAACAGTATCCAAATAGCAATATGCATGGTCCCAGCACCAAAGAAGAGGAAAAGATGATGACCCAAAACTTTCTCTAAAAAGCACAATTCCTTGAAAGCTTAAAACCCAAAAGTGTCATGCAACCCAAATCAACAAAGTTATCAGAAGAATCACTGGTAAACGACCATCCAAAACCTTGTCTAATCCATCCTTCAAAGACACAAAGAGGAAGAAAAGAGGAGAAAAAACAGAATAGAAGTGTCATGTTCAGCTTTCTTGCTCATACAAGGAACTCCCCCTCTGCATGTTAAAAATACCAGTCTCATTTTGTAACTGCCTGCACACCAAGGTCATCTTATCAGCAAATGATCATTGAAGAAAAAAAATGTAGGGAAAGGGAAATTGTACACAGAAATTGCAAAAAAACCAGGAAGACTGTTGATGCATCTGGATCATACCTTAAACAGCAAGACTACGAAACGAAACAAAAAAGGTTTAGGGCAGACACCATCCGATGAAGCGCGGAGCGGCTGAGCTAAGCTTTGCATTGTTAAGAAAATTATTTCAACTATGAGCTGCTACAGCAGAGTACCAGTTCAATGACTAACTGAATCAGTGTAGTCATAAACTGGAACAGCAATCATTTCCATCTGATTCACATCATGTTTTAAACCAAAAATAATTACGCAACTTCTAATTCCACTACCAGAATGTACTTGACGAGTGAAATTCAAGTCTAGTTTAAACAGCCTAAACCTTGTATCTGCAGAGTAAGTCATGCACACAGCAGAATGTTCTTCCAGGTTCTCCACGTGCTAGATCATGTTAGAAAGGTGCACTCAACTCCACTCATCTAACTGAAACAAAAGCGTTAAGGCCTGCTTATGACTCTGCAAGTCAAAGACCAGAGAAATCAGTAAATGAAGACTTGTTCAAGATAAAAAATACTGAATATCTTTAAATGTATCCCACATCTTGACTATAACCAAGCTTAACATCTTCCTATCGCTTAGGAAAGAAAGGTGCCTCTAAACTAAGCTCCCTTACCTAGTAATCACTGTTGCAAGCATCAGCTCTCATAATCAGCTTTTTTTGAATGGTAGGTGAAAAATCTTCTCACAATTTCCTCCTCAGTGTCAATATCTCTTATCATCATCATCATCACAGTAATTAAACTATCATTAAGAAAATGCTACTGGTACTTTGAGAAGTCCTATGACAATAGTTTTCCAAGGTCACATCTCACATTCATTTACTCTATATCACTGCACAACCCAGTTCTCCTGTATTATTTGTCTACCTTGCAGTCCCATCAATCCCATGAGACAAATTTTGCCATTCTTCCCCGGTTCCCTAGCTTCACTCCTCATTTTCTCCAGTACTAAGGTCTGTGCAGTTCCTCCCCCTCTCAGCAGGGTAAAGCTTTTTCTCCTAGCATGATAGTTGCTATATAGTGAATCTCCACTTTAGCTGTGGAGAAGAGGATGGAGTTTTTCCCTCATCAGAGGCACAAAACAATCTAAGAAATCTCACCTATTCCACCTGCTTATGTTTTGATACTTTTGCCTCTTTTAGAAACTTCTGCAGCTCAAATCTCCTCATCTGCACAGTTTTCTTTCTGGCAGGTGCAACAATGATATATGTATCAGTTCTGAATGCTATGCGAGCAGAAAAAACAATCAATACTGTCAGTTTCATGTTGCTGCTCATTTTCCACAGCACCAAAAGCAAAAAGGGTGTCATGCTCCAGGAAAAGGAGGCTGCACTTGCAGCATTAGGTTGATTCTTAGAACATATTACGGGCTGCACATCTGACAGCTTCTATGTACTCACCTCATTACACCTAAAGAAACATTTTATTCCTGCTTTCCCCCCATGTATTCTCTGTGTACAAGCCTCCCAGTTTTTTTTATTATATAAAATCCTCTGAATTCACCCTGATGTCTTACCTGTAAGGCTGCCTTTAATTTTCACTCTCCTTGTATCATACCCTTCCTCTAACATTTTCTGCAGCACCAACATCCGTCTTTTGCTCCAAAACAACATCAGGATCACCTCCCTCTTACACAGCTTTTGCATGCTATTTCCTCCTCCTTTCAAGTCACTATCTCAAAGTGACTCATCCACTGCTGCAACCAGAGCCCCTACGGTATCTTCTTCTAGTCTATGCCACAGTCTCAGCAATCCCAGCGCACAAGTTCTGCCTACTCCACACTCCCGCCCTGATACAGCTTTCTTACTTTTCCCCTGTACTTAGGATTCTGCATGTGCCCTCCAGTCATTCTCTCCCTGTATCATAACTGCATTTCTGCTTTCCTCTCTGAAAATTATTCACAGGACTAACAGCACAAACCTGTCCTTTAATCTACAGTCAAACACAGAAACTCTTTTAAAAAGGCTGGCTGCTGTCAGCAGAAGACTCGGTGCACTCCCCACTTTCTTAACAGCCTTCTCTGAAAAATAAAGGCAGTTTAATTAATATAAAGTTTTTCATTTACACAGGAAACTATGCCACAAAATTTTAGGTATAGAAACCACTTCCTCTAAACAGAGGTCTGAAGACCCAGATGGCAAACAGGTTATCATTTCCCTTGGAACACGTTATTTGTTGCTTGTATTTAGGTTTCAGGAAATAAACGAAAGGTTAAGAGATCTGTTCTGAGCAAATAGCGACTAAAAAGTCACTGTCAACATGTAAGTTCTGAGAAAACATCCTTTCCAGATATAAGGTGCTGAATCTCCTCTTTGAAGACAAATCACTGCTTCCAGCAGGGTTCAATTAACAGCTATTCAGTTGACACCATTAGCATCATAATTTCTTTTACCAATGTGCAAAAATACATTTTATCCTGTTACTGTAATACTGTTCTCAGAGATTTATTAACATGATTGTGTAACTCTGGTAAGACAAAGTCTGGTAAAACACTGACAATCTGAGTGAATATGGTTATTGTTTGAATAGCATTGGTAAAAAGATATTGGGTGAGTTTTTAGCAGCTATTCTTGAAGACAAAAAGGCTCCATCAACATCAAATGTGTGCTATAATTTCTGAAGACTTTTCCTAAGGCATCTTTTGGACACGAACAAGGAAAAAACCCACTAAAATACCTGAAAGCACTGAAATAAGGTCCCTAAAGCCCACTTGTGCACCAGAAATTGAGATCACCAAGAACAAAATTATACATACAACATGCTGAACAAAAAGCACAAGCAGTTAAAAAAATATACTCAAAGGTCAGCATATCAGAGACTAAGACACTAGCATAAATTAGTGGAAAACACAGTAAGGCAGAGAATGTAATCAACAGATAAAAAGCCATATTGATACAAATAATTGTTCTCTACAAGCTTAGCTCATTCAGTAAGTACAGGTATACCTAAGCCTACATAACAGCTACAATTTCTTTCCTTTGAAAGGAAGGAAACTTGCTTAAACTAGGTAATGGGAGTGCATGCTTCAAGTTCTTCCTATTTCAATATAAATGCAAAAGCATCAACATCTGGTTTAAGGTCACTGGAGCTTGGAAAAGCATACACGGGAGATAAAAGCATATATTACTGTATTCTCTGTATTGCCTTTTACTTCATAAGCATCTACTGTTGATCACAATTTGCGAGAATCTAAGCAAGAATCTAGCCTAGTATCTTGTCTTATCAGGTATGGCCATTTTTGTCCACCCTCACTAATAAACTACCCCAACACTTCTCCCCTTCTCCTGAAAGCCACAAGCATTTTTTGTAAGATTTCAGAAAATAAAGCAAACCTGAAGCAGCAACTAAATGAGATTTCAAAAATCTAAGTGTCTAAATTGTAACTACATGCTTTCCAGTATTCAATGACTTAACCTGTGAAAATTAATACTCTAATAAACGAGATCAATCGGGATTTAATGTTAAAATTGGGAGTGGGGTGGTGAAAATTTGGAATATGTGCTCTTCTCCAATTCCCCCCACCCCTGCAACAATGACAAATTCAGTTTTGTTCGCAGATCTCTAGTAAATTACTGGGAACCCTTATTTCCCTAATAGGTAAGAAAACATAAAGCCTCTGGCAGCTTCTAGCTGACGCCATCGCTAATTCCACACCCCCTTTTTTGACAGGATTGACGGCAGACTAAACCGCCACTGCCTTCTCCACAAACTTACACAACGCCAGCGGTCTCCCACCAAGGTCTAGTACGCAGTCCACAAGCCTAGCTATCCCCCACTCTGTAGAAGGCAGGGTGAAGTAGACAGACAGGTAAGGCCCTAACGAAGCGGCAATGCCCCGGGGCCAACGTGCTTTGGTGGGGCGGGGGCGAAGGCAGGCAGCCATTCTAACGGCTCGACCCGAGCATCACAACCATTTCGTGCTCCCTCACGGCAGCTACAGCAGCTCCAGGCACCTTCACGTACAACATCATACCCACTCTGCCGAGCCCAGGCTTGCTGCCCCTTCCAGACCTCCTCCAGCCTTCACCACCCGTCCTCGCAGCCCTTCCTTCCCGCCTCTCAAGACTGCCCCAGGCTGCGGGCACCAAGCGATTCCCCGCGGGCCGCGCACAGCCACGGCGCCCGCCCCTCACCTTTCGGCAACAGCAGCTTCACCTCTCCGTTCTCCTCCCGGCCTGCCGCACTCAGGCCCCCACCGCCATCTCCCACCGCCGCGACCAGGGGCAAAGCTCCGTGCTTCCTCCTCTCCTTGTCCCGCTTCTCCTTGGGCCTCTTAGGCTTGGCGCTCCCGCCGCCAGTGCTGGCCGCCCCGCCGCTGCCGCAGCCTCCCGCCTCGACGGCTAGAGCCAGGCGGTGCCGATGGTGGCGGTGCTGGTGCTGCTGAAAGGAAGAGGAGGGGGAGGCGGACGAGGGCAGCAAAACGGCGGGCGATAGCAGCTTCCGGGGCAGTTGAGAAGGCAAAGCGAAGCCCCCCGCGCTCCCGGAGGGGCCAGAAGGGAGGGCGGCGAAGCCCCACACCGCGGGGTTGCTGTAGCTCTGCACGACCCCTGGCAGAGGCAACGACTGTTTGCCGCTCCCACCGTTGCCGCCGCCGCCACCACCCCCTTCACCGTTGACGCGCTTAGTGCCCTTCAGACTCCTCTCATCAGCTCCCTTCATCTTCTTGGCGGCTGGCTGGGACCCACGGGAAAGCTTCGCATCCGGGGCCGGCCTGGCGCCGAACGGCTCCTGCTCGGGCGACGCCGCGCCACGAACAGGACTCGGCGACTCCGCCATTTTGGGCTCCTGCTTCTATTTACTCTCGGTTCGCCTCAACCAGCAAAACCGGGAGGGAAGGGAGAAAGGGGGAGTGTCTCCACCTCGCCCAATAAGCAGGGGCGGCACCGGAGAGACAGCAAGCTCGGCCAATGGTAGCGCGAAAAGGGTGCGGGTTCTTAGGGGATTGGAGGCGGCGGGCTCGGCTGAGTACGGAGTCCGAGAGCGGGGGCGCGAGGGCGGAGTGGGGCTGTCAGGTAGGGGGCAGCTGCTCGGGGACAGGACGGGACGGGACGGGCGATGGGAGTCACCTCGACCCGAGGCCGGATCCGGGTCCAGATCTGGGCCCGGGCCCTGTCCATAGCCCCGGCGGGTGTGGCGGGGAGCGCAGGGCAGGCAGCCGACCTGAGCAATGGTGGGCGGGGCCGGACCTTGGCAGCTGGAGGGGGAGGGCTGGGCCTGAGGGAAGGCGTCCCGGGAAGCAGCTTCTCTGGCATCCGGGTGGCCGGGCTATGGCGTGTTACGGCGGGTCCTGGAGGCGCTAGAGAGCCGGGTGCTGTTTTTTCTTTAATTCTTCAGGTTTGGGGCTTCTCCATGTGGCCTGGCGCTGCTCACTGCGGGGACAGCTGAGGGCATCGCTGCAGGAAAAGCTGAGGACAGGGTTTGTTTAGAAATAAGTTTGGAACAGCGCCTTTCCCGTGGTGGACTAGCGGTGGACCGTGAGGGGGTGCAGCCAGTCTCTTCAACAGAGGCTGCTGCAGCTCTCGGGATAAGCCTTCGGTGCTGGAGCTACGCGGGTTTCTTCGGATCGACGCTTTGTGTGCAAGGGTGAGGTTGCGGAGGCGTTTCTGGCTGCGCCCGAGTTTTCCACACTCTCCGAAGTCATCGGAGGGAGCCAGCTTAAGGCCTGGAAATTCATGTGGGCCTGACGGGAGGATGGCAAACGCTGCGAAGGTTGGCTGCCGTGTGAAACGCAGTCCCACCGAACAGCCGGATGTCAGGCTCATCAGCAAAATCATTGAGACGCGAGCGCTTTGCTTCAGTAAAGAGATTCTGCTGCTTCCTCCAACGCACGAGGCAGCAATGGCCTGTAACGTGGAGGTTATTGTCACAAATAGGAGCCCCCTAGCCATGCCTTTAGCACGTACCGCTGTCGTAGGCGCTGTTGACGTGTAGACTGAAATTCTCCCAAGACCTAGTGTAAGCGGGAGGTGGTCACAGAAATAAACGAAAGAGAAGCCCTAGTTCCCTGGAGCTTTTGTATTGCCAGTGTCCTGCTCCTGTCAGTCATATCTGCAAGTCTCCCTGTCGCAGTGGAAAATGCAGAGTAGCTACTGCGTTTAAACTTGATCTGGCAGACTGCTGCCAAATCACATTGCTCTGTGAAGTTTCGTAGAAGCTGTATTAGCAGACAAACAAGGTCTTGAGATAAGGTTTTTTTGCTTCACAAGTCATTTTCGTTTGAGCTGCAGCCGATCAGTCTCAGAATACGCTTACTTCCCGCACTCTAGCTATCTCCTCCTTTGTTTTGTTTTCTGCAAATTGTAAGCCAGGCAGAATTCAGTTCCGTGTTCATCTCGACAGCAGTGCATCTTCAAACGTGCACTTACGTTAACGTAGTTAAATCTTCCTATTTCTGAAATTACTGAACATGTTGGATGTCTAAAAAAATTCTTTGAATCATAATGCACCATATTAATAGGAAAACATGCAAAGATAAAACCCGTAGGAGGGGGAATCATAGCCCAAAACCAGAGGTAAATACTGACATGTAAACTAATAAATGTGCAGCAAACTTTAACAGACAGCTGACAACATGCTACTAAACTTCAGTCAGGCTATTGCTTCCTCTGCTTTTTGTAATACATTGTGCTTGTAAGCATAAGCTAAGTTTTTATTAGTGAATTCTTAAGAAAATTCAACTGAAGCAAGATGCCAGAGAACCTATTAAGTGTAATTTTTGCTTGTTGGAAAGCAGCGTGACTAATGTTTGGAGGTTTTCTGCTATCTCAACTATTTGTCAACAAGGAAAATTACAGGGTGCTTGAAATTCAGAAGCCAGCTCTGTGTTTCTGATCCCACAATCCTGCTGTCATGTGGTGGCCAGACTGGTGTGCATGCTTGAGGACTAGGGGTTGTCTCTGTCACTTGTTTTGTCGCCCATCACAGGGATGCATTCGGGTTCAACACTGTACCTGTGGTACAGGAGACTGAGCTGTTTTAGTAGAAGACTAAACAGCTTATGGATTATGGAAATTATATTAATGTGGTTTTCTCTATAATTTTATATGCACTTAGGGAAATCTATGAAGATTAGGAAACTTATTATTATGAGATTTATGAAAACCTAAAAGAGGCAAAACCATAACAGCAAAAATGCCAGGCACATACCAGCAGCCCAGTATCCAACACACATTAAGGCTAAGCTTACCAGAGTTTGGCCTGCTTACTACAAATGCATTGTCATTTAATTAGAATAATTATGAAATGCTGATATAATTATTAATCAAAACTTTTGTTTATCTCTCTTGTCTCCATCACTAAGGAAGCTAAACAAGTTTGTGTACATGGTCACCTAAACTTTGCCAAATTGTTCCCTATAAAATGAAAAGCTATGTGTAAGTGCAACAGATTGAGTTACATTGTTTTGGCTTTATGCTCTTAGCTGCCTACCAAAGTGATGCTCCAGAACCTTACTCAGGTCTCCAAAAAGAAATACAATTTTCAGAAACTTCAATCTCTTTATAGTTTCAACAGTTTCCTCTTCATGCGCTTACTTCCATGGTTTGGCATCTGTTGAGGTCCTAAGTCAAGCGTGGAAATAATTGTGCCAAAGTAAATTGAAACCATTTGATAACGCAAACATCTTTATGCTGGTTTTTCTCTGCAAAATTAGCTAAACGTAATTTTTAATGCTATTTACTTTTTCTTACAATTCATTAAATGTAAATCTATTCACCTTTGGAAATGGAGGTGAACACTAGCCTTCATATGTGCACAGAACATACTTACAAAGTAGTTTCATCATGTAAAAGTATGATTTATTTTAGGAAAGTCTAGCAAAGCCTCATTTTCCACAGTCAAAGTTTTCAGAACAACCAGTGACATATCCAAATTCTTCTGTAATTACCATCCAAACAATTGAACTAAATGAGATAGTGTGAACTAATGTGCTTTGTAACTGAGCTGCTGATGGCATGACAAGCCTTGCTGCAGGAGGGAATTTCCATCTCCTGTTGTCCTTTCACAAGGGACACTATCTCCATGCCTAAGCCACATGAGCCCAGCATCTTCGATGAAACAGGTGACAAAGCCAGGTTTATGCTAAAAAGCCTTTTTTCTGCCAAAGCAGCTGATGTCTCTTTTCTGACCACTTAGGAATAGAGGGTTAGAGATTTGAAAGGGCAGAGCAGACAACTGGGGACAGTAAAGTTTTTTATTACACTGTTCATCTGCCAACATTTTATAGAATCCATAAAGAGCCTGATCTAGTTGCAGATGACACTGCTCACTGCCAGGGGGTTGGACTAGATGACCTTTAAAGGTCCCTTCCAACCCCAAACATTCCATAATTCCATAAAAAACACAAAAGGGATTCTATTCAAAAAAAACAGAAAAAACACTTCAGAGAGGAACTACAATAATTGTTTCTTATTTTTTTCAAATAGCTACATATTGCTGTTTTAAACAGCTCTTCAGTCTTTATAACTTTTTTCTTCACTTGTGGTTAACATGTAGATTTTTTCAGGTCTTTGCATGTAAAGGGTAAAATTTCAGCACAGCAGAGGACAATTCTTCAGTTACCAGTCTTTCTTGTAATACACCCTAAACAGCTCTCAATTTGTTCCTGAACTGCAGTCCCCTCACAAACAATGGGGTGACAGAGTTACAAGTTCATAAAATTATTTGATACTAAAGGCGTTTTCCTGCCCCTTCTTTAATATCTCTAACTGCTCCTCAGTTGCAGCTCAGCTGAATTTAAACTATGGTGAGAAAAGCAGTAAGGAGAATAGCTGCCTCCAAGGAGAGCTGATGCTTTAACTGATCTTGTTTATAGGAAAGGAATGTACTAGAGAACCAGGAAGAAAAATTACCAAAGTTGCAGGCAGATACTCCTAGCAGAGAAAAGCAGCTGGGTTCAGTCTGTGACTTAAAGGTGAAGGAGGATCTTCTTGTGGACCTGTCCTTTCAAAGGCCATTGTAGCTGCAATAAACATGTAAAAAATTCATAGCAGACACTGCCTTTTTTGTATGTAAATTAAGTCCTTTGTTCAGCTGTAATATAGACACTAAAAATAAAACAAAACAAAACAAACAAAGCTACAGGCAGTTCTCTAAATAAATCAAGGCACTTTGTGTCTTTTTTTTTTTTTCTCCCCCCTTGAAACTAGATAATCTTTATTTTTGGTCCCTTCCAACCCAAGCCATTGTATGATTCTATAAGAGGAAAGTCATGTACTCTCCCAAACTGAACTCTAAAAGAATACTTATTCCTTAACAAGGATTTCTTAGTGGCTGTTTTCCCCCTATCCCTAGATGCTTATAATCTAAGCTGTTTCAGAGAGTTCTTTGGAGTACATTTAGTTCTAGGAAATTCTGATTTTGTGTCTGAGAGACTGGTACTTATTTGTGGAGTAGCAGTTTATAAGTGTGTATAAGTAAGTATACACACACACACACATATAAAAACTGTAAGCCTACTTACTTATAAGTAGCAGCTAATCTTTCATTGCTCACCTCAGTTTCTCACTTATATAAATAAGATCTACATGGAAAAATCCACAATAAAGAACTTTGTCTATTCACAAACTTTATTCCACAGTAGAGGCAGCAGCTCTCCAGAGCAATGGCCTTGGTGATTCTAGGAAACAGTTATTTCAAGACAAACTGCTGCAAGCAAAAACATATTTGCCATAATGTCACTGGATTTTCTCAGATGCATCAGTATAACTGGAATATAAATGTACAATTGCTTCTCATTAGAAAACATTTACATTAAATAAATCACCCCAAAAAATTAAATAGATGTACTGTGTGGCAGTTAGGGACTTTGGGATCCATTCAGGATGGGATGAATAATGTTAATTTAAATTTAATACATCAGCCTCCGATCACTGTCTTGAACATTAGAGTTAACCTGGATCCTCCCAGCCTGTTTACCTAAAACTACAGTTCTACTGTGCACTGATACTTGTATGGTCTTGCCCTGGCTTAGAGTCAGAAATGCTGAGCATACAGGATGGGGAGCCCTAAACTCCAGTAAACATGTGGAAAGGCTTTCTCATCTCACTACAGACTCTGGCCCAGATGCTGCCCTAAGTGAGCTCCCTTTTGCTGGTTGCTTCTGATGGTTGGAGATAATCTATAGAGAGAGAAACAGAGGGAAAAATCCATCACACATAAAATGGATCTTAATGACTGAAAGAAGAGATGTTGAAAATTGCTTGCTCTCACACTAGGGAATAATCTTTTCCAGGGCCTGATCAGGCAAAACCAATAAGGCTGGTACACAACTGCACATTTTGTAGGAATCGACCCCCCATCAATTTGTTTCATGTTAGTGTCTTCCTTGTGCTGCATTCCTGTTACCCAACCACACCTCTGCAGCCCTTCTGAGGATCTTATAAAACTGGGAACCTGCTTAACAAGTTCATTGTGGCCTTTTATTACCCAGAGGCAAAGACAGTTCCCTCCTCGAACTTGCTGCAGTTCAGCTGTTCCCACCTCTCTCTTCCTGAGCTACTTGCTCCTCATCCTGTCACACTCACCTTCTTACCACACACCAAGCAGAAACTGTGATATTTCATGAATATGTTTTGGATCAAGTTCTCTGCTTCACTTTTGAAGTGCTCACAAATTACTCCTCACAGATCTCATGACCTGAGTTATGAGTCATTTTTAAATTAACTTTTGTAAAAATCGATGTGCAAGTGCTTCTTCCAAAAGGCCTGATGACATGGACTGTTCACAGCAATGGGAAATGTAACCCTAGGTTTCTTACTGTAACAGTAATGGCTATTTTAGTTTTCAGTTGTGTCTAATGAAATTTATGATACCAGAAGCTACATTCTTATTTAACAAAACTGCTTGCCTTTCGCTGGTAGTTTCAACTGTGTTCAGATATCAGAGCAACATGGGGAATTAGACTGTACCAGACCCAATCTTCCTTCACTTATGGCACACTAATTGTGTTCAGTGCATCTAAGAGTGAAATCCTGAAAAGAGGAGTGTACTCAACAGTGCTCATAAACTGTATACGTGAATTACAAAGTTAAAAATTCACCATAAAGCACATGCAGTGAATAATGAAACTATTTTGGAGATGCAGCAAGTAAAAGGAGAGCACCTACAGCCAGTGGACACCAGACAGCTTGCATGTTTCTGCATAAGATTTGCCTTCTTCCTGCCAACTTTTCCAGGCTCACTTGAACAATGAACACACCACTTAAAGTGAAAAGAGGAAGAGACCACCTAATAAAAAAAAAGTAACAAAAGTAGCAAAAGATTTAAAAATACTCAGATTCATGAACCCATTTTTGACATTAAGCCAGAAATGTAGCAGGTGGAGTATATACTGGGATGGAAACACAGACCAGACATCTTCTGGTGAACAGTAAGCAGAAAGGCTCAGCATAGTCTTTGATGGTCTGTCTTTGAACAATGGGATCCTCTCTGAAACAAGTCCAACTCTTCATCTGACCTCCAAATCAAGCTCCCCATAGGATTTTGGCCCTACCTACCCAAAAAAATCAATTTCTTATGTGCCTGTGATCTTTTACACCAAGGACTGTAACTCTGCAGATCAAAGTGGGAATTGTAGATGTGAAAGACAACTTCCACTTCACTAGCAGAAATCCAGGGAGCTCAGTCGTGCAGCCAAAGACAGAGTTAACTGCTGTCCCTACAAGAGCCCCAGAACACCAAACATTTACATGCATGCTTAATTCTGCAGGTGAATAGCCTCATTGAGCTCATGATGGCTGTTTACTTACATAAGTTACTCACCTAACTGTTTGCAGGATTAAAGCCAAAACACAAAACCAATTTCTTGCCTTGGCTTCACCACAGTAAGTTCTTCACACAGATGTGCTATATTTTCAGAAGCAAGAGTCAAGTGGTTAAAGAAAACTGTCACATCAATGACAACTTAATAGATCAAAACAAAAGATGCTTTCAGCAAAGTCTTCGAGGAAAGACCACTAACCTCAGAAGTTCAGAGAGTGAGATTCGAGCACACAGGCAAAACAGATTTACTCACTCTTCTGAGACCGTATACTAAGCTTTTGCCACATACAGTCTTAGAGGTGATGAAGTTGAGCATTTCGTACAGATACTGAGGGTGATTAGGGATACCACAGTATTGCCACAAAGAAAAGAGTATTTTCTAGCGTAATAGTCAACAAATCCATGTTCTAATTAAGTGCATGCATTGAAATGGCCAGAAAAAAATCCCATCAGAGAGAGCCTGGCTATTACTTGATCTTACCAAGCCTGTTGCTAACACTATGCAGACTTTCTCACTATCTTAACAGGTTTAAAATATGCTGAGGCTTCCAGGAAGCCAAAATGATGAACTGCACTGTCCTGCCCCAGCTACAGTGTCCTATTTTAATGCATTAGTTGCATTTAGCCCACACAGCATAACCTTCTGTGGAAGCTGTTTGAACTCAGAGTTGAAGAGCATTTTGAGATCATATAAAAGGCCCTTCTTCAGTCAATGGCTGCAGTCATTGCAATTTGTTTATACTGTTGATACGTTACTTCTGCCTCCTTTCTTTCTCTTTTCAGAGAAAGCTTTCAAAGTGGTAGTTGCATGCAATAGTCTATGCTTGCTTTATTTGCTAAGTTACATGAAGCCAGCAATATCCAAAGTCCTTAACTCCATGTTCCTCATCAAACTCCCTTTTTCAAGGTATTTTCATTTCTAGTGTCTCTCTAGTCCAACTCTCTCTTGTTCAGTTTTCTCTCTCTGGCTGCAACGTGCCAGAGTTAAGCTGTAGGCAAGAGCTTTATGGTTACGAACTCCTCAATACTGCAGGGAAAACCCAGTTGAATAGGACAGCAACTGGGACTGTACAGTGCCTAAAGCTGTACTGACCTGGCTGGCTACTAGGACTCAGCCTACACCCTAAGCACACTCACATATATTCAAGTCACCCAATTGTATTTGAGCTTTCACTACCAAATCACACCTATGGCAGCAAATACCTCTGATTCAGCTCCTCAAATTCTCAATTTCTGCCTTCTCCTAACTGTAACATCTCATTTTTACTCCACCAGATGTTCCTGCTGAACACGTAAGCCCTTATCTTCTCAGCAATCTTGTCAGTCTCACATCTCATTTCACCTTCACAAATACAATGTCTTGCTTATACTCATGAGAGAATAGCTGCCATCCAGACTTTTGCTAAGTGCATCATTTATCCTCATCTTACCTCTTGTTCTGCTGTTTTCCATCACACTTAACTACTTATTTTCAGCTTCGGCATCCTCCAGACCTTTACTTTTGCCCTTCATGCTGTTCTAAGAGATCACCTTTTGCATGACCGACCTATCATGCCAGCTTTCACAGTCCTCTCCAAATTTTAAGGCCAACCTTATCATTTCTTCCATGCTGCCTTTCAAGTTTGCAACTTTCCTTCCAAAGCCACTTTGGTTTCTATTTCTTTTCTAAAAAATTTTCTTGACTGAGAAACAACACAATCTTGCTTAGTTTGGATGTGTTATTTTTATTTGCTATCACAGAGGGCTATTACAGGCTCCTTGCACTCCTGTCTGTGATTCGGGGCGGGAAACCATATCCTTTATCCTTTGTACAGCTTCTACAACAATGGATACTGGTTAGAAGCACAACAGAGGCTTTAGTACAGCCCCATAACCCAAGGTATAATCAATGCCTTCTGCAGCATCTTGTACACTTTCTAGGTCATATAAGAGAAGGACAAGTATAAAGACTAGGTATGCATTAGGGACGAATGTTTTTAGAGAGAAGGTATCAAGGAGTGATTAGCACAAAAGCTCTCTCAGCCTGAGAAGATTAATAACTGACTTGTGCAAGGGTCTAAGAACATTTACAGCAAGCCTGACCACAGCAGTCAGAAAGCTGTTTTCCTGGAGGTGATGGGCCCAGAAACCCTCTGCTGGCCAAGTTAAGGTGCCTTCCCCAGGAGGAAGAGTCATGCTCTCAGTCCAGAAATGACAGGTTTGGACTGAAAGTATATTCCTCACCCATATGCCAAATAATCCTCTTGTCATCACTAAAGTAAATTTACTTAAATACAGTTCTGTCCCTTACTGCAGGACTACTGATTGCTAAACATCCAACACCTCTCCACTGTGCTCACCTGCTTGCACTTGACCTTCTTGCCTACTACTGATTTACCAGTAAGGGCAGAGAAACTGCTCTTTACTACAGCCAAATAAGAAAAATTCTTTTGCCAGACATACTTGATGTGATACAGGAGATCGGAAATGGCAGACTATAACAGAAGTTAAATCAGACCACATTTGCATCCCAGCCAAAAGAGAAATATGTTCAAACCAAAACCAGTTGCTTTGGGAAAGTATGCAGCTTTCCATCAGTTCCCTTCCTATATAGGATTTATATGCAATTTCATAGCCTGCAAACTCCTGTGAGGCTACAGAAATTCATTTTTATGTAACTTGATACTCTGGAAAAACATGGAAGATAAAGAAGTCACTGTGTGATCATTTCAGCTATTTACACTTTGTACTTCAACACTGTTAAGTAATAGGCTACCTCTGCTCTCCAGAGAGAGTATGAGTGAGAAAATAGTTGGAAAAAAAATGAATAGAATAAATTTTGTAGGATCTAGCATGTCAATTTTCTATTTAACTTGTGTCGTATTATTTCTCTGTTGACTTAGTATTACATTATGCACAAAATACACAATATTCCCACCATGGCCTAAATGTCAAACACCTAAAGGGCCAAGCCATGCTCTCATATCAGTTATAACCTAGTGAGCTAGCCCATGAGGCCAGCAGAAGGAACTATCCTATATTGGATTGTTTATGTCAGTCTGCAAAAGATTTGAGCAGAAGCAAGCACTGGCGCTTTTGAATTCGATCCCTTCTCATCTACCATATTGGATAGATCTGCCTAAGTAACAGTTACTAAACTGGCCAAAAAGACAGTGCCAAAGTGGTGAAAAGGAAGAGAACACAAATGCAGATGTGAGATTTAGTCAAAATAAAATTTGGCACGGCAAAATACTACACTAAATTCAAGACAACTATTAGAAAATAAAGGTACTGCTCTCATGGTAGTTGGAAAACAAGTGAGTTAGAAGAAAATGCTGGGTCAAGAGAAAAGTTGGGAAGAAGATTGCTAAAAGAATCCATGGAAAAACAAGCACCAGGTCAGGGGCAGCTCCTGGCAGAGTTATGTGCACAGTCATCCAGCAATAGCACCAGCTAAACCTCTGACTGCCCACATGACCTCTTGGACAACAGGACTACTCCTGCTTCACAAGATCCTGTTAACAGGGCCAGTACCTCAGGTTAGTATTCCTTCAGGCACTGTATTCTTAAGAGGTGTGATTGTTACCAATTCAGTCTATTGACCTGCAAACATTCTTATTATGGGAGAGGTGGAAGAAAATACTTTTAGTCAAATATATCAACATAAATACATAGTTACTCAACTAATTAAACAAAGTCAGTCCAACTGCAACAAAAGCCAGTTGTAGCTGTGCATTTATTGCCTAAACGACAATGGTTTGCCTCCGGATAATATTCACTGTGTTAAAACTCGAGTTCACCAATTTCACAGTTATCACAGAATGACAGGGGTTGGAAGGCACCTTGAAAGATCATCATTTCAAGTAACTTGCTGTTATAAGCCAGTTTGTTGCTACACAATAAGTCACTGCTTCCTGTGACTTGTTCAGACTATTTTACTGGGGGTTTTTTAAGGTTAAAACTGATCTTTACTATCCTTTGTGTTCCCTCCTGAACACATCTCATAGGCAGCAGTCCTGGCTTTATATCCTTTCCACTCAAAAGTGTCATCCAACTACTCTGACTAGATCTGAAGTATTATTCTTCCTTTTGGACCCTTACTACTGCTACCACTGCCTTTGGAACACACAAACCCTTTCACTCCAGTGCTCTGAAAGCCACCAAATCAGTTACTAAAAACTCATAACATATTGAAAGTTCTTTATTCTTTTATTCCTCCACCGTAAGTACAAATCAGCACAGACAACAATAACAAAAAAGCCTTTCTGTCTGGGTCATTATACCTTAGGATATCCTTGCCAGTGTTCATGAGCTTTTCTTAATGCAGTTGAACTGCCAAATCAGACTGGGAGAAAGTCTTGTCTGTGTTGTCCAAGGCTTATCACCTGCTTAACGCTGACAATCCATTCCCTCCTTCCAGCCAGAAGTCTAAGGGTTAGCTCTCATTTCTTCTGTGATCTAGCAGTGGAAAGAATATTTTCAGACTGAAAGTAATAACAATGAAAAAAACCAATTTTTTTTACTGTTTTTCCCCCTAGATGCCACTCCCGATCTTCACCTTTTACCATGTTATTTCCTTGCTTCAACAATCATAGCTGTTCTGGCCAATTGCTCCAGTAAGCATATCCATTAATCAGAAGCTGAATAAATTATGAATGGCTACAGTTGGATTGTGGTTGGTCTGCCTGCACTAGGCCAAAGAGTTTTAGAAGTGTCCAGACTACATGGAGCTTCCCTAATCTCAAGTAGGCCTCGCAGCCATTCTCTCAACCGTTCTCTTTACAACCTTCATCCTCTCCCTCCAAGCCTCCTTAATTCTCAAGTACACCAAAACCCAGACGGGTTTAAGATAGTCACTGCCCAGCTCTTCCTTTGCAGCCCAAAGCCTCTGGACCATTAGAAACATGGAAATTGTAATTACTATATATTAAAGCATAAGCCACCACTTCATACCATGTACTGTGTGGCACAGGGGGAATTACAAGCCAAAACACACAGTTTAATCCTCAAACACAAATATTTAAATATTCAATTGTCATAAGATTCTGTTTAAAGACAGTATGACCTACAGCTAAAAGCAACTACTCCAACAGCATTGGGTTATCACACTGCCCAGTTACAATGCTCCACCTGATCTGCACTCATTCTTCTAGAAATCTGTCTCCAAAGAAACCCAATCCACGACTTCAATATAGAAAACCCCAGAGCTAATTGAGTTTTTTTAATTGTTCTGCAGAGTTCCCAAGTCAGAGACTTCTTTAAGGAGAAAAACATGTAAATGCAGCAGGTTTTCTTAGCAGATAAAAATGCTAAAGTAATGCTCCAATTACTAAAAAGTAGAAATCTACCTGCCAAATCAATACAAAATGTAAAAGTATGCTACATAATAGAGATGGGCAAGGGTATAAGTAGAGGTCAGCCTTCTTCTGGAACTTGAGCATTCACATTTTTAGAACATGGAGAAATTCTTCTCTTGATGTGATAATTTACTGCATGATTTGTTCAATATTAATAAAGAAAAATTCATAAAAGATTACTCCATGATTGATTTAAAGAAATGCATACAATTACTTGTTCTAGATCTGTATTCAGTGACAATTTGCAAAGCAATGTAATATTCTAAAGCCTTTAGAGTCACTTTCAAATAAACCACAGCAAAGAAAGGTCTTGTTTCTTGAAGAAGCTGTTAAAACTCAGTAACATTTACGATGCGAAACTATCCAGCATATAGCATCCAGCCCTGTGCTTATCTCTGTAAGCACCCAAATGAATGGATACAGAAAGTAATTACATTTGGCAGGTTCTTCTCCTTGCACTCAACCCTGTCAGTTCACCTGAAATAAAACAGGTGAAAACAACACTCAGACAAAACTAAGCAGGCAACAGTGAACTGTAAAACAGGTCTGTCAAAGGATGCAGGATCCATACAGGACAATTGCACTTTGATATCACTGAAGCAAAGAAAGGTTGAGAACTTTCTGTGATGAACTCAGTCTGGAAAACTATTGAAACTCATGCAAATCTAAGGGAAAAAAATACGAACCTAGATGCAGTTTAATTAAATGTTACCAAATATACAGATGGCCTGGATCTAAGCACACAGATTTTTGTCAGCCTTTGCTCTAAGTGAAATTCAGACACAAATAAGTGGAAAATATACAATCTGCACAGTTCTGTATCTTCTTGGTAGAGAAATACAGAAGTAATCCCTATAAAGCACAATCAAAACATATTTGGAAATTAAGATTCTTAAGACTTGTTTCAAGAAGTTACTATGATTTGGACTGTGCAGTGCTGATGACAGCCCATTGTGCATTACAGAACCACAAGAGGTCCATAAGAGTGAAAGTCTAAGCTAATAGTCTTCAATGCAGGGGAAGTGACCAAAGTTCAGGCCAACTTTATTCTGCCAACTGCGAGACATTCCAGCTGTCTGAACTGTTTACAAAGCACAAATCTAGTTGATACAGGTTATCCCAAAAGGCATATATAATTGAAGCATTTATTTTTAAATAAGTAATCATAAAACTATATACATGGGAAGTAAGTATTTATAGTGTGTACAGTTCTTTGAAAGAGCTCCCCAGCTTGGCAGTCTGTCACGTGCACCAAATACATGGTGATTAAGCCACAGTCCGAGATACTAATTCAAAGTTACAATAGGGTTGCTATCTGGGCATTAGCTCCCTCTAACAGAGAGGACCTAAAGGTACAGGTAGTGTATTAGTTATAAAGTTTCCATGGCTGAATTTCAGATTAACAGACAATTTCACTACCTACTTTGTCAAGGACATTCTTCTTCACTTCTCCAGCATTATTGCAAGCCACAACTTTTAAATAAGGTCCTGGAGGTGTCACTATTTTGTTCAAGTATGAAATCTACAAGCTAAGCCAGACTTCCATCCTTCACTCTGTTGAAGGTGCTTCTGAATACCATTTTTGTCCCCCTAAGAGTAAAAACGCTAGTAGTGAGATTTTTACTTTAATTTCAAGATTGTATTCCAGAAAAGTTTAAGTAACGAATCTTTATAAGGATTAACTCTTGACATATTGCCAAGATACAGTGTAGCTTCAAGGGCTCTATGTGAACCTTCATATAAGTTGCTTTCTTACATACACAGATGCAAAAATGGTATTTACCATTTGTAAGAGAAGACAATGATGTCTAAACAGTCCTTTTACCAGTGTGTTCTGGTTTTGCCAACTTAGAAAGACACCATATTAAAACTGTAAAATCCTATTATACAGCAAGTTGAGAGAGATGAGTTTTCTAATGATTGCAACTGATGAAACATTAAAATGAAAACTAAGGAGTGTTATTTATGTAGAATGGTTTCTCTTTTACTGGCAGGTCAAATATACTAGAAACATACAAACATTTTGATAATCTAATTTCAGATGAACTCAAAACACTGAGTTTTAACATACACAGGCTAAGAGAATTCAATACTGTTCCAAGGCACTTACTGAATCTCCATGACTAGATGAAAACAAGAACAAATTAGGTTTGACAATTAAACAGTATATAATATAAAAATAACCTTTTGCTTACAATTTACAAAATGTATTACAATCTTTATCTCTGCTAACCTGCAATTCTGGCTGTTGTGTGTCCAGCAATTGTTGTAAAAAACCCCAGAAACTATTTTCTAAAACTTCAGGGCAAATAATTTACAAATAAGGTACACAAAAATTTAGATCATGCAGAGATTTCTTACATCTTCTGTTAATATTTTATGATTGCAACTTTATCAAATTATATACTTACTTGCCCTGTACATATACAAAATAATGCATACATGGTAATCAAACATTAGCAAAAAGTAGTCCATAAACACAATCTGTCAAAAGTATTACTATATTAACATATGTCTACAAGCAGCGTGTAACAGGGTTAAAAGACATTAAGGCAATAATACTCGAAGTTACAAAATAAATCATATGTAATACTTTCTCCTAAGTGTAATAAGGCAGGTAGATGGCCCCAGCAAAAAGTTAAGTTGTAATACTGGACTCCACTGTTTAAGGTTTTGCATGGGATGTACTGTAAGAGTGTACCATTTGATAGTTAGATCTACACTGCTCTGTGTTAGTTGCCCCCCAGAAAAGTGGAATACTATTTTTTTTATTTCTCAGTGGCACTTGAGTTTTCCAGTATAATTTATTGATAGCATGTCCATTGGTTCTTGGATCATGTCCATTCTGAAGGTGGTTCTCTTGGTCCTCTGGGCTTTCCACAGCGGTTACCAAAACCTAAAGAAAGAAATGAATTTAATACTTCTGTTGCGAGACAACCCAGCCTCACAAGTGTTGGCAGCAGCCAGAGTGATCACTGCAAAATAAGCTCCAGCTCTTACAGAAAAGGTTTTCTCTCATGGCTAGAAAATGACTTTGTTGTATTAGGAGTTCTAAAGGCACCATGGCTGTAGGAAATACAAATACGAAAAATTTGTACATAATCATAGTTCACTATTTAAACCTCACTTGGACTTGGAAAGCACTTTTTAATAAATACAGTATTACAGCCTTCATTATCATTATTGATTTTTTCCTTCTCTACATACCAAAGCAGTTTTCTGAGGTATTCTTTCTGAGAGTTTTCAGTGCTCTGCAGAAATTATTTGCCATTTGACTAATACTGTATTTCATACACTCTAAAAAACAAAGTAAGGAATGACTGAATCACTCATTCTGGGAAAAACTTTCAGCCGTGCTGCAGAGACAAGGCAAGTTTATTTGGTTGGGTTCTGCACCTCAGTGAGCTGGAGGGAGACAGTAGCAGCAGCTACACAAACTTGTGCTGTTAATGAATCTTCTGTTTAAATCATTTAATTATTATGTTTTGAACTAAATTTAATTACCAATATCTGTTACTTCTTCAGGAAATTCTGAAGTTTGACCCCTTGTATCAGTGGAACCAGAAAAAGAAATCTGAGGTAAAGTGTCAGTTGGTGTCTTGTTGCTTCTTTCAGGACGATCTGGAAAACACACACATGCCCTTACTGTAACATTCATTTAATCAGCACTGTGTGAATACTATTTTTAAGTACAGCTGAGCCCAGAAGAGAACTTGTATCAAATAGTCACCAAAAAAAACCCCAAAACACACTAAAAAAAAAAGATTTAAAGGCCAATTTCTCATTTACTAAAATCATACTTCAAAATCATTTATGAAGCAGAAGTTCAACGAGTGACACATTCCTGTTCACCAAATATGGATTTATTTTTTAAGATTGTATGGATATTTAAAATCCCACATAGCATCTCTTTATAGCAGAGCTCACAGTGCCATTTAATACACCAATATAAATGTTCAAGTTCTTTCTACACTAGAAGTGCTTAAGACAACATGACAGGTAACTATGTGTTGCATTACTTGTACAATCACCCTATTAGCAAATCTGTAATATTTCTAAAGGCTAATTTATTTTTTAACATCTCCCAGGTATTTAACATACAGCTCCAAATGGACTGTACAAGCCCATTCAAGCATATACAGAAGACACACAGCAGACATAAGCTGAAGCAAGTTGCTGCAAAGTTAAACATCAGCCTCTCAGAAGATCAAACATTAAAGACTTCTGTAAATATGCAACATTCATATGTATACATACATACACATACACATCACTGCTGAGCTTCTCAGATTTAGACCATTCTTTATGAAATTAAAGAAATTAATTCACCAACTTTTAGATTCCTATTGCAGTAACAGAAGAAAGTTTTGATTAAGCTGAAAAATATTATAATATGCATTTAAATTCAGTATTTTTGGTGTTATTTTAACACAACCAATGTTTAACATTAATTTTTAAATTAGACTTGTAACTTGCTTTCTCAGAAAACCTCAGAAGCTTTAAGAACAGAAGACCTGTATATGTATCTTCAGAGCAAAAGGTCAAGTTCAGGCAAAATATTGTTCTGTAGAAAAAATGTATTTTGAAATTTAAAAAAACAAACAAAAAACCCCCAACAAAACCCCCAACAAAATAACCAAAACTTTTCTGTCACTTACCAGGTAGTATAGGTGAAGTTGTTTTCAAACCCTGTTAATGAGAAATATTGAAAATAATTCTGTAAAATGCTTCCAGAATTTTAAAAGAACACCAGAAATTTAAGATGATGAAAACATCAAAAAATATACAACATCTATGGAAATATCTACCTGCACCTACATTTCTGACTTGCTATTACACTGACAAAAAAAATGCTACAGTAGTTAATAAAGAATTTATTATCAGAACTTTACTTAATATTTACTAAAAATTTAGAATAGTCACATTACAAGTTATTTACAAAATTGGATAGGTTAGTTCTCATACTAAATTTACAATCCATGAAATTTCAGTCACATTTCTAAGTGGTGTGTAAAGGTGGCCCTCACGTGTATTGGGGGCACCTGAAAATAGGGATGAATGTAAAGAGGATTTATACTCTTTTGATGCTGTGGCAGCTGTGTACACTGGGTGACTTTGCACTTTTCACATGTCTCCTAGTTGCTCAATCTGATAGGCAGAAAAGGGTTCGTTTAAAAAGAGAGATAAAAGGAAAAACTTTATTTGGCAGTGAAACAGCTTGTCCACAGAGGATATAAAGCCTCCATCTTTGCAGGTTTTCAAGACCCAACTGGATAAAACATGGTCTGCTTCAAGCAGCAGGTTATAGAGACTGCAATTCTCCTCCAGCTTGTATTAACCTATGATTAAGGGCAGACAGCAAGCTCCATAGAAGCAGCATATTTACACTCAAAGATATACTTTAAGGTATACTAAGGATGACTTCTTGAAGTATTGCTGAACTTGGAAAACCAGATAATTTTCTTGGAATGAAAACATGCTCTGAACGCATCTATTCAGCAGCTCAGGCAGACGTAAAACTGGCTACTCGTAGACGATCAATAGCTGTAATTTTTCACAAGTATGTATTTTGCTCTTTGTTGTAGCTCCCAGACAAACTGGAAATGACTGATTAGTTCAGACTTGTCTCCTATACTTACTGTAGAGACTGCTGGATCACGCAATATGCTCCACTCAGACTGTGCAATTGTAAGTGACTTTGGCAAGGATGTGCCTAGGAAAAACAAAATCAAACTTGAGTTCTCTCCATGATGAGATATTAGAACACAGCAATAGAAATATGTTAAAAAGCAACTTTTAAAAAAAATTAAATGCTTGTAAAAACACAGAGGATGTTCAAGGGGAAACTCCACAACGTAATTCAGAACACAAGACCGCAGCATTTGCATTGTGGATGTTCATTTCTTTCACTTGAGGGTACCTAATCAGTGGGACATTTAGCTTATATTTTAATAGTGTTTTTAAAATTTTGTTACATCAGCTGTTCAATAATAGTAGACCTGAAAAAGACATACTAAGTAAAGAAAACACACAAGTCAGGAGAGCTATACCTATCCTTTACTGACATGCAAAAACATTCAAAATTGGAAAGGTTTTAATGATTCCCGTCATGGTGATCAAGGGACACATTTAGAAAACTCAATGTTTTTATGATGAAAATATCTATATTAACTACTTTGGCCAAAATTTTTTGAAAGTTTCACAAAGTGACACTAAACAAAAGCCTCAGTAAATAACTATATAACACTAGGTTTTTCTGGAAGACACCAAACATCAACCCTATTTTTCACTTCAATTAATCTTTTTGGTGTTCTGCCATTCCTACCTTGATGAATGAAACATGAAGATATAAGCACATCTTTAAGTGTCAGTTACCTTTTTGATACATGCAAAGAGTTCACTATGTTAAACCAGGCTTGTTCACTAGATGCAGTGCATTATGAAATATCTCTCCTCTGTCCAACAAAGGAGAATCAGATAAGCACTGTTCATGTGGTTTCCCATTCCCTAGCTGTGAGCAGAAAGGAACTAAAATAGCTGGGAAATCCCCTGTCTTGTATCTCCCCACTGTATCTCATTTCCATACCTTTCACATTGAAAACCAGCTCCACTAAAATCAGTACTGAAGTCTCCGATATAGTTACATATCATGTAACAGCATGCTTAGTCAGAAGATGAAATAATTGACTGTTTGAGAGCTTGTGAAAGCCAAACCTCAAAATAAGCAGTTATACATGCTAGATTTAACTCCATTTTGCAACTTGCTCTAACACTATCATTAACTAAAAAGCAGGGGCATTCAAATACAATACTGATGTATTTCACATTTTATCCCAAATTATCACAAAACATTAAGAACTCACACTGTTCGCTTGCCAATACAAATGATTCAGGTGTTCTTTCTGGGAGTGGGGGAGAGGAATCTTCACTACTATCAGCATCTAAATCAAACATGACATTTAGATAAGTTAAAGAACATACTTCAACTTTCCTCCTAGATTTTTAGAATCTGATCTTTTAATATGTGAGATCACCTTAAACTTCATATTAAATTTTTAAAAAAGGAAAATTTGCTCTAAATACAAAACTTTTTGGTTTATCACACTGCCTTGGAAGTAACTTCATGCTAACATTATCTTCACATTAAGGGGATATGCTCAGTTTACAGGTTCTAAGAGAAAAAAAGTAAAATACATTTTCAGCCTAGTAATTTGGAAGATAAAAGCTTCAGCCACTACAATGGATACTTTTTCTTCGTTCTTTCAGAAATGGAAGGTAAGTAGAATTAACAGTCTGCACTGGAACAGAACCATTTGCTTCTTGAAACAGTAATGTCAATAACTACACAGTTACTGTAATTTCATTGCAGTACATTACATGTCTATTTGGAGCCACTGCAAGTGAGTTAAACTCGTTACAACACACCGGTTTCTTGAACCCTTCTGCAGATATTGGTAACTACACATGGTTGGTACCCATCAACCGAATTCACTGATGAAGCTCGCTTGTTGAAAATGAGTTCTTTAGCTGTGCTGAAGACATTAACTTACTACTAATGAGCAGTCACTTCTATTTTTTCTTGTATGGCTCTAGCCATACTTACTTACAAAGTCAATACAGCACAGTTAGATTGCACTATGCAAGGACATCAAACACTGCTGTTTTTCAGGAAAGCATCGTGCCACAGTAAGTTCTCAGGAAGGTCCATCCACATTAAACCACTTCTCTAAAGACTCAGGTTAAAGACTCAAGTCTCAGTTTTTCTTCCTAAGTCCACCTCAGGGCCCAACCAGGCTGGCTCCCATGCCTCTAATATATACTAGTTAAACAGTCTAGTGCAAAGTTTACTAGCTGGAAGGGTAAATAGCAGCCAGAGGAAATGGTTACTGCTGGTGCCAGTAACGCATGCTGTCCCCAGTCTATTCCCTCTAACACTAGATGTTGTGACAGCAAAAGTCCCACTTCAGCCTGCAAAGGAATCTGGAGTAGAAGTTAAAGGTTTAAAACAATTAAAAGTGGCTGCTGCCATAAGCTGTCTCACATGACAACTGTATTCTACAGAAGATTCATAAAAAGATGTCAATTAATGAAACCATGAGGCTTGCCCTGATAACATTCCTGCAGCAGGAACAGGAACTCCTATCACATTTTACAAGCCACTGTGTTCAAAGTGCCTTCTCTGAGACCTGTTGCACCAGCCTAAGAAAACCATTTATAGAACTAGTGTCTACAAAATCAGCAAATAAAGTCACTATGGGTTATGTGCTAACTGAAAGTGAGGTTTCTGGGCTTTGTTTTGGTTTGGTTGTTGGGTCATTGTTGCTGGTTTAGTTTCTTTTAACCTCATGGCACAACTACTTTTCACTTCCTTTGAATTAAGAACAGGATTTAATTATGCAGTAAGATCATGCATATCAGTTATGGTTAAGCAACTAGGGTGCTGCTAAATTCACGTGCAAGCTTCACTGATGATTGTACCACATCTCTAGCTTCAGATAGAAGAGTCCTGAACAAGTATAAAAATGAAAAAGCCACTGTAAGCCATGGTTTAGGATCATGGGTGCAAAGCAATCTAATCCTATATTCTTTAGTCCGAGACAGATATCAAGACCTGCAAGCTTAATATAAAATGTTAAGTGTTCGCTGTGATACCAAATGGAACAGATATACACTTGATAAAAAGGGATAATTTATAAGAAACTACTATAAAAATTTTAAGCAACGTAACAGTACAGCCTTTGTGCTGCTGGTATTTCAGGATATTTCTGATATGCAGTTAGACAAAACAAGTCAAATGATTATGAACATTCTGTGAAATCAGACATCAAGAAAAAAAATGCGCCAGCCAACAGCACAGAAGCCTGCGATTAAGAATGCATTCACACTTTGCAATAAAGGTTTTGAAGCAGCTTATCAAGGTCTGTAGTACTTCGTAACAGATACAGCTCACATACTAACTGAAAACTGGGAGGAAAAGAACCACACTCTGACACTGCCATACTGCACTGTTCATGCAATTTAGAAAATTGCATTGCAAAGAAACTTACATTGTTCAACTCTACAGATGCAACCAAATTAAAGAGCAGCTTCCGAACCACAACGAAACCTACCTTTGCCATCTTCAGAACATGTTACAGGTGTTAAGTCCTGTCTAGCAATAGACATTGGCAATACTTTTCTGGCAGAAATGTTTTCAGTATTAGTGGCAGCAGAAACTGTGGCACTTGCGGTTGAAACACTCGATGCACTTCTGCTCATGGCTCCGTCAAAATTTATCTCGTCTGTATCAGAATCATCTGAATGAAGAGGATTAGTAAAACAGAGGGGTGCTCGAACAGAAATAGCAGTAAGATCAACATTATCACTGGAAGTATGTTCAACAGCGGTGTTTGATACCATAGAGAGAGTTTTAACATCATGACACAAGATGTCTGAAGACATGTCTTCAGACACTGATGTACGCAGTGCATTTTCAGGCCCATGCAGTGACCACATGGCATGTCCCTTTTCTGTCAGTGGCAGACGATCTGGTCTTGGTGGAGTATCGGAAGCCTGCTGACTCTGCAGATTTCCCAGTGAAGGTATTAAGGCTGTGTTAGACTGTGGCACACTACATTCCATACATGAGTTTTGAGAAGCATCTAGAAACAAATCCCCTGAAATTTGTTCCTGTGGCTTAAAGCTCTTATCAATTACACAGGACGACACAGGCTTAATTTTAATTGCATGTCCCCTGTTCAACAGAGAGTTCCCATCAAAGCTTCGCGGTCCCTCCTGAAGAGGCACCTTCTTGATCTCAAAACTTAAGTTGCGCTCCAGCCTTTTCTCTGCACGTTCACCAGGTTCATTCTTCCCTGAATGTTCTGTTGACTTATTATAATTCTCATTGAGGTCTGTTGAATGCTCTGATGAAACCATGTGCAAAACTGGCTTTGGATGGTATCTGTCATTGTCCTGCCAAACAGTAGTGACTGTTGGATAAGCTGATGGGGGAGATGGTGTTAAGATTGGTGGTACTGGCTGAGGCTCTGGAGGCTGCAAAATTTCTTCTTTAGCATCTCCTTCTACAAGGCAACTGCAAAAAAAAAAACCCCAAAACACAACTGTGTAAGTTTCCTGTATTTTGACAAAATTTTAGCTATTTATCTCTGCAGTAGCAATGCTTCCATATCCAGGCAGTGCTTTGACTGCATACAGACAATAGCTATAAAATTTGACTAATGGGGTAGGCAAGAACTAAGTCAACAAACTCAAAACATCTTTCAGAGTATCACAAAGACATATTCAGGTTACAAATAATCTGCATTGATCGTTCAAACACTGCTCACATCCTTTCCCAGCAGCATTTTTTTCAAAGTCTCTGTAAGAAAGGCCCTCTTGTGGCAAGGTTTCAGCCCTTTTTTGCTTTCTTCTTTCTTAAGTAGCTCAGAGGAACTTGACATATGGAATTGAATTTTCCATAAAGCCAAGAAAAATTTCTTCAAAAAAAAATCTTACAGCCTGCTTAATGCCAAATATCTTCCTTTATTTTATTTTATGCATATGCCCAGAAGAATTTTAGTTTTGTATTTAGTAGTTTCTCCATAGTTGTAAGGCTAATGACAGACCAAATTTAGCTGACATGAGGTGCGCACTGTATAAGAAACATTCACAGTAGAATATATGGTCCAAATTAGACTGCATATTATTACCGCACTTATTATTACAGTTCATCTTAAGCTACTTAAAAGGAGACGCTCTTCAAGTACATGGTCAATTTACTTCCAGATTAGATGCAGAATATTTGACTACAAACACTTTGCACAACTGACTAAGGTCTAAAAGACATCAAGCATTTTCACTCAGAGCCTTTAAAACCGTTTCATTCTGTAAGACTAGTAACAGAGCAATAACTGAGGTGCAAAATAAATGTACGACCAGAAAAGAAATACAATTAAACCTTTTAAATAAATGCTACTTTAAATCCAGGCAGATAAATCAAAGCATAACCTCTAATAAGTTGTTTTGCTTGAATTAGTAAAGATAAAGGGGAAGGAAAAAAGTCAGTCCTGCTCCTACTTAATACACATTGAGGAGGACAGGAAAAAATCTCTCTCCTCTTAGGGGACAGGGAAAGCATTCACTGAGTTGCACAAATGTTTACATGTCCCCTTTACCAGTAGTGATGTTCACCAGTAATCTCCACTAAATCCTCCTATTGAAAATGAGGTTTTTCCCTCATTGACCTCATTTTCCTGACCCAGAGTTATACACATGCAATCAGCAAAACTAATTTCTTATCTGGTACAGACACACCATTAAGCATTACAATTAGCTGAAAAAGTAAATTAGTATTAAACTAGCTATGACAAGATTATAAGCCCATAACACTAGTCAAAATTCAAGAAGTTCTTCACTGATTACAGTTCAATAAAGTCACTCTTCCATTTGATTCACGAGTAAACAGTACCCAACATATTTACAAACAGCCCCCTTAGTGGTATGTGTAGAACTGATGATACAGAAAATACTGCAGAAGTCAGCAACCCCAAAATCGTTTAATCGACCTCCTCATACACAGCTAAATGGAGCTATTAAAATGTTCCCCATTACATCTGAATTTGTTTGATTCCTTCACTCCTAAATGAGCTAACAGTGATGAAATAACTTCATTACCAAAATCATTCTTTGCCTCATTAATAATGAAACATAGCCACACTCAGAAAACAAGATGCCCAAATTGCATTCTGATGTATTTTTTTTAAAAAGGAAATAGATGTCACCCAGGATTTCCTGGTTTTCTCTGAATACGTAACAATTTTTCCCTTTTACTGACATCATAGTGTTATTATTTCACATATTCTGCATTTCAAGTAATGTTTTTGTTTCTTTTTACAGCAGAAACTTTAGGATATGAATACATTTTAAGAACTCTTTGTTTGGCACTAGCTTTCTCTAAAACTCCTACTAGAAAACCTCGGGCATTTTAGGCTGCTGAATAATGCTTTCCCTGGGCACTTCCTTCAACAACTATGTCCTAGGGACACTTCTCCCCCCAGAGGCAGAAAATTATCTGAAGATGAACTACTAATATTATTACAGACAACAGTAAAACCAGCTTGATTTAAATTGCCAGGAGACTAACAGAAAGCTCATGAAAGAGGATACAGAGACAGAAGAGTAAGTGAACTAAAGAATGACAAACCATTTGAGAAAGAAAAGCAAGCTTTCCTATATTAGACCTTTTTTATACATTGGAAAAGCAAGCATTTCTCAAGTATATTTCTAAAATCATACTGTGATTAAAAAATAGAAAGCTTTCTCATAACTCAGCCTTGACAATGTCTCTTCATATATATCTGCTACTGATTATCTTGCAATTCCACTACCTTGACCCTCCTACATGGAATCCCCTTAAGTCATCAAGGCAGCTTTTTCATATACTTTTATTGCCACACAACCTAAGCATCTAGCCTTAGTGCCAAAGACCTCAAAGTTAATTGCCTCTCAGCTTTCAGGTAAACCATGCATTAGGTAATAATAATTTTTTTAAATTATCTGTCATGATAAAAATTGTAATTTGTTAAAAATACAATAATTTGTCATAAAGGTGCTCTTCCACAACTTTCCACCAAAAATGTACACATGGGAAAAAACCCACAACAGAATGAAGTGACAGCAATGTTATTTTTTCTTTTCCTGTGATATACATTCTAATTTTTAAAATGTTTCAAAATCTAAGCCATTCTGATCTTAATGGAAAAGAGCTTTTTTATTAAAGCAAAGCACTATGAGTTCAGGTTTAAGTGAAACCTGGCCAATGTTCAAAAGGAAAAAGAACCTTAAGTAACCCATGGTTACTCTATGCAGCATACTCTAGGGTTTTATTTTCAAATAATAAGAGTGATGCCAAGGTCATGGAATTCAGCTGCTATGGGCAACCAAAAATAGATACCAAGCTCAACATCCTCATAACTAAAATACAAAAATTAAACTCAATGTAAGCAAGGGACAACCACGTTATTCTACTTAAATCATCGCCACCCACATGGAAGAAAAGCTGCAGTTCTGTGAAACTGTGACAGACTATACCTGCAGATAATTTATATAGAATCATGGAGTGGTCTGGCTTGTAAGGGGCCTTAAGGATCATCTAGTTCTAACCCTTCTGCCATGGGCAGAACATCCACTAAACCAGGCTGCACAAGTTCTCATCCAACCTCGTTTTGAACACTGCCATGGATGGGACACTAAGAGGAGATCACAAATTTAAAGATAATACAGAGATGACATGTCCTACGATTCTGCCACAAACAAAACATAAGACAGGTGAGAAAACTACCTTTATAGAAAAATTCTACTTTGTACTGAGTGGTTAGCCACTGGAAAGTGCTACAGAGGGGATGTCACCACCTCATCCAGCAAACAGCCCAAGGGCTGTCAGAAAACAACTGACAGGAATCATAAGCATTAGTATCTAAGCAAACATAGCTTCATCTGATAGCAGTATGTAAGATAAGCATCCTGAGGTCAAGAGATGTAAACCAATTTTCCTCCTTCTTGGTCAGGATCATCTCAGGCAGGTTCACCTAAAAATCTGCCATACAGTACTGTTATGTACTAGTCACTGTAGCCCTTATTGGTTTAGAAAAAAAAAAAAAAGGAACTGTTAAATCTTCCCCTAAAAAACCCACAAGTTGCTTTACTAATTACACATTTTAGGGCCAGCTATGACACAGCATATAAAAAACATAAAACCTTATTCCTTTAAGAAAACATTAGCTTTGGCAACTCGCTTTTAACTTCTTCAGAGATGATAACAGGTACACATTTGGCTGGCAACTTAACATTACTGAACATTTTTAAGCATTTATTTTAAGCATGTTCTCAGAGAAAATTCTAATCCACATTTTTAGTTTGATTTAAAGTACGTTATTTCAGAGTACCTATTGAATGTGAACTTATGATGGTATGATCTGTAAAGGCAATGACTCAGACACCACTGGAAAACATTCAGTACAAAAAAGACAGGCAAATACTAAAAATAATTCTACCATGGTATTTTTACTCACAGCAATGTAGAGAAAAAGAGAAGGGACATGGAAAAAAAAGAGGTAAGAAAATGGTTTGGGGAAAAAAGCTGCAGATGCAATAAGAAGATGGATTATGTTTAACAGTCTCCTTCTCCACAGAGGGATGAAATTAGAATCTTCCATGGATTCTGCTCTCCCATCCTTCTCAGGAAAAGGATGTTAACCTACACCAAAGCACCCACAATACACAAAACCTGGCTTTGTGTCCTAACTGGATCAGGCTGCAGATTTGTAAACCTCCCACATTAAGAAAAAACATGCTCATTATTGGGTATTCTCAGCAGATGTGACTAATAGCAAATAAAGTCTTTCTTCAGAAGCACCTTCCATGAGGGGATGTAGTTAATTGTTTTTTTTTTCCCAGAATTACCTCAATTTTAAAAAGACAACATCTTTGCTAAAAATTTCCATTTATTCACCTCTAAGGAACCAACCTTCCTGCCAGTGCTGGCAGATAGGAAAGGACGAGTTTATGGGAGCAGACCCAAAAGAGACTAAGTTTTATGCAAGAGATTAAAAGATTTTGACTTCATGCAACAAGTAAAGAACAATGCAACACAGATAAGACAGATCTAAAACTAAACATGAATTATGCATACATGATTATTACTTGAAAATATAGAAGTTATAAAAACTTAGGTACACCTAAGATTATTTCAGGTAACACTAATAATGAAATTACTTTTTGGACAGAAATCATGTCTAAGTTCAGTGACTAAGTTTCAAGAAAAGCTTGGAATTCATCATGAACACAGGTTAATAGACTGTCATTGTCTTAATCTACACAGCTGAATACAATCACATTACCAGCAAAGTAAAAATGATACTACCTACACTTCACAAACAAATGGCACAGTTCATACTAAGTCCCATCTCATTTCTGTCTCTCTCCTTCATTTTCATCATCTCCTCCAACCTCTGCTTGATTTGACATAACTAATGCTAAGTTAACTACAACAGCTACACTTATTCTTATCCTACTGTATCATTAAGGGTTGCTATCATACATTATTTCCAAAGTTATCTTTAATAGTAGTAGTCTTTATAGTATCAGTAGTTTTATTCTACTTTATGTTTATGAAGCATGTCAGTCTGTCAGCTTAATATAGGATATTAACACGGTTAACTACCTGCGGGTTCGTGGAGGCTTTGGTGGAGGAGAATCCTGTTTCTCAGCATCTGAAGAACTAACAGCATTCTCTGTATTATTTTCATCCTGATTAAAAGAAAGAAAATTAATTCACAGCTGTGAAGGTGATACACACAATACTTAAACTGTAAGGTCCAAAGATTTGTAATGATACTTAAAACAACGTAAGAGAATGCTACATTTTTTTGGCTGTCAGAGATCACTTTCAAAATTCTACTCTAAATTCACTATATTATTTTATGTCCTGGGTGTCCAACTTCAGGTTTTTCTGACTAAACATTTTGTTTCACATGTAGTTGTATCATTCACTACAGAAAATTCTCAAAAGCAAACCTTTCAGGTTAGTAGTGAGCAAGCTCCCTTATTCCCTTCATCCCATTGACCACAACTCTGACTTCTGTCCTTCAACCAGTATAGTATCACAAGCGATTAGTGAACAAATGGTATTTTGAACACCCTTGAGTGATACCAACTCACAGATTTCCCCTGTAAACATATATCAAAGTAAGTGATTTGGAAAACAGGCAGAACAACTAGCATAGAGCAGAACAGGGGAAGCTCAACTTGTAAAAGCAAATAGAGGCTATCTCACTAGGATGACTACATCTGTTGAGAAGAGCAGATGGCAGTATTAAGCAGCCTTCCAGCCTTCCTAATCACAGCTTATTGGCATCAGCCAATGTTGTTGCTTCTCTAGACAGATGTTGCATTCTAGGGCAGAATACAATTTCAAAAAGTATCAGCTTAGAAAAACTAGGACAACGTACGTGGTTCACAAGGGTCATCATACATAATTATTTTTTAAAAAACACAATTAAATAACTGTTCATTGCAGCACCCTTCTTTCTTACAGGAGATACCTACCCTAACGTGGCAGGCTTCTCACTAAGAAAACATGCATTAAAAATATGTGGGTAAACAAAGCAATAGGAGCTTTCCTCAACCTTTGCCTCTATATGAATCAACTGTTGAATGGTTCAAGAGTTCCAATGTCCTTGATTTGAGGAAGAAGTTACTGAGATCAAGCAAAAATGTTCATATGTAGGAAAAACTAGGTATTCTGTTAAATTACAGATGCATACGAATATATAAATATATATAAATGTGCATATATCAACCTATGAAAGACTACATCAACAAATAAGACCATGAAGTCACTTATAAATGTAGATTAAATCTAGTCTGCAACAATACAGAGCAACTCATGTTCCTTTGGAATTCTCCCGGGAGATGCAGCGACTGAATTCGACTTGCTAAGGTGATCTAAACTGTGCTATATCTCCCAAGGGCAAGTCTTTCCACATCTATATCCACCAAACAGTGCTGGCGCTAACTTTGAGCTAATACAGGATCACAGTTTCAGCCTCAGATTTCATTGCCTACAATTCAAAAGCTTTTGACCAGGAATTCCAATGCATAATTTTCTTTTTGAACTCACAATGGAAACATTTAATATCATTCAGAAGCTTTCTGTACTGGTAAAGTACTAGCAAATTCGCTGCACAAACTCTTCCAAGAGTAATCTCATGGTTTCCCTTAAAAGGAATTGAGGCATTCCTTTAATTCCCTTTAATTATCTGACTCAACTTTCACAACTAAGTCCTCAATGTAAGTTGATTACAGGCTAGGTGTCCTCACTCAGCCTTAACACTACTGAAAGCAATCTTAAAAATCAGATTTCACAGGAAAATTTTGATTGAAACTTATATTGGA
This sequence comes from Galbula dea, assembly GCA_013399015.1. Lineage (NCBI taxonomy): Eukaryota > Metazoa > Chordata > Aves > Piciformes > Galbulidae > Galbula > Galbula dea. The sequence goes on along the minus strand of VWZX01003204.1, from coordinate 1,523,890 downwards.
AAGGCACTTACCACTCCATCTGCAATCTTCCAGTCTGCACAACTTTCATATTTCTGCAGCTGTTTTTCAAACAGTTGTGCTATGGCTCGATGGACAAGTTCATACTGCTCCTATAATAGGTTACCAGACAAAAGTTAGTGCACAAGATCATTACAAAGAATGATAGTATATTATCATATGATAAAGATTAATTTTAAAACAAACTATACCTTTGTCTGCACTGCAGAATGCCTTTGTGTCCTCATTTCCTGTATTAAATTAAATACATTGAATTCTTCAGGTATTTTCTGAAATATAGAAGGAAGTCAATTAAAATCTCAGAAGAGCAATACAAAAGCTGTTAGATATCCAACAACATGTTTACCTTTTGTTGGTAAAGTTAATCTGTTCTCTCCACACTGCAATTACTCTTGCTTTTGTTGTTTTTTAATTATTTGNCTTTTTAAAGGAGCAATTCCTCTCCAGAACTGGTTTTAAACATTTGATTTTGAGCAGATGGCAGCATTTCAAGTATTCTGAAAATATGACATTCAGTGAAACCATTAATATGACACTGCAACATTAATTATGCTTCATTGTCTAAAAATTCTAGAGTGAATTTGTCCCTGCATATTTGAAAAATTGGGCTGTAGTAGCTGCAAGATTAAGCAGAAACACTGAAAAAGTTAAATTCAAAATAACTTCATATTGATATACACTGTTAAAATATTTAGACTTTTACACTGACATTTTTAGATAAAAAACTTGCTGTCAAAGGAAAGTACATCGATATTCAAGCATAAATGTAATGAAACTAAACATCCAACCTATCGAAAAAGGTTCAGAATGCCTTAAACATTTCACTATGTCAGAACATTTGAGAGCTTAATCACTGTTACAAAATGACGAAAAGCAAAAAAATTTCTTCTTTTAAGAATCCTTACCCCAGCTTTAAGTAAATTCCATGTATAATCTATGGCACAGATGGCTCCTGTTCTTCCACACCCTGCACTATGAACATAAATAATTAGAGGTATTAGAAATTATTTTGAATTTATTAAAAACACAATAAGCTTTATATTTCCAGAGTCCACCTGAAAAAAAAAATAAAAATCCCTCAGCTCCGATTTTAGGCTCACTCAACCAGACACTAGTATCTTAAAAGAATTAGCAGGGCAAAATGGAGCAAGTTTTTCATAACCAATTGGAACTTCAATCCTAAAAGATGCTTCAGTGGTGATGTTTTTACTGCTTTTTGCCATCCTATTCCTACTTAGCACTGCTACAACAGTAGAGATTTTGCCCGAGTCAATAACTGGTATGATAATGGCAGTACACAATATGTTTAAAGCCTTCCCATATTTTCTTATTTAGTACATAGGTATTTTCTGCTTTTTATCTAAAAAACTTAAATCTGAAAGTTATAAAAGAATGACAGTGAACTATTACATTCATTCTTCTTAAGAGGATGAATTTCTCTATTTTACACAGTTGTAATGCACGCATGCTTACAACAGCATAACGTACTGAAGAGCCACTCTTCAAAACTATTGACATTCAAGAAAAATAGGACAAAGTGAAACAGATTTCAGTGCTAAGGAGGTGGTTTTTTTTTTTTACAGTTTTAGACCTCAATCACTGGGAATCACAAGCTAAAGAAAGTTTCTGAGAAACAACACATTAAATTTTGTTGCTTTTAAAAGCATCAACTATCACAGGCAAGAACTTTCCAGAGAAATTGTGAGAAACTGTCAATTCACTAAGGGAGTTCAGTTTCAATAGCCCTTCTGTTAGCCAAATTTCAGGCCAAAGATGAAACTATTGCTCAGAAGCAAAAAGACCAACCAGGAACTACAGCCTGCTCATTAAAGATCTTTTTTTGGGTTATCAGAAGACAGACAGAGAAGTTCTTAGGTAGTGATGCACCTGCTATGCAGTCTCGCCTATTCAGAATACAGCCATCGCTCCCACATATGATACGCAATGATTTTCAAAGCTTATTTTTTCCTTATGAGGATTTAAATATCTTAAGAACCACAAACCAGCTTTCCTTGCAAATCTTTTCTAATTGAAACTGTCTTAAATCAAAATAGAAGCAAAATTTCACTGTGGCATGAATTTTCACATAGTAATGACTATATGATTTTGAGCCAAGTTTTGACATGAGGATATATTCCCTTTTAAAAAACAAACACAATATTAATTAATTACAAATTTTGATTAGAATCAAATGAGTGCATCTCATACCAAAAGTCTAGACTCCAAAAAAAGTTAAAATGCACGGGTTTTTAAAAAAAATATATTTAATACCTGCAGTGTATGCAAATTGGTACATCTTCATGTTCCTGGTATTCTCTCATCAAGCTGATCATGTCCAGAATAGAATCAAAAGATGAAGGGACATCATGGTCAGGCCAGTTAACATAATGAAACTGATAGACACTACGAGTCTCCTACAGGAAAGGGAAGGAGAAAAGTGTTCATGATAATACATATTTGAGGAGCTTATATGAAATAATGAGTTCTATGAACCTTTACTTTTGCATGATTAAGCATGGATTAGTAAAACCATTTACCATATTAAGGAAATCCTACAGCTTGTATGACGTAAAAAAAACAAAAGGGAAAACTCTGAAGTGGTATTTTCAGTGCTCCTAATGAATAGTAGAAAGCATTATGGGACAGTTCACAGAAACCCCTCTCTGTAACATATGGGTTAAAGGACACAATGCTGTGCCGTAATAAAAGATTCAAATTTGAAGACCATAAAGGATAGAGAAGAGAGAAAGAAAGGGAAAGACCACCATGAAATGGTCTCTCACTAATCGTACTCCAACAGACTATGTTGTAAAAAAATAGCAGTGGGGGTATTAAAAGTAACATAGGCTCTGCTTTGGGGTTTTGGTATCTTTTCAGTTCTAGTTTTAAATGCATCATTTCAAAAAGTGTTGCAAACCACAAAGTTGTTAAGTAGTTAATTTCTGCTATCTAAAAAGTTTCCTAGTACAGTCAGTTACAAGCATTCAGGACACAATTAACAGAGATAAACTGATTAGCTACTGCAGACAAAGATTACCCCCTAAACATTAGCCCATCCATGACCAAATATGATCAGTTTTTGTAACTGTTGTGATATCAGAGGTTGATATGGAACAAAGCATTGCTAAGGAAAACATAACCATGAGACTAACCTGGAATAAGTCATTTCTTAATAAAGGATGCCAATTAAAATGACAGAGACTCTGTAAAACAGACTGTCAACCTTCATGTTTTTCCGGGACAGCTCTACACCTATTTCTATTCCCTGACAGTTGTTTTTCAGACAAATAAAGTCACCTCAAGTCTGACAGTTAAGTAAAAGTTTGCAAGAAAGGCTTAAATCATTCACTCGTAACACTTAGGAGAACGCAAGTGCTTTTATTTCACTGAAATAGGACAATCTTCACAATTAACACACTTAGTTTATGAAGTAGGCCTCATGTTTTACAGTAGTTTAAGTTGTCACCAAGATGAATAAAGACAAGTTCTTCCATAAAGAGACTAATTTACAGTTGCCAAATTAACAAATCACGTACATCAACTAGTTTATCAGAATACTTGTCTAGTAAGCCAATTCTAGATCTTGAACACTAGGATGTCAAATCTGTGAGAATTCCAAAGTCTTGAGCTCTCTTTAAAAAGTACAATTCTATTTTGATCCTTGAATATATTACATGTAATTCCCCCATGCAGAAGTTCTCCAAGCAAAAAGACAACGCAGCTCAATTTAATCAAGAACATTCCCTATTTTTCATATCTATTTCAATTGCAAAAAGAGTAACTTTTTACAAGCTAGGGTGAGAAATTTTGGGGAAAAAAATAAATCACAAGTTGTTGTCATTCTTGCTTTATTTTTTTATTTCGCAATACAAACACATGAACAGACATCAGAAATATCTTTTAACATTGTAAAACTCTCTTGACAATAAATGAAAGCATAGAGGAAATCCTAACAAGCATACACATACTTTACTCTGAAGCTAACTAGAAGAAAGGGGTTTTTTGACAAGTATGATTAGGTTTGTCATCAGATTTTTAGTTGGGGTAAACAGTGAAATTCTATTAGGGTGTCAGAAGCTTTCTAGTTGTTAACATAAGCTATTGAAGACTGTCATATAACTCTGGCTAAGTAAGAACATACACAAAGGACAAGCATAGTTTCAGTACTCTTTTCTTATACACTAAGCTTTTAAAAGCACTTCTAAACCTGATGATTTACACACATACAGTCAGCACCTAAAGAAGTGAAGATATTTTCATGAGGTTCCTCCATTGTATCACTTTAGAGACCTTTGAGTAACCATTAGAGACCAGAAGTGATAGTATACTTACATTTTGAAATTCAAGTAATAATGTTCTAATGAAGTAATCTGTTCTTGCTTGCTCAGCTTCCTAAACATGAGAAAACAGTAATGAAGTGGAAAAAAAATCAATATGCAGCATACAGGATATAATTAAAATCCCAAACTTTAAAGTCAGGTGTCTTTTTTTTTTAATTTGCTGGGTTTGTAGCTATGATTTCCCCAAAAGGTGGGCAAACAAAACATGCATTTTAAACCAGTAGCAACTTGCTCCACAAGATCTGTGAAAGGTATTACTTTTACTTAAAGTAAAAATGTGAGTTTTCAAACCAGTGTTTAGCCTGCTCCTGAAACCACCACTAAACATTGCAAGAGTATTTGAAAGTACTTCTTTTGCTTTAATTTCTCCCTACATTTAATTTGCAGATTTCTTCTCACAGCCACCCTTCTGTAACCCCTCTGTTCTATAACACCTCTGCTGTACAAACTTCAGCCTCTTATAATGCTATCCTGTGACATATCCTTTCATTTTTTTTCTCCCTTCCATTATTTTCAATTAAGGATGCATCTGAATGGATCATTGTAATTATCTTGGCTGTAGCCAAAAAGCACAACTTCTAGGCTCCCAGAATTTTCAAATATGCCTTTTGAACATTAAGTGAAGTTTATACTGTAGACACCAAACAGAATTACTGTGCTGAAAATATCAGTACTATCACAATTTGAGGATGCCTTTAGAAGCTTAGCGTTACAGCTTCCTACAGTGAATTTATGCATCTGCATATATGCTTTTATGTGTTCCTATCTGCTCCTGGGAATTTATCTTTTTCTATCAAGAAAACAACTGCAACACCTTGCAGTTTTAAAACTGCATAGCTAGCAGCAGTGGAGCCCATCTACACCACTGTACCCAAAGGTAATACATTCTGAGCTGTAGCTGAAAAGTCAGTTACTATGTAAACAGAATCCCCTTTCACAAACACTTTCCAGGTATGTGACCATCAAAAAAAAGCAACCCCACAAAATCCCAAACAAACCAAACTAAAACAAAAACCCACAAAACCTTCAAACCCACAAGCCAGATTTAAATCTAAATTAAATTTTAAGGCAGCAAAAGGCTACTCAGAATCTTTAAAGTGTAATACTTTTTAAGTATCTGCTTTCCTACTAAGATGAACTTGAAGTGTACTTACTTAATTCTTGGTAGACTATTTCAAAGTAGAATTAACAATAGCTTGATAAACTAACATGCTAGCTATTTCTGAATACCTTAAAGCACTTCAGCTAGAAAACCGCAGTAATTCCTGTCCAAATCCTCATAATTTTGACTTAAGAAAAACAGTTTTGAGATCAATTTAGAGTGGACCAATTCCACTGTTACAGAGTAAGTGAACAGCTACGACCAGTCATGAAGTCCAGTGTAAACAGCAAACAGTAAGATAATTTATAATGATGACAGTTATACTCAACACTTTAAGGCCTGGTTTCAGTCATATCCTAATAGTAACTAATAGAATCTATCAGAATCTCACTAAACTACTCAATAGCAAGACTAAAAATAAAGACACAAGGAATTGTTTTCTTCCAAGACCACAATGAAGTGAATGCCAGAAAAAAATAAGTTGCAAAAACCAAAATCCAAACAAACAAAAATAATTGTCAAATGAATCATCTACTGCATTAAAAAAATATTGATAATCCAGAGGCAACACCCAATTAGGAAAGTCCTTCTAAGTCCATCACTAGAAGCTGACATCAAGTACAAGGAAAAGGATCATCTTATATGCGGCTCATTATCTAGCCTATTCCATTAAGTAATTAGGCTGTCATTGAAGACAATGCAATAGGCTGGATGGTCCTTGGCATCACCTAGAAATGAAGGCTATGTGATCACAACTCCACGAGTCACAAAAATAGGCCACAAACTTGTTTAAAGCAGGAAGGAATACAGAGACATAAACAGGTGTGTACAAAGGCAACCAGCTATTACACCACATCCGAGGAATGCTGATCACATTTATTTTGATGGCTGTGCTCTCACACACTGTATGCTCACCCATACACTGAAAACCCACACAATTAATGAATTTCTGCTATGTAAGTAGTCCCCTTTTGTGAGATGGTAGTTGCACCATAACTTTTATTATCCAGCTTTCTCCACTGAGGAAAGATGATCGAGTATGGCATAGACTTTCAAAACTACATCATGTAAAGCTAAACAAGTGATACATAAAAACCCCTACTTGTTTAAAAGAAAAAATTGTGGAGGATTCAATAAACCACATAGTTTAGATACACACATTGTTTACCACTCATTCCTTTCAAAATCTTTGTAAAATTTGGTAATGAAAAACTTAAAAAGCAATGGTTTTGTAATACAAACTGTTTGCTGAACAGTTATTTTAAGTTACAAAAGCATGAAATCTTTCAAAATTATTTTTAGCTTTATACTTACACAAGAAACACGAAATGGTCCAAAAGTTACAGCTGCTTCTCCATACAGAGGCCAGTAACGTTCACATTTTTTCTGTTAAAGCAGAGAATGCTAATTTAATTCACATGCTGTACTGAAAGATGATTAATAGATGCAGAGCAGACAAAATGATATTTCACATGCCTTACTCTCTTATTTGGTGCTTTTCCTTAACATCTGCCCACTGGTGCCTTGCTGGACTTCTTTTAAGATAGTAAAAATGTCTTTTCTTTTGGATATCAAAAGAAACACAAATCCAAAAACCCCGTATGACCAATAAATATAGCTAAAAGACACTTTGTAAATTAGGACATGGACTTCATGACTGCCTAACATATGCACAAGCACTCATCATACACAGGGAAGTGATGTAAGCTAATTTAGTTTTTCTGGAAGTTCGGAGTTCACAGTTCTGAACCACATTCCCCCCACCTCAGGTCATAAGAATGTAGTAGAGAGACTTAAAAGACAGATTGGTTTTGCAGCTTTATCAATTGACAGGAAATTCTGAAGGAGTCAGAATTCTGATATTTGGCCTACATCTCATCGTGACATGACCAGAAACAGACCATTGGTACAGTTTTGTATACAGACATCTATTTCACCGAGATGACACCTACATAGTAACGTAAAACTAAAAATGGAGCAAGTAAAAGCAGCCATATCCACTATTTTCTATGCATACCAATATAAGGATAGGCATTCTCATTCAGCCTGGCAGATTGTTTTTACTGTTACGGATCTGGCATATGAAGCTTCACAGGTACTGGCATATTAGCTTGCACGGGCAATGCTCATTGAGTTTTGTATTTAGTATACATACCCTTCCCATTTCAAATTCTCGACAGGCCATTACAATTATCTAAAAATAAATTAAAAAAAAAGACTCAACAGTTAGCTGGTTTTAAATTAAGTAAATTCATCAACACTTTATAGCTTGTTTCTATCTGGGCAGATACTGATAATCCTTAATTGGTTCCTATTGAAGGGACTGATGAATACTATTTTCCTACTTGCAGATGCATTCTTTTTTAATTTTACAATAGTATTCAAGTTTTATCCTGCACAAAATAACACACTACACTAATACAACATTTTAAGTCTACTTTGTTTGAATTCGCTGTAATACTGAACAAATACCTTATTTATTCAACCTGACTGTAAAGTCTAAACTTAACGAAAAATATAAGACCATGTACTGACTGGAAGACATATAGCTTTATTTGCTTAGAATGACAGTCTGCTTAAAATAGGTGCAAATAATAATCAGTTTTTAGGTGAAACTCTTTCAGGGTGAAGCTATTTCAGATATATTAATGCAAATAGTACAATAAAATTGTACCAACAGGCAAGCTGGTTTTTACAATAGGTAACCATGATTTAAATATCTGATAAAACAAAAGAAAAAAAGAAATCAGAAATAATCTATTGAACATAACTTTTAAGTACTGCTAAAATAACTCTTGACAATAGCTGTTTAGACAGATGTGGAATATATAAACCAATAAGAAAACCAAAATTAGCACAAAGGGAGGCTTTTTTCATGTTTGTTTTACATGCTGCTTCTGTGTTTGATTTTGTCAGTCCACATTAAGTCAGAGTTGTAAGGTGTCCTATAGGACGGATGTAATCAAGCACAAACCTATTAGTAAATATGCACAACTTCATATTCGTTCGATAAAATTATGACTAATTTACATTACTAAATTTAATAAGTTAATAACAACATACAGAATGCTTTTTAAACTACAAAAACAAGATTTGATAAATAAATGGACTAAATCACTGACACCATTTTGATAATAGGAGGCAGCTCAGGCAAAATACATACAATCACTATGTCATGAAATAAAGTAATACCCATTTTTGGTTGTTTTTTGTAGGGTTGGTTTGTTTGTTTGGTTTTTTTGAGGGGGGGGGTTTAATTAAAAGTAGGTACTTACAGCAACATTGTATTCCCATATCATCCTCCAGAAGTCTATTACTGTGTTTGCTAATGGTCCTTGGGTAGCAACATATGCTTTTGGCCCATGTACTCCCTAGGATTGTACAAACGAACTATTAATATTTCTAAAGAAAATTTATCTGTGCTGAATAAAAAAGGCTTTGGGTTACAATCATGTAAAATTAGGCTATTTTTTTTTTTATACAACAAGAATGGTGAATATGAAATATGAGTTCATTTACTTTAGTGGGAATTTTGCTTTTGATTTCAAGGGAGTCCAAGATAACAATGCCTACTATGCTGCCAAAGACTGTAGCAGAAAATATTAAGTTTCTGTATGCTCAGATGCTGGAGATTCCCTTTAAGTCTGCTATTTCTTTGTTACTCAAATATTCAATGATAAAAATTTAAAAATCCTTCTGCCAAAAAGCATCCCCTTGAACAAATTTAAGTTCCCTCCTCATAGTATTTATAAAAATAAAATTAAAATTTGATTTATAAATCTTGAAGACATTTACATTCAATTCTCCAAGGTAAACTTTCAAGAAGTGAGATTTACAGGAACACCTGTTTCTGGATAAGCATTACTCTGTCAAAGCGGCATCAAAATAAGTCTACAAGGAAAGTCCAAAATGTTCACGCTTTGAAACAATAGCATTACAGACTTTTAGCCAAATTCTGGCTTCTCTTTAAGAATGATAGATTTAATTCCATTGCCACACTTCTCCCACAAACAGCAAGAAGTGCATATTAACATATAAAATTTGCCAAATGCCTCATTTATGATCCTTAAAAATAGCCTCTCTTAAAATCTGGTATTTTTAACACCATGAAAAATGTTTTAAAACTATAGTATCACGATTTTCCTACGGTATAAAGTTCCAATTCAGTTGCCTTCCACTTTAAAAATTAAGTGGTTTATAATATTACTCTGTGTGTAAGTATAATAAAAAATGAAAAAAAAAAGGGTTATAAATGGCATCATGTTTGCTAATTTATTCAAACCATAATAAAAGAAAAATCTTCCCTCACAGCTTTAAGGTCTTACCTCAGACTATAATATAAAAACTGCGCTGATATTAAATAAAAGCCTAAAAAGAATTGAATAACTTAGGACAGTAATACATACCTTAATGAAGTTTGCATTTATGTAGTCTGAATCTTGTGGGGGAGTTTTTAAGGTCAGTTTCACCCGGCTATGATCAACTAAAAGAATAATTTTTTACACTTTAAACAAGAATTACAACAAATGTAAATGAATATGTAACCGTAAATATAATATATACAGTGCATATTATATGCATAGAAGAAATTATGCACTAAAGAAAGTTTCCCAAAGAAAAGACACACAAGCAAGTCAGTTAATTTAACTTATTGCTAAAACAACTGAGGTATGGATAAGCAGACTAGCTCCCTATTGCTATGTGCTTCTGATGCTCAAGTTTAGAGTTTCAACTACCGAAATTCCAACAGTGATTCATTACAAAGAAGTAAAAGTCAATTGATCAGAAATAATAAAAATTTTCATTTCACAGTATTAACACAGATCAAGAAGTTCAGAATTAAAGGTACATTTACAGAGAGCAGAAAGAATAAAACATCAGTGCATATGTAAAGCAGTGAGAAGGTCTTCAAGACTCTGCCAAGAAAGACTCCATCAAGCACTAGAACATGAAATATGCACTAGGGTTTACTGTTCAGGCACAGACTGAACTCTATACCCCAAGCATTGCGCTAGGCACTTTGCTGGTTCACTTCTAAGCTAGAGGCAGATTCCTTCATTTAGGGAGTTTTGACATTTCAAGTTTTTGCCTCAAGCATTACTATCTCAGAGAAAGCTTCTTATAAAAACAGCAGATCTTGGGAGACCAAAATCCTCAGCAGTCTTAAAAACAGACTTTATTACTTGTTGACAGATTAGACATTAGGAGGAAGTTCTTCACTGTTAGGGTGGTGAGACAGTGGAACAGGTTGCCCAGAGAAGTTGTGGAAGCCTCATCCTTGGAAGCTTTTAAGACAAGGCCTGATGGGGCTCTGGGAAACCTGATCTAGTGGATGGTGTCCCTGCCAGGCAGGGGGGTTGGAAATAGATCATCTTTAAAGGTCCCTTCCAACTCTGGCAATTCCATGATTCTACTTTGCTGCAGTTGAGCTTAGTACGACACTACTCTTCAACATGTGATGTATGTTATACATACAAACACATATGCCTTTTCTTCTCAGTATGGTAACAAGCACTATGCCCACATAGTTAAATAACCTAGGACATGTGGCTCAAGGGCAAAGTTTACTGTTGGAAGTATTGCTCCAAGTGCTGACAAACAGTAAAAATTTGAGCATTAGAAAAACCGAGTACACAGGTATACAACAATCTGAAACAAATTCACTGGATTTCATTACTAGAATACAGTTTGAAAATGAAAGCTAATGATGCTTAAGACCATTTTCATCTTCAAATTGGTTATAAACCTTGCAGCACTTCTGAGAAAGCTGTGCAGAGCAACATGTATTTGTTCCTAATCTTCCCAGATATGAAATGGCGCTTGTCAGAAGACTATCCTTTAATCTCACTGTTAGCTGCTCATAATGAAAAGCACAGTATGAGCTTCTATAATACATGTCCTCACAAGCTAGACAGTGAGCTTCTTAACAGGCAGTCTTTTCATTAAAGATAACTGACCAGTTCTATCTACACATTGGTGGGTTTTAAATTTTAAGTTCTGCTCTAATTTTCTGTGTTTGTACATTAAACAGCACTTCACCTGGGCTCTAGCAAAACACAAACTGAAGGTAATCCAGCACAGAGTTCTCTGACATCATTTGCAGAATACAAACAAACAAAAAAGATCTCTCTACTTCAAACCACAAAACTAGCTTCCTTCAGGCTTCTTAAAATTTTATCTAGGGTTTATGCTGACATTTGTTTGTTTTCTACCATGAATAATATGCTCCTAAGGAAAAAATACAGTTAAGCACCTAGCAAAGTTCTTGACTATTCCGAGCTAAAGTGGAAGCGTCAGCTTGATATGGCTTGAGACTCAGCACACATTTCATCCTTAGGTAATAGCTTTCCTAATAAAATAAAAATTTTGTGAAATTTATCTTTCAGCAAATTATCTCCAGTTTTGCCTCTCAGGAATAACTAAATAGTAAAATTCAAAATACATTAAGAATAACAAGCACTTTCCTTTATCTTCTATTAACATGTAAATCAGACTTACATGGCAATATATCCTTGTATCTATTCTTCTTAACATTTTCTTCTTTTTCTCCAGTGGCTGTTGGGTAGATCTTCTCTGTTCTGTATTTTGTTGATAATCTTCTTAACCTCTGAAATAAACATTTGTTTTCTTTTTAAGCCTCAAGATAACAAACATCACAAGGTATTAGCTTCATTGATGAAGCATATCACTCAAAAAACCCACTTCTCTCCTTTTACAATATTCACTATGATAAAGTTTAAAAAGCTATTATCCAGTACTTTTTAGCTTATCAGCAGTTTACAATCAAGTTGAAGCTAGGTCTATGTATCAGGAGACTAGGAACTATAGAATACAGCTATATTTTATTTAGGAGTTACACTGCCCTGTCAGGGAGTAACAGCTGCATTAAGAATACCTGTGAGGAACAGCAAAATCTGTGATTGCTCAGAATACCTGGAGGAAGAGAATACCTGCACAGAGCAGGCTGGCTCACCACCAGCAGTTAGCAGCTGGTACTTTGCTCTGAAGCACATGACTTCCAACACTGACAACTGAACAGAAAGCAAAAATCTCACTTTAAACAGGCATCAACCTTTAACACCAAACTCCTGTTGAGTTTGAAGCTCACTCGACAGAAAGAAGGTCTCTGCCTCTTGGGTACACAGTATTCACAACTGAGATGAATGACAGGAGACCTCCTGTATTCACAGTAAGATGTAATTTCCCCCCCCCCCTTCATTTATTTCAAATGGTAGAAATCTGAAATAGTCAAAACCTCTAATAATAAAATCCAGCCCATGCCTTCCAGCAACCTAGGAAGTAACAAAAGCAATATAGCTTTTATCATCCCATTCAAATTAAGCCTTTGCAACCTTGTTATTTTAGATTGTGAAGCTGTTCAAATTTAGAAAGGAACCTGAAGAACTTAAAAGTTCACTCTGGCTTCCAGCTAAAGTTAGATAGCTGCAGAACCACTCATTCTATCAACACTGACATGGCAGTGGCATATAAGACTATCAAGAGGAAAACAAAGAACATATCTTTAAAGAAGTTCAGTATCTCCACGGAGTGGTATTCTGCACAGGTGGAAGCACAGAGGTCGTTCATGTTCCCCTCTGTCCATCTTGACTGACTGATTAGCATCCTCGAAGACCCAAAATGTTCACAGCATGCTTTGTGTTTTGGAGAGGAGGGACAACGCGGGAGGTTGACTGCTAGTTTAAAATATACATCTTATTTATCACTGACTATGCAACAACACAGGCAGAAGGGCATCATAAATAAGACTATCTGCTTGGAAAGCCAGTTTTCTTCTTGAAACCCTCAAAAACAGGGGTCCTCAAACTACAGCCCGCGGGCCGGACACGGCCCCCCAGGGTCCTCAATCCGGCCCGCCGGTATTTACAGAACCCCCTCGCCCCCCTCCCCGACGGGGATTGGGGGGAAACCAAACAGCCGCAGATGACTTCCTGCCACTTAATCCCCGCGCCGACGGCCACCGCCACCCCGTCCTCCTCCTCCTCCTCTGCGATGCGCGGCGGGCAAGAGGCGCGGGCATCAACTCTGCCAGGCAAGCTCAGTCGGCAGTCTCTGGACTGTGAGGTCCAGCCAACTCGGGCGAATCGCCAGAGGGCCGGCGCGGCAAAGTTCCTTCAGTCCCTTCTGGCCACCCTTTCCGGACTGCGCGGCCGGCCTGAGGAGGGGGACGGCGTGTTGCATTCAAATCAAGCAGCCTTACTAATTTCTATGCATCTCTCCCCTCAGAGACATATCATAATCACAGGAACCATGCACTCAAAATTGCAACCATCTTTGGCAGCACCATGTCTGTGAGCAGACTTTTTCCCGAATGAAACATCTGAAATCTCCAATCAGATCCAGACTAACTGATGAATACTTGCATCAATTGCTACGACTAGCAGTTACAAATATGGAACCTAACATTGACCATCTCATTAGCCAAAAGCAGGCCCATAGTTCACATTGAACTATTATTTGTTTTTGTTGATGAAAATTGTTCTTCATTTTAAATACTGCATTCTTTTTCCTGTTTTTTTGTGTACTACTACAAATAAAATATGTGCAGTGTGCATAGGAATTCGTTCATTCTTTTTCCAAACTATAGTCCAGCCCCCGATAGTGTCTGAGGGACAGTGAACCAGCCCCCAGTTTAAAAAGTTTGAGGACCCCTGCTCTAAAACTACTGAATACCTGGGACTCTCACTGCACAGTAATTTTTTTTTTTTTCTAGAAAGATGGAAAAAAAATAAACTAGCAATTCAAGTCCTTCAATAATTCTTTCAGCCAAAAAAGAAAAGAAAAAACAAAAAACACGAGCAAAATTTAGCATCTGTTACATACAGAAAAACATTTTCATAAAATTTCTTTGAATGTAGAGAAAAAGCAGCAAATTTTATATGCAAACGTGGATAAAATTTTTACATTACTTTAGATTAATAATATGCACATAATAATCCATAAAAGATTGGAAATGAAATACAGGTTGGTTTTAGCACACATCTGTTCCTAAAATATTTTAGGATCCATGCTTTTAATACATGTTTGTCATCTGATCTGTGACATGGGTAATAAAAGATAGTAGAGTTCTGAGAACAACTGAAAAGAGTACGTAGTACTCTATTGTTTGCAATATTATCTATTACTTAGAGCAATTTAGAGCAATATCTTCATGCTTTGGAAGAGAGAGAATTGACTAAAGAGTAAGGAAAGAATTCTAAAAGTTGAGCTTTGAACAAACCAGGGAAGGAATGGAAAAGTGCCAGACTCAGCAGAACCTTTCACCCTACAGGCAGCAATTTCTGCAGGAAGTTATTGCAATGTGCATGACCTGCGGCAGGATGCAAGAGATTCAGTGCTTCCTAGGTTACAGGCTTGAGTGACCATAAAAAGAATGTACTCAATAGCAACATAGGGGTAACTACAGGGCAGAGAAGAAAGAATTTTGTTCAGAGTGTGGTTAAGTAGATGACAAGATAGCCAGTAAAATCTGTCACAGTCCAGTTTCATGCTAATTCATAGTAAACAACTGTCTACAACAAAAAGCAGCACTCATTTGGGTTAAGTCAGTAAACTACCAAATGGTTTCCCAGAAGACACTCAGAGATGCAGCCTGGTGCCTCTGCAGATAACAGTGGATGCTTCCATGGCACTTCCACATTTACTGGAACTGCTGCTCTGGTATCACAAAAATCTTCATTTATATACTCTTAAGAATAAAATGGTCAAAAAGTAAGTGCATATTCATGATTCGTTATACTTAAAGAATTACATTCACAAGGCCTGCAAAGATGTAGCTGTTCGTGCAGTCAAAAAAACCTGCAACTGAGACCTGGTTTGGGGTCCAAATTACCTTACTGAAACATCTCTAAGACTCAAAGGTGCTGTTCCTTTGAGTTGCATCACATCCTTCAGCATACAGTTGAATCACTATGTGATGACATGAGTTCAGAGATAGATACACGCATGTTGGACATATAAGCAACTCCCAATAAAACATATGCTCATTTCATATTTCTCCAGTAGTAGTCTTTTTTATTTCAGAAACAAGCTCAAACCTTGTACAGAAACACAGTATCTGTAGAGACTTTCAGTAGTTTAGGACTGCCAATATTCAGCAAGAAAGATTAGGACATTGCTAATATGTTAATTCATAATTGGCCAGTAGAACACCCACAAGGTTTTAGTGACTGTTCACCCTCCAAAAACCCACAGGCAAATGAAAAAAACTCAACTTTTGACAAGCACTGAATCAGAACTTCCATGCAGTAACATGTACACACAGAATATATCAGGGAATGTAAATGGAAAGAAAAGGTGTTAAATAGAAAATACTTTTCTACTAACTGGAGAAAACTATTTTCAACCCTTCTTTGAGGCTGTGTCTGGAAGCCAAGGAATGTGCCAGTTATAAAGAGGCTATTTATGACGGAGTTCAATAGCATTTTAAAAGCCAGAAAGAAGTAGCCTCATTAAAGACAAGAACTTGTACTAAGATTTCAACTGTAACAACTCTAGCTAATAACCTGCACAGTACTTAAGGACAGACAAAGGAATTTTGTGTCATATTTGTTTATATTTGTAGTATCTGTCAATTTTTGCCTAACAAATGTGTCCCCATCAGTTCAAAAAGTACACGCTTTCCCACAGGATTATGCCTAGTCTGGTTTCGAAGACATAACAGGGAATGCAATGGCCAACAAAATTCTCCTAATTCCAGCAGAAAGAGCTATAAGGCAACTGCTCAGACAAAACCAATTGCTAGCACAGAAATAACAGATCTATACAGTGTTATTTACAAGGATCATTTTAGATTATTGCTCTCCATTAGGTTTTGTTGTAATGACAGAACATTCAAGAGTTGAAAGTAACACTGCTAAATGCCTGAACAATATAAACTCTACCATTTAATTTGTTTCTGCTGAATTAAAAAAAGTCCTTAATCCTCTCCACACATGCTATGCCATATGCAATTGTCTTCTACAAAAGTAATATAGACATGTATGCAACATTTTCGATGATCTTACAGTTCTACCACTCATACAAAAAAATATTTCTTGCTCTCCTCATGTTTTGTTCAATGAGCTCCTTCAAACAGGAAAAGGTGGTGATTTCTTCTGAATATAACTATTTCTAATATATAGTAACCTTAATCACAGGTATTCTCATGTGATGGAAACCCCAAAGTGATTAGCAGAAGAAATAGTTGGCTCTTCTGCAGCCCTATATCATGATTTCATTAGAATACCCAGTTACAAGTTACAGTGAAGTTACTAAATCAAATGAAGATACTTTTGCAATCAAACAGTTTGAAGTTTAACCTCTTAAAATCATGAACTTTTCAGAGAAAATTTTTAATTCAAAAGATTCATTAAAGCTTGCACCAGACTAAGGGGTCAAATAACAAATGTCCCCTTTTAAAAACCAGTGTTGAGAACCTAAATCTTGGTACGTCTAAAATAAAGCTTTTGTTAAACATTTTATTGCTTTCTGTACACCAAAGCTGCAAGTTAAATTAACTTCCAAGCAGTTTGTAGGATGCCTTTACTATGTTTATAATGTAATTACTTCTGAAATACTTCTGTTTTGAGAAGCTGATAAATGTTTACCTTATACAAAGTACACACTCAATCACATAAAGGTTTCTAAAGTAGTCTCTCATTGGTGTTTGTACGCTGCAGGCTGTTTGTTGCACAGCTAATTTATGAAATGCAATCCTTCTACAGTGCCAATTTCCAACAAACAAAAAGGTACTAAAGTCAACTGGTAAAATTAATCTGGTTCAGGCAAGTGCCCGTTCAATAAAGCTGCTAATAAATTTAGAACAACCCTTAAGTATCAACACTTTAAAAACCTGAGTATTACAATCCAGAATGTAGAAGTCAATAGTTTGTTTTGTAAACAACAGCAAACTCATTACTTTTTTTTCCTATCTGAAATGTAAACAACTTAATTCAACACTCCTGAGTTCTGGATGACAGATTTACTCCTACGTATTTCAGAAACAGAGGAATACCTTCAGATCCAGCCTCAAGATTCTTATCTGTAATTCTCATCCATGTGTAGTAAGTGACAAAGTAATAAGACTTCCTTTCTTGGGAAAAGTAAAGTAATCTTAGCACCTGTCAGGGAAAGATTCAATGTTTTCCCTGGACGAGGAAGCAGTATTTTCCTTTCTAAAGATTGTCACCAAACACTAAAGTCTAACACCCTCATTCAATACACCCTCAGTCTACACTTTCTCTGACACCCCCACTGTTGGTGCCCAAACGGCTTACTTTAAGTTATAATTTAAGTGCCTTGAAACTGTATCTTGTTTTAACCTCATTTAGAAAGCTACTAGATGGTCAAAAAAACCCAAACCAATACATCGTTGTTTAAGAAACACTAGTGCAGAATGACTTAAACACACAGAGACCAAACAATCCACAGTAAAGGTGTTAACTGCTCACAGGCACAATGATTTACCCAGTTCACATCAACTGTCTCTGACAGCAGAAGATGCCACGCTGAACTATGAACTATCAAGCTTTATATAGTGTTAATTTTATTTGATAAAGAAATCTTCTTTTGTAATGTCTTCAACTGAAATATCTGGTTTTGTCTTTAAAGCAATACTAACGTTTTGATGAATGTTTTCTGAATGTCTTTATTTCTAAGCACCGTTCTCTGTTTAGGAACATTTCTGGAAAAACCTGTTTTTGTTAAAACTTTCCCTGCTACTTGTTCCTTAGTTAAACTAACAGATATGAGACAAGCTGCAAAGCAACACTACCATGTGTTATTAGGCTTCAAATTTCACCAAAAGCACAAGCCTAGAACTGAAGGCAACTTAGAGGCCCTATCTGTCTTGGAGGTGAGAAGCTGGAACATCTGCCACTTTTTGCTGTTCTGCACAGGTAACTTTTCTTCTTTATAGGTTGGAAGGGCAACAGGAGGATGCAACATCTTAAATCATTTAACTACAAGCATCTGAGGCTCACATGCAGGCAAAATTCCTTGAGGGGGGAAAAAAAAAAGAAAAAAACACCACAACCAAAAAAACTCAACTGGTTTGACTGCATAACCTTTTTAAACTGATGCTTTTTCTAATCATTACTATTCTAAACAACCCTGAGGACCTAAACAAAAGCAAAATTTAGGTAAAAATCCAGAAGAAAAATGGCCTTGAAGTAGCAGCTTGCTAACCCTGTGTCTGTGAACTCGCCCACTAGATGTCAGTGTCCTCTTGGGCAGAGGAAACCTTGAATCCCAATGAAAAAGCAGCAGTTGAGTCACAGAATCAGAATACCATGCTAGAAAGGACCTCAAGGATCATCTGGTCCAACCATTCTAACTAGTCCTTGGTTATCAGGCCAATTATAAAGGAGGAAATTCTCAAAAGTATCCCTTGGCACCATCTTGGCTACAACAGAAGCAACAGTTAACTTTGTGGGTATCAGATACAGAACAAAAATAAAGTCCTTGACACAAAGTTTAGCCAGTAAGACAAGAGGTTAAAGACCAAGACTGATTAAAGTGCAGCACACTGCTCAACACGTATTAAGGCATGCTGAAAATGGTGATAAAAAGGCTGCAAGATAAAGGTATTTCTGTTTCCTATTTCCCAAAATATAAAACATTTTTGGGCAAAAGAAATACTAGACATAAGAATAGGCTCTACCCCTACCAGAATTCAAATTGGGCTTAAAGAGGCTTACACTCAGAAGCAACAGAATAAATTATTATAGCAGAGCCTGAAATGTTCTGTGATAGCCATGAAAACACCACACCCTCGATAAAGGACAGAGCAGAAGTCAAAGTGCAGGCATATTAAATGCCTGTCCCAGGAAGAAGTGAGTAGGTGTTCACCTGCATGAAATCTACATATTAAGATAAACTATAAACTCAGAACAGAACACTTCAGTTGAAAGAGACTTAACTGCCTGACCACTTCAAGGGTGTCTAAACTTGAATCTAAAAGGAGAATACCAATATAAAAGGAATCTTAAACTTGACATCAGGACTGCATGCTTGGAAACTAATGCCACCCCTACAAATTATGGAGGATTGTTCAGCAAAGGCATACCAGAGGGGAAGCAGCATCATGCATTACAAAACCAGAAAGACAAGAGGATGGTGAGAAAAATCAAGCTAAGTTTCTATAACATTTTAATGCACCCAGGACCTACACTACTCAAGAAACAATCACAGTAGTAGTACCATGCACAAGAAAGCTGATGTTTCTTTTGGAGAAAACCTGGAAGGCTATGTCACTGAAAAGGAAGAAATTGAGAATTTCAGAGGGGTACAAAGGAGAGATTTTTTTTTTCCTTTTTAAAGATACCAGATCAATCTGCCAGAGAAATCTCTCACTCAGTCCCCCAGCAAGGAAAACATCCTGAGGCTGATTTAAGCAAACAGAGGACCTGCCTAAAGACACAGCTCCAGAAGAACCACTTATAGTTACTGCATACTTATATCTGATATCCTTGCCAGACAGGAAAAGGCAAAAAAAAAAACAAAAAAAAAAAACCACCACACACACCCTCACCACAACTTTTTCCTTTAGAAATAGGAACTTTAAAAAAGAAAATGAGGAAGTTGAATGAAAGGAAGTTATAAAGAGCTAAAAAAGTAAAACATTTCCAAGCAGCACAAAGCCTGTTTAAACATGCCAGGTAGCAGTACCTGCCACTATTCTGACTGTCAGTACAGTAGTGATGGGTCTTGGTGTCCTGCGATCATCATCTTGATGTCTGGGAGCTTCTACTCCGAATCTGCCATTGAGAAAAACTGGGAGAATGGCTGTTTCCTTTCTTACATTCTTTCTCTCAGCAGCTACCAACCAGAATAAAGTAGTAGACTAGGTGTACATTTGATTTGACACTGAAGAAACCATAAAGTAGCACATGGTCCTAGGGCTTATCTACTTACCTTCCTCCCCAGTTAAGAAAATACCTATTGCACCATGTACAGCAGATTGTATGGCGCTGCCTGGAAATGATAAAAAAACCCAATCTCATTCATGTTATTGTTTTGTCCCAAACACCACAATTGTAGTTATGATCACTTCATAGTTTCACTGTTCATTGTTTTATAACCAAGTTATTTTTAAGGGACTGTCTGTTTTCTAACCAGCTCTTATTTGCCTGAGCAAGTCTCACAACAGTTTTACCCTTTTGCTCTCATGCTGTGAATCCAAAGAAACCTCAAGATAATTGCCCTTAAATGGAAATAACTCCATTTTTTTTCCCCATATGCATACATGCAGTACAAGAAAGTAAGCTTGCTGGTCCATCGCTTTCCAAGGTAACTGTTTTCATAATTTTCATGAGCAAGTGGTCATTTAATAGCAACAAAGGGAGTATCCTGGACAAATTACAACACTGACAACATTTCTAGTGTTACACCCTATCTTCATCCACCATGCTGACACTATTGTATGGTCAAATACAGGTATACTCAGCACCAATGTAACTGATCTGCAGATTCACCTACTCATCTTTCTCCCCAGTTATAAGTATACCTATTGTACCATTCTAACACTTCTTAAAAAAAAACCACACAAAAAAACCACAAGCCTAAAAATATTTAGAAGTATTTATAACATTTTGAGATCCTTTCGAGGCAGCATTAAGACAATCTCATTCATATTACTCTTCTGTCCCAAACACCATCATTAAAATTACTAATATTCAACTAATTTACTATGTTCAAATAACGAACTCATCATCACAGCATCCACGTAGCTGTTAACAAAGCAATACTTCTTCAGTAGTTTATCAATTCTGATCTAATAATTATGCTCTTAAATATTTAGATAACATTCAAACACTTAAGTTACAAACGCGAGTGGATTAGTGGGATTGATAGAAAAAAGTTTCTTGTTTTAAGAAATCAGAAAAATATGATAAAAAATACATTCTAGGACTTTCCATCTGTTAAGGAAAGGCAGGTAACCTCTTTTGATACAATCTATGGCATACTTCAGATTTTTTAAAAAAGTTTCCCTGTAACTGTAAGTGTAATTGCATAAATTGCTATTCACCTGCTTTTTTCCATCACAGACTAGGGACTCTAGCAAATGAAATACAGGAAGGACTTCTTGAGGATCTGCATGATTTTAACATATGGATAGAGCAGTTTCCTATTTTTACAGCTTTGAGATTTTTTAAGTTTGGCATCAGCAATGCTTCTTCATCAATGCAAGACTGCTCAACTTCTGGTACAATGGTACCACCAGGACAGAGTTTCATACCCATTCCTACAGAAAAAGGTCAGTTGGACTGGTTTTGCCACACCGCAGGCAACAGTTAACATCAAAGACAACAGTTACATATTGAGATTTTACATATCGATTGCTTAACCACTGCATCAAGTTTAACAGTTTTCCACCTCTTAGCATTTTATTCCAATTCCTTTAATCTTATTTTCTAAGCCACTTATCTTCTTTATTGCCATTCCTTTCTAACACCAGAGCAAACACTGTATAGTAGCGCGCTACTGACACTGGCTGCAGCCCACACTTGCCCATCTAGGAACAGGAAAGTTGCTCAACACTAAATGAACTGTTCCTCTTTTCTCTCTTTACAGATAAATTTTTTTAAATTCTGAGAAAATACTACAGTTGTGGTCAAATTCACATTCTAATTCTGGAAAACTGGAAGCCATTTCAGCAAAGCCACAGAATTAACAAGGTGACTTGGTGAGGCGCTGACTGTAGACACATCAGAAGAAAAGCAGCAAGTGGATCTGCATCACAAAGCCCGAACAGACTGGAGTCTGGCCTTGTTTGACTGTTAAAATAGTGGTGACAGCTCCTGGCACAAGCAGAATTTTTTCCACATTTTCACCATCTCTTTCAACTTAGTATATTGCTCAACATATATTACCCAGAGCAAAAAACCAGCAGGCTGCTAACCTGCACACAAATAAGCAAAGAATACCTTCCTGTTTTGGCTCACTAAAACACAATGTATCTCCACAAAGAAGCTCCTGGTTTTGAATTGCTTCACTGATTACTCTTCACCGATTCCTTCTCCATAACGATGCTTTTATACCTCCCTCAAGAAAAACTATGTTAAAGCATTTTATTCAGCATTGAACTTGCAGATCTAAAAATTGACACTTAATTACACTTTTAGATAATGGAAATGTAAGTTTGTGAAACCACTAGTCGTGGCTCTTCAGAATGACAAAATGACTAGACAAAAGACAGGAAATGAGAAAAGTTGCATTACTAAAGTTACTTCCTCAGATCTATCAAAGGCAGCCTTGGGAAAGGCTAGATAAGAATGGAATCTAAACTTTTACAAAGTAAGATAGGAAATACTAAAAGCAAGAAAGATGGAGGCTACCTAGCACTGAACAACTTCACAGGTTGTACTGCTGCTACAGCTATGAAAACTATGTGACTTGTTTTTCAGTGTGGAAACACATGCCTGTAGTCAGAAAAAACCTCAAACTTCTTAATTTCTACAGATGTGAAAGACTGTATATTGCAGTATTTCTAGCTAGGAAATAGGCTAGATATTGTGTGCAGTTTGGTTTAGGAAGAAACAATGACCCTTTCCAAATAGCAGAATTCCCCATGCTTACTAAAAGGATAACTATGTAAACACACTGTAAGTAGGATGCAAACCAAGTTTTTCAATCTTGTTTTCCCTTGATGGAAGTGGGAGCACTCTAATAGCTTTAAAATCAATAGCTTTAAGAGATCTTAATTTATTTTCAACACATCAGTTAAGTTTAACCTCAACCCCCATGTATGCTGCAGTTTGACTTTAAGGAACAGTAGCATTTTTCTAAAGCAATGCCCTCTTTAATCCTTGCATTGTGCCTTCTCTTAAAGGCTACCTTCTTCTCATTCCCAGTTGCTGGCATTGTGCATCAGTATTCCACTGGGTAACCAGAACAGCTATTAATGCTAATAAGCCCAGACAGGAATACAGGCTTGTTCTAAAGAAACAGTAACTGCATGAGAAGTAATAGGATGACATACAGGATTGTTAAACCCTGGCTTTAAAATGCAAAATACAGAAATACACACTCTACAGCCAAAGTGAATTGATTCACAGGAGCAGTGAAGTATCACAAAGTCTTACCAGGATGCAAGTGCTTCTTACAGATGCATTATGATGAACAGTACATTGTGTGAATGCTCAAGTACACTACTTACTAGAAGACTGCATCATGACACTAGTGCAAGCTGCACTGCTATTCTCTCTGAATACCGACTGCATCCCTTGTAGCTGTCAGGACTCAACATTTATTTCAAGATATTCAAATTAAGCATTGATCTCCAGAAATCTCTATAATAACCAAGTTTAGAAAATAGTTCAATACTACAGTTCCTCTTTTGAGGAGTGGGATTCATAAGCAATATTACCTGGTCCACTGCAAACTCTGGAATATTAATCTGTGTGAAATTAACTAATCGTAACATGAAAAATTCATAAGGAACGGTGCATATGATGATTCTTACAAAGACCATTTCCAAGGAGAAGCCAAAAAGTCCAAATTTCACACATACAGAGAAAACAGTCTGCTCCATTCAAAACAGCTTTGAAGAAACACTTTGAACCGCCGCAGTTGTTTTTAACCAGTATGGGTAAGCTTCTTTGTCCTGCTTTCCGGGCTTCTTGTCTCATTGTCCAGAGCTAACACACTTTTAAGATGTCTATTTATTAAAAATGTTGATTCTCAGCGCTAGATAACATTTGCAAACTTAACTTTCTCTTTAAGAGGATAATAAAGCAAAAAAATGTGTGGCTAAGCTATTCTGTTCTTAATTTAAAACAGTCTCACAAAGGCCAGCCAGTTCTAGATCATTGAATTAAAAGGAAATAAAGAAAAACATCAGCAAAAAGACACCTATAGACCACGCCTCATTATAACCCAAGAACTGATCAACCAGTCAATGCATGTACAGCTTAAAAGGGTCCCAAACAATCATTTGCCTTCAGTTCATTAAATCCATAACAACCTGTATAAAGCTAATGCTTGTTCTGAAGAGCTTCTAGTCTAAAAGTAAGGCAAAGACCAAGCTGAAGGAAGATAGTTAACTTACTTATATGGTTCTTCATTCACCTACTCATCATGCAATGGCCTCTCTTTCAACAACAGTTAACAACCAACGATTTTAAAAAAAACAAAGGAAATCATCTAGCAGTACAAAGATAAGGTAGTACAAGCACAGATGCAAAAGGGAGAGAGGGAAAGAAAAAGCCGAAAGAATCACAACAGAAAATGAGAGAGAAACAGAAAGAAAACAAAATATCCAAGATAGATCAGAGTTACTATGTGTTGAATAAAAAAATATATGCTGCAATTTGCCTAAGACCTGACAGAAGTACTGCACTCAGTGAAAAATAACACACTTTTAAGTGATGATTCAACTACCAGTTGACATAAATGAAGAATTCCTAAAGGGTATATTGTTCATACAATGTCCAGAAACTAGATAAGTAAGCTAAAGACAAATCAAAATGCAGCAGTATGAATTCAAAGGGAAGCCCACAAGGGCAAGCACTTTTTCTATCTTTTCTTCTGTAAAAATCCTTCCTTTATGGCATTTGAGATACCCATAAAATTCACAATACACCTTGCCTAAGCAAAGTTCCCCAGATTTCTTCCGGGGGTTTTCTAAAGCCCAGCCTATAAAGCAGAAGATTTTATGTACTTAACTTTCCACACAATAATGACAATTGTATACCCATTAAGCTGACCTACCAGAGGAAGGAGAGAAGGTTGTGGCCTCTACCCAAATAAATCTTCAGTTCAAGCATATAAAGTTGGCAAACTACAAGTCTACAAACAGATTTTCATGTTCTTAGTTGTTACCAATAAACACTAAATTCCAATAGCACACTAGCAAAAATCTGCTAACAGGGAAAGGAAAAAAAGTGAGTAAAATGTTTTAAGTAAAGATTGTCAGCTGTGTTATTATTAGTTGTCCTGGAATAGTATGCAAGGATACAATTCAGGAAAATCCTGACTTCAAGTTCTGGAAGTTTTAAAGTAGTAAGTAATACAATGGCCCCATAAAATCTAAAGGACATGGCCCTGAAATGCTGCAACAGAAGGAACTCATTTTTGCATTTATTTACTAAAGCCAATTGCAGTGACACCCTGACATGGCCTACGAGATCATTTACCAGTCTGAAATCACAGTCACTTTTAGTTCAAAGGTACAGTCAACTGCAATCAATTCGCTACTTAATTATGTTCCTGCACTCAATTCCCCTTTTACCTCCTTGGTACTTTTCTCACTTCTAAATGCATCCTGGCCTGATTGTACATTTAATATGTCTGGAATTTATCTTCATTCATAAGAGCTAAAAATACCATCACTGAAGTTTTTATATCCACATACTTTCTTCACTGGATGATCATACTGCCTTACTTTACCAGATGGAATATTTTTTCTATGAATACAGGAAAGGAAGCTTATTACGTATGCTATAAGACTGTACAAACAGGATGCTAGCTTCATTTTCACACAATCACCAACTTAAACAGTGCTAATGCTTTTAAAAATGCTGTGCCAAAAAGACATGTTGCTATTGCTTTGCACCTAAAATTCTGCAGTGTTTAATAATGTGTAAATTACAGAATATAAGATCTCATTCAAGC
Organism: Galbula dea; assembly: GCA_013399015.1. Taxonomy (NCBI): domain Eukaryota; kingdom Metazoa; phylum Chordata; class Aves; order Piciformes; family Galbulidae; genus Galbula; species Galbula dea. Next base: position 1,497,817 of record VWZX01003204.1, on the reverse strand, counting down.
TATTCCATACTAGAATTAGTTACAAAATAAGCTAGCATTTTAGAAGCAACTGTTATATCCCTCTAGGAAATCATAGTTTATACATAGATTTATGGCAGCAGTTTGCTGATTTTAGGATACACATATTTTTTTCCCAGTGTTATTAGTCTCTGTTTAAATAATTCATTACAGGATATAGATTTCTGTAGTTTGTAAGAAATACAACTAGAATTCTCTCTGCCAGTTTCAGGTATTTAATTTCTACCTGTTCATTTCTGATCAACAAAAAAGGAAATTGACATCCTAAATAATCTCCAGGCTGCGATTTTACTTCAACAACAAAACCAAACAAACAAATAAAAGAAATGAAAGCTCAAATTTCATTATCCTCATAAAAATATTAAGAAAATATCCGGCACTAGTTGAAGCAACAAATGGAGCAACGTTACTACAGAACATCAAGGCAATTTCCACAGCAGTTATCTGAAACAGCCATTAGAAGAGTTCTTCTGTTTATAAAGAAAATACAAAAGGTTGTGATTGATTTGTGACTGACTACACCGCTTAACATCCAACTTAATGACCACTTCTGAACTTTCAGTTTGAAAATCAGACTCACGTTTACAGCTTTAAGTGCAAAGTTCTACAGCAAAAAGCTGTTAAAGGAGTTACATGGTTCTAGGTCTACACGTCATGAAGCAGAAATAACAGAAAAATAGAAGTTATCTATAAAACAAAGCATTTATTTACTAAAATAAACTCCAGTGAGTGCCTGAAGTACTTTCTAAGATCCTTCCACCTACCTAAAATCATAGTCATTTTTCTCCATTAACAATTACATATAGGTCTCTATATGTGCATTAACATTTACATAGTTATGTTTATGCAGCCTCACAGGAAAGGAGTTCAAATTAGTTTTACACTTTAATTTGGTCATAATAAAATGAACATGGCTTTGTGTAACTACTTATGCTACTAAAAATGGAATTCTTAGACGCAGTTGTCAAATACTTAAGAGCTATCTGGGGAGACTCGCAATATCTAAGAGATTATATCCTTCCTTTAACAGTTTGTGCAATAGGGGTGTTGCCCTATAGGCAATTCATAATAAATTCATTTCTGTGGGAATTATCAGGTTTTTGAAGCGGTTAAACTAACCTACATACAGCCACCCCTCCAGAACAGTGTTTCACTTTCCAGTTTTATTTTGGGCTAAATTGATTCCCTTGAGTACTCCTAATGGACAACAGTATTGATTTCAATTAACAATTAGTTATTTGCTAAAATTATCAGAATACACACGAGGGACTAACTAATAATGAAAGCATAGCTTCCAATAGTAATCTTGCTTCCTATGCAGGAAGGCAAAAAGATTCAAGTAGAAAATGAAGGAAGACTTAAGAATTATTTTCTACAATTGGAAAAGCCATTAAAAAGAAAGAGTCCAGTATTTTTGCAATACATTATACATTTACCACTGACGGATCCCCATCATCAGTTGTACTCACAGAGCAGTTAGTCGCCAATTTACAAGCACAACCTACCCACAGCGTAATTGCAGTATACTATTCCTATAACTTGTTTTTCTTTGTTCTGCTTTTCATATTAATTATGTTCTCAGTTTTGTGCAGTAAGACTATACAAATACTGGACAATTAATCCACTAAGCAAAAATCTAAGTAGAAAATTATGATTCTATGAAAGTTATACCCAAGCACCATATATGCAACCAGAACAGAGTGCCTTGAGGAAAAAAAGACACTGTTCTCCAACAGTTATGCATTAGAGAGTCAAATAAGCAAGACATTTAGGACACAGGAACACCACTCAGGCTTCCCAAGAGCTGTGCATTTCCTACAGCAATCATTCATTTCAACATGATGCATCATCTACACTGGCAAGTCCCTTAAACACTTAAGGCAGGAAACCCCTTTAGTATCCTTTGAATCAGGAACCCCGTTGTTCAAAGATATCTGTGTCCTCCAAGAACTATCAGAGAATTAAAAATAATGCCACAGGAACATAAATGAAAGAGAACATCTCTTAAAAAAAATAAAATAAAATTGAAAATATGAAAATACTCAAATAGTTGTCGTCCCCCGAATGTGGCAAATAGATGGGAATCATCCTATCGGCCTCTGAAGTCCAGCCAAAACCTGCATGAATCAGAACCTTGTCTAAACAGCTGCAGACACCTAGCCAGCACAAGAAATGGACTTCTCATCCATGGTATTGACCCTATAGCGGATCTGAAAGATATCAATGATAGCAGAGGTGCTAACAGTCCAATCTCAATAAAAGCATGAGGATGAAACAATGTCAGTCATGTACCACATTTTTTTTTTCAGTCTCCCACTGACTGTCCGCTCCCACTGTAACCCAGCTGGACAGCTGAAGGATGGTCATCTACATCTTCAGAAACAAAGAAAGAACTGCTTTCAGTCTCCCTGATCCATGTAGAAGCTCTCTTCCTGTGATCACAAAGACTACAAAACATCTGTGTTTTGAGATGAAAAACAAAAAGCAGCTGTCATCCACATGAGGCAGTAAGAATGACAAGACAGCAAGACAGACAAATGCAGCAAGATACAAAATTGTTCAAGAAGACACCACTGTACTCTGACCTTAGAAAAACAAACAAAACCAGCTACAACCTACAAGACTACATATGAAAAAAGTTAATGTAAAAAAGTTTGAAATTCACAAGTTCAGTTTTATAGCTAAATAAAAGAAAATAAAAGTAGTGCGTATGTTCTTTAAAGCAATATGGTTTTAACTAAGTTAACTTCCCCTTAGAGATTGATGGTTTCCAACCCATGACTAAACAGCAAAACTGATAGCTAAGATCGTACAACTAAAACTAATATACTTCAATAATGTTTAAGAATCAAGGCCTGCTTTGCAACGTATATTCAAAAAATAAAAGTATAACCCTTTCCTCAAATAGGAACCTAAATTATATAGATACATTTATGAACACTTAACTGTTAGGATTTCTTTAAACCACAGCAAATTAAAAATTGAACAAGCTAATTGATTTATACAGCACTTACAACTTTCAGTCTACTAATGTAGCTGCCCTTGGCACATTCCTAACACTAGGCAATTCAATTCTTTTTATTGGATTAACAGAGCTCAGAAGTAAAATAAATTTGAAAAAATAACTGTGAGGAGCATCATGGTAGGATATCCTTCAAAATTACTGATGGCTCCTTCTAGAAATCTGAATTAATATAAACATGTATCTTTATTTCCTTTTGTTCCCAATGACACATCTAGCCTATGAGGCAACATCATTCACAGCTTTAGTCCTCTTATAATCACTAGCTATTTTTCCCCATTGAAGTAACTAGCTACATCAGCTTTTTACTTTTTACAGCTGATAATTCAATTCTTCTAGGGTTTTCCTTCACAGATACTTCCATTAGAGCAATATTGCCTATAATTCCCATAAACTGATTACGAACAATAAAATTACCTTTCAAAGAAATTAAAAGTATCAGTTTGTAGGAGGACAGATAGGAGGAAAAATTAGGCCAACCAAACTAGGTCATCCATTTATACCTCTATCTGGTACATTTTGGGAAACTTATTTCTCTACTTTATCTTTTTAGCTGTGTAAGATTTTTTTCATTCTAAAGCTGATGGCAAAAGGGTAGCTAGAATAAGGCCCTCGGAGATACAAGCAGCAACTTCCCTATGCAAACCTCACAGTGACTGAAACATCCTGACATCAGTATTCGAAGATACTTTAGAGCAATGCTTCCCAAATCAGAATAATGATCCTAAAGTCTAATGGACTTCACTGTGCTCTCCTTTTACATCTCTTTCCTTGCCTTGCTGTCACATTCTCAGCTTCCCTAGTAAAGCTACTAGCTCTGTAGTTGCACTGTCTCAGTGGTATTGGGCCCAAACACAGTTTTGCTTCTCAAAGATACAGAGGGACTTAAGACAGTATTCTAACAATACAGCTGCTCTCTGGGGCTCCCGGTTCTGGATCAAAAACTCTACAGCCAGACGAGAGTGCTCTCCGTGAACACATTCTGACTGCTCAAATTTGAGCAAATAATTCATGAGTTAAGATTATATTGGCAATTTCTTTTTTTTGCCAGATGAAGCAGGAAAAAAAGACCTTAATCTCTTTGCAACATTCACATGCTAGTTAACAGAAATAGAACTGTGCATCCATGTTTCATTACAGCCAAATACAGCTACCTTATCCAAGCCCGCACTGGCATAACTGTGGCAATTGTGGAGAACAGCCCAAGGAAAGCACCAGGATGCAAATACCAGGATGCAAACAACACACTTCCTAACAGCACAAAGAGCTTCTGCTCTACCCAACTAACTTGTGCTTCACTCAGTTCCATATCTGACCTTTAACACTGCTGCCTCTCCCTAAACGATAGCTGGTTTATAAGACCAAGAATAAAAATGACATCTAGCTACTGATTTCATTTCTACTAATGCCTACTCAAGGTACTACTAGAGTTTCAACTTTCCCTAACACTAACAAGTACATTCTTATTTTCCCTCTGCTAAAATTTCCTGTGTACCAAGCATACTACAGTACAACCATAGCAGTACACAACAGAAAATCTACATCTTAAATAGCAACTGTGAAGAAAATGAAACAGGATTTATGTTTATTACAAACTAATGGCTTCAAGATGAATTTTAAAAGCCTCAGACTTTTTTCTGCATTTAACTATTAACAAATGTATACATATTAGATAAGCAGATATTCAGATTAAACTTCCCTGCTTGCAAAACTCATAACTTCTATTTAATTGTAATATTAAGGAACCTACTACAGTTTTAAGGTAAATTATGTACACTCCAAAACAATAAATTCTTACTATAGCAATTAGTCACACCTACATGCAGAGTAGTATATAGACATACAGATACATACACATACGTGTAAATACATAAAACTACAAAACTATAGATTAGGTTCTAGGGTTGATGAACTATGGTCACATGAGATGTCTACATACAGGTACTTAGGTATGTATATTAAATTTATCTATCTCCATATATGTATAACTATATACAGCAAAAAGCACTGCAGGATTTAGATTAGACTAAAAGCAAAGTATGTATTCCACATGCCATTTAAATTACTTGGGAGTAGTGTATGTAGCATGCCATGAGATTTAAGGTGAAGACTACCATTTGCTCCTGCTGAACAATTCTGTAATACTCAGCAAAATCAGTACACAATCTGTCACTCCATAAAACCAGTAGACTTACATACCACTGTCTTAGAGAATGAGCAAACAGAACTTAATACTACACAAGCTATTTGACCCAACCCAGACCACTGCCTAACAGGCTTGGTTTAGTTTCATATGCCTGAAAGAACTATTGCAATTTTAGGCAGAGTTTAGAAGTTATAATATCACAGGGTCAGTATAGCAGCTTTGTGGTTGTATTCAACTGCTTCTGTGAAAATTGAGAATCGTATCTTTGAAACAACAGGAACAACACTCATTTCCTCAGAATGGGACAAAAAAAGCTGCTTATTGAAAATGAATAGTTCCTTACAAAGTTCTCTTTTTGTATAACATTTTAAAAAAGTATTTAATAAAATTTCAGAAGCCTCTGAAGTAAAGGGTTACTGAAATTACTATTCTGTCATATTGCTCCAATCAGATGTAGTCTGTGTAAATGAAGCTTTATGAATGGCCTGGATGACTATCAGTGTTTGCAATGAAGTAATCTGTTGGGGTGTGTCCCCCATTAAATTAAAAGCATCTAGTTGAAATACAGTTAATGGAAATAAATACATTAACACTCAAATTAAAGCATAATATGGAAGATGAGTAGTATCAGAACCATTCTTTTTTTACCCTGAAATTTTAAAAAGGCTCAAAGCAGACCTAAAGTGACGGTTGTCTATGACATATATTAACACATCTCTAAGAGCAAAGCTTCTTAGATTATCTGAACAACATATGGATCATTTTCTCCGAGGCAATTACTCTATCACACTTAATGGAAGAGAAGTACTCAAAACTGTTAATGTTTGTTCAAAAGCCCCAAATTGACAAGAATTCAATGCAAACCTATATTTACACCAATTTTCTTAAGTTTCTTGAAACAGTTTACCATCTAGTTGTAGTATCTTTAATGCTATTTCAGAACCTGCAGGAATTAGAACAAAACACATGTCATGACTGCCACTAGACACGGATTTTCACTATGTATCTTAGTAGCCTTGATCAGGGGTTTAGCGTAGTCTACATTGCCAATTCATTTTTAGTGGTCTTCGGCATTTTAGAAAAGAAGCACTTTACTAAAAAAAGAAAGGGGAAAGGCATAGCACTGTATATGATCAGCTTAGCTTTCACCTTTAAAAATAAAGCACTTTCCACCTCTCTTTTTTAGAAAACGTTTTCAGAGAATCATGAGGTAAAATAAAAATTTTGAAAATAAAATTGGCAAGAGGTTGAAAGCACAGAAACTACCATTTCACCTATTTCAAATCTATGACCCAAACTCCCTTTCATGCTTCAGAAAACAGCATACCGAGTTCTTTAATATCTCGAAACCTAAGAGTTTCAGCTTAGGTGGATTGAACAGAACACTGAGACACAACACTCAGTTTTCAAGTTAGTTAACAGTGTCCTCTTAAATGAAAGGTATAAAAATATCTTAGACTAGATTTAGGTACCTAGTAACTCCTTGACAAGTTGTTAAAAATCAGTTACTTAGATTGATCATCTAAGACAGGATAACCACTATCTCCAGACAACAGCTGAGGGTCGCCTACACAGTGCAAAAACCATACTTTCAGCCATTCTGTGTTCCACAACAATAGATCAGCCAGACATATAAGCCAGGAGGCAATTAAGCAAGACTGTCATACACCACAAAAAATTTGAAACATAGTATCTGAAGCTTTACATTATTTGTATCTCAGTTCTCCTATAACAATGGCAATCCACATCTGATAAACTATAGAAACAAGAGTATCAGAATGCTTTTACAGAGACTGTTGCGTAAGGAAAAAAATGTGTTAGTGGTGGGTAAATTAAATGAAAATTAAATAAATACTCTTAAGGTTTTTTTAAAATCTAGAAAAAATGTTTTATTTACCTCCCTATGGAGCTTCAACTTCCAACTGTTGTTTGATGCAAGACATGTTCATTATAGAAAATCAGAATTTAGACCATGCTCATTGTATTCAAACATGAAACATGAAGAGGAAGCAATCCATACTGACTTCCTTTTGTCCAAACAGCAATGTCAGCAGAAAACAAGGGAAAAGTACATTCTTGGATATATTATAACCATACTAGCAAAACTCTGACCTACATTATTTTAGGAAAAAGCCCACTTGTCCCTATATCCACAGGTATATGCTTATCAGCAAAACAGATAGGCAACCATATACTGTTTTCAAACTATCCGCTTCATTTAAGCCCAACTATGCACACCCATAGTACTGATCTATTAACAAGCCCTGCTTACTCTCTAGTGGAATATGATTAAAATTAAATACATCTCATTTCCAGAAACAACCTTGTTTTTCATTTCCAGATTATACCATTTGTCTTACAAGCACAGGGAAAAAAAAAAAAAAACAACAAACAACGACAACAAAAAAATCCACTTTTCATCTTCCAAGTGGAAGATGTTTCCAGGCATGTCAATAGCATTTTTAAATAGCAATCCTAGACATCTACACTACGGACTTTCAGTAACATTCAGCCAGACTACTCAGTCTACCTTTGTATGACTAGCTTCTCTACCTTCTCTTCCAGCACTCCCTGGCATCAGTCTATTCGGTACTCTTAGTGCATTCACTCAGGCCTAAATATCATTCTGCAAGCCTATTACTCAACATATTCAAAGGCAATAAAGATGTGACAATAAAAAATTGTTTTCAATTGCATTTGCCCACTATTTCATTCCTATTTTTAGACTCCATTTTGACTTGGAAATGAAGCGATGAGTAACAGCAATTCCTACTCCACAAATTTGTGACTGCTTAGCAGCAACAGTACATCCTGCCCTTCAATGAAAAATACAACTTCCTCCCTCATCCCCTCCTCAAAATATCTCTTCTAAATCTTAGGGAAAAGAGAATACTGAAGCTTTTTACCCCTTTCACCTTTGTTTTCTTCTGCCTTTCAATAATTAAGCATGGCTCTGTTAAAAAAATAAACACACATCCAAAACACAACAAAATACCCCAACCTGTTCATAGTGAAAAAGTAAATAAATTGGTAATTATGATTCTTGTTGCCATATTAATATAAATATGCTTTCATAGAAGGAGGTGAATATTGAGACCAACATGAATATTAAGGCCAAAGATCAGCAGCCTAGTTTCCTCATTTTCCTATAATTTATTATGCAAAAATCAAATCTCAAAGTTTGAAATGGAAAGTGTTAAGAGGACAAAATAAAATTTTGAACTCAATTCTTTGCAAAGGTTTTAACACTGTTTCGGGCAATACATCTTTCTCCTGAAAAGCCCTGACAATTAGTCCCCAAAATCCTATTTCCCCATTTTCTGCATTCTCTTTCCTTGCTGCTCTATGAAAGCAATGGGAAAGCTTACTGATTAGACAGTTGAAAGCTATAGAGACAATATGCTGTCAAAGACAGAAATTGAAACAAAAGCTATCTTTCTGTATAGAGGTGCTACCACTTAGAAGAAAGGATGACAAACCTATTGTATACCATTCAACTATAATACAGCTAAAACAGTAGGCTACTTATCAGATATGAAATGGTAGAACTGGGTTACAAGGTCTAGTACAAAGTATTTAACATAAAGGTTATTAATAAAATCCCATATTTTCCACTACTCTGGGCCACCTTTTTATAAAGTACATGTAGCTTACATGAACAAGATAGAATCAACAGTACAAGATGTTAGTTTGTGTTTAATAAAACTACCACTTACTGAAACTGTACTGTCAACCTTTAAATTCTCATGTGAAGATGCTTTATTTAGCGAAACAAACAGATTTAGAAAGTGTTCTATCACTCCAACGCCGTTTTTCATGTCACATATTTCTCTCTTCCTTTCCCACACGCTCACATGTTCCAGCAGCATACTTTCAGTATTTGCAAAATCCTGCCCAAAGAGTGTGGCCAATTTCCCACGGGCTTCCACCCCACCCTGGATGAACTCGTTACTTCCCAAAGTCCACTCCACTTCCTCTTCCACCCCTGGACCTGCAGCACTCCCAACGCCCCTCTGCCTTGCGCAAGATCCGAGGCCTCCTCCCCACATTTCAGACAATCCCCGATGCGACATTTACATTGAGATTATTTTTTTTTTTGCTCCCAGACCACTAGCAAAGACTGACAGCTTAAAGGGCTAACGATGTGGGTTTAATCCCAAATAGCACCAGATAATAAGATAAAGATACACGTATATGGAGAGCACTAACCCGCTCACGTTCAGGTCTTCTGTGGATGAAGCTGTATTTTGATATTAAGTAATTAATCAACATTGAAAAGTGCTAGTGACATCTGCCCAATCAAAATTATTGTTCACAGTTCAGACCATCTACTCAAAAGATAAATCTCCCCAAACGTTTTAACACTCCGATTAAGCAGACAAAATAAACCAGGAAAAAAAGCTAATTCTCCAATAAATTCTTCCCCCGAGCACACACGTTAACCAAAGGCTGACAGTGAACTGATCTGGAAGGAAGAAAGGACGAGGGATACAAGCAGGGCTGCGCTGGGGGATGGGGAGCAAAGGGAGATGTTAGGGAAGGAAAGATAAATATTCCTGAAAGGACTATTCAATACATTTAACACACCTCCTCCGAAAAAAACCAAGTATCAAGCAGGCGGCTACCGGAGCAGATAAAAGAGGTAAACGAAGAAAGGAGTGCCCCATTATCCCCAGATGACATTGTATACGGCAACCCCGCGAGGAAAGGAGCTGTAAGGGAGAGGAAGAGCTAGCAGCCCTCCCCGAGCCGCCTCTGTCCCCTTTATCTGCACAGGGAAGGAGGGCGGGAGGAGAGGGGGAAAGCAGACTCCCGTTTAATTTTGCAACAGCCGAACACTCACATCTCCTCAGGGGCTTACCATGGCCGGGACAGGGGGCTGCGATGACAAACCTTCCCGAGGAACGGGGGCAGGAAGAAGGGTAAATCAAAGGGTCTACCTCCACCTCCCCGAGATCAAAACGTGGTGGGGGGCACGGGAGAGCCGGCCGAGCTTCGGCTCTACACAATAGCAGGTCACTCCCTGGGAAGCGATGCTTCCCCTGACGCCCCCTTCCCACAAGGAAATCGAGAAGGGGCTGCCGGGGCAAGCAGGCACTTCGGCCCTCCATCGGGTCCACCCTCCTTCCGCCCTCGGGGGAGACAGAAGTCTCCCCCCCACCGCCACGCCGCCGCCCCTCACCATGAAGTCGCTGGCGAAGTTGTCCTCCCCATTGTGGTCCGTGTCTTTCATGGCCTGGACTCGCTTTATGAATTTCCTCAGGATCTCCTCCTGGCTCATCCTGCCCCGCCGCCCGTCCTGCGGAGCAGGAGCCCGAGCCCGAGCCCCAGCCCCAGCCCCAGCCCCGGCCACTCGCCCGCTCTCCGCCTCGAGCCCCCTCCGCCACACGAGCCCGGCNCCCCTCCCTCCGCCCGACCCTCCCTGGACGACGCCGCCGACACAGGGACACGACGAAATCCCCACCTCCTCCCCCCGCGCAGGCGCAGCTCCCGGTCCTCTGGCGCATCCCATACCCGCCCCTTCTGGGCAGCCGGCTCCGCCTTCGCCTCCCGCCCATTGGCTCATCTGACGGCTGCCTCATCCTATTGGTGGCACTCACGCCAATCACCGCCTAGCCCAGCCTCTAGGGAGAACTCAGTCGTGCTCTTCGCCTTGTCATGGGGTGCCAGTCCCTCCGGTTTCCCACGGATGGGATCTTCTGAAGGGCGCCCAGTGGGGCTCTGGAAGGGACCACTTGGATAGGCGGGGGAAAGGGAGCGAAGCGAGGAGCGGTGCGGTACGCTGCTCTGCGACTTGATTTCCTCTGGCTGGGGTACAATGGTGCGGCGGTGGTTGCCTACGGCTCCACGGCCGGTAGGCCGCGGCCGGGCTGCGGCATGTCGGGACATGTAGTTGCGCCAGCGCTGCGTCCCCCGCGCTCGGCGGCCCGCGGCGGGGGAGGGCTGCGGGGATGGCGCTGGTCGCCTTCTCACGAAGCGTCCGACTGAATCTCCCGGACGAGAAAGGTTCAATCCTCGGGTGGGAAGCCCGAAACCGTGGAAAGTAGCCGGGAGGATCACTGCGGTGGCAGTGACCGAGGCGGGGCCGGGCTGCGGGCGGTGCCTCTCGTAAACACCGGGCGGCGGGAAGATGGCGGGGGGGCCGGGCCGGGCCGGGGCAGGTGACAGGCTACAGGTCAGGCGCGGACTCCTGACCCCGGATTGCCCTCCCCGGGTACAGCTAGATATAGACAGTAAGTAAAAATGTTCGCGGGCGAAGCTGAAACGCGGAAGTGTTGCCCGTCGGTGTTTGTAAAGGGCTGTGAGCTGGGTTTGGGTGGCAGTAAGTGACACCATGGCGTCCCGTGCAAGGCTCGTTCAACACCTCATGACGGGAAGAGGGTCCCCTCAGTCCGCAGTAGTGCAGCGGGGACGTCTTCAGGCACTTCGGGCCCTCCTGTTAGAAAATATTTTTAAATCTTTCTTGCCTGATGTTGGATGCTTTGGCAATGCCAGACCACGACAAGCCAGCAAGATAGTGCTATATCTGCCTTTCTTCTATGTAAAAAAAGTTTAACATTAAAACATCTTCATGTTTGATGTCCTGATTACGTTCATAACAACTTCTTCAGCAAAGCAAAATAATTTTAGAGCTGTGTGTATGTATAGCCTCATAGTATAAGAGCTATACTAAGTAAAGTCTTTTAAAGTATCATTTTGTTGATGAACTAGACATCTTTTACTGATGTGGTTGATCCAATAAAACTTTGTTACACAGACTAATGTTAAAGGTCCATACTACCAAATTACCCATTTTCTACTTCTCATTCCCACCCACTGGAGTATGTTGTGCTTGCAGTTGCACCAGCACATCTGCTTGTTGGACAAAAGTCAAACCAGCTCAGGGAACTGATTCAGCTGCAGTATAAGCCCATAGAAAAATTGGTTTTTTTCTTCTCATATGAGTCAATTAAGCTGGCTTTGCTACCAAAACCAACCTACATAAAAGCTTGGTCTTCCTGGGGTGGTGTAAGATATTAATGTTTTAGATGACTGCCAAAGATTACCACATCTGTACCAGAATTAGCAAAATGGCATATTACCACCCTAAGCCAAATTCATTGCCCATCAGCTCATCATCTTCCTACCAAAAGCAACTTTTGAGCTACAACATCGGGCCCTGAAATGTAGCTGCTGGTGCGTGGCCACACATTTCCTTCTCCTGCATCTGCTAGAGAGGCAGTCATCTCTGGCAGAGGGGCAGGTTGGAAAGTTGAGGAGGCTAACATTCTCACGTGATTTTCTGCAGACTTCCACCTCTTATAAAATAGTTATTTTTTAGCAGTTGATGCTCATGGAGCCTAGCAGACATAAGGAGACACCAAGGAACTGGGAAAGGGCAGCAGTTCTTCTGTGCTGAGATAGTGAGGCTTGAAAAAATCCCACTGCACATAAATATTGAAGTCATAGTACCCAACACAAGTATATCAGCTGTCAGAGCTCAGTCTCCTCTCCATCTACTTTGCACCATGGTTTATAAGTAAGCTAATTGATCAGCCCTGAAGAGGCACAAAGGTGTCTGCTTTTCTCATTTTTCCCACTCCTCCTTTTCCCTGTCCAAACCTTTCTTGCCTACCAAAAAGCAGTGTTGAAGGGAAATACAGAAGCAGTAGATAAGGCACAAAGATCACCAAGAATAGCTGTGACTTTGATCATAATATAATCTCCTCATGCCATCTTGCTGGATTTCCATCTGCTTCTGGAAGGTTGCTTAGTTGGCTCAGCACTTGCCCTGGCAAACCTGCTCCCAGTGCCATATGTCATGAACTTTAGAAAAGTGATACTTGGGACTCATCAACCAATTGATAACGTCTTGAATGCAGTATGGCTTTCTTCACTCTGCTCATTTAGTCACAGAATAGAGTTACAAAGGGCTTGATTAGGAGAGAAGGAAAGATGATTTATTGCATTTGAATCTCATGTCATTACTACCTCACACTGAAAGAACCGTTATCAGCCTGGCTTCATTTGTAATGTATCACTGTGTTGCAATAGTAGACTAGCAAGTGTAACAATGACCTTTCATTTGGGTTAACTGGTAAGAAGGGTCTATAATCTCAGAAGGGAAAAAGCAGCCCCCCAAACCAGGCATGTGTCAATAGCCAAAATGAAGAAATATAGGAAACAAATAAATTAGAAATGACTGGGTGAAGAACTTTGCTTAGCATTGTTTGCATATGCATGTGTACCAGTGAGAGCTGCCAGACGGTCCTAAGCACAAACCCGATAGCACCAGTTATACTTCCCTCAACCCTGCAAATGTTTCAGGAAGCTATCTTGTCTCTGTGCTATGAACACAGAAACATAAACTTTCAGCAGCAAAATCAGTACTTTAACCAAGACACTTGATCTGAAACTCAAAACTGTCTGGGTTAAACCCAGACAATCTGACGAACATAGCATGTGTGCATGAGTGTCTGTTGATGTGGCTGTAGAAGAGAGGTGGAAAAAGGGTGAATTACTCACCCTATAGATAGAACAGGAAGTTGCCATCAAAATCTGTAGAAGAAAATTGTGGTTGTCTTAACAATCCACACAAGTATAGTCCTCGGTGTAAAGCAGGTATGTTACATACAACTTCTCTGCTATTCATCTCATTTTGCCTTGCTGTGCACTAGTCCGGCTGCTGCAGGGAAGGAAGACAGCTATTTTTTTCTGTTCAAAGGTGGCTTCTCATGTTCCCATGAGGTAAGCATGTGTTAACTGGTAAATGTGTGCGTGCATGCTGTGGTTTCACCCAGTCAGCAGGCAAGAGTACCAAATGTCCTAGTTTACCAAACTTCAGAGGTTTCCCTGAATACTGAGATGGAGCAAAGGCTCACCTCAAACCTGTTTGGCTGCACTGTCTGTGTGGCTTGGAGGCATGTTCAAAACCCAGTGCATATCTACCCAAAACTGTGTTCCAAAAAAAAATTAAAGAACTGAGGTGTGATGGAAAGCTGAAAGAACCCTACATCTCTGAGAAAGAGCATCATCTCATATGGTTTGATTCCTCCCTTGTCCAGCAAAGCCAGACTTTGTGCGTACATTGTAATTTGGCATGACTGCATTACAGTGATAGCTCACTTCATCAGAAATTCTCCTCTCCTTTGCAATAATCTACAAACTCTTAAGATTTTAACTACTTATTTGAAGTAATTTATTCATTACAGTGATGTGTAATTATTCATATATTACTGTAATTATAAATAAATTATTAATAATGTATCCCATACATTAAATCCTAATTAATTTTATTTATATTGAAAGTCTGAAAAATAATTTTTGTAATCAAGATAATTTAGGATAAAAATTAGTTGGTAACATTCATAGGTGCTGAAAAAAAAACCAATCCAGAAATGTGTTTTAAGTGGATTTGGTTGGGAGTTTTCTAAAAATGGTGCTGTTTCAATGGAAAATGCTGTTTCTGTAAAAAAATTTTCCACAGGAAACAATTTTGTCCAAGTTTTTCTGCTTTCTGACACAAACAATGCATACGCAGAAATGTCTTTACCACTGAAGACAGTACAACTTGGGATAGCGACCCAGCACATGAAAGAACTGAAGCGTGGAGTATGAATGCCACAAAGCTGTTGAGCAGCTCAAGGGTACACATAAAAACTCATTCCAAATGAAACATTTGTCTTTGATCTGACAAACTGAAATGCAATGTGTCTTTCCACAAAATTCAAAATGTTTCATGCTGGTTTAAAGTAGTTAAATGTAACAGTCAGGAATATCAGTGTCAAGTGCTTTTTTGGTATACTCTGACCCTCAAAATATTCTGGTATTTAGTCACTTTTGTTTCCGAAGAGGATAAAAATAATCATATTGGGTTCTCTGGCAGATGCTTGGTTACAATTTGACCGCTTAGATTATAAGCAACAAACTAACCAACAGGCATCCCCAGGGGTGCACAAAATACTCAATTTTAGCACAAAGGACATTGTGGACAAGTCTGAGGAAAGCATATTGTATCCTTTGTATACAACAAATAAATTGAATTTCTGATTTAAATCTCAAACTAATCTCATTTTAAATGAGTCATAAAGAGCTGATCAGTGTCTGTGTAATATGTTCCATTCATACTAATTAAGTGCCATGTGACTGCTGGATTTCTTGACATTTGCCTATATTACTCTCAGATAGGCAATGACAGACTCCTATAAATTACCACTGAAAATACTACTACTACTACTACTACTGGCTTGCTTAGTTTTTATTTATATGTTTACAATCTTCTGGGATTCATTGCACAATATTGCTGAAGCACGTTAAATGTGACTTTTCTTATACAGCTAATAAATATTTTAGATCATAACTACTGAGTTCATAATCAGTGCATAATTTGGATTCCTCCCTAACTGTAACATGCACATACCACCCTCCACGGGCATACAGTTTCCATACATAGAAGAAACTTTGTTCTTGCTGCTGTGCTTACTGTGGTGGCATTAAGGTTTAAAGTGGGGTTTAGGTATTGCTAACATGCAACTGAAACGAAAATAAGTGTGTGCATTGTGATCATCAACATAATCCTCTAACATGACCAGTTCTAAAAAGAAAACAGCAGTAAGACTATCCACATGTAACATTTTTCTGTTTAACTTTTTAAAAAAATCATATAATTAAGGATACATTATGGGTTTTGAGGTATTTTGTTTGATTTTTGTGAGTGAAAAAAGGGGGGATTTAAGAATACAAGTAATATTTTCTGCAAAATATTAACAGTATTAAAATAAATGGCATGTGAGCCCCAAATAAATTGCTGTGTGTCCTTTCGATAGCTCCTTTTAGATAGTTCCACTGTAAATCACAGAGAGGTCTAATGACTGTTATTTATACATGTCACTCTTTGTGTAGAAATGCTGATTTCAGTAGGGTACCTGCCTTGTACTATTGGCAATAAGATCATGAAAATCAGAAGCCACTTTCAATCTGCATCTTTTGACCTTATTAAAATTTGCTGTATGATTTCTGAGGTAGGACTATTTCTATACTGTGACCATGCCATGTATTTGACACAATGTAACACAGGTCTGGTTTGCTGCCAGCAGGTGCAGCTCTCCAGTCGGCTGCTCTGGGGGAACCTCATTTGCCTCCTTGTGACAAAGCTTTCATCGAGGGTATTCCCCAGACAGAGCCCAGCACATCTGAAATGGAAATTCCAGCAGCAGAAGGTAAGCCTGTGAACAGGGCATGTTAGGTAAGGGCTCTCAAATCTTTGCCTGCAAGTGTCAGAAAAAGCATCATGAAAAAAATCAGCATCTTTAAAAGACACAAGGGAAGAATCTGGATTTTCTAATGGGAGGCACTCATTCAAAATTTGAATATAAAAACAGGTAACTGAACAAAAACTAAGTTTGCAGTATCTCTTTTAAAAAAATCTTAGTGCTAATGAATCCAAAAGATTTGTAAAAACTGAATGAGCTTCACACCATTTATTGTGTTTAGGTTTTGCGTATTAGCCTCATGAACAAAAGAATCTGTTTGCTACTAGTTCTATTTCAGGGTTCTTATCCATTAGTGTAGCAATATTTATATTATCCTTAAACAAACATCAAGCTAATGTTTGTCTCTAGTTCTATATTAATTGACATGAATTAAAATATTTCCATTTGTCTGAAACACATATTTACTGAAAATAAAACTAAAAATTACTAGACAAAAACTAAGCCAAAATGATTCAACATTGCTCTTTTACCTGGCATCAGCATTCTCTGAATGCACATACTATTCCATTTGATTCTGAAAATCTATTAAAACAATAATAATGAAGACTGAGACTACTGCTACTATTACATTAAATATGCTGGTGAAATGGAAGTCCCTCAGAGTTCCTCCAGCAAAATCCTTGCTGTTACGACATTAGTAGTTGGAATAGTCAGTTCAGATCCTCAACTATTTTGTAGATTTTAGAAAAAATATTTTTAATAGCCTCTAAAGGGAAATAGTGAGCTTTATAGTTTGAGAAACAAAAAAACAGATTGGGAAAATCAAACAAACAATCAAAAACAAACCCAAAACAAACCAAACACACCAGAAAACAAACAAAAAATACACTGCTCCCCCTCAAGCCCATGAAATTTGTACTCTAGGGACCCACCCTATATATATGATCAGGTCTGTTTTTATATTAACTTCAAACAAATATGGGTACAGTTCTGACTCTACTCTCTAATGAGTTTCCTCCTACATTTCAATGAGAGGCTTGTGTTACATCTGTGCCCATTTAACAAAGTGACATAAGCCCAACATATACTCTGTTCAACAATATTCATATTGTTTGATTAATTTTGTTATCAGAGCACAACAATAGTTCTATTGTGTAGGGCAGCTCTCCTCAGAGGTGGAAGGAAGGCTGCACACAGGCTTCCAGAGTGGTCCAGAAATATGATGGTGACACCAGACTGGCTCATGTAAACAGGAAATCAAACCAGGATGTAAACTGGACTGCTTCCATATTCAGTAATACTCAGCTAAAAATAAACAAGTTGAATAGAGGTAGGAAAGCCAATTCTCTTTGTAAAATAATAAAACCACAAAAAACTAAACTACTCAGGTCCACACACAACTACTAGAGCAGAATGCTGACGAAGTTAGCTGTACTCATGGTTTAAATGTGCTTTTCATTTCAGCCTTTACTTCCATTATACAAAAGTCACAATACTGTAAAAGTAGTTGAACCAAATTAACGAACTTTTAATATGCTCAGGAAAATTTGCCATTCCTGAAAAGCCTGATCTATGGTTTAGCTCAAATCTAGATGCTGCCTGAGCTTTTTTTTTTAGCCTTGTTTTTTTCTAAATGAAACCTGAATGGTTGTTACCTATATTGCTCAAAGAAATAGAGATCCACACAGGACAGCAAACACTCCACAGGATTTTAATTAAGAACCTTCTCAAACACAATGATCCCAGCAGCACTGCTCAACCCATGCCATAGTATGGACACAGCACCTTGGAGCTGTCTCCTGCACGTACCTCAAAGGTGCAGGGCTGCCGCTGCCTAAATGTATATCCATTTAATGTATCTCCCATAAAAGACAGCTCAGAGAACCCATTGCTAAACTTAGTGCTTGGTTTCCTGATACCAGTTTTTAAGCAGGACTCCAGGGCAGATCTTCAATGCTCTGAACTAATAACCTGTACTGGTTAAGCCAAAAGAAATAATAAACAACATCAAGATGAATATGGTACAATGAAGAAGAGTCAACATGGCTTCGTAAAGGGAAGGCATACTTCACTAATCTACCAAAGCCCTCTGACAGAGATAATAAAACATAATAGCAACACAGATATATTTGATACCATCTGCCTGGATCTCCAGAAGGCACTTAAAAAGTTGCCTCTCTTGAGGAAGTTACTCAGACATGAAGAAATGTTCAGAAAATAGGAAGAAGGGAGAAGGCAACTAATAGATGCCTTTCACAGCAGAAAGAGATCACACAGGTAGTCCCACATGGCTCTGTGGTGAGTCTGCATTGCTCAACACAGATGACAAGTGATCAGAAAATAGTGTTGAAAAGGGTTGAAAATGTTTGCTGGTGACACTGAATTAGTCAGACTGATAAAGGCTATAGGTGATTGCAGACTCACAGAAGAACCTCCCTCCACGTAATGCCTCAGCAACAAAAATTCACAGTAGAGAATTACACAATGAAGGCAAACAATGCTAGAAATCACTACAAAAGGGATCAAGAACATAAAATATCCTTTTGCTGCTGTATAAATACATGACACATCCACATCTTCAAAAGTGTTTATAGTTATGTATCCATCTGAAAACATAGAGAAGTACTGTAAAAGAACAAGGTGCTTACTTTTTTGTGTTATTTCATATAGTTTCTACCAATCTACTCATATGGACTTTCTCCTCATAATGGGCTTTATTCTCATATGGCCTTTCTATTTTTGAATGCCACCTATAGTCTTCATTTCCCTAGCTTCTATCAATTTCAAAAGTAAACCAAGAGATTATTAATTTTTGATTATCATTCTGACACCTGTAGTTATACCAAAGCCCACACGAGCTTTTTGCAACTCCAAAGAGCTCTACTGCATTTAGATTGTTTGGTGACTCTATGTTTGATGCAGAGAAAAGTCTGCAATCAAAATTTGCTGAAAAAACTCTTGTTAATGGTTCTAAAGTTCCTTGTGAGGTTAATGCTGCTCTGTAGAAGATTTCCTACTGACTACAGTGAGCACAGAATAAAGCTAAAGCATCCAATTGCTTCTTTGTTTTGAGAAGCAAAGCCCATTTCAAGAAGAAGGAATTTTTCCATGAACTCTATGTCATGTTTTGGGAGAACCAAATCTCCAACTCTTTACTCTGGGAAACCTTCACTGAAATTAATTTCTTAAAGCTAGGACTACAAAAGACCAATTCTGACTAATTGGTAAATGTCTAACCTCAACTATTAAGCATGCTGCTTCAAAGTAAGGAAAAGAAGGGCTGATCTGGCATCTCATAGAGCTTTATTTCATTTGTGAAAAATGTAACCGAGCGGTGACAAAAATGTCAAGGTTGACAGCTTATTTTTTCTTACATATTTTTGCATATTCCACATAACTTCTTATCAGTTCATTTAAAAAAAAAGCATATTTTCCTAATGTTTTGACTCAACATTTTCATTCGTGCACTATAAATCTGCGCATTAAAAGCCAATTTATAATGCAAAATCACATGCTGATTTTTATACACAATTCAAATTGCCAGAACAATGATGCTTACATTAAAAAGACTGCAGTTTGAAAATGTAATCTTATGTAAGCAAAAGATTGCTATTGCAGCTACAAAAAAGTATTCTGAAACAGTGAAATGTGCCTCCCAAGTCATAGCAAAAGACACATTAGCACTCTAAGCAGTAGGTTGCCTGAAAATTAGCACTGAGGAGTTTTACTGGGAAACTGTATGCTTGGATTTTCCATTAGAGTACTGAGTGCAAGGTGTGGAGTTATTTTCATTTTTGTGTTGCCTCTGGTCTTCTAACCCATATGGAAATATCCACTTACTTAGAATTTTCTAGGAAAATCCCACTGAATTTTAAACAGAATACTTAGGTTTGTATGAAACTGTATGAACCAGATGAAAGTGACTGTGTTGCCCTGATGCCTTTGGGTAAGTTATCATCGGCAGTTATAGTCTGCAGTCAGGAATGTGATGTTGGATCTCAGTAAGGACGCTCAGAGCTGCAGGAAGGCTAAGGGAACACAGAATTTCCAAGTCTGAGCTTTACACCTGCTTCTCAATTATACCAGAGGATGATTCGTACAATGATCAAGGGTAGAATCTGGCCAGCATTTAAGCAGTTAGATGTTAACTGCTATAGAAGTATTATAAAGGTGTTATTGGCAGACCTAAAGAAAGGCAGAAATAGTGACACTTTGGAGATCTCTAGTGTCTCTGCACAGTATTTGCATAAGATAGTGTGACATCAGTTCTGCAGCCTGGACAAAATGGCTAGTGAGATTTTGCCATAACTAAGAGATTTTTTTAAAATCCCTTGTTGTTAATGATTCCTGAAAATTTCTGGACAGTCTTAAGTTGGTGGTGGGGCTCACAAATATCCCTTTACATGTTACAGACCCACTGAGCAATCCATGCATGTGATAATCCTGTTTCAAAGCATGCAGGGAGATAGATGGGGACCTACTGAAATGCACTTGTTATTTCTTAGAGTTAGTTTTGTTCTGCTGAGTTGATCTTAAGGGTTTACTATCCTGAGATTTTTACTATCACCATTTATGATGCTCGCACTAAGTTACCTCTACACAGCCTGGAGTTAAGAGCAAGATGACCACAGCCACTTTGCAGAGCTACAAGTCATAACTTACATGAGACCAAATGTTGGTCACTAGGGTTAATACTCTTTCCATTGCCAGCTAAAATCCACATTATGTAGACTAAATAACACTTACCATTTACACAGCATTTGATATTTATAAAATATTGAAAACATTTTAAATTGATTAATCCTGTCTGTCACAAGCATTGAGGTCAAACTTGTTTTCATGGGCAGCAGTGTTCCTCGGGATTAACTCACCCGAACATAGTTTCTCCAGCTTTACATAATAATATAATTTGGCTTTTAGTGTTTACAAATATTTTAAAGAGGTTAAAATGTTGAATCAAATTATGTCCTGATCTGCAAAGCCATTACTGTGGTCTTAGCGATTTCCAGAGTTTTAAGCAATGGCAGGATCTACTTGTTTTGAGGTTAAGTTTATGTAAGGAGTTACTGTGTTTGTGGGATAAACTGTGTGCCTGAGACAAATTCACTGAACAGATATTTGCTAGCACCTTAGGTCCTTGCTGCATCTGCCCTCCAAGTGTTTAAATTCACAGCAGTTACTGAACTTACTCACAGCTACACCAGTGCATGTAGATACAGACCCAGCAGAAGGAAGAGTTTCTCTTATTGCAAAGGAACGATTGTAGGCTGGCACAGAGAAAGAAGCCTACAGACCGATAACTAGTTTCAATGCAGCAAACCCTCATCCTACCAGTATTATTGCATTTTATCATATTACAAGTATATTCAAATAATTGTAGGTTTTTAAAAATGAAATAATCTCTCCTTAAATGAAGAGTGTATGGTTGATTCTGATTCATGGCCATAAGGGGAAACACAGGAAATAACTGGCTTAATCTGTGCCATGGCAGATTTAGCATAGACACTAGGAAAAATAGGCATTTCAACCTAAAGGATTGTTAAACACCAAAACAGATTAG
This sequence comes from Galbula dea, assembly GCA_013399015.1. Lineage (NCBI taxonomy): Eukaryota > Metazoa > Chordata > Aves > Piciformes > Galbulidae > Galbula > Galbula dea. The sequence goes on along the minus strand of VWZX01003204.1, from coordinate 1,475,879 downwards.
CTCAGAAGGCCACAGAGTAGGCAGGCTTCAGGAAACTGTAAGTTTTAAGAACAGTTAGGCATACTTTTATTGAGGATGGTCTAGGATACAGCTGACCAGCTCAGTGCAGGGGATCACCGATCTCCTGAAATCCCATCCAGCTTTCCAGTACTACCATTCCAGTAGGGCAGGACTGCCCTTAGACTGGTGCAGTGCAAACAATCCTGAAAGCAAATGACCAACTTGAAATAATTATAAATTATAAAATAATTGAATAAATAAATGAATACATTTAAGAGAAAGGAAACATCCTTACAGTTTCCTACTATTCTTTATGTCAAAGTTCTGTATTATATTGGGTCAGCCAAGAAAACAAATACCATGTTCTGACATAATTCAGCCCTGTCTGTGTTGCTTAATCTGTAGCATGGCAGATTTAGCACAGATATTAGCAAAAAAAGGCATTTCAACCTAAAGGATTGTTGAACACCAAAATAGAAAACAAATACCATGTTCTGACGCAATTCAGTCCTGTCTGTGTCGCTCACATCACTGTTTCTTTTTCCCTATCTTGATTACAGATCAGAGTAGTAGAGGCTTAAAATTGCAGTTGTCAGAACAAGAGGTCACTTGAGTCATTGCAATTTTCAGCAATGTGGCTTATGCCCTCAGTATTTTCTCTGGGAACGTTTTATTGTAAATGAAGCATATTTCATATCACCCTGTCTGAGCTGACAAAGTGGGACAGCATAGCCAAAGTGTTTCTGTTTGACTTTTTTTGACTGCATAAGCATTAGAACAATACATGACTGGTTTGGTTAGTTTTATGGCTAACTGCCTGCACTTCTGGTAAAGAAATAAAGGAACCAAACTGAAAACTGATCCCTTGTTGCACTCATGTTGTCTACATCGTCCCTTTAGAGAGGGTAAATCTTTTTGAGTAGCAACAGCTTGGCCTTTGAACCAAATTCTTCAGTGGTGTAACTACTTTAATGTGTATAAACCTGACTTCCAGTTTCTTGAGTTTTTGCAAAATTTTGACTTGAGTTTTCACAGGTATTTTTCATGGTACAAATTACATTTGCCTGTAAAAAACCAAACTCTAACCTCAATATGGTCTTGGCCACCCAATACTGTAAAATTAGAAACTGAAAGCTGAAATTACACATTTGAAAATATACAGTCATTCTAATTCATATTAGAGGAAGAAAAATAAAAAAAGCAGCACATAAACTTCACTAATGTTCCCTTTAAATCTTAATTTTATTCCACCAGCAAAATAACTTGTCTAGCTAGTGTCTAGAAAGCTAATAGTTGATTTTTGAATGTGCACCCATACTTTGCCTGTAAGCATAATCTGTAAAAATGCAAATGGAATGCAAATGTTACAAACATTATATCAAACTCTGGTCCAAACCAAAACCAAATTACGTTCCAGTTTGCACCAGTAAATCCCCAGCACAGGTCAAAGGCACAGCCAGTAACCAGCAGAAGAAAAGACTCTGAGGAAAACCTTAACTGCCATAACCACACTGAAGCAGGAATAAAAACATAGTAGCATAAAATAACAGTAGAAATTAAGCTACATTTATTCCTTAAATGGCAGGCAAAATAAGCACATAGAATTTGTGGTTCTCAAATGCTTCAGAGGATTGAAGAGTATTTAGTGGAAATCTTTCAACTAAACTGATGGACTTCTTGTTTATACATGTTACAGTACTGAAATTGGGCATTACTATATTTAAATGAGGTTTTGTTGAAGTTTTTCACGTCCTACCAGTTTTATACTAAACCCAAGAGTGGTTTATTGAAATTGAAACATTTTCCAGCCAGTCTGGCCTGAAGACAAGCCTTAACTGACTTTAATTCTGGAACTGTTTCAGTTAAAAAAAGTTTAAAGATGCTATGCTAATCATGTTCATTTATTTTTGCTACACAGATTTTTTTCCCAGCTTTTATATTTATTAGTTATATTTCCAAGATTCTAATATCTGCCTCTAATTGTCTTTGTATTTATTCTGCATTCTAGATGGGAAACCTAACCAAAGATTGGATTACAGTGTTTAGAAAGTATGCTGTAAAATATAATTCCTAGTAGCTACAACTGTATACTTGTGGGGTAACAGCCACGGAAATATGAACCTAGCATCTGTGACAGACTGAGACCAATAAGACAGTTAATTTATAAGAACATTCTCTTCTCTATTGGGCAAATAAAAATAGAAGATACTGTGGTATTTACAGACCCTAACATACCTACTTATTACTGTTCAAAGATACCCCATTTTACTCAAAGATGGTATATGTGCACAGTTGTACTAAAATTTGCAGCTTTATCTTTCAGGCCCAGCAGCAGTTCTTATGCTTTTCTGCTTCTGCAGCATCTATACCTCTGTCTAGTCCAATGCCAACAAACCTATATGAAAAAACCACAGGTTTCCCTCACTTTTATAAACATAATTCACCCTCTTAAAATACTTCTGGTATCCAGTTTAGTTCAGTAGCAGGCCAAGCCCATGGTTGCAATTGTTTTGCTAGCTGAGTTCATTATTCTCACACATTGGTTGCAGGGCTTTGCAATACAGGACTGAAAGCTACAAAGCACCTGGGATAGGATGGAGAACAACCCTTTCCCTTCTCTCATTGGCTTGGATGTTTTCTTTAGACTTTGGATGTATCTTGAATCCTCATAGCCCCCACTGGAGAAGATAAAGACTTCCTTATCACACTCATCCACTTCAATCATGGGGATGACTCTTCACTCTCTGAAAGAGTCACACCATTACTCCAAGTTTTGTGTATCCAGGACCTATAAGTGAGCTAATGGCATTTCACCTGAAAGGACAAGCCTGCTCTGATTAAACTGGTCTTCAAGAAACAACAGCATGTTTTGAAACATTCAGCTTCCTCTGCTTGTGATAACTCGTTGAAAAGATGGTCAGAGAGCAGTCACTACAGCATGGCTGCAGCACAGAACAAAAAGAAAGCCGCAGACACAGAGCTCCTCTTAAGAGTGTTTGCAGTCCACTGAAGAGATGTACTTACATCGTTTGTTTGAAAGCAAGAAGTAAACCATGCACACTCAGTGAGCCTTTTAGGCACGCTGGAGAAATGGCAGCTTTACAGACTGATGCATCTGAAAATGAGTACTGAGAGGATCTCTACAAGTAAGCATTCTTTGCTTCTCCACAGTCTGCTGAAGGTAATATCCGGGGATCCCAACTTTAGATAAAAAGACACAGGATAAAAGGTTGAAATACATGACTCATGGTTGTTCGCTTCTTAGTCATGTGAGAACTACAGAAAGTACAGACAACTGGTTCAATTTGCATGTTACACATTCATACAGGGCTCCTCAATGCATTTCTCAGTGGTGTGAACAAAGCCTAGTCAGCAAGCTGGAAGTGCAGCTCTGCAAGATGCTGCCTGCCCTCCTTGGTGACCCTGACAATTACTTCATCAGGTTGTTTTGTGGAGCAAATTTTCTAACTCCACCTAGATTTTGAGAAAGGTTACTCTTAAAGCAAACTTTACATACATTAAACAACTTCAAACTTTTCCAGAAATGACAAAAAGCAGATCAGCACTAGGCCATATTAATTTCTACTGACTTCACTGGCTTTAGTTCAGACAATTTGAGATGTACTGGTATTTAAAATGACCTATGAAGCTGACCTTTATATAGAGAGCCAAAAATATTATTTCAGGGTTTTGAGAAAAGGAAACTAATATTGATAAAAACTATGTACCAGTAATTAAAGTGCAGAATTAAGAATAAGACTGTGGTAATTAGCAAAAAGAAATGTTTTTTGAAGCCCAGAATATTCAGAGTTCAGGTTAGGTATAGTAGAAATAAAGTAAGTTAAAGTAGCAATGTGTCCTTAAAATACCTGAACAACTGTAACCTCATTTCAGAGGGAAGTCACACAACAATCAAACAATTAGAATTAAAGCATTCTTTGATGCATTTAGCTCTTAAATAATTAAAAATGGGGGTTTAAAGCCATATTTACATTTTATATGTAAATGATGTTTTCCAGCCTGAGAATACCACTCAAGGCTATTATTCATGGAGTTCTTCAAATGAAACTGTGTAGAAACATTCACTCTGCACACTGTGGGACATCCAACTCATTAGCTAACCTCCTTTTGGCTCTCAGTCCAGAAAGCTGTTCAGAGCATCTAATTTGAAGTCCTTAAAACAGTTCTGAGCATGAAAACTAAGCAAGTTTCTTGTTCCCATAACCAAGAACCACAGTTCCACTGCCTGTGTGCCCAGCACCACCCTGCATTTTCTCTACTTACAGTACCTGCCATGAACGTGTGAACATGCAAACCCTACTGCATGGCACTGCTGGTTTGTGTGGCCACTCTTTTCCTGCTGGGCAAGAAACGTCTAAGAAAATAGGTTTGGCAATTACTGATCACAGAACCATAGCATCGCCAAGATTGGAAGAGGCCTTGAAGAATCATCTAGTGCAAACTCCCCTGCCATAGGCAGGGCCACCTTCACTAGATCAGGTTGCTCAATGCCCCATCCAACCTCAATCACTTCCAATGATGGGGCATCCACAACTTCTCTGGGCAACCTGTTCCAGTGTTTCACCACCCTCGCTCCAAAAATATTTCTTCCTTATGCCCAATCTAAATCTACTCTCTTACAGTTTAAAACCATTGGCCCTTGTCCTGTCACCACAAGCCTTGGTAAAAAAAAGTCTTTCTCCATCTTTCATTTAAGCCTCCTTTAAGTACAGGAAGCCTGCAATAAGGCCTTCCCAGAGCCTTCTCTGCTCCAGGCTGAAAAAATCTCTCAGCTTTTCTTCACAGGATAGGTGTTTCAGCCCTCTGATTATTTCTGCCACCCTCCTCTGGACCCCGTCCAACAGGTCCATGTCTTTCCTGTGCTGAGGACTCCAAAGCTGGATGCAGTACAGTACATGGGGTCTTACCAGAGCAGAACAGAACCATAGAATCATTTAGGTTGGAAAAGACTTTTAAGATCACCAAGTCCAACCACTAACCCAGCACTGCCAAGTCTACCACTAAACCATATCCCTAAGCACCACATCCATACATCTTCATTTTGCTGTCCCCACCAGTCTAACATCCTAGATAGCTGCTACCTAGGTCTAAAGCCAGCCCTGACAGGTGGACAGGGACTGAAACAAAAAAACAATGTGTGAACTACAATTGATAATTAATATCAGGTGCCTTTTGTGCCTGTGAAAAGCAAACTACTCATTTACATGCCTTCATAAGAGATACTTATGGGATCTAAAGCAGAAAATGGAAAGTAGAAGACCTAGGTGAGAATTTGACAAGCAAATAGGCACTGACGTAAGACAAATTACAGGGAACTTTATCACAATATCAAAGATACAAATTATGGCTCCATGAGACTCCCAAGAAAACAGAAACAACAATTCCAAAGAATAAAGCCTCTGTGTCCAATTTCAAATATATATGCAGTCACAGAAAAACACAGTGTTAATAAGGATGACAAGAGGAAGGGGATAGATTTTTACGAGAAGAGACATTAGATAGACTCCTCACCTTGGAATAGAAATTATAGGTAAGGAAATCATGATAAATTTACATAAATTTCTGCTTAGAGAATGATTATGCACTATTTTTCTTAATATAAAAACTAAAGCACATCACACAGAATTATCAGGCAGCAGAATCACACAGATGTACTTTTTCACATTTATTAAACTGTCAAGGGACTTTTTGGATGCCAAAACAATAGATTGTCTTGATCCATGAAAGATCAAGAAGGAAATATGATCTTTTTGTACATACTTTCTCTTAGCATCTATTACTGGCCCCTGTCAGAGGAAAGATGCTAGTTAAATGGACCTTTGATCTGACTGGAAGATTTACTCTGAAGTTTTATGCAGACAAATAATCACTCCTGTTTAGCCTTTTTTCCAGCAGAGAACATCGGTTACAATCATGCCTCTCTCAGAATAAAAATACAGCAGAAGGATTACAGACTAAATAACATGGATGTTAATATAAATGGGTAAATTTAAAATAAAGACCAGGCAGGATACATCCAACCATACTTTAAGAATGAGAAAGTTAATAAGCTAACATGCAAACATTCTCATTTAAATAATCCAATTATCTAATAGTATTATAAGCCTGTAGCACATGTATATATCTACAAAACTAAGACAAAGAAAAATAGCTGGTAAACAAAGAGGTTGGATGACCTGGGGCTGAGGCTAGAAAGCAAAAAAAAGAAAAGAAGTAAGTCTAGAAACACCCTTTCAATACTTATGTGGTGTTAGATCATTAAACCACACCCTCAGAGCCCCCTTCCACATTACGTTGCATGGGACAGTCCCACTTTCCTCAAGGCCTTCAGCTGCACATTTCCAGTAGGCAAGAGATGAGAGGCTGCAGGAGATCTAGCATCTAGAATTGGGTTGGATTATGCAAAAAGTGTCCTAAAATATGTGGCAAAATCAGGTTGTGTCAATTGCCTTCCGGAGTTCTTCTTTTCTTCATTTACTAGAAGGAGGCAAGAGGAGAGAACTTATACTAGAGCCCTGTTTTCAAGGCAGTCGAAGCTCAGTAAGATGAAATTCAACTGACAGGTTCAACCTCTGCTGCCCCTGTCTGTAGTCTCCACTCTACCATGGTGTAACCTTATGTTTTGAAAGAATGCATTTGTGATCAATTTTTTTTTCTACTTTGCAATAAAAATGACAGCGAATAAGAAAAACATTTAAAAAGATAAAGAAATTGAACTGATCTGTTGATAAATGCATTATTATACCTGTTCCCAAGAGCTGCAGGTCATCTAAAGACTATCAACAATGTCCTCCTGCAGTGCAAAATGAAGTCACAACTGAAAAATCACAAAGGAAAACAAGTTTCTAAACACTATTGATTAGTCCTAATGAGGCTGTAGCTGAAAAAATAAACGTAAAGAGCTCCTTCATCAGCTATTGAGACAGCTTGCACTCACAGAGCTTTTACTAACACTAGCAGGGGTTAGTCTGTGGAAAGAACAAAGGAGTCTCAGAGCTTGGGCCATGGAGGAAGAACTGCCAGGAACAAAAAGGCCACTTAGATGACACTCAAGGACATCGTTAGGTCCCATTCTCTTCCCCTCACTCACTTTGAGGAATACCTTCATTGTTTCAGAAGCCTCATTGACTTATGTTATTGGCTTGAGCATGTTATTGACTTCAGTGAAGATATTTAAAAGAAGATGCTTTTCTATATGAGCATGAATAGCAAGATGGATTTTTTTCCTTAGTAGTTAAAGACCATTTCCTATGATTAATTATTAAACAAAGCATAGAAAAACATGCCTATGAAGCTCTGGCATCTGTAACAGATGGTGACTGACTTCAGCAATTTATCAATTTATATTGCTATTCTGTGATTAAAGATACCCAAAAAATGTTATTCACACACACTGAAATAAAAGTATTTTATTTTACCATCCCTGAATAGCAGCCTTTTACTACCAAAATATTGATTTATAATTGCATCTTATTTGTCTTTCCCAGGGGTTTTAATAAACATATTGACCACATCCTTGAAGAAAAGTGTTCACATAATTTTGCATTTGATTAGCTGAAAACATTCCTCAAGGAAACAACTGTATAGGCACAATGACAATGAACCCTCTGTTGCCAGAATGGCGGGAAAAGAGGTTGCTCTCAGCAAGCAGTATTTCCCCAAGAAGTCATGAGCCGTTTGCCAGTCTGTCATGTGTTTAAATATTTATTTCAGATATTCATTCTTCATAAGACATCTTAAGTATAATTTCCTGATGTGGAACACATCGATGATTTATGGCTCTGTATGTTTTTTTTCCATGAATGAAGCTTTATTCAGTTGAGAGAACTGAAATGTTACATCCGTCAATGGCAGGAGGGGGGCAATGCCTCATCAACCTCACGCTTGTTTCATGGTATGATTAATTCCCGCCACGTGAACTGTTTGAAAAGGGATGATAGGCACATATGCAATTAGCACAAAAAGTCATGGTAAAAAAAGTGCTGATGTTCTTTACAATGTGATCGGTAGGGCAAGTACTGCTTTCTGCTGATTTGCCTGACTGTGCTCAAGACCCACTGCAGCTAAACGTTTGAGGGAGATCCTCCCATTACTAAGGCAGGAACAGATTCCTGTGTAAAATAAATTAAATGATTGAATCTGTCATTGTTTTCTAAGATCTTTATTTTTGCATCCCTGTGCCAGGGGTCACTCCACTGGGATCTGATCCTGTTCCTGCACACAACTTCAGCCTGGCTCTAGAAACCCAAACTGACTGAGTGTGATAGTCAGAAAAGGAAACTGAGTATAAATAGAAAGTGAAAGTCATGATTTGGTTTCATGGTGCAAGTAAAAAGGAAGCAAAAGTCAGAAATGGGTTATAATAATTTCACTTAGCAGAGATAAGAGTTTGGGTTGTTTCTTCTCCATCTAGCAAAGCTGGCAGATGTTAGTTATCAAGAACACATCAGGTCCTCTGTCTTAATTCAAACCCTGCTGAAGAAAGTGTTAGCTTTATTTGCTTATAGTTTTTGAATCAAGCTTTTAATTTTATGTATCAGGGTTGAGGTGGTATGATACGCAGTACTGAGTTATTACTTGAAGTACTCTGAATGAGTCAGCTTTGTGGTTTCTGAGGAATGTGTGGTGCTTCTAGGAATTCAACCTGGATCTCTGGGACTGTAGATGTGGCCTCTAATGCGCCTAGCCAGACTGACAGCTCAAGGAATAATGAGTTTTACATAATGAGCTCTAAATCTGTGGATTACTTTTTACAGTAGTGAAGGAAATAGATATTAAAGGTAGAAGTAGGAAAATAAAACCAGCAGATAACAGGAGCACAGGAATAGGAAGAAGAAACCCCATCCCACTTCAAAGTATTAGGAGCTATTCAGATGACAGTGGCTGTAGCAAACAGATAGTGGTATCTTGAGGAGAAAGAGAAACACTGCATTCAATTTTCTTCATGATATTGCAAATTCTTACGTGAGACCATTTACTTCCTCCTTAAATGTAGGACTGTACAGCCCAAAAGCCGTGATTGTTGCTCTTGAAAGATGAAGTATCTTGTACATATTAATAAGCAGGCACTGTTTCATTTTAAATTTTACGCTGACATCAATTGTCAGCATTTTACATTTCCTCAGATAATTTAAACATTCTGACTGCTAAGGTTAATGAATTCAGAACTGCATGATTTTATCCGTTTACTGTTAAAGTCATTCACTTGATGGGAAGTATTTCCTCTATACTACATAAACACACAAACAGGCAGGCAAATACCTGCTTTCTCTTAAACATATTTTTGGCAACTAAATGCAGATATATGTATTCCTATGATAACTGCAAATTAAGCTCTGAAAAATAAGAAACTGCCAAAAAAGCATTGTTTATACGAGCTTAGTTAGTTCTCTTTGAAATATCATACATCTTGTAGCATATAGTCAATTGTCCTTAAGATTTCTCTTCTAGTTTCTTCATAACATACATTACATTTTAGAAATGAAAGAAGATACAACAAATGAGACTGTTAATAAAACCAGAAGTGGTTTTATTGACATTTTTGTATATAACTGTGTGTAAGTTTTTGAGAAAACACATGTAATTGCACCGTGGAATCATAATAATTTTCCCAAGGGTTATCGGCAGTGTTGGATATTTAAAAATCACAAGGAAACTTTTACCACTTGAACCAAAGAAACTGGCAGAAGTAATATCTTTTTATATGGAAGAGCAACTACAAAATAGTGGATTTCAAATGATTTGCTAGACAACAGAGGAACTTAGGAATCCTGACGTCAGCTGTGGGAATACAGACCTCTGTTCTACACAGGTTATAAACCTTTTTCTTGTCTTTCCAGATTCCCTTTTCCTCATACCCTTCTGTTCTGGCTCCTCACTCCTTTAAATTCCTCTAGCTCCTGCTGGTACTGTCTTCCCCAGCTCTATGTGGTTGCTCTTCTCATGTTTCTGTATCAGTAAACCCTGATAAATCATCATGAATCGCCTCATGCCTTCCTGTTTCTCAAATCTCTTAATCTGTCAACTACCACTTCCTTCATCTCACTGAAAAGATAGGCAAACTTCTGAGATCATTTCTCTTGCCTTGGTTTCGGGGACTAACATCAGAGATGCTTCCAAGTGCCCAGAATGGTCAGGTCCCAGTCTATGCCAGTACTCTCAAGAAAGCATATTTAAAAACTTCAGTGAGATAATGCAAACATATTGGGCATACAAAAATAATGAAGAGTCCTTTGCAGTGAAAACACAGTATGAGGGGAAATTATGTTGTTAACTTAATTCCTCAACAAGAAAGGCCTCACCTATTGCACTGACAAGTCTTATACAAACCCTTCCAGTCCTTTCCTGAATAAGGACTGTAGATTGAATACTAAACACAGGCCACTAGTGAATTCATCTCCTCCAGACCCACTTGTCTGCATAGCTACTCATCAGCTCACATCATTTAAGAATATTTCCAATTTCCTTTAATCATGTTAATCCACATAAGTTCTATGGCAGACCCAGCATTTGCTCTGGTTTGCTCACTCCATGCAGCTCCTACTGACCAAAAGGCCTTTCACATACTGTGTAACATACTCTAGAGGAACTGCATTGTCATACAATTCTTGGTCTGTAAATATTAGATAATAATTACTGCATCAGTTATGTGGACTCTCTTTCAAGAACTGTAACAAATGACAAGCAACAATTTTTGCAATTTGCCTGTTGCTTGTTGTTGATTTTGAAACAGAAGAACAATGACATTTGTTTGTTTTGTTTTCGTTTTTTTTAATGCAGGATGATCAAACAAGGCAGCAATATATCATTTTACTACTTTTGTTTTTGCATTTGGAGTAACTGCTGTTATAGGCAGACTCTTTGTCACCCATGTCCACATTTCTTTTTGTTTTGCTTTACAGCAGAAGCAAAAATTCTGCCAGTTGGCCTCATCCTGGCCTTAAATGCACTCTGGGCACAAGAGTTTTCCTCCACATGAAAATTTCCCTTTTTGCACATATTTACAGAAAATAGTCATTTCATTGGCTTCATTATGCTCCTTTGCTTGCCTCTCTGATTGTGTCATTCCCAAAACCTCATAATCGTGAATCAGCCCCACCTCATCTCTTAAAAAAATGCATCCACTTGGGACCTTTTGACTGTTCAATACTTTTGTCTCTGAAATAAATATTCCAGTCACACTTTGAAGCTTTATTTCACAATACTGAAAACATAAGCTGAAATTCTTGCACAACCACTCGACCCAAAGAGCTTCAAGAAGAATGCAGATTATGAAACTTGTGATGAAACTGTAAAAGTTGGTAATATAGAGTTTGACAGAAAGCATATGCCTGCTTTGATTTTTCATTATCAACTTGTCTTTCATCTGCACTTTGCAGATGTACACGATTGTCATCTGTTTTTTATATAGCTCCAAAGTTTAGCTGTGAGGGAAAAAAGCTTGGTACTGGATTACCTCTCAGAACAGGCTCAAGCTGTTTTGTACTTGGCCTATGTCTAGTGTGGTATGTGCCCTCACAGCCTACTCACTTTTATGCTACTTTTAGCTGTCTGACTTTGGCCAATGCGTGTCAGAAAGGAAAGTCAGGCAGGCTATAGATAGCCGTGGAGTATCATCTTATCAGAGCTACAAATATTTTAAGAAGCTAAAAAATTTCAAGCAAATAAACCACAAAACTCCCTAAACTTACACTAAGCTTTATCTCCTTTGCTAATAGATAGAACTGCACCATTAAGCCAGGCCTAGTGTGAGAGGACATTCTGAGCTCTGCCAAAGCAATCTGCAGAGAGACTCGATTTATTCAACAAGCCATTTCAGAGTGAACTATCTCAGAAAACAAGGATGGTGCTGGAAATTCTGGAGAACAAATAACACTTCCAGGGTCAATGCAAGGAGGTTAGCAGGTGACTGGGGCCTCCTCATCACTAGTCAACAGTCCTCACCCACAGGCAACTGTTTAAGGCACTCTTAAGTCACTCCGTGAGCGAAGCTTCAGAAAAGCTCACCCCTTACCCAGGAGCCTGCGCGCCGGCTCCAAAGGAAAATCGAGAGCCTGCGAGTCCACCTGAAATCCGCCGGTCACACGTGCGCAGGATGCCCCCCGTGGAGAAGCTCTGAGGTGCTGTACCCGCCGCTCCTCGTTCCCTAGGAGGAAGCGGAAGACCGCGGGACTTTGGTACAGAGCCGGCACAGTCAGAATCCTCCAGCGCAGCCGAACCGTCCCCTCCCTTCCCGCCGCCAGCTGACGGAAGGAGCCAGGAGCGCGCCCAGCCACTCCGCGCCTCCGCTAGCTGAGTGACACCTGCCGCATCCAATGGATTACTGGAGGCCTCCTGAGTGGGCGGGCCCATGGACCGGTGCGAGAGCTTCGAGCGCCGGCGGCCGGAGTGGGGCCTGGTGCTGGGTTAGCGGACTGCTCCTCATCCCCACCGAGAGGAGGGCGTTATGCTGCTGCACCTGGTAGCCGAATTTGACCTGCAGAGGGATGTGGTCCCCTGGCTGGCGGCGCGGGGTTGGGCCGCGGCTCTAGGTAACGCCGCGGCGGGTGGCGCTGCGCCGGCGGGCTGCACTGCCTAGGGGCCACCCGCTCCCCGTGGAGGGCCGAGGATGGACTTGTCTCTCCGCCCGCTCGGTCACTCCCAGCCGCCTCCGTGTACTGCCCTCTTCCACGGGCGGGGGAGCCGGGCCTGAGGCGAGACCCCCCGGGTGCGGCTCCTCAAGGGCCTGCACTCTGGGCTCTGCCTTCCCGTCGAGTCCGCGCCGGCGGCGGCGGTGGGGGTCGGGAGTAATGGCGGAGGCGGTGGAGTGCCCCCCTCCGGAGCACAGTGGAGGGAACGGCCGCTGGGTCCACCTCGGCCGGGCTCCGGAGCAGCAAGCTGCAGCCGACCCCGTACTCCATGTCGGCAGCGGGTCTCGTCCCGCAGGTGTCTGCGACCGCGTACTTCAGACAGGGAAGTTTGATGTCTTCAAGGAACTTCTTACATGCGTAAAGCACTTTGCATGTCTGCGACACCCCACAGCTTGTTTTTTTTCTTCCGCTTCTTTACACAGTTAAATTTAATATTTTTTTTATTCCCCCTCCTCAGAAAATCTCACTCTCCCTTGCTACTGCCCTTTCTGGGAGAGGAGGAAAAAAACCCCATGCACTTTTGTCAATGTGGTGACATAGCTAAAATTAGATAAAGTGTTAGTTGTCACAGCAGCCTGTGATAACTGGTGTGGTGAGAGCTTGATGGAGTGGTTGGAAAAAAGAATGACCCGTCTGTATTGGCCCTGTGGGTTATTTTCAGTTGTGTTTGTTTTCATTCATCTACAGGGTGGAAACTTAGTCTAAAAAACCTCCCTCTCTTAATTCAGTAAAAATAATCATTGATGAGCCATGTGAATGAATTGAAATCTCAACTCGTTTGGTTGTTTTTAATTAACTCAAAATATTTAACTTGCTTCCCGCACTGAGAGGCTGTTACTGAATAGTTTAATAAAGAACTTGTTTGGAGGTTAACCAGAAAGTATCAGCTTTTTTTTTTTTTTTTTTTAATGTTTATAAAATAAAAGTTTTACCAAGCCATCAGTTACAAAATCTGTTAAGGCTAGGTAGTTTGAACAACTGTTGAATGGTGTTTGAAGTTAAATTCTGAAATTCTTCATGCACAATCAGTATCTATGAATGTATCAGTTCATCTGTGATGAATTTGATGAGTCTATTAACCTGTACATTTATGCCATTACAGTCTCAAAATAGTGCTGACTTGTGCTTGGGAAAGGGACAATTGTATAATTGTAGTCAGCTTTTATAAATGGGATGCAGACTCTTTGTTCAGTAAATGTCATACAGAATCAGAAGAATCTAGTAATGGAGAATCAGAATCTAGGCTGGAAGGTGCATCTGATCAGATACCAACATTACAGTATTTCAGTTTTTGTCTGCATGCACTTTCCTTGATGTAATGCAGTTAAATTAGGAATATGAAAGTGGGAGGTGGTAATTTGAAATGATTTATTTAAACATCAAAGAAATACCTATTCACAGAAAGCATATAATTTTTAGGAGTCATGGTACTTTTGTGTTGGTAGTTTCAGATGTTATAGTTTTTCCTATTTATTATTTTCTTTCCTGGGATCTTGAAAGCCCTTGATAGTGTGTGGGAATTTCTAATTGCATGAGAGCTGGGAGTAACTATGATGATGGGAGGGGAGTGGCATGTGAAGAACCTTGTTCTCTTCATTCCACTTATTTTTGTAAGAGCTGCGTGTAAATGGCCTTCAGGAAATCAAACGCTGCGTTCCCCTGAGTGTGTTGATAAGAGAATTGTTTGCTGGGCAGACAGGTTGGGTTAGATCTTTTGCAGCCCTCCGTCTGCTGGTGCCAGCTGTGGGGATGAGGAAGAAGTTATAATTTTACATATTGAGTTTTACTGCAGGACTTTCCAAGGGCAGAGATGATTGCCAGTTCTTTGCCTCCATATGGCCACTGACAATGTTCAGTGATGTGAAACTCTCTTCTAACACACAGCTACTCCAGTTCCATTCTGCTCCGTGGATTTTTTTCAACACCTTTAAGATGTCTCTGTTGGGTGATAGAGAAATTCATTGACATGCAGTTTTCTTGTGGACCTAAATTCTGTTCCGAGGAAGTATTGTATGAGAGAAGTGTGGAGATGGTTAGTACTCATCTTGAAAGTTTGAGGTGATAGTTAAATACTGGGAGGTTTCTGCTAAAAGAGAGAATATACGGTTATCTGAGACTTTCTCAGCCATCACCAGCTAACCATAACATAATGGTATTGTACTGTACTTTAAGTAATCTAAAACCAGTAGAAAGTGATGTGTTGTTAAATGTACACTACAGATTTTCATTGTCCTCCCCTAACAGAATATAGAATTTATTTCCTTTAGATAATACTTGTAAAAAGATTTTTTTTCTTATTGCTGCAAGCTATGCAAGCTAGTTTATGCCTATGAGACCAAATTTCACAGAATCACAGAATATTAGGAGTTGGAATTTCACATCTCTTCCTTCTATCAACCGTTTGTGACAACTGCAAAGCATATAGCAATAAACTTGACTGAATGCTTGCCTAGAGTGTGGAGAATTTAATGAATGATTACTGAACCACAGACCACCTTTATCTTAAAACAAGGAGCATTCATGCCACTGTCAACCATAAGGGCAAAATTTCCACTTTCATTGAAAGTTTTTTCAGCTGATATGAATACATTTTTGGTGGCTGCAGCAATTGGAAAACAGAAAAGCAGCATCAGGAAAGCATGCAGTTTTGTCATCTTGAGTGGGACTTTTTATTTTTTTTCTCTGATGTATTCCTTTACCTTTCGGTTTGTTCTGCGTTGTCCAGATGTACCCTTCTCTCTGCATCCATCATAGCTTCCTGCTCATGTGTTTCCCTTTTAACCTTGCTTTTTCATTCACACCCCACATTGTATCTCTTCTGCATTACTGAATCCCTTGTACCTGTAGATATGTTGCACATACATTATATATATGTTGCACATACATTATATATATGTATATGATGCTTAATCTTGTGGTTCTTGGGTTGAGGTGGGTGGTGGTGGTATGGTAGAGCTAATCTCTGAAGTTTATTTCCGAACATTTCTTTGGGATGCTGAAGGTGCAGATGAGAGCAAGTGACACTTTTCAATTGGCTAGTTCTATCTCCCTGTAGTGTTCTGAGAATTGGAGTGCAACTTAACTGAACCCCATGTTTTGTGTAATGGATAAATATGGTTTGTTGGGGTTTTTATTCTGATTATGGAAGATAGTGAAAAAGCACATTCTATTTTCCTGATAAAAGGTAGTAGCCATTGGAATCATGATTATAATGAAGAATTGGTAGTTTATGTAAATAATTTTCCTCTCTGTTTTGAAACCGCTTTACTACTTTGTGCTGAAGTTTATCAGATTTAAATCATTGTGTAAGAAATATTTGCTCTCCCTTTCCAGAAGGGAGTAATTCTGGCGTGTGCAAAGAGGTATTCATATGTAAAAGTGTAGTTAGTATCTTTGCTTAAAGTGTGCATAAATTATGTGAAAAACTAGCTCAAATGAAAATCCTATGCTTTTTGGTACTTATTTCAGATACTTCTGAGAATTCATCAGCACTCTACGTTATAAATGTAGAAAGAAATGGAAGAATTATTTATACCTGGAAGGTAAGTCTGTGTTGGAATTTAATAAAAACGTAGCAGAGAATAACACTGTATATGAGTCTGTGTGTAATTGAGTCCTTGTAATTTAAAATTTTCTGCAGTGAGAGTTAGAACATGAAAACTTGACTAATTGTGACTTTGGGAGTTGAGCAATGGGAAAATACCTGTCTCCACTTCAGAGAAAGATAAGAAATGGTGAAATGTAAAGTACTGACCTAATTAAGTCCATAGGGTTTTTGCTGTTGATATTTTTTTGGGCCAGAATCTTACACTGAGTGAAATACCATTTCCTTAACAGGTGAACTCTTTATAAGCAGCACATTCACTCACCCTCAGATTTTGTCAGGGAAATCTATTAAATAAATTCATGTGTGCTCCTTTAATTAGATATATTTTCTCCTACCCAACAGGTATGTTAAGGTACCGTTTATCTAAAGCTAATTCTGCTTCTGCCTTTCTTCCTTTGTTACTTTGAGATTCATCTGTCACACTTTCTTGCAACTAATCTGAAGTAACTGTTGTTTATTTCATGTCTTGAAGTATCTACATGCTATCCTTGTTAACACAGGATTCTGCTCTCCATGGCATATGTATGGCTTTTAGGTTGAAACCCCTGTAGTTTCAAGAGGTTTTTAAAATGGTCTGAGAAGTTTGCCCGTTGATGAGACAAGCGTGCTTCTTTCCTCTGCATCCTGTAAATCTGTGGATCCAGATGGATTCTGGAGAACCTTGGTTCTTGAAGAATACAGACTGGAGATAGCAGACTCCAGTAGAATAGGGCTACCTTTCATTCTTCTGCAGCTCAACAATGCTAAACCTCTCCAGCTTCCCTAGGGTTAAGGGAAGAGGTGAGGCCCTCATCAAGGTATAACACATTTTAACTGTGGGTGGATGTTTCCTTTGGTACAAGCATACGGAGGGGACTCTGTACAAGACAACAGTAATCATAAAAGCAACACTAAAGAATGTGCCAAATGTGGGGTTTGTGTGTTTTTGTTTTGTTTTGGGTTTGTTGGTTTGTTTTTTTTTTGGTTGGGGGTTTTTTTCATTGCTCAAAACTTTGGAAGGATTTAATGAAAGTAACCCCTCTAGCTCCCAGCAAGAGATCTGGTAATGTATGTGCGATGTTACTGCTTTCTAGCATCTGTGGAATCTCATGCTAAGCATTTTTGGGCTTCTGACAGTGGAGTACAACTTGCTTGTATGCTGTTCATGCTCTTGCAGCTGGCACAAGGGATGAGTTGTGGCTCAAGGTTCACACAGCTAACCGTAGATGTCTGCCTGTGTTCTGGGTGTCTAAGGTCCCTTTGTAGTCAGTAGGGATCTGGTCAAAACAGTTGGTGAAGTTTAGGCTACAAGTGCCCGGTTCTCTATACTTCGGGAGGAGCTGTATGAGGTGGAGTGGACAGACAAATACCCACTGGATTCCATTGACTGAATGGGGCAGTGGCTCCAAGGAGGATTTAAACACCCAGGCTTCATTCTCTGAACTGAGGGGTAAAGGCTGCCTGGGAAGTCAGTGAAAATGTTCACTGTAGTTTCTCTTTCCTTATTTTGGGAATAAAATGACCTCTGTAGTTTGTGTAGTAGGAATGGCTGGATGACAAAACCTAAGAACTTGTGAACTAGCAAACTGCACGGCTGTGCTGCAATTCTCACTTCTCAAATGCCATCCTGAAGGAGATGCTGCTGCTTCTTGTTCTCTTACCATGATAAAGTATTCTGATCTTTTTCCCTCGGGTGAGTCAGCCTGATGAAGAACCAGTTTTTATTTATTCCTTTATTGGGAAGGATACTGACATCTTTTATTTGCTTCTGCTGTAAGTGTTTTTTCACACTTGTTGATGGGCAAACTGGAAGATACTGCCTGGAGTTTTCTCACAAAGACCGAATGTGTTGTAAGGTGGTATTGCATTAAATATATGATGCTTCTCCCAGAGAAGTTGTTTGTAGTGTCTCTCCCCTTCACGATTAAGTATTTATAACTAATGAACTACCACTTTTTCAAGACTCAGCTGTATGTGTGTAAGCCTTTCCTGTTGGTTTTATAGCAGAAAACTTTAGCTGTGACGTTGTCAGTGAGGATATTGCACAAACAAGGACGTAAACTAAACTGAGCTGTCCTGGCTTGTTTCCTACCACTCAACCTTTGTCTGCTAAGTGGAAGAAAGTCAAGTGCATTCTGCATTAAATCAGGGGAAGGTGAAGAATGAGCTTTATTTTTAAGCTTATTTTAGAGCATTGCATTGTACTGTAGTTTTGACAGCATCTGTCTTTTGTAACATTGATATGTGGTGTAAAGGAAGGTATTTTTAACAGAAGTGAATTCAAGTGTCAGCACTTCTATTTTGCAAAGCAATACAAGAATCTTTAGAGTAAACATGAAAACCATGCTTATCCACAGATATGGGCACTGATGTAGTCCCGTTACCAGTCTTGGAAAGTATATTTTTCCAGTAGCTAAGTCCAGAGGATGTTAGCATTTCAGACACACTTAGAAAGAACAGATGTTTGTGAAAGCACTTGCTCAACCTTAGATTCGGAGGTCTGAAGCTTGTCTTCATGTAAAGACATTTTGTTTTCCGTGTTTAAATGAGAAATCAAAGACTTTTGTCATTACCACAACAATAACCAGACGCTCAGACTCCCTAGAAAGAGAATACTCAGGCTTTTGTTTTAACTGCACAAAGCTGGACCTATAACTTTGTAAATAACCACAGATTTCTCCCCTCTCCCTCCAAGCTGTGGTTAAAAACAGTGTTGCTCACTGTCTGAGTACAAGCCTCTGTGGCTGGATTTAATTTCAAGAGTGTAGCAATTTGGTGCCTATACCTAGAGTACATTAATGGATTTCAGCTTGATTTGATATACAATACATGCTGCCAAGCAGAAGTTATTTCTTTTTTTAATATTTTGAAAATTTAAGGCATGGTAAAAATTGCCAAGAAGAATAGTTTTGGTTTATATTATCTTAGAAGTGCCTCCCGCCAGTCATTGTGTGTTATTATCAATAAACTAGAAAGTATGTGTATTATGTTTCTTTTCAAAGGCAGCAGGTTCATGGTATTATCTGAGCTTCTGAAATATATTTAGCTTTCAAACAATAATTTTCTAAGGCAGAACTGAAATCCTTTTTCCAGCCTGAAGCCAGGTCTCTGGAAGCAGTGTTTGTCTGAGGTTTCTATGCTCCCTTCTGGAGCAATGACCCACTGAGTTGGTGAGATTTGGAATACCAGGCTTAAATTTTTCAGGGGCCATTGCATCCCTTTTCATTCTTGTACAAACATCTCTCTTCCTGGCTTTTCTGCCTGTAACTCGAACCAGTTTAGAACCAGAGTGAGACAGAGGCACTTGGCTTATGCAGTGGATTTTAGGCTGTGGATTGGCCACATTTCAGCTTTATCCCATGTGTTAATTCTAAAAGCAAAAAAAAAAAAAAAAAAAAATTCATTGTTCTCTTTCTTGCCTCATTTTCTTGGAATTAGATACAGTTTAAGAAGGATAGAGCACTGCTTGAAAGAGTCCAGTGCAGAGCCACCAAGATGATGAAGGGGCTGGAACATCTTCCTTATGAGGAAAGGCTGAGGGAGCTGGGTCTCTTTAGCTTGGAGAAGAGGAGCCTAAGGGGTGACCTCATTTATGCTTTTAAATATGTGAAGGGTGAGTGTCAGGAGGATGGGGTCAGGCTCTTTTCAGTGGGACCCAGTGACAGGACAAGGGGCAATGGTTGTAAGCTGAAGCAGAGGAGGTTCCATGTGAATACAAGAAAACTTTTTCACATTAAGGGTGCCAGAGCACTGGAACAGACTGCCCAGAGAAGCTAGGGAGTCTCCTTCTCTGGAGATATTCAAAACCTGTCTGGACATGCTTCTGTGTGACCTGATGTAGGGAATCCTTCTGTGGCAGGGGGGTTGGACTAGATGATCTTTCAAAGTCCCTTCCAGCTCCTAACATTCTGTGATTCTGTGATTTAACTGCCTGTTTGTAGGACAGTGAAGTGTGTGAAGATGTGTGTTGTGGGTGAGGGGAAGAGAAGAGGGAGGTAGGCAAAAAATAAACCCCATGATTTACGTGATATTGCCAGTGATAATTTGTTTTCATCCATAGGGAAATCGGAGAAATACTCACATTGGATTGTATGATCTTCAGACTAAGCAAAATGAGGTGAGAGCAATACCAGGCTTCTCCCTGGTGAAGATAGTGCTGTGATGCTTCAGATTTTAATGCCTTGCAACACAGTATGTTGTGTCCTTAAGAAGTTTATGCTTGCTTGAAACAAAAGAGAGATCAGAGAAGGTATTTGGATGATGTTCAGGGGTATTAAGATGCAGAACATTACAGAATATCTGAATGACTTGAAGTAGTAAAGCATCATGTCTGCAATCTTTATTTCTAAACAACCTATTCAAGCCCTTTCTGCTCCTCTTCACGCTAAACACGTGCTAAGGAGTAAATATTTTGCATGTTATGTATTATGTGTGCAACCTCAGTCTGTTTGGTGCTGCCATTTGGAAAAAATATTCTAAAACTGAATGTACTGCAAATCAGTGAGTGGAATCATGGTAACAGGACTCTGCAGGTGTCCCCATAACAGTATGAAGTGGGTGAAATTTTGTATTTACATAAAAGTCTGCTGTGCTGCTCTAGTGGCAACACAGAACTCAAAAGAACCAGTGAGAAACAAACAGATGAGAAAAAAGAGAAGTGATACAACTGAGGCTTGAAATATGGTGGTTCTGCCTGTGAGATGATTTGCTTTAAAAAAATGGTGTGCTGATCAGCAGTGTTTTCCTAAGCAGGAGTAATTAGTTGATTTTCTTTATATAGTTAAAAAATAATTGATTAGCATTACTGTGTTTCTTTATAGCACCTCTATATGTTTGAGAGGGATCTACGCATAATCAGTTGTTCAATCAACAATGAAAGGACGTTATTGGGTAAATATCTGTTTTATCATTAAATTTTTTTGTGTCCCAGTAAAGATTGTTTGCTTTAGTAGGTTGACACATTTGGGTTTAGAATTACTTAAAACTGTTTTGACCCATTGATTGCTCACAGTAGTCTATGCATTTCAGTGCATCCATCACCAAATAATGTAGGTAACATAAAGACGCAGCTGTAACAATAGTGCTGGTTTAAAAAAATCTTAAGACACACTGACCCTTTGTTCACTTCCCCCTCCTGCATTTATACATGCCTCCTACATCTAGATGAGCTTCTGTTGTTCCTTTAACATGTATGCTTTTGGTAAAATAATTTGTAATGCTTGCTATCCAAGAATGTTTAATAAGACAAATACAAAAGTGGATACTCACTGTGGTGTGTTGTTTGTTGTTTATTTCTCCTTCAGCGGTTAGCTTTCGTCAATACATAGAGGAAGAAAGAGTAAGTCGACTGTTACATTCAGGTACTACAAGTGGATTGTTGTAATTCTATTAGAAACACTACACACTTTTGCTTTATTATTCTCCTGTTATTTCTGCTTAGAAAATGAAACTCTGTATAAAAAATAATGCTATCTAAAACATACTCTTTTTGCAGTATCCAAGTATTTAACCTTGCTAATTGAAATTCATCCCGTTAATAATGTGAGAGTCCTAAAGGCTGTGGATAGCTGTGTTCAAGTACAGGTAAATTATTCAACTAATCTAAATATAAATCTTTTCAATCCACTATGCTAGAGACAAAGTGGTTGAGTGCAGAAATATCCCATGTTATTTTGCAAATGTTACAGATACAGTGTGCCCATGTTTCTTCATAAGATAACAAAAGAGAAACTTCATAAAATGTTTGACGTAGAATATTTCCAACATGAAGGCTACTGCTTTATGTCTCTTTAATCCCCCAAAGCTTGCAGTTATAGTGATTGGAGGCTATTAGTCTGCAATAATAGCTATTTTTATTAAATATTATGTGTGCCTGTCTTAATTTTAAAATATGCAAATATCCAGCTAAAAAAAAAGAAATATTTTAGACAAGTGTTCTGAGTGTTGGCTACTTACTAACTTTTGTGAAACTTTCTGTGTAGTTTCTTTATCCAGTTGAAAGCAGAAATGCTTCTACAGAAAGTCACCTCTTGCTAGTTTCAGAAGATAAATGTGAGTTTATCTTTTGAAGTACATTGTTCTTTTACTTTAAGATGATCATTATATTTTTTGTAGACTTTTACTGAGGGGTGGAAAAGGAGGACAAAAATGTGTGAACTACTCTAGGTATTCCAAATGTCTTTCAAATCTGTATAATTTAATGTGGTGATTTTTTCAATGTTAGCAGAATGACCAGCTTTGACTGCAATTATTTGCTTAGTTCATGCATTCATCAGTTACCTTTATTTGTAAAAAAAGCTAAAGTAGACTTTTATAGCTGCCTATATAAATTCAGAGCAGATGAATTGGCTGAGAGATTAATTGTGATTTAATACATGACAAGTGGGATAAAAATAGGACAGTAGTTCTTGGATTCAGTTAACTTTGCACGTTCAGCCTAATATCTAATGGGAGGGAAGGGGTAGAGGTGGACTTTTGGCAGAGGTTATTTATCCCTTTTGCCTTCCAGTATTATTATAGAGCGATATCACTTTTCCCATCCTTTTTGAGAGCCCC
The DNA here is from genome assembly GCA_013399015.1 of Galbula dea. NCBI lineage: Eukaryota > Metazoa > Chordata > Aves > Piciformes > Galbulidae > Galbula > Galbula dea. Next base: position 1,453,088 of record VWZX01003204.1, on the reverse strand, counting down.
ATTTTCTCTGCTAAGCTAGCAGCTTTAGGTAGCTGGACTTAGGTGGGCAGAGTTCACATCCTAATATATTTACGTAGTGCTGTGAACTATGTCAGAAACTTTTATAACATCTGCTGGCTGAATCTTGCACCCTTTGCACAGGCAAGCTACACATAACTATTAGGAATTTTGCATGGGAAAGGACTGTGAGATGTTGCTCATGCTGGAAGGTGAAATGGGCTGGGGTGTAGTCTCAGGCACAGGCACGCAGCTCTGCATGCTCTTTCTTTGTGTCCTCCTTGGCTTGGTTTGGCATGTTTCACTTAGTGCTGCTCTTGATGGTGCTGTGCTGACGTGGGCAGAGAATTGTTTCCATGAGGTGGTATGGCTGAGGCCACCCTCGGCTCAGGAAAGGAAGTGAGTCCAGGTCTCTGCATAGACTTCCTCTTAAGGACTGAGTTGAACTTTCCTGGACCTAATGGGTTTTTGCAGCATTCTAAGAGGTGAGGTTGTTTAATAAGCTGTATAAAAGCATATAAAAAGTTGTTGGTAATTAATTTTTTATATATTTTAAAGATATTGAACAAGTTGACATTCATGTTGTTGCAGAAGAACACAAAGTGGTAAGGCTTGAAAAATCTTGTCTTTTTGGTGTCTTGTTTTAATTGAAAATTTTAAGTATGAGTAATTTTACCTAACTGTTTTTGTAGTTTTATTCTTGGGCAACACAAAGTATAGTAAAGAAAGTATTGCTAGTGTGGCAACGTATGCAGCTAACCACAAAGCTGACTGAAAAACCTGTATACCATGTAATCTATGAGGAGAGTTACTTACTGTTTTAGTTTTTGTTGTTTTTAATGCATCTGTATGTTAGAAGTTGGGAGTATACATACTGTATATACATTTTTAAACCATTTGAAATGCTTGCAGAGTCACCTTCCTAACTTTGCCTCTTGGGAGTCTGTGTGTCCCAGTAAAGGATTTATTTAAAAAAAACCAAGCAAACAATAGACATAAAACTGAGATACACTCCAAGTACTATTAATGTTCCAATCTTTTTCCCCTCATCTTTTTCCTGTTTTTAGCATGAATTTGTCTTCAACAAATTGTGGATGTTTTGCTTAAAAGATTTATTATTAATAAACATATTTCTACTACAGTAAAGAATCGTGTCATGAAAGTCAGTGTTTCACTTTATGGAGACAAATGTAGGCTTGGAATGAAAAAGTTAAGGTCCTGATTTTAGTCGTTTTGAAGTCTTTCATGGTTTTCTTAAAGGTTATCACTGCTTTTAAAGCAGGTGGGTTTTATATGCTAGATTATAGTAGTGGACTAAAGACTAGAGTGAAATCAGAAAAAAACAGATCAATCTGATGTCTTTTGGTTGACATGAAATCTTCCTACATCTTTCAAGAGTTCCTTTATAAAATCCCAACAGTTTTCCACAATTCTAGCCTTTTCCCTTACTGCCAGTACTCTCCATCATGTGGCTGAGACTTTTGACAGAAATCCCTTTTGGAGCCAACACATATTCCTTCAATGCTTAATGTAGCTGGTTCTGAACTGACTGTGCTATTTCACTCCTCTCCATTTCTCTGTGATGAAGAATGTCATATCGTTTTCTGCGTTCACTTTGGGCTGCTTAAGTGGTGAAATTATTGCAAGCAAGGAAATCTCAAAGAAAATACTTGGTAGTAGGTGTAACCTGAAAACTGTCCTTCTGATCTTTTCAAACTGAGCACCTTGCACACAACAAAGGTCAACTTTGTGTAACGAACAAGGAGCATATTCCCTCCAAGCACCTCACTTGCCCTTTTTCTGTCACTGCTTTTCTCCTTAAAGCACAAAAAGTGCTTTAAGTGTAATTGTTACAAAAGGTTATTTGACAACTTCTAATGTTATTTTTCCCTTCAGGTGATTCAAAACTCAGGTCAGCTTCCAAGAACCAGAGTTGCAGATGACGTCATTTGGGCGCAATGGGATATGATGGAACAAAGGCTCTTCTACATTGTTCCAAAGGTGAGATGAAAGTCACTCAGTAGTTTTGTTCCTGCTTGTCTTATGATAATAAAGTTTTGAATGTGTAGGTTAATAAGTGTGAATTTTTTTTTCATTATAATAGTCTGTCTTGTTCCTACCTCAAATAACCTAAAACAGAAGCCAGATTTGCCTTAGCTGCTGTTTGTGCATAGTAAATTGCAAGAAGACTGATGCTTTTAGTGCTTTCTATAAAAAGGGTGAGTTTGTAAGGTATTTTAGCTTTAAAAAGGTCTTCTGTTCAACGGGTGCTAAAGCTACCAAAACCTGTCATGAATATAATGCTTCTATTCTAGAGAATTCATATCTCGAAAGTACTTTGTTGATAGACATACAGAGTAACCAAATGAGGGCAGGTTCTTTACTCTAGCAATACTGGAACTTTGAGTTTGGTTTTTTTTTTTGTCTGAGGGACAATTTGCACCTGATGTATTGTGTAAATAATTTTTTTTTTAAATTCTTTTTAAAAAGTCACCAAAAAACCCCAAGGGTGTTAGGAAATAACAGGAAGTGAACTGTTGGAGAAACATGTTCTTGTTTTTGTCTCTGAGATACCCTTTTTGAACTGACCAAAATAAGATAGTTCCTTTGCCATATAGGTAGTTATGGAAAATAGTTTAACTTTCTCGAATGTATGTGTGAGACATGTAATGCTGTCAAGTGAGAGCCCACGCAATTATAGATGATTGGTAGATAATGATCTGGGACAGGAAGGAAGCATGTCATAGTGCTATTGTGGGGAGTTATATGTGGTTTTTAAAGTAATCTTTTGTCCCCTAACTTCTGCAATATTTGTTAGCAAAGTGGGTTGAGTGTTGGAGAATAGTATAGAGTATCCAGTCACTTTTCGGTCTGTGATATGCTTTCTATTTTATCAGTTACAAAACATGTCCTCTTCATTCCAGGAATCAAAGAATACTTTAAAATGTGTCCAGTTTTATCCTGATGAAAATTTTAACACAATAGTAAGTCATGATTATTTTATTATACGATGGTTTTGAGTGGTATTTAATTGTGTTCCAGGCCCTGATACAGAGATCTGTTTCAGTGTCTCTTGGTTTTCCTTTTTTTTTTTCTGTTTGGAGTTTTTTCACATTATGTCCTTTAAAAAAATATGTTCAGTCAAATTCAGATTGTGCCATGATAAGGTAACTTCAGTGGAATTGCACAGATATAGACCTAGAAGTAAATGACACTGTACTGATCTTATACTCAAGAACTGAAAAGCAGGGTTATCAAATGCACTAAGAGAAGAAACTATGTGCTAGTTTGTCAGTTTTAAGTGAGACAGGAAAATACAAAATACAGAGAACAGAACATGAAATTTACAACCGTTGAACATGTAATTGTTACTAGACCTCCCTCCCAGTGGTTGAAATTTGCTCTAATGCAGGAAGTTAAATATCTAAATGTTTATTTTCCTTTTTTTAAGAGTATTTTATGGTTTTTTGAGGTGACTCTAGGGATTAGAAGATAGATAAACTTTGTTAAAATAGATTCTAGTGAAATGTGGATCTGGCACCTTTTACTGGTCTAAAATATTAGTCATGTTATATTGACCTCACTAAATAAAGGTTTGCATTTGTTTTTGGTTAACAGCTGGAATCACACCTGGATATTTCTGTAAATGACACACAATTAAAGTAAGGGTTTATTTAATATTTTGGCTTGCTTTCCTTTTACTATATGGGATAATGTTTTACAAACGTAAATAAAATCTGTCCAAACCACAGTATCTTTTTCGCAGTTGCCTACATCCTACTGGAACATAGGAATAATATGAACAGTGTGTCCAAACCTCCCATTCCTCTCATTTTATCAGTCAAGTGTAAAATGTAATTTAATCCTTGACTGCTTTTGGGTGCCATTTAAAAAAAATATTTGCCTAAAAAGCTAGCTGTAGATTAAACCATCCTTTTTCTGAGTATTCTGTACCTATTTAAATTAATGTGTTACAATCTTGGACATATCGTAATGGTGATGTCAAAATTCCTGTCAAGGGAAGCTCTCAATTTTTAATTGCTGTTACATATTTTACTGGGCAGTTAATCAGACCACTAGCTCCTTTTTATCGTCTGAGACACTGTTCATACTGCTTTCTTCTCCAGCATGCGACTTCCAGGTAGCCTGCACTTTCAAAGGCTAAGATTTGTCTGATTCTCTGTCTTCTGTGTGCATGACTGCACCCGAGTTTATCTCCTTAAAGCTCCCTTTTAATTGAGGAAAAACTAGTCAGGATAGTCTGACTCTTGGTCGTAATTAACCTCATCCTCATCTGTCTTCAATCAGTTGAATTTACATTCCAAAAGGGCCTGCTTCTCTTTGTGAACAAAAAAGGGAAGCCAAAGCTACTAGATTGGATATTGTAAGTGAATATACTCGAGTTCCACCATGCTGAAAACATTGCTCTCGGAATGTCTCAGTGCTATGCAGAAGGCTCATTGTGGTGCTAGTGTACATGCAGGTTGCCCTAAAAGGGCAGTGTACTCTCTTGCAATAAGTACTGAAAAAATACAACTCTCGTAAGAGCTTTAGTGCTTTTAGTGCTCAATTATTGCAAAAGACCTAGAGGAAAACCCCTATAGGATCAAAATCCTTTCTGGAGAAAAACCCACCCAACGAACAAAACCCCCATAAAACCAATAACAAAAACCCACAACAAAACAAACAAAAAACCTCCCACAAAAGAAAAACCCAACAATAAAAAAACCCCACAAGCACAAAAGAACCCAAACTAAAACCAACAACATAAAAGCCAAAGCAGGCTAACTATAATCTTCTGTTACATGTTCTGTATGGTAAAAATAAGACTAGCGGAGTTAAAGATACATAGTAAACCCATGAAGGTGCAGGCAGCATGCAACTGAAACAGAATGTCATAGTATAACGAGTTCCGTGTGAGTGTCATTTTGTGCTTTCCTTTTTGAGTATTTCTGCTGAAATCAGTGTGCCTATTTGCAGATTTAAATGTAAGTTTACAGACATAAGAATAGTATATTTATGCTGAGTTCTCTGGTATGATGAGTATTTGGATCTCTAGTACTTCATCACAACTTGCTTTCTCTTCAAAGAATAGGAATGGTTGGACAACGCTGCACTAAGTTAATATGGTGTTTGCAGGTGTAATTAAAATTGTTGGTTTCTGGTAAGTGTGCAGTATTGGGATTCTCATTTCTAGTAGCAGTGAGCAAATTGGTTAAAGCTTAATTTAACTTAGATTAGAGAAAATGTGATTTTAATTTAGTTAGTAAGTTTTGATTCCATAGTGGCTGTTGTTGTGATCTTTGTGTTGTGATGAATCTCTGGATGAAGAAGAGATTTATTTAGATCTTTATTTGCTCATAGACTTGTGAATTTTGGATATGATTACTGTGAAGACCAAGATGTTGCATCTAAATCTTTGAATCTTCAGATTTTTACAAGCAAAGCAGGTAATGAGTAAATACAAGTATTGTCAAAATGATCTCCACTAGTTATTATCATGCAGTGTAATCACAATTACTACATTTCTTCAGAAGAAAGTCTGTGTATTTGGGTTTTTTGTGGGGTTTTTTTGTGTGTTTGAGATTTTTATTCCTGTTGTTTCCCTACTTCTGCTGACTGTAGTAACTCATTGTTACTCTGTATGCGTAGAACTTAATTTATAAATGCTTCCTGTTTTTTAATTTGTGTCTGAGACCTTTTTTCCCTTTTATTTCTGAAAAGATGAGTCCATACAAGTATATCTTAACATGAGTCTTCTCACCTTGTAGCATTTAGCTATAGCTCTTACTGTTTGCAAATGATTTTCAAATGGATAGTCTGGAAGATCTGGTTCTTCCTTTGCATGAAACACCATATAGGTGGAATAGGATAACAATCTTTCGCTGCATCAGTACATCCCAGCTCTAATTTACTGAGAGCACTGGTAAGGGTGGGAAAGGAGTTTGTCTTACATTCTCAGTCTCTGGCAGCTCTAAAGGGATTGTCAAGATTATGTCAGATGTGACATTGTTTGGACATTTGGTGGTCTGAGACCATCATGTTTATCTCTGTAGTAATAAAGCACTATTGGATATTTTCTATTGTTTGTAGTTTGGTTTCTTGACATGTGGAGCGGAGTCCTAGAGTTGAAAGATGCATGTCCAGTTAATGGTCTCCAATAGCCACTGGTTTTGTAATCTGCTTGCATATATTACCCCCTGGCACTTCAATCTGAACAGACTCACTTGCCTGTTGCACAATTTACAGAGCAGTGTATACACTAGCCTCCAGCATACAAGAAAGAAATTTGCAGTGTTGTAAGGGAGCTGTTGATAATAGAACAGCATTGTGGATTGCTGGAGCTTTTCCAGTCTTCCTCATGAGACCTGATGCTGCTACTTTAAAAATTATGCATGCTCTGAAAGATACCAAGTGCTCTGGCAAAATGCCTAGTCTCCTGTCTAAATGACTTAAATATCTAAGCAAAATTGTATCAGACAATGTTCAATCAGTTAAGAATAAGCAGAAGAAAAACCAAACAAAAACCCTGCATCTCAAAGGGAAGTATTTACCTTCCCCAGAAGTGTGGAGTGCCTCAGCCATATCTGTATCACAGCTATGGTACAGCCTTACAGCCTTTATGGTCTGAAATATGAGGCATTTAACCAAGTAAAATACTTTGGTAGCTCTGCTTTTTTTCTTACTTGTGCTTTTTACATACTGTGCCTTTTTCTGTGTGCTTTGTGTACATAAACCTTTATTTTTTTACAGAGCAGTATCAGTATGAGTATTACCTTTTTTTCTAAGTGACAAACTCTCAATAAAGGTAAAAGGTGAATGGTCATAGCTGTTGCCTAGCTTTCCCAGCTGTATTGGGATAATGTGGTTTGGAAGCTGTTTCTAACATGAATGCCAAAGCAGCTTGCCAAAGCATCGAAGTAAGTGGATTAAAGTTTTTACAAGAGATGGAAGGAGGACTACCATCCAGTGGAGTCAAAACAGTGTCAGTCTCATTTAGAATTAGGCTGGGAGGAGGAGAGCATTCCTGAACGAAGCACCTTGGCTGACATAGTCTTGTGCCAAAGACTGACTTTTCTTCTAAAACAGGAATTAACAGTTCTTTGGGCTGGGAAGGGGAGAAGTGATTATCGCTTCTAGTGTGAGAAAGCTCTAGTAGCATATCATGCTGCTGCCAATATGAAATTTGTCAGAAAGCAAGCAAACTGTGTTTTAGTATGTTGTTCTGTACATATTTTACAGTTGCCAAATGGAAAATATCTATAGATTGAGGGAGTCTGTGGAGAGAGCGCCTTTTCTGGCTGCAGGTGTGATTTCTACTGGGAAGGGCTAAATATGTTGTTCTTCTAAAGAGAAGATCTGGCCATGTTGTAAACCAGGTTTCTGTTGTGCCATATTGTCTCCTTTGTTTTCTCTTATTTTGTGTTTTGCTAGGTAAAGGATGGCTAGAAATATGTCATATATATTTCTGTAATATTTACCTTTTTTGAGAGATTGGTTTCTAATTTGAAACAGTCTTGCTTTAGTTTTGTCCAGTGTAAAGACATGTAGGTATTTAAGTGGCCAAGTCCATTGTCTTTTTCCTTTTTTATCTTTTTAGGAGGCTTGTGTGTGTGTTACAGTCTAGCCTCTGCTATTCCTGATGAAATAATGTACTCCATATATTTTTTACATAAAGGTAAGATTAACCTGTTATGTTTTGTTTTGGGGAATGTAAGTTTGCTGAAAGAGTCACAGAATTTTAATCTTCAGCTGTTTTCAGAGATTAAGGGAATTTGAGGGCTTTGTGTCAGTCTTACTAGATGCCTGAAGTATGGTGGAAGTCTAGAATAAAATAACAGATAGGCTGATGCAAAGCCCATGCAAACACAGCAAGTCTGAAATTAGCCTATGTTTAAACAGAGCTGAATTAAATTACAGCAACAGGACATGTAGATAACCAAACTGGAAATTCTTCAAAGCAGCTGAAAGATGACCAAAATGTGAAGCAAAGCTATGTAAAGGACTTGAGTTTGGGGTTTTTTGGGGGCTAAGGTATTTTCACACAAGCTTGCTCTGGGACTGAGTGCTTCTTTAAACATGAACATAGGCTGTGCAGTGCACGGCCAGTTTCCACTTACTAAAGAACTGCATTGTGTGGGTCTACTAAGTATGCAGCAGCTCTTTTTAGGTTGAAGTAAATTTGTCCAGACAAGCCCATAAACCAGTCTAAAATATCCCTGTTCGGGTGTATTGGCACTGCTGAAGTTTCTAGGTATAAAGTCATACTTGGCTTATAACAGATAGTGTTTATTGTTTGTTTTTTTTGAAAGTATTATTATTTTTCCCCAGGTTACAACAAAACATTTACAGTTTCTCTAGAAAGAACAGAATCTCATCAATTGAAGGAAGTGGCTTTTATGAATCTTGGTAGGTTACTTGTTACTTCCCTGTGTGACTGCTATTCCCTGCTCAAAGCAGGGAGACAAGTGGCTAACACTTCTCTAGAGAAGGAAAAGATTTTTTTTCTTGACTTTTAAGTAGTTGGGTTATTTTACTGCTCTTTTTTTTATTGTTCAACTTTTATATTTGGCAATTGATATTGCAGTATTTTACTGTATTAGTAAACAACTTCCTCTGAAATTGCTTCAGAATCTGCTCTGGAGATCAGCTGCTGAATTCTTGAGTGTCTCAAGCCTCTTGAATCCTCCCCTGAAAACCCAAATGAATTGCTAGTGTTTCCTGTGTTAATACAACAGCAGCTTTTAATTAACTCCTTTTATATTTCCTAGATATAATCAGTTCCATCAGAGAAGTGGGCCAGGATGAGAATCATGTGAAACAACCTCTAAAAGCAAAAAAGTGAACAAGTGCTAAATTGACCACTGTTATTTCTTTATATAGACTACTATGTGGCTGCTTATTTGCCTGGCCAGTTCCTGCACCTCCTGAATATTCAGCATCCTGACCTGCTGTGCTATAGTTTATTTCTGACAGGTATAGTAAGACTGCTGCTTGAAGTAATATTATTGCTTTAGTGGAAACTTGTTTGGATCTTTTTACATGAAGGTTGTGTTTCTGAGTGTTTTCTTTATTGCATTTCTGAAGGAGAGAGATGCAAAAATGCTATTTGTATTTTTTCTTACTTTCTATTTTAAAAATGGAATCTGAGGTGACATTTTTATATTTCATCTATTATGTACTTCTAACATGTTATGAAATGGAAGAGGACCTTTCACTGAATTTGAAATTCTGTGCCTTGGTTTTGTAGTTTTCCTTCCCCCATTTGCACATGCTTCTTGGTTCTCCACTGTTCTCAAATTTCACATGGAGATGTAAATTTGACTTTACATTTCCTTCCTCCAATTGAGTTGCTCTAAATGTGTGTTTGGAGGGTGTGGGGAGAGGAAATCTGTGTTTCCTTCACCTGATCAGGCTGATACAATTTGATTTAGAGTCTCATCTCAGAGGCATGTTATTTCATTTCCAAGAAACATACCTTTATGGGAAGTGGGTTATTTTTGGAAGTGGAGGGCTTTTGTTTGAAAACAGAAATCTGTTCTGATTGGGTGAAGAAAGAGTACATAGTGAGAGCTGGTGCAGGGGCAGCATCACAGGAAGTTAATACCTGTTGTATATACATAATAAAATACTATTCTGCTAGAGATGCTTGAAAAGCATCACTGTTTTATAGTGGGCCTGATTTCTCTGGTGCAAAGCGTCTGGAATTCTGTTGTATAGTACTGTGGTGGTGAACCTTAGTACTACCATAAAGTGGTTTTGGTCTGATGCTTCAGTCAGTAGTCACAGAGCAGACCCTTCCTGTTCTGGCCGTTGGCATTGGTGGTACGAGTTCACCAATCCAAGTTTGTATCGTGATTTTGCGTCTGAGCGGTTCTGAACTGTGAACTGAACCAATATGCTTAAATGTTAATTCTAGCATTGAATCTCTGTTACTAGCTTTGTGCCCTTTTCTATTCAGTCCCATGACAGCACTGTGAGCCTCAAATCCGTACACCTGCTTTGCTTCAGCAGTAGGGAAGGAGAGCACCAAGTATGAACAGTGCTTCTCATTTATTCCCTTTAACCAGCCAGCACCATTCCTCCTCCTCTTCAGCATAAAACCAGGGCAGCTAGTTCAAGAAAAGCCAGACTGTTTCTTACTGCTGGGGACCTGGGAGTCTTAAGAGAAATAGTGGTAGCAGACAAATTTTGTGTTCTTACTCCTTTTTATTCTCACCTATGTTCTTCAGGTGAGGATGCAAGAATTGACATGTTGCCAAACTGCTCCATCCGCTCCCCACTGACGTCAACAGTATTGGATTGCTGTGTAGGAAGTGTGTATGCCGTGAGCATTAGTGACAGTGCCTTATTGCAGTTCCTCCAGAACAGCAAGCAGGACAATGAAAGATTGGCAGCTCTGCATTGTGCCCTGTTGTGCTTCCGGCTCACAGAAGACTTGGAAATGCAGGTGGGAAAAGAACCTCCTCTAAGGGTTTTTTTTTTAGTGACTGATGTCTTCTACAAAGCAGGGTCAGAGCACAAATGATAATCAGTCAAAGAAAAGTCCCAATTCACATCTACCTTTTGGCAGTGCCAAGAGGCTTACTTTGGTTGCCCAAACAGCTTTATTGGTCAAGGCTGTCCTGAAAACATCTATCTCTGTATCACTACTAAATGCAGAATGTTACTACTGAAAGTTTCTATGGTCTCTTACAACACATGCTTAAGCAGAAGGATGTGACAAACTCCCCTCTTCTCATTCTGTCAGATTATTTGGTGGATTTCTGAGAACCTGTCAACATGTCATTCTTTTGACCCCATTCAGGAATTTATCATAGGTACGTGTTTCTTTTTCTGCATACTGAATTTTCTTGCATACCCTAGTTGTGACTTCAGAAGAAGCCACAATGCCACAAACTAATTGTCTTCTTTCCAAACTTTATGGCTATGTTTGTTAACTGGTTCACATTTTATGGTGTTAGAGGCAATACCAGTAGTTTAGATTATACATAGATCTCTCAAAATTAGATTGGCAGTAAAACTTCAAATGCATTCTTCTGTCTAGTGAGACACATAGATTTATCATTATTTTAAGTTGTTGGAGAGCAAACTCTCCATCTGGCTACTGTTTTGAATATCTGAGATGTAAATAATTGAGGTTGTAGGAATAAATGTCTTTTAGCCTAGCCCAAACCATTTCTTGTAAGGTTTTGTCATATCATGATACTCTTTAACAGCTGATTCCTCAGCCTAGCCACTGCATGTCCTGTGCTCTGAGCCTTTGTACAAAGGACCCCTGCAGCACTAAGCTGTAGCCAAGCAGCTGACCCAGCCCTGCAGCCATCTGGACTTCTCTTCCTCCTTTTGTGCACAGAATGGGACCAGTTCCACCATGGAGGAAGCTGTTTCAGAGACAGCAGCAGGATTTGTCCCTAAAAACGTGTTAGATAAGGAACTGACTGGGAAGCCACTCTTGTTGACTGACAGTTTATACAATCTTGCCCTCACAAATTTTTTTACATTGCATTCAGCCTCTGTGTACTGCAGAATGTGTGCAGAAACTCAAAATCTGGATAAACTTTTGCCCTACACATCACTGCTTGACTGGATTGGGGTAAGATAACAGCTTGTGCTTTAATAGGAAGGGGGAGTCTGGTTTCTCTCCCTTAGTGCAGCCTTTAACTTGTCTGCCTTACCTTTTCATACATGTGTTCTAAATCCATACCTGTGCTTTATGCCCATGTCTTAGCATTAGTGGTGTTTTCTGAGTCTTATTTTTGTCAACAAATAAAAACATTTATGAAACAAGAACAGCTCCTGTAAGTGAGTGGATGATTAAATGTTTTCATCATGATGTATTAAATTATTGCTTATCATAAGACATTTATAATGAATACATATTTAACCAGCAAAATCATGCAGTTATTTCTAAGATAAACATTATCAGTAAAGTTAAGATTTTTACAGACATAAAATAACTTCAAGCAAGACTCCACAGGTAGAGCAAATAGCTTATTTTAGTTTCTCTGATGACACTGTGCTAATATGTTGCCTTTTTAAAAATCAGATGAATGAGGGAAATGCCTTCCATATTTCTGTTGGGCAAACCTGAACATGAAGTTTTGCCTAGCTAGCTAGTTTCACAAAGGAATTGTTTAATGGAGAGTCACTTAGATACCCAAAGAGGCCCATGTTTTGTACTAAATTATTTATATTCTTATAATTTGTCTGTATTTATAGATTATCCCTGGAGTAACATGTTCAACAGACATTATTTCTTTACCTGTGTTAGAGGTAAGTTCCAGTATAAAACCACATTTGTATTTGCAGATTAGGAGCTTTTTTGTGGGACAGCAATGTGCTAAATACTAATGAAACAGTGTACCCACAGCCCTATACAAAAATAGGGGTGAAAAGAAACTTGACCTGTTTGAAATAGCTTATGAGATTACTAAAGTATCAGTTATTCAAACTCATATTTGCTTGCTCAAAGATTTTGGTTTTTTTTCATTCTGAAGAGTCTTCTTCCATTCAACAGGGAAGATCCTCCAAGAATTAATTCTTGTTACATTGCTTTGATACCTCTTCATTTTGTGACTTTGTCAGCTGGAGGTAGATGCAGCGCAATAGACACATGTAGGATTTCTACATATCTCGACCTAGCCACACTTTAAGGCATATGTCATTGTGCTGCCATTGGTACCAATGGTTCGTGACCCTCTCGCTTTGTGTTGTCCAGAGCATCCTGTGATTGCACTGATGTCAGGGCTTTGGCTAGCTAAATCTAGACCAATTCCTGCAAAGCCTGGAAAAAACAGTGAGCTGGATGGGGAGAGCACATACTGTTTGGGTAGGAAATTGTACTTTCCGTTGAAAACAACATGAGTGATTCTTCCCGTCTTCCATCCCACTCCCTCAGTCCTAGGTTAGAGAAATACTTGAAATTTTCCTAAGTGTTCCCCTACAAAGTCTGAAGAGGCTTTTAATAGGCAGCTTGTTTTGGAAGGCTAATGGGAAGAGTCAGAGCTTGTATGCAACAATACCAGCAACACATGGGAGTAGACTCTGGATACATGATAATATTGTTTCATGTGGCACATTAAAGACATGAGAATGTTTCCTCCCCAGTGCTTATAATTAGGTCATAACGTTTCACTCACGTCTTAAAGTTGGTGAAATTACCCACTGCTCGCTCCAACAGTACATCATCACTGTGCTTCCAGAGATTCATGTGGCTGCACCAAGGAATTGGGCTTCATATGATTTGCTGGGGAAGGCTGCCCTGAGAGCGGGGACACCTGGGAAAAACAGATCTTGAGAAAATTTCTTGCTAGATAATCATTGTAATCCACTGAGGTCAAAGTTAGCAGGCCTTTAATTTGTCTGAGATTGAACTTCAAGCCCTCTGGGGCAAATGCCTTTAGCAGCTATACTTCCTGATTGTGGAACTCATTTCCTATTTCTGTCTGAAACCTAAACGGATTGAAAAGGTCAGAGTTGAACTAAAGACAAATATTTCCTGCTACTTTTGACTGCAAATTGCTGACTCTTGAGTGAAGACACTGACAACATGGAGTAAGGTTCAATGCTTTAAGTGCTTTGTCCCACTCCAGTGGCACAAACTCACCATGGTTTGAGTTCAAGTGGTCAGTTGTTGGTGTTTCAGTTGGCATATGTTGTTGGCTTCACAAGTCAGACTGTAGTGACAAATCTGGTCTTACAAGTAGTATTTCTTTCGCAAAGATTTTGACATTTTGAAGAAACAATGGTGAATTGTTGCTTTGAGACTCTTTTTTGAATTCTTAAGCCTATGAATTGTTGAGAGTCTTTGGGAGGGCTCTCTCTATGTTCACAAAAAAACCTGGGCTGTTTGGGTAACAGGTGTATTTTTATCACTCAGTTCCTGTTCAGCAAGAGATACTGAGTCTGTGAGAAAGGGGCAACAGTCAGTCTGATTGTCGAAAAGATTTACATAGGGATTGCAATTAATAAGAGTCTGATTTTTATTCTTTTTTCCTTTTTAAACACAGAAACCAAACTTGAAGGGGTGCAAACAGGCTTGATCAGAAGGGGAGGGAGAAAGAAGGGGCAGGAGGAAGAAGGGAAGAAAATAGGAGGTCCAGGAGAAGAACGAAAATGTGTAGCGCAAGCAGTTGTCAGAGAGACCAGCACAGGAAAAGGCAGCCTCTCCCTCGTGCTGTGCTGAGCCACTGGGGTGAAGAATGATGTTTTAACGAGTAGCTGCCTGTGCAGCTATGTAATTAGTTTACTACACAGCTCTTGGAATACCTTCAGTGCTGGGGAGACATAGTACTACAGTTCCCTGGGAGAGGACATATGCCTCTTAAAGGTCATTGTTGCCCTGCATCCTTTCAGAGGGGTATAGCAGAGAGCTCTTTGTCTTCTCTTAAAAAACCCCAGTACTTATGAAAGGCTTTTATAGGGACTTTTCATGGATTGCAACCTAGTAAGGCCTTGCTTTGACTTCTAGTAATACACTGTCTTTTAAGTGTTCTTGCTTAGGTGTTAATTCCTGACACTGTATAAATGTCTGCAAAATAAACACTGCCTAAGACAAAAAAGCCTTCTCTTTATAGTCCTTGCACTGACACTACTCAAGAAATAACAGATTTAATTAATCCTTTGTTTTAAACTTTTGACTTTTTAATGATATCTAATACAGTGCAGGTCTTCAGTGGTGTCTGCTTCTAATTCTGAAGTCTGCCATTTCCTGTTGCAGATTCAATATATGAAAGAAAGTTGCTGTCTTGCTTTCCTCCTGCCACACATCAAACAAAATCCAGTGTGGTCTGAACAGTTTTGCAGTAGTGGTGCTGTGGCAGTTGCATAAACTGGTCACTAGATGATACTCTTACACTGTATTCTTGATAGTTCTCTGGTTTCATGTTGGTGATATTTAAGCAACATACTGCAGTTGTAGATTGTAGATCTTGTTAGCTAGTTAGTTAGCTCCGGCAGGGTGAACATATGGTGCCATATGTAGTCCTAGTTTCCAGCTGCTAAATATAACTAACATGAAGCAAAAGTGAGATTTGTTTTTCTCTGCTGCAGCTTTAACAATAAAGCAATGATCAGCACTGGCAGCAAGATGGAAATGGCTGGCAGGATTGAGTCTCTGATTTATTTTCCTTGGCAGATTGTAGTTTATAGTAGGAAATTTATTGTTTTTAAAAGCTTCTGAGGTTTCCCTCTAAAGTTATTGTCATTTTAGAAAAGTAGGGGAGAGAGAGTAAAATTCAACATATGAATACAGGACAGGAGTATTGTGAACTTCATTTTTCCTCCTTCAAATGTCATTACAATAGTGTCTGTATTGGGAGATGTTCTGGTTTGGGTTAGAACAGAACTAATTCTGTTCAGTGATTTTATTTTTTCAGTTAAAGCTTCTCTGAGAAACTGCACTTTCTGAGACTAACAGCATGTTTTCATAGACACTACCAGCTTCTAGCAGGGATAAGGCCTAATGTTTAGTTTTACTACCAGGGATTGGTATGCAAAGCAAGGTCACTGCTGAATCTTGTCTCATGTTGGGAGGTGCAGGGTAAATGCTGCACCTTCAGGGGGGAGTGGACAGGACAGGTGACCCTAAACTGACCAACTAAAGTATTCCATCCCATATATGTCATATTCGATATATAAAGTGGAGGTCAGTTCCCCCTTGCTAGATTATTCTGTTGCTGGATTGCTAGATTAGATTACTCCCTTCCTGGTTCCTTCTCCTGCACTTCGGTGATCCTGAGGCCTTCTGTCACAGAATCAGTGGTGACGTAGTTACCCTCAAGAGGGTTTGGGTTCAGTATTGAGTTTTGTATATATTTGTGTATATTTCATTTATCATTATCATTATTATTAAAGTAGTTTTAGTTTTATTTTTCCAATCCACAAGTCTCTGTCTCTCTGTTATCCCCTTTCCCTTCCTGTGGCAGGCAGGAAGAGGGGATAACAGGGAGCGTCTGTCATTGGCTTGGTGGTCGACCCAGCCTCAACCCTCGACAGGAGATAAATGTATATAAGGAGGGACAAGAACAGCTAGTACCATCTCTTTACTTTTAAAACTGCCAAAAAGAATTGACTTCATCTTACATCTTCCTCAGCAATGATCACATCACTCCCCCTTTGTAAACAGTAGCTTCAAGCCTTTATACCCAGTCCAAGAACTCTCTCAGGAAACCAGTGTGTGTTTGTTTGGGTTTTTTCCTCTTGTCTGTTCACAGCTGAGTTTAAATTAATTTCGGCATTAAAGTCAAAGGTTTCAGAATTGATATATAAATGTTTGGATTTTTTTCTTTTCTGGGATGAGCACCATTACTTGAGGTTGTCAAATGGATGTTTGCAATGTAAGTATTACTGCAGCTTGAAAACAGTTGCACCCTGCAGCTGCCAGGGTCATGGTGGTGTTCTTTTATTTGGAACTACTAGAAACTCAGAATGGGATTTGTTTGACCAACTGTAAACATTTACATCTACGTTGCCTAAGACTCCGTTTACAGTCAGCAGAAATCTAGACAATATGGCCAGTGTAGTCTGGTGCGCTTCTTCCCATCCCATCCTAAACATGTGAAATAGGTCAGATGAATTGTGACCTAGAAGTACTTATTTCTTCCCAGTGACTATAAAAGGATCCTAAGTTGGCAAACTATCTGCATTACGGGGACCAAATCTTGATCTGAAGTTTAAGTTGTTTTCAAATCAAGGAAATAAAACTACAGGGGGGAAAAGATAGTGTAACTGCTTTTGTTTAACTTTTTCATTTAGAATGTTATGGGGCTACATTAATCACAGTTCTTTTCAATGTATTCACGCTTTCCCTACAATATTTTGCAGTTCCAAAACTCCAAAGGCTTCTGGGAGAAACTCAGTTCAAACTTGGAGAGTGTGAAGTATGCAGAGCCACACTTGCATTACCACAGTAATGTGCTCAGGAGGGAATGGCGTAACCTTTCTGAAGAGGTAAATGTGTATGTACTTCAGTTTGAGGAGAAAGAAATGAGAATCTGCAAAGTGCAGAGTGCAAAGGCTTGCAGTCACTTTGCTTAGAAGGTGATTGCCTGTAAGTCTTACTCCATTAAAATAATGGAAAAAAACCAAAACAAAACAAAAGCTGAGCTTGCATCTACCTGTGTTGTCAAGTAACTTAGATGTGTGTGTGTCTATGAACATGAGTGGTTGGAAGGTGGGTTGAAGCCCCCCACTGTGCATTATTTCCATTCAAAGGGAAAAACATCTTCATCTCTTATCTGTATTTTGTCAGGGAGTATTTTAATTGACCTTCTACTTTGTTCATTTGGGGATTTTTGTTTGTTTACAAATCAGAGAGAGGAGAGAAGAACCACAGCTTATTTGAGGAATATTTTTGAAAATGCCCAAAAGTAGGTACTGCTTTCTATTATATTTACTCTTCCTTGTTTTGTTGAAGCATGTTGAAAGATTTAACATGTCATTTAAATAGTTGATTAGGTATCTAATTAGTTAAGTATCTCATTAGATATCTTACTTCAAAGAAGATTATCCAGCTGAGGATCAGTTATTGGAATCCTTGTAATCACCACAGCATGATCTGAAGCATTCAGTCCTCTAGAGCTAGGGAATTTATGGTAGACAGAGTCTTTTTTTAATGCTATTTAGTATCTTTACTAAACGTAGTCATGTGTACAGTTCTTGGATGTCTTTAGCTGTCTTTGGGCCATTGTCAAAGCTCTGATGATACAACAGCTGTGAGGAAGAAATAGAAACAGTGTAAACATTATTCATCAGCCTGCAGAAGCCTCTACAGTGGCAGCACTTTTTTGTTTGTTTTCATTTGCAGAACCCATGTTATCAGCAGCTTTTAAGAGTACTACCTCCCTGGTATTAGCAGCTCTGTTTTGAGGTTTATCAAGTAAAACACAAAGGTTTTTGCCCTTAATGAATAAGAATAGGGGTTAAAAAAAGTCTATTCACTGTTTCTTATGGTACAATCTAGCAATAGCAACCTCAGCATTGTATGCAGGTGCTATTAAATAAACTTAACTACTTCTACCTCATCCTGGCTTGTATCAGGAATAGTGTGACCAGTAGGAGCAGGGAGGTGATCTTGCCACTGTACTCAGCACTGGTGAGGCCACACCTTGAGTACTGTGTGCAGTTTTGGGCACTGCAGTTTAGGAAGGACATTGAGGTACTGGAGAGGGTGCAGAGAAGGGCAACTAAGCTAGTCAGGGGTCTGGAGAACAGGCCTTATGAGGAGAGGCTTAGAGAGCTGGGGTTGTTTAGCCTGGAGAAGAGGAGGCTGAGGGGAGACCTTATCGCTCTCTTCAGCTACTTGAAAGGCCATTCTAGGGAGGCGGGTGTTGGCCTCTTCTCCCTTATGATTAGTGACAGGACTAGAGGGAATGGGCTTAAGTTGTGCCAGGGTAGGTTTAGATTAGATATTAGGAAGAATTTCTTTACTGAAAGAGTGGTGAGATACTGGAATAGGCTGCCCAGGGAGGTGGTGGAGTCACCATCCCTGGAGGTTTTTAAGAAGAGGATAGATGTGTTTCTTCAGGGGATGATTTAGGGATAAGAGTAGTGTAGGGCTATCGGTTGGACTGGATGATCTTGAGGGTCCTTTCCAACTGTAATGATTCTGTGATTCTGTGAAGATGGAAAATAAGAAACTGAAATAAACTGGTTAGATAATGTGTACAGCCTTCGTTTTTTTTATCACTCCCACAAAACTACTTTGAAACAGGGAAATGTTGTTGGCCTTTGAAAGATCAAAGGGTTATTTAAGCTTTGTAATGTCTTTATGAAATCCTTAGAATAAATGCATATGAAACAAGTTGATTTTTTGTTTCAAATTCCAGGGTGCTTTCTCATCTGGACACTTGGGACTCTGGTAAGTAAAACTTATCTTGATGTAGACATTAGTTGTAAGGTTTATTAGAAGATTTCCATCTAGCTGTGATTGGCTAAAAATAAATTGCTGTGTGTATTTTCAGCACTGAAGAGTTTGAGGGATTAAGATGAGTGTTTATTAAACTAGAGGAAAAGTTTCTGTCTGATAGTAGTGGTAAGGTCATACACTGACTAGGACAGTCTTGAAATAAAGTTCCTACTTCATATTGGATCTAACAACATAAGCAGTAAACATTTGCCTGCCTAAGGATTTCTTCCTCAAGTTTTTTCTCCTGGAGCGAAGTATCAGTGATGCTATGCTGAGTCTTGCCTGCTTATAGCTGCCCTTGCAACTCTAGAACTTGTGTACAGTAGGTGATTATGGCTGGTAAAAAATCATGAGGTAGAGAAAACTCACTCCTTTTATTATGAAGACTTTTCAGTGCACTCATTTCCAGCACCTAACACTGGTCATCTTTACTACTACTGGTTATCGCTATGGGCTCTGAGTTTCAGGGACCTAATATCAACTTTGTGAGCCTTGGGTTCATGTTCTGGTTCAAAGGTGCTAATTGATAAAGAACTGAGATGTTTACCTGTTACTAGAGAATTTCTAGATGTAGCATATCTCATTTTTAGATTTTTCTTCAGGTTGTTTAAAATCAAGCAACACAGGTCTTTGTGCTGCTAAGTGATGGAGTAAATATATTTCAAGGGAGCAAAGATGGCTGGAATGAACTTTGTAAAGAAATTTAGCACTTTGGACTGTAAAACGTTGACTTGATTTTATGCTGTGATGAAACAGGAGATTTTCTTCCTTTGTTAGGAAGAACTGATTTGGAAATACAGGGTCTTAAATATCAGTAGATGCTATAACCTCCTTCCATTTAGTTAAAGTTGTTTTCGTCAGATACAGAGTTATTTTCCATTCTTCGGTTCTCTTATGCAGTCCTTGATTCTTCACTGTCTTAGTTCTGTAGGTGGCTACATCAAACCACAACTTCTATTTGTTTCTAAGTGCTTTTGAAGCTGGTCGTAGTCTCATGTTATTTTTGTAGCGTCACATCCTTGAATGATTCTTGCTCTGTTTATTTCAGAGGAAAGGCTAGTACCTCTCTTTCAAGAGGAGGATTATCAGCAACAATTACTAATGGGACTGGTATGTGCTTTTGTCACAGTATGCACTAGAGGACGCACAACCTCAACAAATGTAAAGAGTAAGCTTATAAATTCCAGTGCTGAGTGGAAGCTCACTCAAAGTAACCATGGGATAAGCACAATATCTCCACGGATCTAGAGTTCATTGTCATAATATCATGATACCATCTTAACAGGTCGTGGCATCATAAGGCTGTAGGTGAAAAACAGCAATGGAAAGTTGTTAAAATGTTTTTTCCCAGTACAACTTTTCTTTGGCTAGAAACTGTTATTCCATCCTCCTGAAGTTCATCTTAATCTGTCAGTTATTTTTGGACTACTTTACATCCTTAAAACACGTGTAAGTGAATTCACCACTCACCACTTTCCTCAAAGAGAAGATCCCAGATCTTGCTCCTCAATTTAACATCTTTTTACTGTCATCTTTTCCTCTACCTCACATCTGTAACTGCTATGGCTATTCTGAGACCTCTTCCTCTTTTTTACTGTTTTCACTGATAATTTCTGTGAAAGGTTTACTATCCTTGTGCTTTTGGGTAATAAATTCTATCTCAAATCCTTACCTGTACTCCCTTTGTCTAAATACACATCTTTGCTTATCTCTTATTCCTGCTATTAAAACCAAATAAGGCTCTTCAGCAGGCACTGGAAGGTCTCAGCACTGCATCTGTGAACAGTGTATCAGTGCTGTCCTCTCAGTCCAAATCTAAGACAAATTCTCATTCTTTTGCAGTCTTGTCTCCTCTTTTCTATGTTCTGCCTTTCCGTCTCTGAAGCTTCACTGCATTCATTCCCTGTGGTTTATTCAGACAGATCCAAAAAGCAACCGCTGTCCTTTGTCTGTGCTTTCCTAATACCTGTATCGCTGTCCTGACATGTCGAGATTAATCCACTTGTAAAGTCCTTGAGACAAAACTTTTATTTGCCTCAGTTTTACTCTGAGCTTTGAAACAAATAATGCTTCATAGTAGTTCGCAGCAAGGAACCATTATGGACTTGAGTCACAATATGAAGCTACCTGAGATCAGAGAATATTTCAGAAAGGAGAGGGCAGGGAGTGGCATGCATTGTATGATAACAAACACCTGATTTTAAAGAGTTGATCATTAATGTTTAACGCAAAGTTGCCTTTGATCACTTGGGTTCTCAGGTTCTTTGCTACTACCACAAACTAGTTGTGCTAGTTTTCTCTGTCGTAAAATCCCTAAGGTTTATATGTATGTAATAAATTGTATTAAAATCCTCTTTAACCCTGTTCACTGGGCTTCACCCAGAGAGATGCAAGAACTCTAAGCTTTTTCTCTTCAATGTCACTGAAAGTTCAGCTTGGCTCGCATTAGCTGAATTTGCACCAAGTAACCATTTTGAATATTCACTTCTGCTGTTGGATTCGACAAGATTGTATGGTAACTTGGGATCTCACTCTGAACAGGAGTTTTGTAAGGTGGAAACATTTTGTTGTGCTAATGCCTATTGATCACCTGCTGGAGCTTTTGGATCCCTTTGGAGATGCCTAAGAACACTGAATTGTTTGCTTGGTTTTTTTTTCTAGATGGTTGCTCAGTTAAAGGATCACCTTATGAGACATCTACAGTATGTAGGAAAAAAGAAGATTGACCAAATAGTTTTGGATTATGTTGCGAATCTGGTTAGTTTGATTTCATGGTCATTATTGTGAGCAAGCATGTTTTTGTTGTAGAGTAGGGTCTTGGGGATGTACTGTGTGTATGTAGTATATATTTAGTGGGAAAGATTTTTTTAAGATGCTTAACCATATTTTGCTGCTTCATGTTGTATATATAGATAAAGGAAATAGTCAAATATTAAGAAGAGTTGTATTGCTTACTCAGAATACTGAGAAGAAATGGTTCCCTTTACAGCTTGTACAAATATGTTCCAGTCTCAGAAGTGAAAATATAAACTCATACTGAAAGTTGAAAGAACAGTCTTTAGATCCATTTTGTTTGCTGTAGAATACATTGCTGCATGTCTTGAATAATGAAAGTGCCATCAGGGGAAGTACAAATTTAGAAAAAAAAATATTAAGAAATTAACTTCAGTATGATATGAGTGTGAATTGCCACTACTCCTACATGCTGACTTCAGTGGGCTTTGTGATTGTAACAGGAAATAAGAGTTCTGCCTGAAGAAATTCATGTGAGCTACAGTGAATACTTGCTTTCCAAATTCTTAATTTTCTCTCTGTCATTCTCTTAAGAGAAACTTTTTTTTAAAAGGCTGTAAAAACTGTGACTGTGCATAGTAATTATTGTACCTGGTCTTGTCTGTCTCATCAAGTCCATAAGTGCAGAATGCAGAGTTCACGAAAGCTCGTGTGACAACTAGTAAATCATGTTCCTTGCGCTAGCCCTGCTGCACAGAGCAGGAGAAACTCCCCACAGTGCTGTTTTCTAGGGGTGGAAATCTCGGGAAACTTTCCTTGAGGGTGCTGGTGCCAGCATCTTTTCAGGAGTCCTGTGCGAATCAGTGGTGCTATCAATGTTACAGGGAATGTTACAGTTACTGAACTGCTGCAGCTTCCACTGTAACTCTTCTATTCAGCTTTGCTCTGGGGCTTGACAAGTTGTTTCACTGGTAATTGGCATCTGTATCAATTCTGTATCTTTACAGGAAAGAAAGAAAAACTCATGGTAATTAAAATAGGAACAGTACCACAGGAATGAAAGCTTCGTACCTGAAAACAGTGCTGAATAAAGTACAAGTGGAATGTTTATTAATTTCATTTGTTTTCCAGTTATCATTTGTTCATTCTTAATATAAAATAAGATGATAAATATGAAAACTCCTACGCAGTCTTGATCTGCAAGACTAAATTACTGTAGAATTAATCTTACAATCAAAACAAATCTCATCTCTCCCTATCAGCAGATAAGATTATTTTAATGGCACTAAAAGTAAGAATTCTCTCTATTTTTCAGACTTCTTATTCTTAGAAACAAAGATAATACGTCTCTAAAAGTTGCTTCTGCCTTCTGGCTAGCACATCTTAGGTGCTGTTTCAGACTCTTCAGAAATTATTTCATTGTTAGGATGAGGAGAAGACACTAAGCCTAGTAAGAAACTCTAAAATCTTAAACATTTCTGTGTCCTAAACATTTGGAGGTTCTCCAGGGGAATGAATTGTTTTGATTCTGCCAACGGTTTTCTTACAGCATCAGCAGTGTGTAGCTGAGCTACTGAAACAGGAAGAGACTTGAAATTATTTGCATGTCTTTTTGCTTTCATACATTTTTTTTTTTGTTACATTCAGGAGCAAAGTTGTTGTTGAGAATAGGGCTCCACAGTGTGCAGCCACTGTTCAAATCAATTGCAGCTGAAGTCAAAGTAGCCAAGACATGGGAGCATTGACAGTTTTTCATAGCAAAGACTAGTGGCTTGTTGCTGTTAGAGATCTGTGTGTATTTGTATAGAGAGAAGTAATGTGAGGAAGTGAGAATGAAATGTGTCTGGGAATTCTCTTGTTTGCTGAGGAAGTCTGGAGAGCCTGAGTTTGCCTGGTTACCAGTCCACATGCCACCTTGTCTGCAGTAGTGCTTTTGGTGTCCATATTCTCTCCCCTGCAATCACTTTATCATAGCATTACTCTGAATCTGTTTCTCTTTTTCAGAGTAGCAGGAAAGGGGGAAATAACTTTACTTTTGCTGCTCTGACAGCAAGTGGAAGGGGAGGCAGAATGAACAGTCTGTGGCACAGGGAAGATGCAGACCAGAATAAACTGTTGATATCTCTCTGAGAGTCTCTGAAGTGGCTGCACCCTTTTTGCTGATGTCTCTGGCTGGCTGTCATCAAATGTGGTCTCAGCTGCAGAGGAACAGAAGACAAACACCATTTGGATTTGAGTTTGTTCAGAAGGAGAACTGCCTTGTATCCCCTGTACAGGAATGGATCTGGAAGACTTACTTTGAGCATGATCCTTTTCTTTGGCTACTTCCATGTCTTTCCTGTAGAAACAGCCACATGAGTTGAGCACTTGTGGTTCTAAACAATTTTAGTGGAACTGAAGCCTACTCAGCACTGTTGCCTAGAAATGTAGATGTTTCAAGAGGGCAAGGTGCTTTTCAGATGTCAGCCTAGGCCCAACTATATGCCCTGTTTTGCTGTTGATCATGTGTTCTCTCATTAGCCTAGAGCACTCCAAGGGAAATGGCTTGTGATACTTGCCTAGAAAAACTTCATATTTTATGTCTTTGTTACAGAATGAAAAGTGGCTTTGCCATGAAGGCTTGGGTTTAGCTCTTAGCTTGGTTCCCCTAGAGAGCTTCTGGAATAGGACAAGTCAGTTGCATCTCAAATTTTAATAAATTTTACATTTTAAGCCCCCAGGAAAAAGAAGATAATTACTGAAGTCAGTAGGAGTCTCATGATTAAGTTTTTAGCATAAACTGGTGTAAGAAATGAATGAAGGCCACGTACCAGCTGTACACAGGCTCTGCAAAAATGTCATATTTTCTCTTTTGTTTTAGCTGAACCTGGTACATCGAATAATGAAAGAAGTTTGGAGGAGATATGAGCTTCATTCCTGCATCTTCTGCTTGTGAGCAAGTCATTTGTTAAAATTTTCCACATTCTTTTTAAAATATGGGCATAATTTTGGTCTTTAAGAATACTACTTTCTTGAACAGTAAGTGGTTACTGTGAATGTCAGTATGATTGTCATTCAGTTTGTGTAACGATCCTGCTGGCTTTCTCTAAGCTAGCATGAATACTAATCATATAGGCAGTTTTATGGCTGCAGTTTGAAGTTGCTGAGTTGATAGTAGTCTCGAGCTGGGTAGTGGGTATTGGAACACCTATTAAAACCGGGTCATTCATACCAGCACTCAAAATATTTCACCTATTGCTCTTGATACCAGGTACTCCTGAGAGACTTGTAAATATGCAATAGTGGGAGAAGAAGAAAGGGAACACCACAGGGGCCTTGTGTGTCAACACTGAGCAGCTAGTGCTGTTAGGTGACAGCCAAGTAAAATTCACTCAAAGTGAATGTATTTAGTGCTCACATAGTACAACAAATTGATCATGTCTTCAGGAGAATGTGGGCATCAGACGTTCCTAATACATTGCTACTTTGTTACAGTGATGAGAGAGGAAGTGCAGGAGAGTTCATGGTGTTCCACATCATGAGTCGGATTCTGGAAGCTGCAAATGGCATGTGCATGCCTTTACCTCCTGGTAAGTCCTGTGTTGTGCTGTTTTAGTCGTTAAGTGAGGAGAGCAATGCTATGAATGCCTTCCAGAAGAGCACTAGTTGCAGAATGTGTGTCAAGTCAGCTTTGGCAGTGTTGTAATCTATTCAAGACAGGTACAGAGGGGAACACCCTCCATGAACATATGCAAGTGAAATGAAACAAAACTGAACAGTTACTACAAATAGAGACAACAAATCAGAGGTTTTGGTCTCTGCTTTCATCTTCCAGTGAAATGCTTGAACACAGTCTTAGCTCAGAACCAAGATTTAGACGACTTTCATTCCTGTATTTTACTTAGACAACTGGACTTCATTGTCATGACCTACAAGAGAGAATCTTACCCTGGAGAATAAAATGCTTAAAATTCTTATGCTGTTGCCCTGCTATTATTTTTTCAGTTTTGTCCTGAAAGGATTACCTCCAGCCTTGATGGAGGAGCTGATCTTGATAGTAGACTTCCATTTCATAGACCATCTGATAATCACTCAGTCTTTTCAAAGCACTTGCTTATTTTTTATTGGGGAAAGACTTCTTAATGCTTTCGGATTCTATTTGAATTTTTCTAGTTTATATTTCCTGATCTGCTGTCAATCTGCAGAACTGTTTTTGGTGTGAGGTTGTCCCTCAAATTTACACTGTGTGGGTGCAGATGGTGTCATGTGATGACGAAACCATCATCTGCCTGATGTTAAGTGAAAAACTGAAGTCTTAATGCTGCCTGTGGGACTGCGTGGGTGGCAGCCACATGCTGAGGGTGATAAGGCATCAGATTTTGATTAATTTAGAGGAAATAAGGTGATAAAAGACAAAAAGCTTGGAGATGTTTAATAACTGTGTATGACTATAATGCCTGTTTTCAGCCCCCTTGGCTTTCCACTATCTGACAGGATTGTCTTGAGAGGACTTAAAGGATTCCTAAGTATACATGACTTTTGATACTGATTCTCTCACCAACTAGGAACTGAAGCTAAGGCCCATGTTGACTTCAGCTAGAGCCAGACTGTAATACAGACTTAGAAAAAACCCCAATATTGTTGTACCAAGTAAGTTTCTCTTTTTCACAGGTTTTCACTCTCTACACTTGGGGCTTGGTGTTCGATGTCTCCCTCTGCACACCCTCCTGCACTATATTGATACTGGAGTCTTGCATTTGACAGAAACATGTGTCAGGAAATTGCTGAAAGGTACAGTGAGTTATGTCTGTTTGACTTCTTACCAGCTAGCTATCTGGGAGTGATGTCCTTTCAGCTCGGACACAGGTTATACTGCCCAAGAGGCTCAGCTATTTTCAGAGTGTTGTTTTGGTGAGGGCTGTGGCTGATGATGCTCAACTGAAAGGAGAAAGTTAGGGCTCAAACTATGAACCTTGCCATAGTATACAAAGATACACCTATTTGGGGAGAATTTGAGCTTACAATTTTTCCACTTGGGACTTGTTAGTAAAGTGAATACTAAAGCTCATTGTAGAATTTGCTGGAAGGTCTCTGATTATGTATGAATGTGCACACATGAGTAAGGAAGTTAGTCTGCTATCCAGTTCTCAGCATCTCTTCAATTATGTTTGGAACAAGATAATCCTAGTGCAGGGATTAGCAAATGGCTAGAAGCTCTGTGCTGGGGAGTAGTTCAAAAGAAACAAAAGCCTACCTGACCCAGCATCCCAATGTTTTTAGTAAATATTGAGCTTGTGGATATCTTCTAAGTATACTGTAATGTTAACTAAAAGCAGGAGCTAAAGCAAGTTCTATATGAACCTGTTCAGTCATCAGGAGCAGACCGTGTTCTGTATGTGGCTTTCTCAGCAGGGGTGAAGTAGCTCATTTCCACAAAGGAGGTTTAGGAGCAAGCTAGCATGAGTACAGTGGGAATGACTGCAGCCAAAGGCTTCAGAACAAAATGGGGAGTGGGACAAGTTGGCACCTGCAGGAACAGTTGGCATCACAATTATGTTAATTGCCTTTTCCACATCAGAAAGGAGGAAGACAGAACTGTGGCATGTTTCTTGAGATGCAGCAGCACTATGATAACTCTCCAACTCTGCATTTCATCACAGCTGCAACCACGTTCCCTTGTTTTCTTGGTGTTCAAGAAAAGGGACAACACAATGTGCTACATTAATCTGTGCCTGGTCTTGATAAATGAAATATTATAAATATGGGAAGTCTACTTAGTCAAAAAAGGTTTGAATCACTGTATAAATTGTTACATAAAACGGTGAAGTTATATACAAAGGTACAGAAAAATATTCTATAAATGGTATAAATACCACTCCTAATAGCCCTTATTGAAAATTATTTTTTTCATTTCATTACAAAGATATTTATTCACAGTATCTTCAGTGAAAGTTGAAAGTGTTACTTACGTAACTTGGTTTGGGTTTTTTCCTTACAGATCTGGATGACACCGAGAAGAATGAAAAGCTGAAGTTCAGTATTGTCATGAGGCTTCCTGAGGTAACTAATGACTTTGGATGCCATTTCTTGGATTTTGGAATAGGAAATTTCTCCCTGTGCCTAGAATCAAGCCAATAGAAGACTTACCTGTAATTCAAAGAGGTCACAGATATAATCTGAACCTCCACAGTTTCTCCATCTGCTGCTTCTGACTTGTAGGGTACCCTGACAATGTATAGATTTGTCCATAGTGTTTTACAGTGTCTTCAGAACCCTGCAGTAATCACAGAATCACAAAGGTTGGAAGGGGCCTCTAAGGTCATCAAGTCCAACCATAAAATAGCCAAAATCAAATAGCCAAGATTGACACTGTTCTGCTGAGCACTGACCTGCATAAAGCAATAAGGGATTTAAAGAGGATTTATGGGGTTTTGTTTGTTTGTTTTTAGCATCCACAAATGTCTGTCTTACTTGTGACCTCTACATTTAGTTTGTACATTTTTGTCAAACATGTTCAAAAGCTGGTACAGTGAAAGCTGTAAAATCTGATCCTGTTGCAACTCTGTGGCCGGGACTGAATTACAAGAGCTCCCAGCTGTGAAATCTTCCAGCCTCACCCATTGGTAAGGTGACTTGTATAGTCACGTGCTGGAACTTTTTACTGATGCTCCACTGAAAGTTCCAGCAGAATGGGAGATTGACTTGCTTTCCTTTTTTGTTCTTAGTGCACACCACAGCACTGCAGAGGAAGCACAACATCTCAGTGAGCAGAGGAAAACCAGGGATCTCCCCTCAGGGATTGCCTTGCTGTAGAACAGGCTTTTCTCAATATAAGTTGCTTATTGTTTGCTCATTATGGGCTCTTACATATAGTTCAAATGGCCAGAAGTGCCACTTTGGTTTTCCTCTAACAAGGGCTTCTTTATTTGGCAGCAGTTTTGAGAAGGGGTAGGGAAGGATAACTCCACAGGAGGTTCTTTGTCCTCTCTATCTCGTTTCAGTCATGGGTTGGTGAGCTGGGGTCAGTGCAGGGCCTCTCTGAGCTGTCAGCCCCAGGCCTCGTGGGTGGGGAACACCATCCCAACCACGCTTTGTGAAGGGCTGAGCAGCAAGGGCTTTAGGAAACATGTACTGCTAGTTATGCACAGTAGACTCAGTGCCTTATTGTATCTATTTACAGACAAAGGAAAAAATGCAGAGATTAGTTTGTTTGCCAGAAAGGACACTTTGGGGTGAATTGGACTATTTTGAGCAGGTTACTCTCACTAGATGACTTCAGCTGCATCAGAAGCAAGTATTTAAGCACTACTGAAAGTGTTCAGCATTTCCTAAATGAACCCTTTCAGTAGTCTGTATTGCAGTACAACTGAAAGTGACAGGAGGAAAAAAGGTCTAGATAAGGAAACCAACAGAAGGTGGAGCTGATTTCACTGTGTTCATATTTGTTTATTTGACTAGGACTGGAAGCTTTTGGGTTCTGAGGAGCAAGGTTTTGATTGTTTCCCATGTTTTGGGAGCATGTTGTAATCCCTTAGATACTGGCTATAAAAGGAAGGCTCTGTGGCTAAAAATGATGACATCTTAGCTTCTGTCATCATTGTCTAAAAGCAAAGCATCTGTGTTGCAGTCTGGATTTTGTTTCATGCTTTTTCCTCATTTTCCCCCCTCCAAAGTTTCCACTGTCCTGTGCTTATGTTCTCAGGTTTTGGGGTTTTGTGTTTTGCTTACTAGGCTCTTGGTCAAGAGGTCCGTCAGTTTTGGAATCATCCAGTAAATGCTAATTTCATTGCACGGAAATATGTGAAGTTTTTGCTGGAGAAGATGGGGAGCAGGCAGGTAAAAGCACTTAGGCCATTTTTTTAATCTTTTGCTTTGACAGTGTTGCCATTCCTGACCATTCTGTGGCCTGTAACACACTAAAGATAACACTGGGACTTGGTACTCTGTGACTTTGTGAACTAACCAGAAATATTCTCCCTTACAGTGCAGCAGGCCTGTCCCTGAGAGACTCTCAGTCCCTGTGGAGTTTTTGCCACTTAACTACCTGACTAATATGTTGGCAGAGATAGAGAATCAAGGTAATGTTAATTCTGTACTTTGGAAGACCAGTGATTGTTACCCTTTGCTCACGCTCAGTTGTATCCTAACTATACTGTCGTAACTGAGTTCTGAAACTCCAATGGTGTCTGAGCATGGTTGTTTTTCTGCAGATGGGAATGGTCAGGGAGCTTCCTCACTGTGTATACTTTCCAAATCCTCTGTGTTTTGGATCCAGTTAGCAAACCTGAGTTTTTCGGAACACATGTGGTGGTAACTTATTTTTTGTTCAAATGGGAAGAGGCAGCCAAAATCAGATCTTCTGCCTCAGAAAAAGAGTACCCATATGACTAGGCTTGGGGGTGCTCTGAAGTAACAGGCACGCACTTCAATGCTGTTCCTTTTTTGCCGTTAAATTGGTTAGGGCACTTGCTTCGTACGGTGAACCTAAACATCTGAGGATTTTGAATTCCACTGAAAAAGCAAGGCCCATTAAAGGAAGCATTATACTTTTTAGCATTATTGGCTCTGCTTGTACTAGTAAGCAAAATAGACAGGGTAATGACCTGGAGGCTAAAATAAGATTGTCCATGTATGGATATTATCCTGTTTGAGGAGAAAAAAAAATACTTAAATCGTATAGAAGCATATAAGAATGTGCCCTGGTCCATTTTATGTACTAGCACAAACATAGCCACTGTGGTTAAATCTTGTTCTGGATCTTCAGTGTAGAATTATTATGGAAATCCTTAGTGGCCTCCAGAGATGGTCCTAGCATTCCTCCACATGGGATTTCATCTCCTTGATCCAGCTTGTATCCCGCTTACAGGGAAGCTTCTGCCATGGGCGAGCATCCAAACAACTCCTCTGAAAGCTGTGGCTGTTTTGTGTGAATGAAAACGCAGGCCCACCTAGTACCTTATCTTTTAGTAGTGTAGATGATGTTGAACAGGCTGCAGGACTAAGTGTCCAAGAACACTTAGGATTTTGTAAATACTAACTTTCTGACTGTTTTTCCAGGTGTGCATCCATATGACAAACAAGATCATGTTAATGTAAGATTTGTAGAGGAAACAGCACTCAAACACACTATGACGCTCTTGGGCTTCAAATATTCCTGAAATACACTGTTGAAGAATGCTAACTGGTACTCATAAAAGTATTCACACAGAAGTGTGCAACCAATTTGTTTGTTTTAAACTTAAATGTCATGTTGTTTTCCACATAATCCACAGTTCTGTGTAGCCACCATTGCTGACATTAGCTATTCAAAATACTGTTAGGTGCTGCAATCACTGACTTCTAGATAAATCCTAGAGAAATTCATGTGACACAAACCCAGGTTTCCAGTGGAAGATATCTGTGGTTTCACTGTTTCATGCTGCAATGGTCAAATAAGTGGAACTACAGCAGGTATTAAAACATGCTGTGAAAATTGGTATAAATGTCAATTATTTTAACAAGATAGTCCTGAAAAC
The DNA here is from genome assembly GCA_013399015.1 of Galbula dea. Taxonomy (NCBI): domain Eukaryota; kingdom Metazoa; phylum Chordata; class Aves; order Piciformes; family Galbulidae; genus Galbula; species Galbula dea. The sequence goes on along the minus strand of VWZX01003204.1, from coordinate 1,421,954 downwards.
AGTAGTCCAGTTGTACAGTAAAAATAAACTGGTAACTGTTTACTCATTTAGATTAATAAAATGATTTCTTCATGTGTATATGTAAAGCAGGTAAGAATAATAAATGATGGATCAGTCTCTGTATATAATGCACTAGTAATGATGTATTCATTCCTTGTCGTGGTCACATGTTACCTTGCATGTTACCGATACTTCTGCCTTTGAAGTTGGACTCTAATGTATTCCATTTTGTAGTTAATGTAAAATACAGTCTTCTGAAAGTGCATGTAACAGGATTTTGTTTTGGTTTAAGATTATGTATAATATATTATAAGCAATAAAAGATTTTAAAAAACCCCAAAAACTTCAGAAATTTACCTTACTGGTGGTTTGGACAGATTTTTTCCTTAGTTCTTTCCTTACAATTTTTAGTGTTACAGTTCAGCCCTCAGCTTCAGAAAGACATTACGGAGGTTTTTTCCTTCATTTTCAAGTGTTATTTATATATAAATGAACCACTGTTATAATAATATTCCTGCCCTCTGTGCAGGTTCTTTTTGTTGGTTTTATGTTCTGAACTGTGACATTAATTTAAAATAGTAATAATGTTTGCTATGCAGAGAAAATCTTGATTTATGACATGTAGGATTTCTGCAGCCCTTACTGAATTTAAAAATTACTCATCAGTTTCAGACTGTTAAACTAAATTTGATAGATTTTTGAGGTTTTTTATAGCAACCTCTGACATTCTCTCTGAACAGTATCCACTGATGCTTCCTCTTTCTTACCAGTGAAATAAAAAGATGCAGTTCTCAGGAGTAACTTGACAAGTTCATGGTCATTCCATCAGTGGAGCAAGAGTTCTGCTTTCTCAGTACCTGCATAGAGGGCAGGAATATTTTTTTCTTGATATAACTAAAATTCATCTTACAAGTGTAAACTCCAATGCCAAACTGCAGAAAACTGTTGGTTATTTGTATAAGTGTTGGAGACACTCATCCTATTAATAATGAGATGATTTTCTAGTCTTTTCTGTTTAATGAAGTATATTACAAAATATAATCAGATGCAATAAAATTTCACCTGGAAAAGAAATAGGCCTAGTACGATCATTACTCATTTTTACTGACAGTAAAAATACTGTACTGCATTTGGGATACCAGGCTACTAGCCAGGAGAAGGGAACTTGGGTCAGTGACTTAGTTATGCTTCTGGCATTAACTATTTTGTTTTATTTTGGCTAAATGCTGAAGGACATTCCTTCAGTGCAGTGTAAATGGCACTGACCCTTGAGATCCAGCAGCCAGGCCTCTCCTGCTTTAGGTGCTGTCTGTCAAATTTCAATTGGCTTTACAGTAGGTTTTCTGAAATGTCTCATATTTGAACCCGGTTCACTTGGTTTGAAAGGAGCCAGAGCGCCGTAGGGCCGCGGCAATGGGAGACTGAATTCATCGTTGGGGATGTAGGCGGTTGGCCGTCGTTCAGCTGTCGTGTGGACATAGTCAGGTGCTGCAGCTTGCTCCTCTTCTGCAGCACGCTGTGAAAGAAACATGTTTGGATCACTTAGTGATTATTTGCTTTAAAACTTTAGTGCTGTCCTGAGCCAATGCACAGAATGCCTTACAAAGGAAACACTGTTAGTCTAGTCCTTAGCAAACCAGGAAACCCGGAGGGGTACTAATTGTTAATTGAAAGGAAAGTATGAGTTAGTTGCCACATAGATGTGTGTCCTTTTGAATAGTATACAGTTTGAGCCTGAAATGCTTTTGTTGTTTGTGAAGAAAACAGGTTAGATGAACATTTAAAAGTTGTAATAAGTGCACACCAAACATCCCGAGAACAACGTAATAGTTCTGATGCTACAAAACATGGCTGCTTACGCTGACAGCAGCTGTTCCTGAATATAGTTACTGCAGTGAGCTTGTACCTGCAGCACTGAAAGGAAACTGAGTCACAGCATGAGAAGTGCTAAAGACAGAAATTTCTTATTCTAAATCAGTTTTACTGCAACACTTGTGTGACTTCCAAGTAAGTGTATGCACAGTGTATTCCTCTCCCATGTTTGTGAGCCTTTAGGATTCTCTTGGAATCCAATTAAAGGATTCATATAGCAAAGCTAATTTCCCATCAGCAAGAGTTGCCTCTGTATGCATGTTTCACTTTTATACTGTATTTTCTCTTTGGCTAAGCAGTGTGGCTGACTACAGTTACAACTAAAAACCCACAATGTACCACTTCAGTAGTTGCCTGTGTCTCTATCATCATCACTGGTGCTCAGAGCTCTGTGTTTGGCAGCACACAGCTCCACAAAAATACAAGCTAGGGCAGTGAAAAGATGGGGCTGAAGATCTAATTGGAAGGTATGGCAAAAAACATACTTTAGCTCTGGCTGCAGCTGCTTCTCTGTGAATCTTCTCATTGCGTAATACCTTCAACCATTCATTTTCTGTTTCTTTGGGAGGGGGAAGGCCTTGAGCTATCCTTGACAATATGGTCATCAAAAAGAGTTTTTTGTCTCTCATTTCCTGCTGGAGTTTAATGGTAAGTGCTTGCTTCATGGATAACTCTCCAACAAGAGCCATCATCTTCTGTGTTTTGCCCTTTATCTTCCTCTGCAGTTCATTTGCCTGGAAAAAATAACAATGGCATTTTACTTAGGGCTGCCTTTTAGACACTTACTGGGCATGACACTTAGGTAAGTATTAGGTACATGAAAACAAGTCCAACTTGACAAGGGTTTAAAATATAGTTCCATACTTAAAAATGACCTAATGAAACAGGACCTGTGTTTCTGTGTGCACTAAGAACCACAGAAATGTGCAACAGAAGTCACGTGTACTCCAATACAAGACACAGAAAAGCAAGTTTTTAATTACCTCCTGCCCTTCTTGACTGAATAGCAAAACTGCTGCCCTCAAAGGCCTGATATACCCTCTTTCTCACTGAGTTAATGCACATTTATTATAATAAGGATATAAGCCGCCCCCTCCTTACGAGACACATTAGTGGTAATGCAGATGCAGTGGGGCATGAACAGGACAGGAATCCCTGAGTTTTAGTGGAGATGATTTAAACAAACAAACCAACAAAACAACAACAAAACTTAACTACTCTTTTTTGCATGACTAACAGGGAAGTGGGAGAGTCAGAGCAGTTGTGCATGTAACTTCTGGCACATTGCCATTTTTCAGGGGTTTATTAGCCTGTGACCACGATTTCACAAACCCAAATAACAGTCATGTTCTTCACTATAAAGATTTGTTTTGTTCTAAAGCTTTCTGTGTGTACCTAAGGTGGTGGTGAGGAAACCCTCAACCCTGGCCCTGTTTTACATTAACTACATTTTTTCTCTTTCACTCAGCTCTGCTCTATTTGGAGCTTTTTTATTAAGGTGGTGATGGTGAGAAGATTTGCTGTTCCCCAAACCACGTTACTGGCAGTTAAAAGGAAATAGGCATAATTATATAAAAGTAACTGTATTGAAAATGCTGTTTCTTTCCTGTATATTTCTCCCTATCTAAATAACAAACTTTGAGCCAGATGCCAAGTTTGTCTATTTGTGTGTTGGACTAGAATTCAGCTGGTTTTCCCTTATTTCCTTTTAGCCTTTGATGTGTTTGTTGTGGAAAGGCTGTTAAGTACATGTGCAAAAGGAAGATTCTACCAAGTTTCTGAGTTTGGTGAATTTGTGCTGCAACTTTCTTTCAACTTTTGGTATGTCTATATTACTACTACTACTAAATGTCTCTCATTTCTGAAGATGGACATATGGTTTGTCTATCACTATTTCCAGCCACTGTTGTAATTTGCAAGTGAGTCATGTTACCTCTTGCCCAGATATTATTTCATGTAGGCCAGCAAGCAGAGCGTGCAATGCCCTTCTTACCCTTTTAGCTAACAGCAGTGTGTCCTGCTTCCCAGCCTCTGCCATGGCATGCGTTCTGTCTGTCAGCCAGGAAATGTGCTTGTAGAGAAGATCTGTTTCCAGCAACTTCTCCTCCTTCTGGACCAGCTCCACCTCTAGCTGCAGTGAAGGAGGAGTATACAGAGTGAAGGTAAATAAGAGGGGAATGTGCAGCACAAGGTGTTCCTGTGACTGCTTTGAGAACTGCTGAAATAATACTGGTCAACAGCCATTAACAGTCATTTCATCAGTTTTCTCAAAATTTTCACCCTCTCTGCCAGGCACCAAGACAAAGGATGCTTCAGTTGGTTACTGTCAGCTGTACCGCTCTGCTATAGTAGACTGGGCCCTTCTTGGGGCTAAGGGGTTACACCAGCATTAGCACTGCCTTGCTGTGATTTTCTTGACAGGAATGAGTTTTCTTTAGTAGGGGATTGTTTTGCATTTTGTTTGTGGTTGTTTGGGGTTTTTTTTTCTTTGCTTGTTTAGGTTTGGTGTTTTGGTTTTTTTAAAATCTTCTGGTTCCTTGAGTCATGCCATAATGAGAAGGTTTCAGCTCTTTCTTTAAATACCTTTCCTTCCTGCTCCTAAAGCCAAAGGAGTGTATTGGGTCCAAAGACTAAGAAAGTAAGTACTGTGCAAATAAAACCACTTCAAAATCACAAGGATATTGAAAGAGAATATTTAAACTTCTCATGATTCCAAGAAAGCTGGCTTTTTGATGTGCAGGTTGGTAATAGCAGGCTCTGTTGTAACCTACTTGGCTAGGCAGAGCTCCCTCCTGTCAAGGAATATAGGACAGTAAAGTAAAAAGCTCAAATAACTGAAGTAGAAGTGTTCATGGAAAATCCATACAAACTGGATTTCAAAAGGAGGATTTAGTTATGTCCTGCTCTGAGCTTGCTGTTACCCTAATACCTTCACAGCCCCATATGAATCCCCCTCCCCCCAACACTAAATACAGTGAGGGGAGTTTTGTGCCCCTATAAAGAGGAAAGATGTTTATCTTAAGAAAATGCAAACATCACGGCTGCTCATTCTGTTCCTTTACCTTCCCCCTTATATGCCATACAGGAGGTGCCCTGAAACAGGCTTTCATGTTGGACTTAATGCTTCATTTTGAAGCCTGTTGTGGCAGTCACTGGCAAGGCTGCATTCAGGAGTAGAGCTGCCTGGCTGCCACTTCCATCAAGGTCTGTTCTGTGGCTCCCTGTTTAGCATGGAAACAAAGCAGTATTAACTCAAGCCTGAGAGGGATGTTTGTTTGATGCTATATCACATATGCAATCTTTATTAAGAGGGCGGTGGGACTGCCTGCTGCTCACAGCCTGTGCATAGTGGTGGAACAGCTCATAGCCATTTGCACAAGAGTAACAACTTTGTTAGCAGTTTGTTATTCTGCATTTCTTTCCCTCTGCTGCCTGTTCTGTGCCTTCCTGTAGTGACGCGTGAGGACCTGCATGGATGTGCCAATGACGTGAATGCAGCAGCTAGCAGAGGATGCCATGGAGCCAGGTACGCCACATAGAGCTCTGCCTTTAGCCACTGCTAGAAGCTGTCAAAATATTCTACACCCAGTTGTCCTGAAAATCAGATGCTGGGCTGAGGTTCCCATTAACCAATCACAATTATTTGAATTTCTCTTAGAGAAAGTTAATTTTTAAAAAATACACTATTTGCTCTTTGTAAAAGAGGTCAGTCACAGTGGGAGTGCTTGAGATGTGAGAAATGATGTTACCTGCTTAATCTTCTTGAGCAGCTCAGGTGGAGATGGGTCCTTCCCTCCCAAGTCTCGCTTTCTACTCTCTTTTGTGAGGTCAGCAAAGATTTCCTCCATCTGTTTAATCCTGTCCTTGCACTGGGAATACTAGCAAAGAAAAAAACCACAACAGTTACTTTTTCAGACAAGAACCCCAAAGCCCCACTGACTGTGTGCCAGAGAGGGAAGGTCTCAGTGTCTGATTTACAGCAGAACTGCACTAGAGCATCTGGGGTGGCTGCAATGCCAACACCTGGACTTGGAACCAAGGCTCCAGCCTTGCTGGGAGATGTCTGGGATGCTTTGGCAGCGTAGGACTAAGCGAAACTGGTCAAACTGTGGGAAACATTTTCCTATGAAACCAGAAGTGGATATACATCATTCTCCTGCCCTATTGCTAATAAGTCAGAATTTGAAAAAGAGTGGATTGTGTCACAGATCATCATCCCTGTAATGCACAAATACAGGCTACTTCTTTTATCCTCAGGGATACACGAAATGTTTTTTGTGAGGGAGTCCTCCTTTATTCTTTAAAATCTTCTGTTTGACCCACAGGATCTATTTAGGGATGTAGGAAGGATGAAAGGGACATAGGAAGGATACAAATGCCTCACACTTTGGTTGCAAATTAAAAGTCCTGCTGTCCTGCTAGTTAGCACTGAAGGTGTCATCCCTATAGGCATACACATTTTATGTAACATTCTCAGGCACATGTCCTGAAGTGACTCACTGGTGATACTGAGAGATGTGGTACTCCTGGGACCCAGAAAGGCAGGTGTTCCCTGACCTTTCTGATGTGAGACCTTCACATGGAAGAATGGTTCCCAGAATACAAGAGGGACATCCATGCTTCTCATAAATACTCACTGAAGAAGTGACTGAGACCTTTCTTCATGTTTGGATTTGCAAGACTAATTGTGGTGGGGTTTTGTGTTTTGATATGCACCTGGCCATCTGTCAGCACATTGTTGCTCCAACCTTGATCTATTAGCTCTAACATAACATGGCCCAGGGAAGTTGCTCTAAATGCTTACCACTGATTTCCAGGTGATGATACTATTAAGGAAATAAGCAGTGACTGGCTCAAAGCTAAAAGCAGTCAGCAAAAAGACAAAGTAAATGTTTAGATGTTGTTACCAGGATGGGATTTGTTCACTGGAGGTTATCAAGTCATGCTTAACTGGAAAAGGGAAAACTGACAGATCTTCTCAGGTGATTATGGAACACTACCAGGACACTCCTATTAAACATTCCTTTTTTCTGGCAAAAGAAGCATCATGCAGCTCTTTAACACTTTATCTGAGAGCAGGCAAAGTAAAAACCTTAAATAACTGTAATGAACAATTTCCTTGTCAAATCATGATTTGTTTTAAAATCAATGCCATTCAGTGCACAACTAGGTACTGAAAGATTTATTTTAATTATAAACAACTAAAACTCAAGACCTATAATGCATAGAGCAGAAGAATGTAAGAGTAGGACCAGCAAAAACAACAGGATGCAGCTATGCTTCCAGTGACGTCTCCTATCTGAGGCCACCAGATAACCACTAACTCAGCTGAAAATGCCTTGTTGGAGGCAGTAGTTTGTCATGTCCATAGTGGACAGAAAACAAATCAATACCCTTACACTGCAGCAAGAAAGATCCAGGCTGAAGGTTAAGAAAAATCTTTCCACTGTTAAGGAAGGACTGGGACAGCTTGATGGAGAAACTGAAGCTTTTCAATGGTGGCACATCTTACCCTCAGCAATGACAGGTAATCCAGTGCTGGAGTAAAAGCACTTCTTTACCTCTCACAGAATCACAGAATCATTACGGCTGGAAAGGACCCTCAATATCATCCAGTCCAACCAATAGCCCTACACTACTCTTATCCCTAAATCATCCCCTGAAGAAACACATCTATCCTCTTCTTAAAACCCTCCAGGGATGGTGACTCCACCACCTCCCTGGGCAGCCTATTCCAGTATCTCACCACTCTTTCAGTAAAGAAATTCTTCCTAATATCTAATCTAAACCTACCCTGGCATAACTTAAGCCCATTCCCTCTAGTCCTGTCACTAATCACAAGGGAGAAGAGGCCAACACCCGCCTCCCTAGAATGGCCTTTCAAGTAGCTGAAGAGAGCAGTAGGGTCTCCCCTCAGCCTCCTCTTCTCCAGGCTAAATGGTTCGCTGCTAGTCCTAGTTTTCTCTGACTGTGATGATGTAGTCTGAAGGTTTTCATGGTGTTGAATTAAAACCTGAACAAATGTTGATGCCAAATGCCTCAAAGAAACTGTCAGTTCCTGTAAGTTAGCTGAACTCTGAGGCATTGAAGCCCCAACTTCAGCATCTTGACAGCTCAGCAGGCCTATGTGTTGAACTAATTAATGATTAATACTAAATATTTTTCATTGATGCATGAAGGCAGATTAGTTTTCATGGGTCATTTCCATCAGTGGGAACAAGCCCCTGATGTGCAGTCCCAATTAAAGTTACATAGATTTATGACCAGGGAAAACCACCTTAGAATCTCACCAGGTATTTGTTTTGTCAGACAAAGGAAATACCTGTAACTATTTATATATTTAATGGTTTACATTTATGGTAACAAAAATAACTAGTCCATGTTTCCAGCACTTGCTTAGAAGAGGTCTGATGTTGCTTAAGACAACAGTATTTTATTAGCTAAAGCCTATTCACTGATGTTTTGCTCTTTTGTGGAAATATGAAATTTCTGATGAAAAGCATACAAGTGGAATATACATCACTTTGATCACTAAGCAGCTCCTGTGGAGACCCAGGTGAAATTTTTGTTCTTGCTGAGTTGGCACACAGCCCTGACCTGTGGGTACCAAAGCCACCAAGACACGGGGGTAGTTTCTGCAGTCTATTGAATACAATGTACTCATTGATCCACCTGTGCCAAGAGGTACCATCTCTAAGAGAAATAGAGATCCCATCTCAGAACAGTTAATTTAGTGCTGATAAAAGCATCTAGTGAGAATACAAGGCACTTCGATTCTAACAGTGTCTCTGTAAGAGTCAAAATATCTCAGTCAAATGTACAGAAATAGAAGAGATTTCAGTATTTTGTAAAACTGAATCTTGCCTTCCTTTCAGATCTCTCTCTCTTTATTTGAGGTTTTACCAATGATACATATCTGTTGCTGGAAAATCATTCAGTATTCAATACTAGAAAGTTTAATTCACCTGTGGGGTGAGAAAAGGGGAAAAAAGTTCGGGCTAATGGTAAGGTTGGGAAACAAAGGAGAGGAGAAAAATAGAACAGATGAAAAAGTCTGAAAAATACACAAGACTTCAGGAGACAGGAAGGGTAGGAAAAGTGAAGAAGAACATTTAACAGGTACAGGTATGGGATTCAGACTAATTCAGATGGTCTAAATTGTGTTTCAGTTGTAGATACCTTTTGAAGCACCCTTCTTATATGATTAGAAGTTTCCCATACCACCAACAGGGAGAGGTAGGTGCCTTGAGAATAAAGACCTCTAAGAGGAATATTGTGCTCCCTAAGCCAGGTTATCAAGATCTCCTTCTGGAGGCAGAAACACCAAATTCTTTCCATTAATAGAGACCTTTTTTACTTTGCATAATTTGCTCTGTGAGCTCCTAACATGAAGTTAAGGCTAGGCATGCTGGCTCCTATGCAAGGTCACAGCAGAATGGAGAAACAAAACTTAAGAACTCAGAAATGAGATTTACAGTCTGCATTATAAGAGGTCTAAAAGTGCCTCTGACAGAATCAGGGTTTCCTAGTCCTGTGGTGCACTGATCTGAGTGTTTATAATTTTATAGTCTAAACTGAAAGACAAATGCTAGTCCAGAAGGATCTCCTCTTAAAACCTCTTCAGATTTCACCTTGGCTTCAGAGGTTATTTTCATAGACAAGTAATTTAGATCTGTATTCACCACATCAAGCCAAAGTCTTGTGCAAATGTTCATTATCGTTAAGATCCTTTGCACATCACAACTGAACAAAAGCCAAGTCAGATTTCAACAAAAATCTGCAATCAGGAGATGTATGAAAACAATTTGAAACTGTTTCTCACTAAGCATAATGGCTATTGGAAGTAGGAGGAAGAATATTAATGCTAGAATGGTTGAGCATAAGTAGATGGCTGGGTTAAGGGCCAGTTTGAACTATGTAGTATTCAATAACCACAGTGTCTAGTTACATTTTAAAGGTTGATAATTGGTTATTTGCCATTGCTTACTGGAAAATCTATGATTTGGGAACATTTATTAAGACTATTCCATTTGTAATATCATACCACTGTATTTTCCTGCTTTTTAGTTTTATGTCAATAATGCAAAAAGATTTAAACCTGTAACAATAGCCTGCCTTTAACAGTGATTCTAGGATTCACACGAACCATCATCACCAAAGAGAAAGTTTCAGGAAGACAGAACAAGCAAAGCAAATTTTCATGATTAACTGCTGGTTCAAAGAAATCGTCTGCATTTTGTTAGTGTATTTGACTCAGTGACTCGCAGTCTTATTCTAAATCCTACCTGAAAATCTCTCCTTTTTTCCTTCTTTTTTTTCCTGTAGTTATATATTTTTTTTCCAAACTGGCCTTGTTCATCATTTAAATCTCTAATGGCACCGTAAAGTTCCTTGGGGTATAACTCTCATAAGGTATTGTACAACATATTACTCTTTCAGCAGAGCATTCAATTTTAAAAGTTCAGAAGTAAATGAATACTGCAAGCACTATTTAACAGTGAGTCACAACTTCCATCAATGCAATTATGAAAGGCAATGGTACACCCTAATTTAAAATTTTGTGCAGGCATTAACAGAATATGTATGGAAAAAAATTTTCATCTGGAGATAAGGTCAAAAGTAAATGAGCCATTTCAGAAAGCAAGGAAAGAATGTCCCAAACACTGCAGTTTGTTAGTTGTTTACTGCCAGTTTGTAACTAGAACTAAAACTTACACTGGTTTTTGTGTAGGAGAAAATATATGTGGATTATATCATTGTAGGCAGCAGAGTTTCCAGAGTAGGCTCAGGGTCAAGCGTGAATTGAGCTATTATTTTAGAAAATTGAAGAGCTGAGTGTATCTCCCACCCCTTCACCTACCCCCATCAATACAGTTTTAACAGATTTTATCTCTGTTCCCATTTTTCCCCCATGACTCCCATTCTCCAGCTTAGTCATACTGACATTTCAGGCTATGGGGAGGGTTAGCTGAGATTCCATGCGCAAAAAGCGTTTGGCATGTGCATAACAAAGTGCATCAGCCACTTACAGAAACCCACATATCTGAAGTTCAGAACAAGCAACAGTGTTTTGATAGACAGGTGTACTACTGAACTTTCTGGTTTAATAAACCTTGTACATCAGACATTTTTTCTATGAAATTATCTTAAGTTTTAAAATACAGAGTAAGTCAAACAAACAAACACAAAAAGATTTTCTTTCCCACTAACCTGTATCTGAAGTACCACCAGATGTGCATCCAGGGCATTCTTCAGTGGGAGTGCTTTGAACCACAATTTAATCTGTCTCTTCTTCTCAGCTACCTTCAGCTTCAGAAATCTGATCTTTTCATTCATAACCTCCATCTCAATGTCTCCATTTCTACACAACATCTCTTGCACGTTTATTTTTTCATATAAAATGCATAGTTCTTCTTCTCGATCTCTGAGCAGAAGGCCACTGCAATGAGCCCAAATTGAAAAGGTGATAGTTTTTTTAAATTGACTCATATTCAGAGTAATCTTTTCAAGGACATAAGTGGTGACCATGAAAGACAGGAATAATCCAGGAAAATGCACAAAGCTTTCACAAATATTTCACAAATGTATTATTTGTGAAATACATAATGTATTAGCGAATGTAGCTAACATATTACTATTATATGATAACTTTTTAAATAGGTAACATAAAAACAATGTGAAAATGAGAGCAAACAGTTGCAAAGATTAGTCTCTCATATAACTTTAATTGTATATGAAATAGATATTTAATTATAGTCTCTCATATAATTTTAAGAGCTTTCCTGGCCTTCCACATCAGTCATTTAAAAACAGATTAACATGATCAGGGAGCTTTATATCTTCAGCATTTTTATAAGTTATTTGCACACAAGCACAAATGGAGCAGGAGGCTACAAGTTCTCAAGGCATTCAGTAGCCAAGCTACTATATTTTTTTTAACAATAGTTCTGAGGAACGAACATCTTCAGCAATAGACAAAAAAGTCTGTGTAATGCAAAGCAGTAGTGACTTTGCAGCGAGGCAGACCAGACTGTTTAGCAAACCACTGTAGTGAGGCCATCTTTTAGCATTCCTAATTTGGAACGATTCCAAGTTGAAAACTATTGTTGATTCCTGAATGTCAGAACTGACATCTTTACCTCTCATTTCGTTGCTGAATAGCCCTTGCGTATTTTTCGCGTTGCTGCGCTACTTCCTCTTCAATGGATGTGACATCGCTGGTAAGTCTTTCAAGAACCAGATGCTGTTGCTTCTGCTTTTCTTGCATTTCATCCACTAGATGTACAATTTTGCAATAATCACTCTGGAGACTGTCTCTGATTACTACATTATTTGTATTCATCAGGTGTTGTTTCTGCAATTTTCTTTAATATAACACAAAAGAAGGAAAGTTTTTAGTCCTTTCAATTCAAAAGCAATTTCAGCAACTAAAAGCAAACTTTAATCCCTTAAATACACAAAGGATCTTTTATGTCACACTGCTTCGCATAAGCCTTACGAGAAGTAGAAAGACACTCTGAAAACAGCTTCTGTCTGCAGGCTCTTTCCAGCTTGAGGAGAACTGGATTATAGTCCTAAAAAAGGCTGTAAAAGGAGCACTGCACTCTCTACTAAGTAGCCCAAGGGCACTTAAGAAATAAAGTTCAAGAGCAGAAGCATAAACTGTGATGTAGAGTCTTAATGTGTAGAAATCTTGCCCTTGTATTTCAAGAGAGGTATTTACATAATTTTGTGGCTGCGATTCAAAGGTCTCCAAGTTTATTGGTTACAAACCAATGTATCACAACATTCATGCATTAAGGAAAATTGTCAGTTTCCCTGTTTGACAGATGAGAAAAAAATAATCACAATGAAAGGCTAGTGACAAGATCACATTAGGTCCATTAAAACTGAAGAACAGAATTCATTATTTCCAGTGACTACTGGTTGCTAGATAGTCCCTCATTTAAAACAGATTCTTGTTGCCACATGGATCATTCATTTGCTCACAACATGGATCTTAAAATTACTGCATTTGATTGTGCTAAGCATGATTTCTTGATCAAGTATCACTACTTCATCTACGCTGGAGAGAGAGCCCCTCAACAATACAGAGGTGGTGAAAGGAGAAGCACAGTGTTACAATACAGAACTGCAGATGGAGTATCCTTTCTCCCCTTGTGGTCTCCATCATTACATTGCTGAACTACTCTATACAGAGCAATGAGCTTAGTTCTGGTTCATTTCCCCCGTGTTAACACTTTCCCGTTCCACAAGGTGTTGCTGAATTGAATTAAGCAAGTTTCAGACTGCAAGCATGACACTACTGGAAAAATGCAATGTTATTAAATATTTTTTGGAAAAACTATCTTATTTTGACCAATACTCTGTCCTTCAAATTTGTAGGTTGCAGTTAAGCCAGTGATACTATGATACTGAAGTCTACTACTGGGATTAAAAATATTTTCCAAAGGCAAGAGAATTGATGACAATTCAGTACCTCTCATTGGTGATCTACAGCTCACTTCTAACTCACCTTTCCTTGGTTAGAATAGTATTCCTTAAATTTTCTATTTCATTTCCCAGCAATTTTACCCGGTTTTTAATTTCACTTGCTTTCTGTTGAGCAGCATGCACCAAATCTATACATTTATTCCTTTCATTTTGGAGAACACTATACATTTTAGCAAACCCTTCAAGTCTGAAAAAAGACACAAGAAATAAATAATAATTATAATTTTATGCATGCATTACTTGGATAAAATTTGCTTTAAAAGTAATTTTTTTAGCTAATATATTATTATTTTCTTACTCTTTTTGAATTTTTTTCTCTCTCTTTTTATACTGTCTTATTTCGAGATCCTTCCTTTTTATTTCTTTAATAATATTTTGGAGTTGTATCTGAAATATAAATAGAATTCAGTGAGCACTTCAGATATATCAAAGAAATATCTTTAAAATCTCTAGTCCAACCCCCCTGCCGCAGCAGGATTCCCTAGACCAGGTCACACAGAAGCGCGTCCAGACGGGTTTTGAATATCTCCATAGAAGGAGACTCCACAACCTCTCCGGGCAGTCTGTGCCAGTGCTCTGGCACCTCAACTGGGAAAAAATTCCTACGTGTATTCGTTAATAGTTCTGAAAATAGCCGTTGAGACTATCTACATCTCTGCCTCTATTCTATAGGCTTGAAAGAAAATGTCCTTTTAAATACCTTATTTCAATATTGGCGTGATATTTTAATATGCTATTGCAGTGCACCAAGAAATGCCAATAAAAAAGCACAGTATTGTGAGCTTCCTGTGTTGTGATGGAATGTCAAAGTAAGTGGAAAAATGAGAGTCCATAAGGCTCTCCTCACTAGTAATTTAATTTCTCCATATATCAGCTTTTACTTTAGCAGACTCTTCTAATTATGTGAGATTTTTTTTTTTTACCTGGGCTTTCTGAACATCCCTAGATTTCTGCTCCCTCTCTTCAACTTTGAGCGAAGTTAGATGTGCAAGTCTGCATAACTCTTTTCTGCATTTTTCTTGCTCTTTGAAAAGTTGGCCTTCTTCAGCAATACATTCTTCTAACATATTGGCATCCACACCTGACATCATCTCCTAAAGAAAATTAAATTCAAATCCTTAGGCATCAATGCATCAGTGTTGGCAAACCTGAAGGTGGAAATACTTGGGTTTATCTGCAAAGTATATATCTATAAAGACTACATGCATTTAAAAAAAACCCCAAAACCACTGCTTTAAAATACCAGCTGAAACACCATGCACAATCCTTGTAACAACATGTCAAAATATTTTATCACCTAGAAGCACTTCTATTCCTCAATCTAGCATGTCTTTCAGGTACTGCTCATTGGGCAAAATGGTTCCTTACGACCATATAATCTTTAAATAAGCTTCTTTCAGGTCTTGACATGTCCATACTACACTATGTTTGACATTGAGCTTTCACATTAAGAGACCAAATTCAGACATTTAAAACAGAGTAAAGTATCTAGAAGCCTAGAGCTGTTGGAGATTCAGCCAATACAGCCAATGAACTCTAACAAGCTATTTATGCTACCCAGTGTAGCCTAATATCTCTAAGAAGGAGGGTGATGGATGGCTTCACATGCACTACTGACTACATGACTAGATTGTTAATGGTTATTGTGGCACATCAGACAAACAACCCATACACAAATAGTGACATGTAGATAGCAAATGTGTATGTATTCAAACACAAGCTGAATCCCAGCTGACAACACTAACAAATTCAAAGACAGCACAAAAAGAGAACAGATATAAGGAGGTATGACCTTAAGAGGAAGGTATGTCTGAAATATATTGCTTCTTATAAAGTCATTTATACAGTGGCAAGTACAGAACTAATACTCCCATAATTAAGACATCTGCATTTCCACACTAGATATGGCTATGCTGAGAACAGACATCCACAAATGACAAAACTCTGAAGATTAAAAATTATAATTTAAAAATGCTGAACTGTCCTTGTTTCAACAAGATACTGTGCCACATCCAAAGGAGCTTTATACCCATCATATTCCTACTTCTACTGTTGTTAATTATATTTAGAAAGACTTAGCCTAGAAAGTAAATTTGCTTTCTACCTTTCAATATGTGACCAGTAACACTGAAAAATATTTTAAATATGACAAACAAGTGGTCTTTAAAATACAAACAAATACCATCACATGTTATCTCAACAGAAAGTTGCAGCTAGAAACTCCCATCATTTTTTCTTCATTCTCTTTATTCGTACTATTGAAAACCAATCATTATAGTGAAAAAGTATGAGAAAGCAGAACTCAGCACCTGTTCAACTAAACTTCTCTCCATCATTTCAATTTCCTTCTGTAGTTCTCGTCGTCTTTCTAATAATACTTCATTACTTTTAGGGATAGCTTCTGCCTACAGAAATAAACCCAAGAACACTGATTAATGCTAACAAAAGATATGGAAAATGTAAACTGCAAATAATCTATTTACATGAAATAAAAAATTATTTTCCTGACATGTTACAACAGATTGTCCAAGATTTCGTAGTTGAGTAGAAATCCTCAGCAACATATCCAAGTTTCTCAATTTTTGATTTTAGGAATTTAACTATGAACGCTAAACTTCACAAAGCCTGTAAGTGTTATGCTTTTTCAGCAACTAAACTATCATTAAAAAAGCAAAAATCACTAAGAGAGACTATATAAAGAGGTCACCTTTGAAATTCACTGAGAATTTTTGAGTGAAATTCTGACCTTACCGAAAAATAGATTTTGTGCAGTCACATTAAGGGAAACAAAAGGCACAGTAAAGGTCAAACTATGGAGTTACTTTGATTTCAGCTCTGAGATTTGATTTGACTTAGGCTTGCTAAAAGATCAATAAAACCTGTTCTATGCAAGTTAGTTTCAATCTTGTAGAAGGAGCAAACATAGCTCTTCTGTGGAGCATATGTTAGACATCACTTCTGCTACCTAAAAAGCTGTTGTGTCTGTAAGTAGGCATTTCCACATTTTCAAGACCTAATTCTAAAGACGCCATCTAGCTCTTGAGTCTAAAAGTAGAAAGCTCATATAAACATCTTGAACCATCAAGGACTTTTGTTCACATAAGACATGACTAAACTTAGGCACTTTTGGCTGTGTATGTGTTGGCCTGACGGAAGAGAAGACAGGGAAGAGGAGGAACAGCAGTTCTGCTCTGGGTTGGTGACAGCTGGAGAAGCCAGTTCTCTTTCACACAGAATGTCAGCATTTAGCAATAGCTGACCTTTCACAACTTAGAAGAAAAACACATTTGAAGGAACTGTCCCTGTAATTTCCTTATTCTACAAACTAGTCATTCTGCACTTAGCATGCGATTCAAAGTAAGAGAAATTTGGGGAAGCACACTGATGTACTGCTGCTTCTGCCATCACATTTTTATAGTAGCAATTAGTTGTTGGAATCACAATGAATAAATGTAAATCTGGCCTTTTAAGTAGTTAAAAGAATTTCAACTACTTAAAATATTTTAACTTTTCCTAGGTGTGCTCCCAAATCTTCCAAATTAAATTAGTCTCAATGTAGCAAAAGCCAAGCAGAATCAAGCTTGCCACTCCAGTCTTTCATACTCTAGTACTGCATTTGAACTGGCCATGCCGCAGAGGAGTGATGATTTCACATTTGCTCTTCTGAAATAGTCACAAAAAGAATCAGACATAACACAGAGCATGGGAGGATGAGCTACAACAACTATACTGCCATAGCCTGTTTGTGTTAGGAAGCATCCTGCAGCTTCTCAAGTAAAATACTGCTTAGAATTCCACTTCTATCTCTACTAGCATTTCTTTTCCCCTACTCCTCATGATGATGCTACTCACAAGACACATACAAGACCACAGGATAACCTGAGGTCAGCACTGAGGGCATCCTTTGCAATGTAACTTAACTTTTTAAGGGTCTCATTGCAGGTGTCACCCTTTCACAATGTGGAAGTTATGGCATTTAATTTTAGCATTACATGGTTTTGAACAATTGTGGTTGTCCCTCCAGGAATATTTCAATAGAAACACAGGAAAATATATTTCCCACCTAAAAGCCATTCCTTAAGAATAGTCCAAATATATCTTCATGCAGTATTTTTATTACAGCCAGAGCACCTAGGGGTTTCTTTGTTAGTTGACACTTTTCTGTGCTAAGACTTAAATCAGTCTTCCCCTGTTCCCACTTTTAGGACCAGCCAAAAGATCTCATAGATTTCTTACAAGAAAACACAGAATTCTTATGACGAATGCATTCATACAGACCTTTAATTTGAGTCTTTTATGCTGTGCCTTATCTTGTTCCAAAGAATCATAAATCATATTCAGTTGTAACTCCACCTTCTTTAAATTTCTCAGTTCTCTATCCTTCCGTGTTTTCTTGTGAATGAGAATATCATTTTGCTTTTTCTTCTCCATGATGCATTTATTCAAATTATCTTCCAGAGCTTCTCTATATAAAGAGAGACAGAATTTTAGAAACAGGTGACTTGACCAAGATACATATGCAAACAGGTATGGTCATTTTAATGGGGTTTGAGTGCTGCATAATTATGCCAGAGCAGCTAGATAAACTCAAACTACTGACACAAATTACCTAAAAAGGTAGCATTTTTATAATTTAAATCAGTGATAATAATCTTAATGATGTTAATGAAGTCTCACAGTCTGTTCTAAATATTCCAAGAAATTACAGAGAAACCATTACTTATAAAAAGAAAACACATTTTAGTATGAGGGAATTTTTACATGTTCACTCAAACAGCTCAATTTAAAATATCACTGTAATACAAAACTTTAGAGGAAAAAGCATTGTTGCTGAGCATACAGCTATGATTACAACTATGCATCTTCCTCTACAAAGAAGGAATCATTTGAAGCTTGCAATCAGCCTAACAGTTTATTTTATATAAGCTCATAATTCAAGGGGATATTAAAAAGATGAGTCTTCACTGAAATTCAGGAGTACATGGGTGCAGAATCTATGCACCACATTTGAATCTGTGAGCTTCATTTAAAAATGAAAATACTGATACATTTTTTCTTGTTTAATTTACTTTCTATGGGTTACACAGAAAAAACCCCCACCATATTTTCACTGGAGAGAGAAACCCTCTAAAAGATTTCCCTTTTAGAGTAAAATTCAGTTTCACTCTCCCAGGATTTTATCAAATGCTTATGCTGTTCTATATTCTTCGCGCCAGATCCTAAATTCCAGAAGTTTATACAAACATTTCTGAAGTCAAAGACAAGCCTGATAATTTCTAACCCATGCTGAGTGCAGCATAAAACTTGAAAACATAAGTAAAAGAAATAGGCCTCTGAGAACGAGAATTTTTCACTCATATTCCACAGCTTCTGTCTACCACTCTAACCTGTCTAACAGGACTGCTGCTTCTGTCTCCTTGCCAATTTCGAGTAATTTTGTCAAACTAATGCATTCCTGCTGTTTGCTTTCTAGCAAGATTTGTTTCCCATCCAATTCCCTCATTACATCTTCTCTTTCTTGCAAGATCTCTTCAGTCCTTTTTTCAATAGCTTTCAGGGTACCATTCAACTCTTCTATTTGGTCATTTAGGGCTTCTTTCTTCTTCTCTGCATCACTGCGGGTATATTTTAACAAAACATTTAACACTTGTGCATATGCATTTAAATGGCAAAACAGAAGTTGCCTGTTTTTATGGACACATCATTTTTACACAACTATACACATTATGTGTTCAAAAGCAGACTATATACAGTGCAAATCTTCAAATGCCAATATAGTTTAACAACAAAATTGCAGACAGCCATGGAACTAACAGGGAGTTTAGCTCCATGATAGTATTAAAAAGAGTTCTAGTGAACTGATTTCTGTCAACATCACACGCGTGCGACACTTCTAAATACTACTCCCAAGACTAGGAACTCTGGTTAGTTCATTCTGTGATGTGACACAAGTATAAAGACTCATTTAAATACTTCATTAATAGCAATCTACACAATGTACTAGATTTTTTTAATTACTTCTCTGTAACAGATGAAAAACTTCTTATATTTAAGATGGCAGAGCTGCATTAGCAGAGTAGAGAGGAAAATGTAGAACAAAACAATTATACAAGTTTTGAAACTGAGAAATCTAACAGAGTCAAACAATTTCTGTATTACAAATAGGGACTGCAAGCAGGAGACAAAAACTTCAATGTAATCCTGTGCCCAAGCAGGGTAAAAAAAAATATCATTCATCTGAATGGCAACTGGACTGTTGTGATTTGTGACTGACCTAGCTGAAATTGCACAGTGCTAATTAGATTTTACACACAGAAAGCAGCACATCATGCTTCAGGGGAGGAAAAAAACCAGCTACACAAGAGAGAAAGAAAAGGATGGCTACTGGCTTAAATTTTCCCTCTTGAAATATTAAGAGACCAGAATTCACACCAGGAGCTTACAGCAAAGCACCTCTGACTAAAAAACTGGTATAGAAGTATCAAGGGAGAATGATTATTCAGCTCAGGCCAGGCTGTTAGCTCTGAAAGCTGCTAGTTTCACTGAGGCTGCCAGAGATAAGCTAATACACAGTCACTGAGGAATAGAAAATGTAAAAAAGCCTAATTGCTAGATTACCTGGTAACATTTTCCATTAAATATCTATTAATTAGATCTGATATATAGGTAAGCAGCACAGTAACAATTAAGCAATTTTTGACCAAGCTTTGTTCTACATTTTTCTTTGTTTTACTTAAATTTATGTCTCACTGCATATGCTGTATTTTTCAATACAGTACATGGATTTTAAGTGGATTTATAGATTTTATTTCTTTTTAAATGTTAATCCTAATTTTAATCAACAACTGTACTCAGTCATCTCTGTAACAAATGGATGAAAAGAAGTCAAATACATATTTAGGTATACACAATTATTTATTAAAACCATACATTATTTTCCGATTCATCTTCTCAGTTTCTCTTCCGAGTTGTGCTGGAACACCAAGGATCTTAACTAGCTCATGCTAGTGACAAAACAGAAAGGTTAGGTTAACAGCCTCAACATCTGATAGATTTCATAGAAGCAATATTCACCTGGAACTGCTGTCAAAATGGACAGAATTACTTAAGCTTGTCCTGGACAACTACAGCTGCTACTTTTGAAACTAAACATTGATATTTATGATTTCTTAAGATAAAAATTATGCTTGAATATTACTAATACATCTGATTATGTTAATCTATACCATGGAAAGGAAAGTGCCAAACACCTGGATATGTGTTTTAATTTTCAGCATATATCTGTATTAACCTGGATCTGAGCACATTTTAGAGCAGCCTACAATAACACAAATATATACATAGCAAAAATATCATTATAGAAACCATTTTTCAATCAATCAAAACCATTATTATCATTATTTCTTAAAGTGGTATAATGGATATTGCATAGTAGCATGGGGGTTTCATGCTTATTGAAAAAATCATGTAATGCCATCTAATAAATTTGAAATGACAAACAACATCCAGAAGATTCCTTTCCTTAGACAAAGCATGGACTCATATACACAGACATGCATACACACAAATACACATACACACAACTAATTTTGTGTTACTTTTAAATCAGCCTGCTTCTCCAGAAGCTTTTCCATTTCTTCCGTATCTATTAACATCAACTTTTGCTTAGATGAAACATCTTCCTTTAATGCATTAATTTCCGCTTTCCTTTGGATTACTTCTTTGCAGAGCTCGTCATAATTTTCTTTCAACTGTTTAATCTTCTTATCTGTTTCCTTTAAAAATGAAGTAAAGGATCAGAATAATTTTATTTTAACCTCTTGATTTTTCTATGTATTCCAAATTTTAAATAAACATTAGAATTATACACACTGTGAAAACATTTTAATTGATGTTTTTATATGTTAGCTGATAGAACACAAAACATGGCTCTTCTCATGTTTTGTACTTACCTTTTGTCTTGGAATTCTTTCATATTCATTTTCCAGAAGCCTTTTTTCTTCTTGCAAACTACAGAAAAATTGAACCAAAGCAAAATATATTAATAATATAATAAATATTACTATAACATAGTACATGGTAAAAAATATGGAACATATCTTGTGTTAGACAATATATATAATAATATCTATTTATTCACTATATATAATATAAAGTGAATTTTCATCTGGGATAATTGAAAGGTATCCAAATTTAAAGAAGGTTGCTGACTGGCAACTGGAAGTCCTGAAAGACAGGTTGTATTTAGGGACAAAAGTAGTGTGGGGCTATCGGTTGGACTCTATGATCTTGAGGGTCCTTTCCAACCAAAATGCTTCTATGATTCTATGTATATATGCAGGGTTTTTTTCTACAGTGCACACATCTAAACTTTTGAACCTGATTCTTAGTTTTAACACCTCCTGCAGGGATGCATTTATGCCTCATTCATCCTTGTCTTTATACTAGCAGAGGATAACAGGTCAGATGGCACCCTACAGCCACAGTTCCTCCCCATGTCAGAAAACAAAATTTTAACATGGAACTGAGGCAAAAGAAAGAAAAGGTGGGCTACAAATATCCACAAAGACATCACACATCAAAGAAAATGCAGTTGCTAGTGAGAAGCTTTCTTCTTCCCTTGAGTGATTGCTCACACACATATTCACACTGCTAACAACAGTAAGTGAAGCTCCCCAAATCTGAACAGGGTCCTATGAAAGAAAACCCTGAAAAGTGAGAAGAGTTGTAGTTTAAGCCAACGGGATGCAGTAGAAAACTAAATTGAATCACCATGGTGATCTAAACCTATATACAAAACTATGTTGCAACTTAATTTCAGGCTACAACAGAGACAGATGCTGAAGGAAGGAAGAAGGAAGAAAGGGGTAAAAATAGCAAAACTCTTAGATCATCTTGATATATTTTCAGTAATGCTGCCCTGAGAAAGGGGAAGGAGTGACTACGAAAGTGGAGCTCAACCAATGAACTTGTTGGATTTACAGTGGGGAGGTTCTTGGTGGCAGGTAGGTAAACACTGCCAAGTATTAGAAATTAGCCCTAGTGAAGAAATACATCAATACGTCCCCAGTACATGCTCAGAACAATTCTGCACCTATAGGAGGTAAAAGGGGTACAGCAGTCTGCATACTATCAACCAAACTGAACTGAAGTCCTTGTGCTATTGATTTGGAACAAGGAGGCAAGTTCTTGTCATTTAATTAGTACCCATGGCGACACTTCTGAATCTTAGGCTGCAAAGGAGTAAAGATTGCAGCTGGGGAATAGGTGGAACAACCAAATCCTCTGTCCCAGATATAACAAAGAATCAATTTCAACACTTCAATTTGCGGGTTTAATTCCAGCTGGAGTATGTGCTGGTCAGGCCTCCCTGAGATTCAGGACAGTCTATTAGAGTAAATAACTCTTTAAAGAAGTGGAATATTAAGAGAAGCTATCAGGGTTTCATGAAATAGCTGTGTCACTTAAAGCTATAAACTGTGACAAGGAAGTCCAGGGGCAGTTCCACCTACCCAAAGCAGCTATTACAGTTGCCTCTGAACGTGGTTGACACAGAAGAGAGGCTGACTGGCATTTCTGTTATTTTCTCTGAAACCTTTCAGAGGCAGCATAAGACTTTACATGGTAGTGGTGATTCAGGTTTCAGAAGGTGATGTTCACAGGGAGAGAAATCAGACTCCTAGCAGCTAGCCTTGTGAAGGATCATCCATAGAATCTCGTGCTCAATTGTTTATCAGCGCTGATTTAAAGTTTTCTCCCCCATCTCCTCCATTAAATTGTTTCTTACATTTTGGTGCTCCAACAAAAGGAGCAAAACAGCCTCAGGAAGTCTCAGATGACATCTTTCTAGTCAAAGAAAGAAAACAGTCAAAAAAAGAGAAATGGGTTGGTAGTGCTGTAATAAAAAAAAAAATATAAAAAATCATATAAGACAAGCTCTGAAAACTAATTTGAATGCCATTGTTTGAACACCCACAGAGTGAATGGAAGGAATTTACAAAAAAAAAAAAAAATAAAAAAAAATTAAAAAAAGTCTTTCAAATGAAAGTTGCATTTAGATCAATCTTCCCCAAAAACTGATACAATTAATTGCAAATGAATTTATATTGCAAAATCTACTATAACTTAAGGAATTGCACAGAAGCATGAAGAAAGACACAGGAGTATCTTGCAGGTGTACAGTCCCAGTACATATGAGTAGAAAGAAACACCACAAGGTGATTTCTTCTTTCCTGCAGTGCGGCTCAGGAACTACTCCTTTTATGTCCAACTGTTTGAAGTCAATGAGGGAGAGCACAGGGATCGAACTGCATTAAAAACTGTGCTACTTCAATTCTGCCACAAAATTCTACCATACTTTGACTGCCACAAAAACTGATTAAATAAGTCCTATGCAAACTGATCAAAGAGGTTGCATTGCTCATTATCATTCCATGCTGTGTCCTCTTTAATATGATGCCAGATGATCAAAAAAGCAATCCCAAAAATTAGGAGGGAGAGCAAAGTTAACACTGTTTTTGTTTTGTCACATTCCTCACTCATGAGGACACATTCCTGTGAAGCTATTCCAGTTTCACAACAAAGACTTTTCCATCCAGCAAAAGTAAAATGATTTGAACACCTCATTTTCTGTGACATAAACAAAGGCAACACTGAACAGCAAACACCAAGTTATCTTAAGAGCCAGCAGACCAACGACTTCCACACAAAAAACAGCGAAGATGAGAAAAGAGAAAGGAGGTAAAAGAAAGAAGTTAAATCTTTCCCTTCTGAGCAATGAGTTTTGTCCAGATGACCGTATCCAGGTCATCTTATGCTCATATGCTCATATCCCCAGGTGCTCTTATGCTCATATCCCCAGACTTCCTTTCTGTCAGGGATAAAAACAGTAACCTCCAAAGGGCAGGTCATCTGACATCACAGGTGCCTATTTTAGGAAGAGATAAATTATCAGTTGAAGATAACATATTTCTCTCTTGACTCTAAAGGGAGGCAAGGATAATTAACTCAGATTAAGAAATCAAATAGATGCTTCAAAGATGTTAAGTTTTGTCTCTGATTTAATAGCTATATGGACATAGAAGCTTAATATAAGGTGAGAAAATCTGCTCTTTCCTTTTAGCATTTGAATCTTGTAATCTGTGATATGTGGACATCAGCCTCATCACTGCCTACAAAATACTTAGACATCAATCACAACAACAAACAAAATAGCTGCAACTAGCATTTGGCATTTATAATTCCCATTGGTTTATAGCCCTTCTTTGATGAGTGTATTTTTCAATATCATGTGGGTTTTATTATAATTATCATGATTATATCGATAAAAACATATATAACAAAAGTAAGATGAAACTCTTGTTTAAGCATTAATGTTGACAAATGTGTCTCACATTGCTTGACTTATTTTCATGAAGCTTAATGGCAGTAATGTACATGGAAAGCTATCATGGACACAGTTGTAATGAGTTAAAAAAATGCACTTGGAAATTTGGACCACTAATGAAAATATTTTCCAGACTCTTCCCTTAGAGATGTCTACATCTGCAAACTGACACGGAAATAAAAAAGGTTATGTCAGAGAGATGAAGAAATGTACTGCTAGCTGTCAACAGAAGTCCATTTCAGTTCTTCAGCTCAAAAAATAGTAAGAGAATTATTACAAATCCCACTAAGCAAGAAAACGAACTTCTTCAGCTACTCTGACACATAGCTGGGATTGCTGAGGAATCCATAGAAGGTGCTCAGCACCTCACTACTAAACTGTAGCAGCCACAGGTAGAGGATGTCACAGCTGACAAGCTGCCAGCATGAGATTCCTGTAGGGATTTCAGCTGTAATCTGTTTGTACACACCAGAGAATGCAGTCACAAGACTAGCTGATAACAACTTCAACTGTAACTCAAATTCATTTTACTTCTGTTTTATAATTCTTCACTAGAAAAACTATAGACAAAGCTTAACTTCTCACTTTCTGAGTGCCTAATCTTGAAATAATTACAAGCATTGAAATAATTTTCCATATTTGCAATGCTTCTACAAGGAGAAACTCAGTTTCACAATCCTGACTTGCATCCAATAGTACAGAGTCCATCCGTGAATAGCCATTTTGCTACCCTCACAAATAACTAAGGGCTGTAGATTGGACCTAGGCTTTAAAATAAAATTGTTTTCAAGAATCAGGAGCATTTAACCTCACGAACTCTTGATATAGACAATTTCATTAGAAATTAATTGCTTACTTTCAAGTACATGGTTTAGATGATAAATTAGTTTAGATTATTTATTTATTATTTCTCAATAATAAACTACTGTTGACACTATTTTCTGATAAAGAAAAGCAGCTCTTGCTTTGTGTCACAACCCAGGACTCTAAGACTCACATGGACATTAAAATGAAGTTTCCTCAAGCCAAAACACATCCTTGATGATCATATTGATCCCTTTGTTGTTCTTGTGCCATAGGTTTTTTTGTCTATGTTCTTATTTACTGAGGCTTATTCAGTCCCAGTCATATAAAGAAACCTCTTGGCTCTGAATTTAACTGTATCACCACTGAACTGGGCCAACTATTATTCCTTTTACGTTATTACATTTGCCTAATAGTTTTTGAGAGGAAAAGTACTCCTGGAGTCAGCTCTGACTTTGGGGTAGTGGCCCAAACTGTATAACCCCACAGTAAAATGCTTCCAACTGCTGTTGCCCTCCTGTGCTGAGCCCTCGAACATACTCACTAGCAACGAACCCGGCACAACTAACTGCACAGCGGAACAGGAACACAAACTGGAAGAGGAGGCACATGCCAACAGCAGAAGTACACATCCCTGACAACTGAAGTCCATCAGAGCTGCTTCTGAATACCTCATATACCTATTCAAGCTATGAAAAAAGTCCCAGCATTTCTGAAAACCTGCTGACACTACAGTGCTGAAAGCATTTACTCTTGGAACGTTGACTACTCATTGAAACAATAAAGAGTTAAAATAGAAGATGAAATATCACCTTCAGCTGTTGCAAAAGGTATCTGACCGCTCTGGAAAAAACTGTTTACAGAGGCAAGCAAATAAGCCAAGAAATATGAAAAAGAGAACACTGAATACTAAGGGACCTTTAGACAAAAAATAACTTTGCTAATGTTATGGTATATCTACATGACTCTTCAGGAGAAAAAGTGTACTGTTGTCAGATTTGAATCTCAGTGCCATAAGGGCGCTAAGTGCCCTTAGCTATCAGAGAAAGTGAATGGAGGCAGGAAGCAAAGGCCAGCAGAGACAATAGAGATGGTTCAGAGAAAGAAAGGCTTACAGAAACAGGGAAGCAGAAGATACGTAGAGGCTCTCTCATTTCCAGATAAGCATTATTTCTGAGCAGAAAAGATCCAAGACTTCTATAAAAGGACAAAGGAATGGATAAGACACAGAGATATTCCCTCCAAAAGCTTTTCCCCTCCATGTTCCCTGCCTCCTATATGTAAGAAGGTAAACAAACGTTCGTTTTCAGACTAAAGAAACATTTGTCATAATTTCCAAATAAGTTTACTTGTAAGTGCCAAGTACAGCTGGGACTGTATTAGCACAGTTGGACAAAAAGGGAAACTGTTCCAGAGAGAACAAGGGCCAAAAGAGGTGGGACTGTTTCTGTCCTTCTCAGTGATGAAGGAAACCGAAGTGACCTAACAGCAAACTTAAAATACCTTTGATGCAGCTTCCCTCTGTGACACTGCCTATGCACACAAATATTTCAGAAGACATTGCTTTATTGTTTGTATACAACCGTCTGACATACAGATCTTCATTTTACATCAGTGTTACTATTAGATCATGTGCTACTCACAACTCTATTTTGGACATTAATTTTCACTTCCTTTCACAAAATCCATCATTTTTTCACCAAATCCATCCCTTCTTTGCAAACGTATTCACATCTATATCTGTTTTCCTTCATAGCTCATTTTTTAGTTTCCCACTACATTCACTCATCCATTCCTCACACAGACACAGATATGTATTCTGCCAGTCCTGTTCACTCTACACTACTTCAACATTAAAATCCCTGTCACTTCTGGAAAGCAGTATCTTCTCTCCCAATAAACAAATTCACATACAACCAAAACACATCCTTCCCACTGTACAACCACAACACACATAAGACCCAATGCTACCAGCAGGCATGAAACACTTTCCAAACATGAACAATTAAATAACCTTTAGCTCTTCAATTTAGAAAGCTGACAAATTAGAGATGGTTGGGGGATAAAAGAGAGATCTATCAAACCATCCTGCAGCAGTGAAAATGAAGAGGATCAGATGTACACTGTCTCATCCAATACAAGAAATACAGTGTATGAACTGAAGCTGTTAGGAGTCAGATTCAAAAAAGAAAGGAGGTAGCAGTTCTTGTGTAGTTAATCTGTGGAACTCCTACCCAGGGTGTTGCAATGCCAGAAGTTTCTGTAGTTGAGGAGGAGAGAGAAGTTCAAAGAAGAGGGGTCAACTGAGGATTCCTAACTAAAAGACTGTATTTGGCTCATGAAATCCCTGCATCACAAATAGCTGGAGACTGCCCTTTTGGTTGCCATTAGATACTGCACCATATGGACCTCTGCTCAGACTGTACAGCTGGTTTTGATCTAATGCAATACATAAGATCAAACAGAGGAAGTTTCTTATAAAAGTGAAAGAACATTTTTAACAGTATGACTGACCCAAAAAGTGTGGTTTTAATCTGCAAGATAGGATATTCAACTCGTATACAAAAATTAATGCAGCAAATGTGCAAGGCTAATTGAAACACCACCTCAACTGTGGTTTGTGTAGGATAGAAATCACCTGTTGACTAGAAAACAGAGTATGAGTAAATGACCCCTAAGCATATAAAAACCCATCATTTTTTGGAACAGTGAGACAAAAATCAGTGAAAACTGTTAGTTATGAGGACAAATGGGTAAAAAGCATGATATTTTGAAGAGCTCATTTCTGGACTGCTTGGAAATTGCAATAAATACTTTTTAATAATTATTTCAGGAAACTTCATGTTGCCCAGTTATCTCATAGCAAGTAATTTTTTCCAGATGCTTTCCATGTTTTTTTATTTCTCCCACTCCCAATTTGCTTCTTTCTCAATTTTCTCTCTCTCTTAGAGCAAATACTTAGCTCTAAAAGAAAAAAAACATAAAATCAAGAAAACTGCCAGAAAAGTCTGCTCTATGCAGTTTCTTCAGTGTCCCTCATTTCCTTGTTTTAACTGTTTAAAACAGTTTTAACTGCTAAGCTGCTGACACTTATTTGTATTTATATACTCCAAATACACTACAGCTGGACTGAAGACAGGTACATATTTTTAAAAATGCAATAGTACTGCTTGTAATTTTACTATAAAAGCTTCAAGTACACCACACTCATATATGCAGGTAACTAAAATACATACAATATAAAGCTTATTCTGAGCTTTTTTCACCTCGATAGAGATGTCAAGAGTTCACTTCTTTAACTACCAATTTTTCATTTTTTTGACATGAGAATATACAATATATCTCCCTGAAACCCGAACAAAAAAACTTGAATACACTGTGCTTCTGATGTTAAAAATAGCATTGGGTTTATTTATGACATTGTTCCCATAAAATCCCAGGCAGCAGGTCTCTGAGATATTTTAATCATTTGTATTAAGGATGTCTTACACTAGACTTGTTCCTGTTATTTTTTTCTCCCTAAACATTAATCATACAATGGAGTAAATTTTAAACAGCATTTCAAAGCATGTTTTAAAATTAAAAGTATCCACAAATCTCACACCAGGGTCTTTTTGTTCACCACTGAAATGCTGCCGTTACTAGGGAAAGTTTGTGGCAATTCAACAAAAGCCATTAAGAAATGTGTTCATGTAACATGGAAAGGAGATTGAATTATAATCTATGTTATTATCTTGCCAGATAAGATATGATACAATTAGCAGCTTTTGGCCACCATCACCTACCATTCCAGCTTGTACTGAATTTCATACTCTCGTTCTTTAATAGCATTGTATTCATTTTGGCTACTAAGAAGTTTTTGCCTTATTTGGGAAACTTCACTGAAGGATTCTTCAGGGAACTGTTCTGCTTTTTCCAGTTCATGTTGTTGCTGTTCCAGTTCTACACTAAGACGTTTGGCTTCCTGCAATAGCTGGACTTCAGATTCCTGTAAACTACATTAAACAGAAAAATTTAGAACTAGGCAATGAGCAGCATAAGCTTTGTATTTATCCTTCTTTACCTGCTTACAATATTTAATTCAAGGTTTTCAAGATGAGATGGGATTAGGTCCCGTATAATCTGTTGTGACTTCCTAGTTGAACCTGCCTTCAACAGGAGGATGAACCACAGACCTCCTGAGGTCTTCTGAAACCTAAATTATCCTATGATGACATGAAAGCAGTAGAACCTGATGTCAGAGGGTTTTTTCTGCACACCTAGAACTGGAGTGGAATTCATCTCTTCTGATGGTTAGTTAGTCTAGATAATAGTATAGTTGTTAAATATATGTCAATAGATAGTTGTCAAACATCTCCTAAAACGAGTGAAGAGACAGTGAATATGTTTTATCCTAAGAATTACCAAAGGCTAGATGTGAATCAGCATGGGGAACAACATCAGGGAATTATTCACTAGGACAAGGGCCAGTCTTTAAAGTTCTTAGTAAATACTGGAAGACCTACCAAGTGCTGAACTGCATGTTGCAACTGGTGTGGTGTTACCAGTATCTGAAGTAACTCATTTAATGATACACAAGTTGTAAATACATTTGTGGACTTCTGTAGAAGCTTACTAGAAGGCTTATAGAGATCAATTATCTGATCTGACTTGTATCACTGAAGTCTAGCTTCACAGAAACAACAAACTGTAAAATGCTGTCAGTGTTAGGAACCTACATGGTGATAGCTGAATAACAGATCTTAAAGGTTGTTAGTAAGACATTATTATGGAAACCTACAGCATGAAAGATGAATATTTAACGTACAACACACAAAAACCTACTCTAATCATTGTGTATGCCTTCTACTTATTACTACAGTATAACTTGTGCATAATGGTATACGAAAATTAGTCACAGATTATGTGGAAGAATAAAGAACTATCACTTGCCTTTTATTAATTTAAAATGCAATGAAATATAGTATTTTTTTTAAGAAAGGAATTTAGAATTTCCCATACTGAGGAACTCTATACATAAATTTTAGTGTCATAGCAACAAAATCAAAACTATGTATCACACTGAATAATAACATTGAGATGGCAACTATAAAAATACAAAGCGTACAATTGACTATACTCCACTACAATAGCTGAAATAATATAGCAGAAAAAGTTTTGTTTTGTGTAACATTTCTACTTAGATAACCACTTCCTTTTCTAAAGGAGGTAAGAAAACCACAGATTTAACAGGAAACAAGAGTGTGCCTATGTTACAGACAAATAACTTCATGAGTGATGTATTTACACAGTAACTTTTCAAGGGAAGAATAAATTGACTTATTGATACAAGATGCTATAGAATATTTAAATCTTTTTTAAGTTCAACAGAATGTACTCTAGTTCAGAAGTAAATGACAATTCGAAACAAAACATTAATTTTACATAAAGTCACATAAATATATAAGTTCTTCCATAAACCCAAAATTTTTAGTATTGATTTTTTTAAGATAAAAAAATAGAAACAAGATTTGAGTGTTGAATCTAGACCACATCTTGTTCACTATAGTTGCCAACATTTTTTTTTATGTGAAGATTTAAATTTAACTGAAGACAATGAAGATGGAGGTAGGCATCTACACAACATAAGACATCTAAAATCATGAGTGCACTAGTAGGCTGGCCAAGTCTAGCGTGGCAGCTTTTGAATTTGTGAACTGCCAATGAACTATCGTTATCAGATTTTCTTACAGCTTAGTATATCATAATATTCATATTAAGTTCCCAAACTGATAAATAAAAATAAAACCTTACAATTGGACCACATGATGGTGTGACTAAATGGGTTTTTAGGGGCCAAACATAAGCTCAGGTGCATCAGCTTTATGTGCAGCCTTACTGCAAAGTGGATTGGTTAGACAGCAGCAGCACAGGATGACAGCCTGTTGCCAGAGTTTCAGTTGTGCAACAAACAAATTCAAAAGCACATAACAATTCAAAGAAGTGCGTAAGATTTTTATCTACCAGGTGATGCCTCTCAGCTTTTCAGAATGCCAAATTGTGCAAAACTAAACCAAGAAATAAAAGACTATTTACCACGAAACAAAAGACCACATTACACATTTACAACTCCGTGTAGGCTAACAGCAGCCTTTGAAATTATCTGCATACAGACTAGTTGCATTCACCATATTAGATAAATTTGTATTGTGTATCAGAGAAATAAGCTGCAATCATTTGGCATAGCAGTCACAGGGATCTATGCTGCTTAATATGCATGAGTTTCTCCTTGAGATTTTTGTATGTGACTGAAGTAAAGGACAACACACACAGCTTCAAGACCTCATCCAGCATCATTTGTTTCCACATGGCATTGTGAAAGCATTGGGACAGATGGCGATTAATTAGGAAAGAGATTAAATTCAACTGCAATAAGTGAAAAAAAAAATTATTGCTCCACAGAACTGTTCTACACATTTAAGGCTGGAGAAATAAAAACAGGTACTGATTCTGTGAATGGTTCATTGCAGGAAAAAGACACATACTGAACCTATCACCAGAACTCTCTTTACAGCAAAGAGAGAAAACCAGACACTTGCAGATGTCTGTTTGAGGAGGAAGTGTGTGGTCCCTTCTTCTTCCTATTGACAGTTAAGGGAGTCTAGATACATACATCAGATCTTCATGTCTGCTGATGTTAACAGATGGACAAGTGAATCCCTCTTTTGATGTCGGAGAAGGCCTTAACATATACTGGACATCACGACCATTTTTTGTAATTGTAATTTCCTTTACTCCCTTTGAGCTGTACAAGAAATTTCTCTGTAGGAATTAGCCCTCCTTGCACTGGTGTTTTTCTCTAATACATGACTACACCTAAATAAAGAATGTGGCATAATTCTCTCTAATTGACTTTCTTACAGAAGTGTGGCAATTTCACACTCCTGTGAGAACCATCGAAAGAATGAGACTTGTAATCTACCATCTAATATTTTAATGCTTTCAGTGCATAGTGTTTATGGTAGTTTTATGTGTGGCAGAAAAGACAGCTGAGTTCTGTTTTTACTCAGGCTATACTCCACTTATGATACATGCAAAGGAATCATCTTTACATAAAATAATGGTCTATATAAAAGGATAGTAAATAATATTCAAAATAAAATATGTAATAATATGCTTGCATTTTTTCCAACCAAAGTCTAGTTTCAAAATAACACTGGCTAATAGTCAATCAAGTTCAGCAGCTACTGGATTTCTACTTCAGCTCAGTGAAGACGGGTGTAGTAGAAACCTTCTCAATCAATGAATCCAAAACTCACATAATAGGTTTAGTTCTAAGCATTAAGAAAATGCTTCTTCCATTTTCTAGGGGGTTGAATTGTTTTAGGATTGTTGTTTTAATTGTGCTTCCCCAAAATATTTGCTATGCAGGAATCTGAACACAGTCATATTCTGACTGCTCATTTTATTCATTTTCTTCTCCTCTCTCTCCTCCATCAAGTACTGGAGCAGGGCAGTCTCACAACTACAACTAACTTCTGAGTTTCATTTATATTTTGAAGGTTTAAGTTCTAATCTCCCAAATTTTCAATTGTCAATTGAAATTTAAATTGTCAATATTCTTACATGGTAAAATTCACACCTATTCTAATGTGATAAAGCCTCATTTTCCTTTAACAAAGGAACCTTTAGCTTCTTCAGTTGCTCCCTGTGAAGTTAGCTCTGCAGGACAGACTCTTCATGTTACAGTTCTGGCTACATAATCTTCAAATATTTATTTATTTTAAACTTACGTATTGTCTGTTGCAGTTTATGCTTCCCTCCATTGCCATTCTTATTACACTGATATTAAAAACAAAGTTGTTGCTCAAACAAGTGTTTAAATATCCCAAAGTAACCTGAAAGTTCTTATTAAATAATATGTTTTTTCATAAAGAGGAAGCAAGAATTCAAGGTTGAACAATTACTGTAAGAAAGCCTTAAATTATAATTAAGCCTCAGCATGAGCAGAAAATTACTTTAAATATGTAATGCTTTGGCTACTTAAAAGTCTTAAAAAGGAATGTTATACCTTATCACAGTCTTATGCAGCAGGGTGTACTTTCTTTTCAGCTCAGCTACTCTGGTGCCTGTGATTTTTCCAGCAGAAAATAGCTATGGAAAGGAAACAGACAGTTAATTCTCTTAAGCACTAACATTTCCATTCTGCTGCAACTTTTTATAACTATAATTGGCAGCCTTTTAGTTTATACAGTCTTTGGTAATGTAACAAGTGAAATACACAACCATATCAAATACACAGATGAAAAATGCTTATTTACATAATAATTCAAAGCATAAATATACAGAATGTGTTTGTCACAACTACACTGCTACCTGCAACACCATTTCTTTTCCGATTTTGTCTGTATTAATATTTCATGATAATTCTGTCTCAACTTTGAGCTCAGGCTCTAAGTCATTTGTTTTCCACACTACTTAACTGTCTCAGTTTTGGTATATACCAACTGGCCTGCACAGGTGACACTGAGGCTTAAAATACGCTTGTAAAAAAGAGGAAGGATTCCAGCTGGATCATCCCCAGGCCACAGAACACCCTGCCTTGCATGCCTTCATCAAACACCAAGATCAAACTACCCCACATCTTTAGTACTACAAAACCCTAAGTGTGTGATGCAACATACCTATGTCTTAGGTGACTCCTCAGGTGTTTTGAGGGCAGTAAGTTGGGTGAATGAGCCAGTCCTCATCAATATAAACAGGAACTAGGACAAGAAACCCAATTTTGCCATTGGGAAGTATTACAGCAGCAATACAATAGTACCTTGGGGGATCTCTCTTTAGAAAACCCTTTCTCCCCCTCCTTTTTTGTTACAGCTAAGGAGAACCGGATTAAACCCAGATAAAAAGTATAAGGTCATCTGGTTCTACAAAAGTCCATAGCTATCCTTTTGGGACAGCAAGTCAAATCCACAACTTCTACGGGAACCTACTAAGAAATGTGGATGTCCTGAAATAAGAAACAAGTTACTGCAGCACCAGGAAAACCCCAGAAGTCATATTTCAATCTTAATGTTTGGACTAGGACTCCAGAGAAAGGCCTTTTACTAAACTAAACTAAGGACCATTTAAGAGATTCATATTCTGTAGGTGCCCCCGTCTTGACTAGCTGGGAGAAACCGTTCAGAACCAGTTAAGAAGGAAAACTCAAGTTAATATGGCAAAGGAAACATACATTTTTTTTAGAACTGTTTGATTTATGTACTCTTATAAGATCCACTGAAAAACATTTCACGGTATCAAGGACAATCTTTGTTGTCTGGGGTCCTGAGAAAAGGAAAGGAGATCTGTCTTTCATTTGTTTGCATGAGACTAAAGATAAGCAGCTATAAATATTTATTTTGGCATCCTCTGTGATCCAGAGACACCGTTCACTTAAGTTCACAATACTAACCATCTCTTCTGTGAGAAAGAAAATATTTCTCTCTCTCAACCCATTTATTACTTAGCCTCCTATGGAGATATAGTTGTCCTATGGGGTGGTACCTCAGTAATGTCCTTTATCCATGCTCTTCTACCTGCAAGTTCCAGTTTTCCTTACTGCTTATCTTCTCACTGTTGACCTGTGCCATATTTGACAATGTTTCTGCAGAAATAAACTTCCTTGTCCTTAAGGCTATGTCGTTGTCTTTATACCCATAAGCATTTTACACCTTTTACACTTAAGTTCCTAGTTCAGTTCTGAGCTAAGGTCGCTATTCCAATAAGGCTAGTTCTGTACAATGTGAAGACATGTAGCTCTGAGGACTACATAAGACAGACTGTATGGACAGCATACCAGCATGTCAAAGGGAGTAAGACTTCCGAGAAGAGTATCATCATCAGACAGTTCCTATTACCACAACTTTATTTGGAGAGCCATCAGAAAGTCAACACTGGGCTACCCTGACCCCAGGATTTGTTATTAAAGCCCAGCACACTTGTTTTCTCTAAGATTCTTGGGAGGGCAGAAGGGAAAGAAGCCACTGCTTGAGGGGAAGAAATAGTCAGTTGTGGAAGAAGGGAGGAAAAGCATGAGTCTACTGTAGAAAAATTGTATTATTTGTGGTGATAAAACCAGACAAGGGTTCATGCCCCTGATATACAGATATGTACTGCTTTCAAGGCTGCCTTTCCCACATATGTGATAGCAGGTTATGTGTAAATGAAGTGAACCTCAGAAGCTATGTTAGCTGAATCAATGGATGCTCCCAGAAAATTCACTGAATGCCTACAATGGGGCTAGCAATTGTTTTCCTTACACATTTCTATCATGCTGGTGAGTAGCAAATTTCCAGTCCCTGAATACATAGTCTACTGATAACAAAAACTAGAAATAGGACAGAGATGACAGTAGGTACCCACTTGGACCTGTGCAAAGTCAGCAGAAAATGCATAACAGCTTTTTGCAAAAGATACTGAAAATGGGTAGGAGGTCACCTTCTTTCAGAGACAGTGTTCAGTGAACAATATAAAGGGTAGAGTCTGCCTTGTTTGCCATCAGGTGGGCTGAGAAGTAAACAGTTTTCCAACTGGGGTCACTTTAGTTCCATTAATATCTAGAATGGAATTAGAGCCAAGAAATTGATTGTCCTTCTGAAAAGGCTATTCACAGTCCTGAAACAAACCACCTCTTGTGGCCATGGACATCCTCCAGCTTGATGGCAAATTACAGTAACTACTGTAACAATTTTTCCTGTATAGTTTCTCCTCAGAATATTTTACACTTTATTCCATTCCATGGAAACTAGCACATTTGGCCTTCTTAGCTTGTAATCACAGACCTTGCCTACCCACTATCTGCGGAGATATGCTTCTGTCTCTGGCATTCCATTCTAGGTCACCTCCTCACATATCTTTTATATATTTTTCTTTACAAGGACAAACATCTTACAGTGGAGGACAACATTAGTACCACGTTTCCCTTTAACCATCAAAATAGCATTTGGAAAACTGTAATTTAAGGTTAATGATTCGGTTATCTTATTTTTGTAAAAAGGTTTTGTGCCTTTGTAATAACTGTATCTACCAGTTATTAAATAAAATTTATGCTATGTTCATAATATCCATTATAAAAGGCATATAGAGCAGTTAGCACAATGACATCATGAAATGCAGCACAATACAAGTTAAGTTTAAAAACTGGAATATAGTCAGGTAAATATTCTTAAATTTCTGAGTCTTCCAGTCCCTTTCCATGTCAGTTGCACCTCACTGTATTTTGATTTTCTCTGCTCTTCTTTCTTGTTATACAATGAACTGGGACCCCATATATTTTAAACACACTCCAAATTGACAGATGGTCTGGATAAGCTAAAATAAATTTTCCTTATCTAAATAGAGAATTATTGGAAAGTTGGATGAAGATTTGGCTGCTTACAGATGGTTGCCTGGCAACTTTCTGCTTTCCTTTCCCCTATACTCCCATAAATGTAATTACATAAAAAATATGGAAGTAAGTATCTCATTACTGGATTTACTTGTATCTTTTCCCCTTTTAATTAAAATTTATGTTTATTTTATCCTATTAAGTTACCCTATTCTTTTACTTTACACTCATCTTTAATTGATTCATGTGAGTGTAATTTTCTGTTACTTTTTTTTTATGTTACTTCAATATTTGAATCTTGGCTTTTCTACTAGAAAAACAAAACATAACAAAACTAAACCAAAACCAAACCCAAATTCCAAAACAATTTTGTTTCCTTCAGTCAGTGAAAAGTCCCATGAAATAAAGTACTAGATGATCTTGTAGTGTGATAAAAATTGTGGAAGATTTTGCTGAAAAGGGGAAAGGGAAGGCCATGTGCTTCATATTTTTATAGCAGGAAAAGGAGGATTTTCTGGCCCTGGACAGGAACTTTTTAAATATAGGAATCCATGAGAAAAAAAGGAGAATGCTTATGCTTGAGCAGCTGTTCTCTACTCCTGCATAACATTTCTCTATACAAATACCAGTAGTGAGTTCATACTTGCTTGCTACCAACAGCTCCCCATCAGAGCTCTCTTCAAAATCTCCAAGACATTTCCAAGAAACTGTAATCACAATCTGAGGTTATACACAATCTGAAAGAGCTCTTGTATATCCTTCCAGCTTTACTTCAGCTCCACTGATATGTAGGATGGATGTAGGACCACACGGATTTCTCCAGGGCTGGAATGCGGATATAGATTAGATATTGGTAAGGAAAAGAATGTGTCAGAATATGAACAGGAATTAAAACCATGCAAAGGAGAGGACCCACATCCTAAATGATGTACCACGTGAGCAAAAGTAGTGAAATCTGGGCCTAACTACATAAATACCTGCTCATTCCTGCATTAAGTGCAGTAGGCTTTTACATTCTTAGCAGTTTACATTCAAATTTTTTCTGAAGTCAACTCAAAGCAATACACCAAAGAACTCATCTGGAATTTCAGAAATTTTCAGAATTTTCTCTAACTCAAATGTGATATAAATAAGGATTCTAAGAACTCTGACATTCCCTGTTTTGAATTTCAAAGCTCCTTTTGGGACTCTCCAGAAATGAATAAATCTATGCCAAATTTTAAACTTAAAAAGATGATGCAGTCTGAATGTTGCTTTAACTCCTCACACTCCTGATAAAATCATCTAGAAAAGCACAGAAGATAAATGTAGCCACTACCAAGAAATTACAGATTAACATTAATTACTCATAATCATTACGAAAGTGAAACACATGAAGCCTTCCTAGGAAAGACTTAATTTCAACAGTCTCTAGAATCTCTGCATTTCAGAGAAATGATGGAGCTAGCACGTGTTTCTAATTATGTTTGCAGAAACAGCAAAATTACTAAGATGCATTACAAGCCAAAATGGAATAATTACACTTTTCACCTCCTCATTCTAAGCTGCAGGTTTTGTAATTATAACAAGACACTGTGACTGCACTTAATGTTATTTTAACACATAGAATATCCAGCATTTTATGTTTTATTTCAAACATCTGAAAGATCTTGTCAAACAATTCTTTTGCTTCATAATAGGAGGCAACAAAAAAAAATTAAGGGATTAATATATTTAATAGCTTGTATACAGTAGGGATTTCAGTATCATATTAGCTGCTTGGCAAATGGTTCTTCTGGCCAGTCTGTTATGTGAGGTTTGAAATTTTCTCTGTGTTGTTTATTTGAACAGCTTTTGGATAAAGTTTAAAAGCTTAAACATTCAGGGGAAAAAAAGGATAAGTGCTCCTCTTTGAATAGAAAGCTCTGTATCTCCTCTGTCAAAATCATCAAGTCCATACTGTTTGGACACCTACCACGCAGCTCAGGTGTTTCTTAGTCTGGGGAAAAGGCAACACCATCTCCCACGGAACCTGTTTCATCCTTCAGAATAGGTGAGCTAGGGATATCTGCTGGTGTTTAGTTTGCCTGTGCCTAATATATCCAAATCATCTAGACAAAAGCTTGGACCCATGACAATGCACCAAAGGAACCAAGCTTTCTCCTCAAGTTCAGCCCATTGCTCACAGCAAGGTCATAACCGAGTTTGCACTTTTGCCAGAACAGTGCAGAATTGTCTACAGAGAACTGGAAAACTAGGAGCATCTGCTCCGGTTCCTTAGCATCACCCCTGTCGTCAGCTAGAACTGATAGTGGCATGCAAACAATATAATGAAGAAAACTGCAGCATACTAAAGTGGCTTCTAAATGGTCAAATACAACAGTTTATATTGTTCTCACCTTCTGAGAATTTCTATGACTTCTAATTACTTACGAGGATCATATCCTGGCTGCTTCAATATGGGGCATCCAAAAATGAAGGACAAAGTCAATTGAAACCTATAAAGGCAGCATTGGTAATCTCTGTGGCAACAGGTTTATCTTCAATGAACCAACCAACAATAACAAAACAAAACCAAAAGAACCCCAAACACCACTCTAAAAACTACCAGTCCTGATGCTGGAGAATTTAATGGTCATTGAGAACTTCTGTGACAATTTCATCTGATTCCCTGAACAACAGGGAACTGGACAGTTTTTACCTAAAACAAGGTCAGTTTTTACTACCTTCACCACTTTTGCTACACAGCTTGAAGTATTAACTTCATTTTCCAAACTATAAAAACCCCAAACCAACCACCCAAACCAAAACACCAAACACAAACTCCAAATCCCCAATACAAGAGAGGAGTAGAGTCGGAAAAATCAAGTCCAGAAGATACCATTGGATACCATTTAATCCAACTTTCTGCTCAAAGCAGGGATAGATTCAAAGTTACACCAGGTTACCTCAGGGCCCTGTCCTGTCAAATTTTGAAAATATAATGACTGAATAAGAATGCAGTGGCTGAATAAATATTGCACCAGTTATAAGACAGTCTCTGAATTCCGCTGATGTACCAACAGCTCACTCTACTTTTTAACCAAAAGAAGACACTGACTTATCTTGACATATACCAAGTCTAAACACTGACTCCCTTACTTTGTCTCCCTTGCATATTTTTTCCCAAGCCTGCAGTTAAAAGTATTGCTGTTAGACTTTAAAAAGCACAAGGAAGGCAAAAAGAGATGTCAGAACAGAGGATAAAAATTAAACCAATGTATTTAAGATTCCAAGTCTTTTTAATAATAAAATTTAACTCATTTAATTGTTTCAGAGTGCTTACCAGAATTTATATGAAACAAGAAACATCTTCAGCGAGGCTTACTACTTGCCTTTGAGAATAGAGGGAGCCAAAGATGACTAACTAGCTCAGACTAAGCACCAGATGTCTAGATGACCTAAACTCTGTTTTTACTCGGAAGTGTTATTTCACAATTTATATATGCCTGGTAAATATCATCATCACACTTTTTATTCCACCATCTACATCATTCATTTTTCAATATGCCTCAAGCATTCATACAGAGTTATAGAAGTCTAACACTTCTAAAATTATCTAGAACTTCTCTACTCAACAATACTTCAGGATTCAGCACATATTTCTAAGTACTTTAAGACAAGAAGATAAAAGTCACTAATTTAAGACTGTAAATATTTAGTTACACCATGAATTATAGTTATCAGTATTTCAATGCAATTCTGTACTCTGTATTGTAGATTAGGAAACATTTAAAGTACAGACAAGAATAGTTATGCTGCAAATATTTAGGGAAAGATATGATTTTTTAAAGTCACTATTCCAGAGAAATGTTATGGTGGTAGAAGGTAAAGCTGTGGTTTAGAAATAAGTTGGAATCCCTCTCATCTGAAACTGCACGCATACCGACAGGCAGAAGATTTTTTAGGATGCATATGGGAAGTCCCCAGGAAAAGCCTATTTATTAGCCTTTCAAGTAGAGAAAGACTTGTCACTGAGTTTTCAACATTTAATTTAGGTGATAAAAAAATAATATCTGAAGCCATGAGGCTATTGGTTGCACAAATGCAGTCAAGACTTTTCTCTCCTGATGTTTGTGGTGAGCATAATTTTAACAAAGTAACAAGTACATTTGCATAAAATCATATTTATATGTAAATCTGTTTTCCCTTAAAAGTACTGTTTTAACAGGAAAAGAAATGACCTAAGCCATTTCTATTTAGAAGCTGAAATAATT
The DNA here is from genome assembly GCA_013399015.1 of Galbula dea. NCBI lineage: Eukaryota > Metazoa > Chordata > Aves > Piciformes > Galbulidae > Galbula > Galbula dea. The sequence goes on along the minus strand of VWZX01003204.1, from coordinate 1,380,817 downwards.
TAAATAATTAACAAAGTGATTTTTATATTTCACAAAGTGATCCACAAATTATTGTAGCCTCTTTTCAACCATTAATATAATTAATGAGAAGACAGCATGCATTTTTTAAATACAGCATATCATTATTTCACAAATTGAGAGCATAAGGTTTATGGTTTCTTGAACTTTGGTGTCTGAAGGAAAGTGACTTGGCTTGTATATTCCACATACAACAAGCCAGTAATTCAGAAGACAAAAGTCAAAACACTAGAAAATAGAGCCTGCAAAATTATTGATGTTTACTCACTGTACTTTGATACAGTCTTTTATACCAATCTACCAATGAAAGGCTCCTAGTTTACTGCAAAATATTTCACATTAAAAAAAAAAGTATATGCAGATAATGCTACATAAAGAAGACAAAACTGAGAGTGGAGGTAAAAGCATACATCAATTACACTCATATAAGTACTTATGGTAGATACAACACTGTATTGCCTTACACAGAATTTCTACAATTCTACTCTTTTAATTACATATGGATCAGCCAGGCATTCTTTAATGAAAGAACTTTCTAAAACTAACAAATACTTAGGAAAAATAATATCATTAATTCTTTCCCAATGCATAGTTTGTAACAGTAGTTTTGTCCCCCAGTTCATGGGGAATAAGCAATCCTTACATGGAAAACATCAAAGTCTGCCATCATCAAGGTGATAAGGTGGGTGAGAATATACTGCATCTGGTGACCAATTATGTCTCGCATGGCTCAGTAAAAGGAGGTATAAGAGACCAGTAAAATAGGCATTTCAGGAAAGGAGATTGCTTTTCCTGCTGTCATCTGTGGTCTGAAGGAAGGTTCTTGGATGTTAATTTAGAATTTAGGAAAACCCATTTCCCAAGAAAATGCCCAGACTATTGTGCTATGCAGGAATCTGAAGGAACTGTTGTAGTAGTTTAGACAGGTAGTTTTTTGGTTTTTTTAACAAGTCTCCCTCCTGTACTATCAATATAAGCCTGTGATCTCTATAAAAGCTAGTAACATATCAGAGATCATGAACTTAGAGTATGTCTGACTAATGTCTGTTTAATGTTTAATCTGTATCATGACTGATTTCAAATAGGGTTTAGGGAAAATGTTCAAATCGGACTAATTAAACAAGAACTGGTGTAAACCCCCTTTATTCATGTAAGTTATTTGGCTCTTTATTGAGCTCTGATGCACAAAGACATGTCCATGGAGCCTTTTTTTGGGGCACAAGGAAAATTACATAGATCATTAAAATTGCCTAGGCATCACGTGACAATGGCAAAGGTGACTGTAGAATAAGAATGAGGAAGTACATGGCAATTGTCACTTAGAACTGAAGTACTCCATTTGGTGTGATTAGTCATGCAAAGTACATGATTAACTCTTAAAGCTGATAGAAGACAACAAAAATAAAAGCAGGAACCCAAAATCAGAAATATAGAAAAGAATACCCCAAATTGACAGGCCCGTGTAAGCTCCTTCCCTAGCTCTCTGCCTTGCTTTAGATTTAGAACTGGGGACATTATTCAGAACAGCAGGATTTGCTTTGGATTTTCTGGACAATCAATCCAACAGCTAGGATCCCACACATCAAGGGGGATTCTCTGTGTGTGTGTGTCTTAAGTTCCCTTCACTTAGGTTCAACAAGAAGTACTCAGATTCAGAAATTTAACTGTGTGATGGGCCTATCATTAATAGTCCAGATAACTATTCTAGGCAGTGCTAGGCAAAATAGGAAGAAGCAAGTGCTGTTCATCCTCCTTAGTTTGTGACTCTATCCTGAAAAATGTTTGGAAACAAAACTACATGCATGTTAAAACATGCTTTGGTATTTAAATCCTTTTCATGAATATGACTACTCAGGTAAAAAAAAGTTTCATGAAGAAAGGTACCAAGTGTCAGTGACACAATCACTATTGCTGTGATAAACTTCAAACTGGGAAAGGGGCTGGTTTTGCCATCAGCTGTGGTTGTGAAAAGAAGCCCGGTTTTGAAAAGAAGTGTTAGAACACTCAAGTGCTAAGAAACAGATGTTAAAAGGCTCTTGTAACACAGACCTAAGTGATTTTGTTCCCCAGAAAGAAAACTCATGTACAATAAGGAATGAAACTAAACTGCATAAGAGATCAGCAAACGTGCATTTCATCATTTTGCTTACATACACTAATTCTGAGTCAGGAATACTCACTGAAACATGCTGCTTTTGGAAGCACTACCTACTTTGCTCTCTTATTAATCACTTGTGATGCAAGCGCTCCCACCCATTTCTGAGAACAGTGTAGGCAGTCTGATAACTCACAGGCTTCAAGCTGCCCTTATAAAGTTGTTCCACTTTTGCATACTTCCTCATACTGCCAGTTTCTCTGTGAAGATGAAGCTGCTCATTTACTTAGTCTTGTTGAAGACAGCTCTCCTCGCGTTAACAAGTGTCTTTGCTGTTGTTTTAGAAGCTGAAGAGGATGCTAAAGAAGGAAAAAGTACTCAGACCTGTCCTATAAAACTCAAAACTAATCAGAAATGTGATGAAGGAGAGGACTGTCCTTATCAGATAAATCTGCCTCCGATGACTATCCAGTTACCCAAACAATTCAGACTGCTCGAGAAGACTCTCAAAGAGGTACAAACCCTTAAAGAAGCAGTAAACAAGCTGAAGAAATGCTGCCAAGATAGCAAGCTGCAGGCAGATGACAACCAAGAAAGAGACAGTGGTAATGAATTCCTGCTACCTAATGCAGAAACTTCAGCAGAAACCAGCAAAATCCAGGATAACAGAGTAAAGGAACTGCAAAGCAAAGTTAACAGAATGGCAACCAGCTTAAAAAATGCAAAAAGCCAGATTCAGACACTTCAGGGTCGTTTAGAGAAGATGAGTCTCATAAATATGAACAATGTAGAACATTATATTGACAGTAAAGTTGCTAATTTGACATTTGTAGTGAACAGCCTTGATAACAAGTGTTCTTCTAATTGTCCAGCAATGCAACCAAGACCTGGTATGTAACCTGTTAATTCTTACCGCCTGTATAAGCTTTCTGTGTATTTTACAAATATTAGGTAAACATTATAAAATATATTTTAATCAGATCGCTATTTTTAACTTAATGAGTTAAGTATTTGCTCTTTTAGTGTTTATTTATACTCCTGTAAAACATTTCAGCTGCCACAAGAGGGTTACTGAGAGCTGCAGGTGTTCAGTTTCTCCTAAGAACTGGACTTTATTAAGGGACTTAAAACATGAATTTTCAAAGGACTTTTTTTGCAATTCAATTAGTAAATACAAAATATAAACTTTATTTTACACTGTACTACCCTTCATCAAGGTAAAATAAAATAATTTTTCTATCATGACAGCAAATATCTGAAAGGCAAAGCTAGAAAAGCTTATTAACAGTATTTCTCAGGAGGGCAACGTATGTACTACTGCTTTAATACCAAACCCTTAGCATGAGTCAAATATATAAGCAATATAAAACAGAAAATAGGTGTTATCACTGACACTTTTGTCTTTTACTTTATAAATTGTCCTAATTAAAATCAAGATACAGAACTAATAATTTATTTCTCATGTTGACTGTTATTATGGGAAGATTGAGGGTTTTTTTAAAGTCAAAGTTTTTATATCACATATAAGAAACAAGAAATATTCGCTAGATTGTTACTGTATTTTAACCACTTAGGTATCACACATATGAAGATAGGGCTTTCTGGAGACAAAGGGGAGAGAGAGATTAAGCTGCATTATAGTTTCTCAGCCTCTGTTGCTTAGCACTCAAGTTTAAAATAAAACTCTTTTTCTGTCTACCCATACTGAAAATTGAAGAATCTGCAGATGGTACAGTGTATGTACAGCTAACATTCTTGACAGTGTGAAAAAAGCAAATGAATAATAATAAAGGTAATGCTTTTACTATCTCAACAATCAGCTTAAATCAGATATAAATCAGTATAAATAAATTAATTAGATGTAAAACATTCACAAAAAGTGAGTGATATTTGATATATTGATAATGGGCAACAAATCAGACTTAATTACCTTTATACATTTTTCTCACTGATTGTTGGGTGCTGCTCCTAACATACGATCATGTAGCTATTCCTTAGATTTTACAGTAACTGATGCTAAAAGTTTTTGTAGCAGCAATAGATACATGATGAAAACTAGCATGGATAACATCTACAACTTTTTTCCTACACAGGAGCTATTCCTGCATTCACTGAAAGTACTAATAAAACATGGCTTTAATAGGAGTTGAATTGGATTATAAAAGCTTTTTATCTGAAAAGCGTATTCTCTGTCAATATCTCTCTGAAATAGCCAGTCCACCAAAGATCTTACACAAAGTTCAGTGAAATAAATGGGAAACTCTTGTGTGTTTAGATTTGGCTTTTAAGCCTTTGATTCCTATACTTTGTGCTTTCGTAGACACCAAGTTTTCTATACTAGCAAACAAAGAGTCAAGTCTTATTCCCATCTGTAGCCTGAGAACATTTTTCCCTCTCAAGTATTTTAATTGTTTATATTTCCTAGAAAAATATGCAATTCCAGCCTGCAAATTATCATGTCGACAAATTCAAATCTACAATAGGAATTCATATTATGGTTTTGACTCTTAACTCAGAGCTTCAGAGCTCTCTATACCACTCACTTAAAACCAACCATGCTGTTGAACACAATGGCATTACTGGATGACACTGTGGATCAAAAATGGATTTTCACTCTGCAGGAAAAACAAAGTATTTTTCTTTTGAATACAATACATCACCCATCGGTGGGAAAAAGCTGTGTTAATGGTGGATGCTAAAACTTTTCCTTACTATAAAGCCAGCAATGTCACATACACAGGAAAGCACTGTGACTTTTCTGTCTTCATCTTTCCAGGAATCACAGTATTACTACAATGGATGAGACAATTTTATTACTTTTTTTTCCTGCTTCCTAAAGTACGGTCAACATTCCTAAGGATCCTATGTTCTTTATCAAATAATGTCAACTGAACAACAGCCAGATTAAAGTCATTCCCATATGGACAAAGCTTTTTCTCTGACATACTGCCAGATGAAGACTTAAATTATAGATGGTGTGATCATATACTTTTAAGTACAAAAAGCAGCAAGTGTGTAACCACAAAGCGCTAGAAGTACAGACTGAAGAAATTAGGCTGAACTTACAGGAGGTAATGAAAGGATAAAGAGAAGAGGAGAGGAGAAATGGGAAAGCAGGCAATCAAAATGTCCCCATATTTGGCATTTTAATTAAAACCCAGTAATTTAAATGGGGGTTTTTTTGAACAGACATCTGGTGCAGGGATCCTACGTGACATCTATTATAGATTAAACCTTATGAAAAAATGTGTTTCTACCCAGAACTGACATTGCTGTAAGACTATTTCCTATGTAGAAGTCTCTCCAGTCCAAGTTCTCTATGCCACACCAGGCAAGGTAAAAAGTTTGTTTATTTTTTAAACTGAAATTATATTTATTCTAACACTCTGTTCTTCCTCTAGTTATACAAATAATGCAGAGAGACTGTGCTGATCATTACACAGCGGGCAGAAGGAGTAATGGAATCTACAGGATTAGCCCTGACCCCAGAAATGATAGCTTTGAAGTTTACTGTGACATGCAAACACAGGGAGGTGGCTGGACAGTACTACAACGGCGTCAGGATGGTAGCACTAACTTTAACAGAACCTGGAACGACTACAAAAATGGCTTTGGAAACCTCAGCAGGGAGTTTTGGTTGGGGAATGACAAAATTCACCTCCTGACAAAAGGCCAGGAAATGCAACTGAGAATTGACCTTGAAGATTTCAATGGTATCAGAGAGTATGCGAAATATGAACACTTCTATGTGGCCAATGAATACCTGAAGTACCGTCTAAGTGTCCATGGCTACAGCGGCACAGCAGGAGATGCCCTTCGCTACAGCAGGCATTACAACCATGACCAAAAGTTCTTTACAACTCCAGACAAGGACAATGACAGGTATCCTTCAGGAAACTGTGGAGCATACTACAGCTCTGGATGGTGGTTTGATGCATGCTTGTCTGCCAACCTAAATGGCAAGTACTACCACAAGAAATACAAGGGTGTTCGCAATGGCATTTTCTGGGGTACATGGCATGGTATTTCTGATGATATTCCCAGTGGATACAGGCAAGCCTTTAAATCAGTAAAAATCATGATCAGACCCAAAAGCTTTGTACAGTAATTCAACACTTCTCTTGACTAGTTTGCATTGGATTGCACTCAAAAATCATACTTAAACAGTATTATACTCAGAATTCAAGTATTCAGTTATGTTTGGCAAAAAATCGTTCTAGACAAAACAGCATACTTCCACACAAATTGTTACAGATGGTTTGACCCATATAACGTATTAAAACCATGAATATTTCTGAACAGCTATCGCTAAAACATAGCACAAGTTGAGGCTTAATATTGTTATGTAAATATTCTAAACATTGCTTTGGTGCTTTTACTGACTGTGACAGACCAGATTTTATGATTTAAAACTTTTAAATGGTCTTCCACAAATTGTGTCTGAACAAACACCTACATTTTTAACCTGAAAATAAATTGGTTATATCTGATAACATATAAATTTTTCAACACTTAAAAGAGTGAAAATTAGACTCTCTGAAACAGCCTGATTTTTGTATCATCTATCCTTCACAACTTCAAAGGTATACTATAGCAATATCAATATAAATTAGGAAAAGTACTACAAATAATTATTTTAAATGACTAGGAAAGAGAGGACCATATGGTTTGCTCAAAGACACAAAAAAACCCTCGAAGAAAACAAGGACTATTTCTAAAAATTGATCCCCTTCATCAAAGATTATCCAACGAAGTTGGTGAAGGAGCTGAACAAAAGCAGGAGGCAATAATGTAGAGAGTATTTCACAAAAGACATTTCTTGCTCATTTTGTTTCCTCCATTTAAGCTCAGAGTCCTTTTTGTCATTCATGGGAGAAAGAAGCTATTATGTAGCTTATTGCACATTTACATCGGCAAGTAAATAGGTAGGCAGAAGACACAGAAGAATCCATGCCTCTAAATACATATAAAATGAGTTTCCAGTGCCATTTTGATTTTTCCTGAATCTTTCAGGTATGCCAAATATTCCAAGATTAATAGGGACTCAAGTTCTCATTTAAGCACTTCTCACCATACGTACCAGTAGACCTTAAAATTATAATAAAGTTTATAAATATTTTGTAAGATATAAAAAAATTGTGTTCTCCTCATTTTATGGGCACACCTTTTATAGCCACAGAAACATGAACCCACTGGCAATGGCAATGATAAACAGAAAACAGAAGATGTGAAAGACTTGTTTCTTCTAAAAAGTAATAAATGAAACCAATTTTCAGACACATCAGGAAGTGCTCACATTGTAGATAGCAAGCACAAATTTGACTACATGTATCTACTGCCTACCCTAGAAAGGACAATGTTCTATAATTACAGTGACTTACATCCTGATTGGAGATGCAATTTATCTTAGCAAGAGGCTATTTTGCTGTATTGCTCATGCCAGCCTTGAGATGTAGGTAAACTATACTATGACTGTATTTCTTCACCAGTTAAAGTGTGGTCTTTGCTGGCATTGCCTTTTTGGTTAAAAGAAAAAAAAAAAGAAGTACACACCTGACCTAATACTTTACAAATATGACCTTTACTCTTTTTATTATTATAATGAGAATTATTGTGGATGCAAGTTATGCAAATAAGCAAAAGTGGCAATTGCTAAATTGTAAATTATTCATACATATTTCAAGGAAGTAAATACTTACAGGGATATTTCAGTGTAAAGTGCAATTTGGTTTATTTCCATTTTAAAGAGTAACAGAAAAATTTAATTGTAAGATGTATAATCTTTGAGAACATGTTTTGAAGCTAAAGAATATTTATTTTGGGATAAAAAAGTATTGTCTAAACCAAACAAAGGCAACTTACAACGTATTGGTTAGAAGAGCAAATAACTAATTGTATATGATTATATTTAATAATTTTCCATTAAATGCACAGCTCCTATTCATTATATGGTAATTAGATAATTATGACTTACAGTATCTACAGCTTCTACTTGAACATGTCTTTTTCCTGCTAAGTTGTTAGAAGAGAAACTGTCTTTTTTTAATCCTATTTAAAGGAGATTTTGTAAAACACAGACTTTTTAACAGACTAAGCAAATGTGACTAATACCGCCTACAAAATCCTTATCTGAGGTCTTGATAAAAAAATCCTCAAAAAATAGTGTGATTTTGTCAAATAAATCTGAATATTGCCTGCCTGGAACTGTTGTAGCTGAATCTCCATCAATGTGTATTAGTTTTACAAAGTGTAACTCCACCTACTTTTTGCAAGCATTATTTTTTTATTTCCTTGGTGTAATAAAGTTAAGTCACACTGTTAAAATTGTACTGTTTTCTGTAAAAACTGAAGCAACAAGAAAATTTTAGATGGCAAATGACTGTGTGATGTGCCAGGAGAGTAATTGCTAGTAGTTCTTAAGAGATTTGGTTTATGACACTTAAGTTGCCAGACAATACCAAAGGCAGAAATCTTATACTTCTTTCTGAAAGCATATAATTTTTTTATACAAACAGAAACATTTATCTCTGCTTAAGGCTTTTATTTTATTTGGGGAAGGGTGGCCAGTAAGAAGATCTTGTACTAGACTTATGCTAATTGACGTATCAAAAATTCTACCACAACTGAAAACCTATAGAAAAAGTACAGCAGTAGCTGGAAAATACACTACTCCCCGAAGTAGCAGAAGGATTTCTGTAAGGTGAGAGGTCAACTGCCATTGAGAGCTGAGTTGTCCTGGACTGCTGCAGTTGTCTTGCACTGAGAAGAAAGGATTTTTGTGCTACAATAATATTGGAAGCTGTGGGCTCAGTGTACACTGGCACTTGACTGAAAGTGAAAAATCTTTCTCCCTCCTCTACATTTCACTTCAATGCGCAACACATCAGAGAGATTGACTGTGCAGCTCCATGCTGTGTTCAGTATAACCTAGTAGCAGAATTGGGAAGGGACTGTCCTATTTTCATGTTTATTGCCCCTGCCTTTCTATTGGCCTTAGGTCTAAGGCAGAGATAGAGCGCGGGACTAATGAATGGCTCTAACAGATCCAAGGTGGAAGGAGCCCAAGGTAAAGCAACTTAAAGAATATGAACTGCGAACAAAGCCTGCTTAGGATATAAGAAAGAAATACATTTTTATTATAGAAAAGGGCAGAAATTGATTGTTTTCCACTGTCACTGTGGGAAAGGAAAGAAAAAAGCTGCATTGTTCACTCCAAAGGAAAATTAAACTGAGATTTTGTTAGAAAAAACTTGTTTTCCTAAAACCCTAGCAATGATGAAATGCTGGGAAATGATACCCAAAGAGGTATCTCCATCAATTAAAGTTTTAAAGAAAAAAATAGACAAATATCTGCAGAGAATCTACTTCAGTGTAAATTTTGGATTAGACGATTTCTTAATGTCTCTTCCGGCATTACATTTTTAAGGATTCCATTTGATATCCATTTGATTTCTTAAATTCTAAAATATTTCTAGCATTCTATGTTTCCTTAACACAGAAAATTCTGCAAAAGAAACCAAGTTCCAAAAAGATTCTTCTTTCACCATCAGCTACCAGTGCCTCAGGAGCCACTTACTTTGGATTTTTCCTGTAGCTATTAAGCCTTCCTAAAAAATCCTAATGCAATTACCTCTATAGCTAGAATACTACATAAACAAAATCTCTTCTCATTTTCCTTAAGGCCATGATCACTGAAAAAAGAATTAAAAAAAAAAAAAATTATCTATTAAGCACACCATGGCCAGCAAGAATATGCCCTATGTATGGTTCTGCTTCACAAAATGTTCTTGCCACTTAAAAAAAAAAAAAAATCAGAGAAGAAATAGGGAATCTACAGATAGCCTAAGGTAACAACCTTCAATCATGAATAACAAAGTATACATTTCAGTTTGATTTGGACACAACGTGCCCTGTTACAGATAGAGAAAGCTGGGTTAACTGGTACCTCATCTAAACAATGAAATGCAGGACTTGCTGTTACATCAGTGGATCTCTCATCTCGGCTATAAACTGTTGGAGCTAGACCACTGGTAGGTTGCTTTTTCTTGATTTCCAATTCTGTGTCACTGGAACTGGAACTTTCTTCACTAGCCTGACTCATTTTTTGAAGTTCTGGGAAGTAATAAAAATATCAAAATACAGTTAATTAGATCCAGGGATATATATATTTGTGCAAGATAATTGTGTGGTATGAAGAACACAACATGGACACCTGAGAGCCACTTTCAAACAACAGAAGTCACAACCTGAGCTAACAAGGTGGATTTACAATTACAAATTCATTAAAGACTTGAAAGAGGCTGCACTATCACTTTATCATTGTCCGAGTATTTTAAAAATCCTCTAATAGCTGGCTATTTTGCTGCCACATAATTATTAGACCACATGCAAACCAAAATTTCTTAAAGAACATGCACTAAATAATAGGTTTAGGCTGGAAAAGGCCTCTGGGATCACTTAGTCCAATCTCCAGCTCAAAGCAGGGCTAACTTCAAAACTAAATTGAGTTGCATGTCAGCAAGGTTTTGATAGTGGTCACCCAGTCTTAACCTTCAAATCCAACTTGAACATACTTTTTTAATTTTAATATATTCATTCACTCATTCTTGGCTGCCACACAAATCTGACCCATTTCAGCCAAGCCAGGTTAGTTAAACTAGTGTAGACTGACACATAAATGCTCCAACTCACATGGAATTGTTTTGCTTAATACAATACAAGTCTGAGGTTTAGCCAAGTTTAAAAAAATAGGTGTAAATGCACACTACATTGAGCTCAGGCCACAGACATAGATCTCCTTCCATAGCCAGCTGCATCTATGGATGTTAACATTATTTCATTCTCTTGCAGCAGGAACCTGATCTAACTGCATACTTCCAGACAACACCTGATGCCTGGGGAGGGACAGAAGAATCTGCCACAGTATGGTGACACTTTCTTGAACACATTCCCTCTCCCCTTGAACTCATGCAACACTTTCACTACCTGCAAAATCAAGGGGAATGGAGATTTTAATCTTATCTCTGCATGATGTGAGTAACCAGTGCTTTTTTGTTTTGAATCCAGCTCCTGGATGCCATTTCATTCATTTACTGGATGAGTCACTGAATGATCACAACCTTTCTGTGCCAGTAGGTGTTTTTGTAATGTATCTTCATTTGATAATCCTTTTTCTAGACTGAAGAAGCCAATCTACCTGCAGTCACTGGCATGACAGCCCTTCTTTGCCTTCCACTGTCCTTGTCGTCTTTCTCCAGAACTTTTAGAGTTCTATCATACCCTCCTCGAGAAGGGAAGAGATGAGAGGTATAGATAATATTAATAACATAGGAGTACTAGGGTTTTATTCAGTGACAGTGATCATCTTTTAATCCCCCAAAATCTTACTTCCTAATGTTTCTTTCCTAAAGTTAAAGCTTACAGTCTTATAAGCAGCAGACCTGTTTTAACTGGGCAGAGAATATGCTTCAGCATGAAGGGATGTGTCTTTAAATGACAAAGCTATGCCAACATGAAATGATCATTAAAATTAAAATTACATCACATACAATACGGTATTACAATATGCATATAACTCAGAACAGACTGTTTGTTTAGATTGTTCAACCTCATCAACAACTACTATGAGGAAACGAGAGCGTACCATATACCTAAATTGCTTAAGAACTTCTGTGGTAAGTTCGTTTTCCCTCCTGTTTCCAAGTCTCTGCTATTTGGGATGGAATCATCCTGAGCCACACACAGACTTTATCTGCTAGAGGTCTAACTAGGTATGGCTAAGAGAAGGAGAACTTGAATTTGCCACTTCCCTTTTCATGTGGTTTCCATGAGGAACTTAAATTTCCTCAGAAAGTTTCTGGCAGCATGACAAACAAAAAAACCCCTGAAATCCAAACCACTGTGTGCTTTGGAAACTGCCTCTCTCTGCCATCCCTGAGCAGAAATGGTTACCATCACAACACACACACTAAAATACTGAGGTGTAAACAAACAAAACATACTTTCCCTACTCCCTGAAACCTAGAAATGCCTTGAGAGCCAATAAGGCTCAAAGAAGCAGTTCGGAAACACATTGCTGAAAAAAAACACCAATTACAAAACACAATGAAAGGAACTAACACAGTGTAATACAAATATTTCATAATAGAAACACATCAGAATTTTTAATAAACTTGAAAAAATAGCCTGACTACTAAATTCTTAAACCTTATGGTATGGAGAAATACTTGTAAGTAGTTAGCCCTGTGTACAGTGAACATTGCCCAAACACTGGATGTTATCTTGAACATGAACCTCAGCATGAGCGTAACACTACTAAGAAAACTCCTGCAGGGTGGCCCCATTATCTTGAGCAGTCACATTATTGCTTCATTACAATTATAGCAAACAGGTGAACTTAATCCTGTCCAAGCAGACTAAGTTTAGACTCTGTGGGTACCTGAAGCTGTCTGATCTTATTCTGTGACTAATTCCAAATATAAAAGTTAAAAAAATGTATCCCTTCTACAGCCTCTGCTACATGTGTTTTTTATTTAATCCCTCTTCCCTTGAAATCTCTCTCTCATTTACTTTAACCTATAAGCACCTCCAATAATGCTTTGGCTTAAAAATCTATTTTATAACACTTAATAAGGTCTAGTTGTTGTTATCTTTTGCATGAAATACAGAACATTCTTTGGCTTATAACAACACTACGTATCTGGCAAAACAGCTAATAAGCGTTGTAAAATTCATTAAGGAATAACACAGGCATCTTGAAATTGGAGGTCTAATTAACTCTTCATTTATAAATTTGATATAGTTTTCTTTTTCTGCAAGTGACATATCAGAAAGTTAAACATGAACATGAATCTCATTTTACTGCTGGACTCTGCCACATGCCATACCAGCTGATATACAATCAGCTGGAATTCAGTCAAGACCATGAAAATGAAATTGAACCAATACTATAGCCGAGCAATAGATGGCAAAAGCGAAGCATTAAAAACATGAGGTTTCATATGCATGGAGAAAGAACTTCTTCCTAGTAATTATTTTTTATGTTTTCTTCAATACTTTTAAATGCTTAGACTACACCTAATAAAAAAAAAAAGAAACAAAAAAACCCCAAACAAGATAAAACAGCGAAATATATACATAGCTAAGGTTTACCACAGCCCAAACAGATAAACATCTGCCTACACGAGGCGCAAGATACTGGAGGAAAATGGGGCAGTCGTAAAGCAGCACTAACGTTTGAAAGGAGGTAGGATACGACGATAAGGAAGAGCAGCACTGACTTCAGAAGTGGGTGGCAGCAGTACGCCCTTCTTCCGAACCCAGAGCAGGGATTCCCTTTGCAGAGTGAGTTGCTTAATAGAGTTAGTTGTTGAATTGGCTGTCACCTAGCGGAATTACTACACATTGCACCACGCTTCTTGCAGGTCTCCAAGTGGTTTCCTTGACAGCTAATATAACACTTAAATTTAGTATTTGTTCTCAAGACTGAGAATTTTGTAGTATTTTTTTCCCCAAATCAACTATTTCTGAAGACTTGGGAAAAACCCCCCACTTCTATCTTTCATCATGTCCCAAAATACATATTTTTGTCTTTCTAGAATTCTCTATTTCTATATTAAAACTATCATATGGCAGGCTGGCTCTTTTTGCATTCATCTAATGATTTTTGAGATTGAATAATGAAACCAATGAAATAATTTAACTTGAAGAGCTTAACTAGTGAATATGAAACTTTCCACAGTGAAAATTACAGAGGGACCAGAAAGTTAGGGCCTCATTTCAGATTCAGAATCAGTGCCAGTGATAAAAATGAAAATAAGGCTAATAAGATGAAAATAGCTTGATGACCAAATACCATATTGCATGGTTCTTTTTGGAAAGGAAGAAAAACAACACATGGAGTACAAAAGACAGAAAATCAATTAAGCGATAGCCCCAGATTTCATTATTTCTTCTGTTGTAATGTAGCTAAGACAATGGACCTTTCTAAGCATGTTTCACTCTCATTACTGGCAGTATACTACATCTATGACAAGAATACAGCCCTTAGCTTTACATAATCTATGCCCACACCCTCCCTATAATTTTTTAAAAATTATTACACAATGATAATGTGGGCTATAAAATCTATTTAACTGAATTAACTGATTTCCCCACTTGTTTGTAAATCCTGTAAGGACATATTTGTACAGAACTCGGGGAAAAAAAACTATTTGGCTAGCTTTAGAACTGCTAGGCTAGATGTTAACTGCTAAAAAGTTATTACAATAAATAACATATTAATCAAGCTGTGTTGACAGAGATCAAATTTGGAACTATGCAATACCACCTTTAGAAAAAAACAAAACCAAAACAAACACCACATTTCCCCAGCACATCTGCCAAACTGCTTCTTTATCCTCTGACCGAGGACATTTCGACACATGCATTCTCACTGAACGCTTAAGCGTACCAAAGACCGAGCTGCCACCCAAAGCCCAGCCACTGCCTCCACCCCATTCCTCTCCGTTCCTCAGCTTTGTCCTTGTTATGTCCTGTGGCTACCGAGGGTGCTGCAGCATGGAGCCCAGCAGGCTGCTACCCAAAGAGTTCGGCTCTTTCTTTGGAAACTAACGCTTAGCTACACCACGATCAGCCCAAGGAGACTACGGAAAAGGCCCTCAAGCCTAAGGAGTCGCGTTTTCTCACACACGAGATGGCACCACCCCGAGCACCTCGGAGGGGGTTTAGACTCCGGGCACCCAAGAACGTGGCCAGGAAGAGCGAGTCCCAGCCTGAAGCGACAGCGAAGGCCTGCACTACTGGGTTTGCTTACATTTTAACCGTCGTTTTAACTCCTCACACCTAGCGACCACAAATCTCACCAGGCCACGCCACACCACTCCCGGGCCCTCCACAGGACCCTTACCTGTGCGGCCACAACCAACCCCACCCCTCTGAGCAGCGTCCGTGTTCCTATGGGGACGCCAGTCTCCTCCTTTGGCCTACCACAGCCTAATCCCGCCCTTTCCCTCACTTGTGATTGGCTCTAGCTTCCCGCCCCGCTGTCCAAGAGAAGCAGACTAGGGAGACGCCCCGCTTTCTCCCTCCGCTGGTAGGCCAATGAGCGCTGCCGGGATCCCCTCTTGTCGAGCGGGTGTAGTTTCTTCCGTGCGCTTCTGAACTACGATTCCCAGGAGCCTCCTCAGCGCGGGGCGGGAGTGGCTCCGGTCTCTACTCGGGCGCGCGCGCCAGCGGCTGCCGCCTGTTTACCAGCCGCTGCGGTGCTTCTCCCCGCGTGCAGCCGTGTCACGTGACCTAGCGGCCCCGGGTCGGGGGCAGCGGCAGTCCGCCGCCGGGAGAAGCGGCTCCTTACTCTCGTCCTGTCTCGCCTCAGGGGGGCTTCTGTCGTGGCTCCCGGGTTCGGCGGCTCCGCCCAGGCGACATGAGGGCGCTGCCCTCGCGCTGGGGGCCTCTGGCGGTGCGGGCGGCAGGCGGGTGGTGGGGGCCGCCCGTCCCCAGCCGCGCTTGCAGCGGCTCCGCCGAGGCTGGCGACCATAAGCCCCTTCAAGAGTGGGCGCTGACAGTCAGCCCGCGGGGGCGGCTGCGAGTGCGGCTGCCCTGCCAGGTGAGCGTCCGTCCGCTGGACCCGCAGCGCTACCCGGGCGCGGACCGCGTGCTGGTCGCGGTCAGCGGCGCCGGCGGCAGCCCTCCGCCCCGCGGCCGGCAGCGGGACCGCGTCCAGGTGGAGTACGACGAGGCGCTGGAACAGATGGTGATCGTGGCAGACGGCGTGGACAGCAAGACTGCCGTGGATGTTAGGACACCGGTGAAGTTCGGTGGGTGAAGTGAGTGAGGCGCTGGCGGCGCGGCACGGCTGTCAACCCTATCCTTCCGGCATGCTAGCATATTAAGCCCGAGGGGAAAGGGAACGCTGCCGTAGGGGGGGCTTGGCGGGGGCTGTGTTGGCTTGGCTTCGGCTGGAAGCGCCTGTGGTAGCGGGTGTTCGGAAATGGCGTTGTGGCACCCTCCAATTAAAGAGGGACTAAACGTCATGTTTTTTTCCTGAGTTTCCTAACTTCCTAAGTGTTTCGATACGGGATTTGTTGTTGAGGGTTGGGGGTTTTTTGCCAGCAGTAGTTAATAATGAAACTTGTGCTGTTAAGTGGCAGTTGCAATGCACGCTTTTATTTTCGCTCTGTCAGCGGATGTTCCAAAGTCAGCTCAGGTGGGAGACAGCAATCCTCAGTATATGCTATGAACAACTGCATCTCAGGCTGAGTGGCCCATCACAAAGAATCGTTTTAGTTATCAGAAAAGCCTGCAAAGTAACAATACAGATGAAATATCGAGAAGGTCTCCCTTGTCTCTTAGAAGTCCTGCATTATGATTTTGGGCACAAGGCAAAAAGTCTGTACGGTTTCTGGTACAGAACCTACAAGCGACTTGGGAGACCAGCTATAGCAGCGGAAACCAATAAACATCTGTGCTGAACTGAACTACTGATATTGGCTCTAAGTTTAGGAAAGGGAAAGTGTAAGCTTGCTAGGGTAGCTCCCTTCAGTGAGCTGAGATTTAGAGAGTACTTGACCCAGAGAGATTTGTGCTTAGTCATTGATGTGTTGGGACTTTTCCTATGGATTTATGCAATTGCTTGTACAGTGCAGAGTAAGTTTCACCGTGCTGAAAAAACTTTTCGTTGTACAAAAAGCCTAGCCCTTCACTTTTTTTCAAGAGGTTGTTCAAGACTACTTATTTGTTTTATTTGATGCTCTGCTGCAGCTGTGATATGAGAAATGGTGATAATTGTATTTTTACTTATGCTTCATACATGTTATCTGACTTTTGTAGAGCATGGTGTTATATTCTCTTAATTGCTACTTTACCAAACCCAGCAAACACATTCTACATCTTTTATCTTCTCTTGCATTTTTATTTCCTATATCTTGAATTCTGCTATGTTTATTACTCATTCCTATAGTTTAATATGGTATTTTTTCTAACACTGTTGATAACTGAAGGGATGGTTCTTGGATATGTTTACCAAAAGTTACTGTCTCTTTTGTTTCCTAACAACTAATACAGGGACAAACATTCTGTAAATAAAATCGAGGGCTCCCCACCCCCCTAGGCTAAGCGTGCTTTGCTTTGTTTATGTTAGAATGGCTGTAGTGATTTGTACCACGAGTCCAGCTGGCATGCTGTCCTGTCTCCAGCAGTAGTCAAAAACAGATGCTAAGGGAAGAACAAGAATAGGACAATCACAAGTGATACTTCATCAAAGTGTTTTATTGGCTGTCAGCTTCCTTTACCTCAGGGGATTTTTTGAGCCTGATACAACTCAGACCCTCAGTGGGTCTTTCTTCAGAGTGTCCGCTTAGACATTTAAACAGTTTCAGGGTGAGAACTCCCTGGCAAACTGTGCATTTTGGCAGTCCCACAAGGCATGTCATCTGTTAAATTTCTTGCTATTTTATCATTCAAGTATGTGATATTCTACGATCTTTTTCAGTTTGTGAGTTTTTAACCAGGCTGAATAATTCAGTGTTGTTGATGAAACTTTTCAACCTTGGTATTTGTTCCGATTTCCAAATACATGCAGTGTAGAAGATGAGGCATAATTTATGGCTAAAAGGCAATATAGGATGAAGGATATTGTCAAAGACACACGAAAATCCAAGTTAATTCTCTTAAACAGGTAAATTGTTGTCTATGTATTCACTAACTCTTTCACTGAAATGTACCAGAACAGTCTTTGGTTTTCTCCAAGAGACTTTTGTAGTCTTGACTTCTCTTTCAAACAAAAATCCAGCATCCTATTTATTATTCTTCATTTCTCTGCTACCAGGTGTGTCTGGTTACTGTAGCTGTTAGTAATTTAATATTTCAGGATCTCTGAGAGAGTGTGTTACTCCAGATTTGGTTACTTTCATTGGGTAGAATTCATTGTATTAAGATGTAGAGAATCTGAGCCTTCATAAAGAGTTTAAATGTAGGGGAGCCTTCATAAATGTGTCAATAGTGAATCCTGATTGATGGGAAAAAAATTGTCTAGCCTTTTTCCTGTCTTTGAAATTCTTACTGCATTCTGAATGTCAACCACCCTTTCAGACTCTATTATTGTCTTCCTTCCTGAAATAAGCTTTTTTAGTTTGTAGGTTTCTTAGATGTTCTGTTTGGGTTTATGGTAACTTCATACAGTTCAGGTTCCCTGGACAGTCTGTGGATTATATACAGTCCACTTCAACTAGTTGCTGTTTTACACTTCATAATTAGCATGATGTTAGTATTGCTAATAAATTCTTTTCATTCTAGACTTGGATATCAAAACATCAGGGACTGGCTGTGTGAAGATTCAGAAAATGGAATGTGATAACTGCAGAATAGAAACGGAGAAGGGGACTAGTGTTTTGCAGTCAATAAAGGTACAAAGAACCCTCCCCCATTCCATCAGTGTTTTGAAAGGGATTGTGTGGTGGAATATAGTAGAAAATGTTAGATTCCAGTTCTGGAGATGAGACGTATTCTGATATTTCTAGATATTACTACGTGTGCACCTCACCTTTATTGCATGCAATTATGACCCAGAGTCAATAACACTAGGTAATGTGGAGTCAGAAGTCCAGGTACATTTGCTAGCCAAAGCCAGCAGAAACAGTGGTAGTAGTAAGCCTGATCTCCACCCTCAAAAAAAACCAAACAACAAACCAAAACAAAAAATAACCCACCTGTGATTTCCTGTCTAGTAGATTAATAGTTGTGGATGATCAGCTGGGTCTTTGTAGTATGCTGCTGCTTTTTTTTTTCCCCCTTGTGATTGTGGCTTTTTTTAAATAGTTCTGATATATATATCAATGCTATTGGCAAACTCTTTAGGTTAATTTTCAATCAGAAGTTACCCATTATGTGTCCAAAATGCCCAACTGAAATATATCTGATAAATACTGCATGTATCCTGATCATGACCTTATATTTTCAATCTTAGAACTTCAAATTTGCTGACACAGGCTTATGAAGAAATAATCAAAGTACATCTGCCTTAGGTGCTGTTTGAAATCAATTTCACTTGAATAGTTGAGGTGTACCTGCAGAAATTGATGTAGGTTTAAAAGCAAGGCTTTTCAAGTAGGGTAGTTCCTAAGAAATCTTTAAATCTTTCAGCATTTTTTCTTTACTATGTTAAGAGATGATTTTATGGCACACATGGGAAACTGAACATGAGGAGAAGTCTTAATGCATGTAAAGCTAGGTTATTCCATATTCAGGGAACTAGAGACAACTTGTGTCTTCCAGGTTCTGTGTAATTGACCACAAAGCTCCTAAAAAGGTAACTGAAATCTAACAAAAACTTAACAGTACTATGTGTTACAGCTGTCTAAAGCTTTCCTTAAAATAGTCCTGTTGTGTGATAACAACAGTAAAGAGCAGTACATGAGAAAATACATAATAAGATTAAAAAAACAAGGTAGTTTTGCCTAGCAATAGTGACAGTAATCCCAGCACAGCATCACAGTTGTCAATAATTTTTTGTACTGTCATGGAAGAAGAGGTTTTTGAAGGATGACTAGCTAATTTTGTGGGTTTATTTTCTCATATACAATCTGAGATGCAAAAAATACTTAATTTAAAAAATTTAAAAGTCAGTTATGTTTTCCTTGAGATTTCAAGTAGCATTGAAACAGTACTAATGCACTGTAAAAAAAGCTGCAAAGTCACCAGCTTGGGGCTTCTGAGACCAAGTCCTCCATGACCTCATTGTAGTTAAGAGGAGCCTGGTGGTTTTATCCTCTGTGAAATTTGAGCCTTATTTGATTCATAAAAATGTCAGGAAAACTACAAGTGTAAAAGATGATTCTTGCCCTGTACGTGCACCTGAATGTGTGCACTATGTTGGTGGCCACAGAAAGCTGCTTTGTTCCTGTAAGCCTCAGAGGAGAGGAATGGCCTTGTCTCAAAAGGCAGAATGCATTTAAAACTAAAGAATCAAGAGAGGACTGCAGATTTCAACTGAAATTCATGTTAAAACAAAGCTTTGGTAGATTGTAAGACTGGCTTTTTTAATCAAAACAGTTAACCTTTCAGGTTGTGAGTGGTTGTTGGTTTTCTTTGTTGTGATTACTGTGACACCTTCAATATACAGTACAAGGTAAAACATTACCACTCTTGGTTTTGTTAACTCTTGCCATCTGATTAGAGTTAGTTAATGCAATTTTTTATGGCTTATCCAGACAGATGTTTAATAATATAAATGTCTTGAATATTTCTGATATGCTTGATTGTCAAATTTAGTGCATGGTATCCTAAATCAAATACCATCTGCAGGAGTAATACTTATTCCTGTTGAAAAGAGTATATCTGAAAATGCAGGTGGCGGTGGTATGGAAGGGATATGTGTGTGGAGGGGGGAAGCTTATTCAGCATTAAGTGTAAAAAATGCTGATTTTTTTTTTTTTAATTCTGTGTTATTCCAATGTTCACACTAGTGAACTCAAGCAAGAGAGCTTTACTGCAGAAATCTTTACTAGATAGAGAACTTTGTTGAAGTTAGAGCTTATTGAAACATGACCTTCCATTTATTTTTTTTCATTTCCCCTTCTCTCTTCTTTCAGATGGTTGTTTGATTCTCACAAGACTTGTTGGGTGTTTTTTTCTTTTTTTCTGAGATTAGTTTGTGTGTATTTCTAAACATTTTTTTCTCTTGTCAGTTGTATGTAGCAGCAGCTGAAAGGCTATAGCATTTTTTACTTGAAACCTAGTTTCTCTGGAAAAACTTGAGATTGTAATGCAGATGTGTGTAAAATACCTAGTTTGAATTAGAATCTGGTTGGAGTGAAACACTGTAGGATCTGGTTCTACTTGAAGGCCTAAGGCTTGCTCTGGTATACATCCATAGAGGTTTAGGGTTATACATACTACTCCAGTTATAAGTAGCTCCATTGTGTCTGTGCGTGTATATGATTATCCTCCAGACTTCCGTGATACTGTAGATTCCACGTCCCTGCAAGGCTTTATTTTTCACAGCTTGTTTCTCACCTATTGCAACACTTGGTATATGCATACATTGGTTTCTGGATGGAGCATAAATGAAACACAAAATTCCCTTATCTTCCCCTGCTGCTTATTTTAATATATACTGAGTGAATATTTTTCTAGCTAAAACCAACAACAAATTAACACCACCACAATCACAAAAAAACCCCAAACCAAACAAACCCCACACCACACAATGAAATAACACCCCCTAATTGTATGGAGAGTAAAGGATTCCTCATCATCATTCTTTCCCTTTTGTTTCTGGTTACAAAGAAAGGTGTCATTTTGAGTTTGACTCCACTGGAAATAAACAGCACATTAGGCATTCATTTGAGAAGAAACCTTCACTGCAAAATGGAAGTTTGTGATCCAGTGTTGTTATTGTGGTACAACTTGTAAAACAAGATAACTTTGTTTTCTTATTATGATTATCCTAATAGTATAACTTCAAAAAAAAAAAACACTTCTATTTTTTCAGAGCCATAAGATTGATATACAGACAAGTGGTGGCAAAGTAATTGGTCTTGGAACACTTCATGGAAATACAGATATTCGTGCAACAGAGAAGGGTGTAAGTAAAAAGTAAAGCTCTCTCTTCAATGCCTTGTTCAGTTTGTTGCAAAATGGCTGAATTCTGAGGAACGTGCCAAGGAATATTTAGTGACTCATAAGCTGATTGTGATTTCACTGTTAACTTATATTTATCTGTTTACATCTTATGCTTGATTTGAATTAGTGAACAGGCTCCACAGAAAGAGCAGTAATAAATGTGATCATTACATCGGCACAGAGGTTGTGCTAGCTGTTACAACTCATCAGCTTTGATTATATAGACCCTCACAACACTCTTAAACTTCTCATGGCTGATATCTGTGTAGCTGGATTCTGCAGTAGGCCCATGACTTTGTCTCATGAATAGTGGCTTAATATTAATACCTGTTTGTTGTAAGGATGGAAGAGTAGATGATTTTGTATGTTTCCTTGGAGCTGAGGAAATACAATCACATGTAATCTTGTTATGAGACGCAGTGAAGAGAATCACAAACAGGAAGATAGTTTCCTAGAGAAGTAGCTTGCTTTTTTCAGCAGATGGCAGTATGAGACAAAGCTCTTTTTGCTCTAATCTTATTTTGTTTGTTGCCATAAGGAGTCAATTCTCCATTATATGGGTCCCTTACATAATACTACAGTTCTCACACCCAGTCTGGTTTTTAGGTTCAACTTGAATGTTTAGGCATCATAACGTCTGTGCATCTGATTGCATTAGGATTCATTACATCTAAAGCATTACTGTGTGAACATGGGGAGCCAAGCCAAGTCTGGAGTAGCTTGAATGCATGCAGTACTCTGTCAGAATCAGTAGGTACCCTTAAAATCAGCAACACTGGGGAGAAACAGAAAGATTGCAGGTAGCTTTTCCTAGCCAAAGATAGAATTGAGACCAAACTGTTAAGTTTTAGGAGTCCAAATTACCTCTGTCCAGTGCCGTTTGGCACTGCTGGACACCTTGCAGATGGGGTTCTGAAATCATGTGTTGTTCTCTTACACATAGCCAGCTGTGAGCTGTTCTTAATATCCTGCTGTAAACTAAGCAATTTGCCCTGGGATTTTCCAAAAGCTATCAACGTAAGATTACCTGTATTTATTTATAGTGGATACTAGACTGCCTTTTATGTACAAAAGAGCCCTGAGGCTGCTGTAGCTATACTATTGTTGGGGGTTGTTTAGTCTGGAATTGTTTAGCCCGGAGAAGAGGAGGCCTGGGGGAGACCTTACTGCTCTCTACCAGTGAATGACATTGAGTGCCATCTAGGAACTGCTTTTACTGCTCCAGGTTCGTGCTGTTCACAACACACTAGCATGGTGGTGGTCTTCAGAGTTGTGCTGCTTAGTCATTTGGCCCAAACTAGTTTGGTATAGCAGTTTAGTCCATGGAGTTAATTTCGAAGTGTTTTGCTTATGTTGATAAAAAGAAGTGGGTGGTAGAAAAATAATATCTAAGTGAAAATATAGTTCATGAAAATGAGAAATGTAGTTGTTTTGCTTTGTGTCCTTAAATGCTGTTTAAAAATCTTAACTTCTTTTCAAACACACTGCCCTTCTGAAACAAAACACATTTCACGCAGATAAAGAAGTGCTTCTTTGATTGTAAATATCTGTATACTGCTAGAGGTCACTCTTACAGCTGTAAAGCTGTAGTAGCTTGAGTGAAGTGAGTAGTTTTACCAGGAATTTACAGCCATGGAACAGTATTTTGCTTATGTTATTGAACTTCTTACTAACAAACTTTACTGTGTAGTTATGAAGGACACTGTGAGATTTCTTTTCTCAAGTGGCCACTCTTGTTAATAATCACTCAGCCTTACATCTCCTCTGTGTGTTTGTATGAAATTTTTCTTCCATCAGTTGTAGTCATGATGTAATTATGGCTATGTCAGCATTTCCAGCCCATCCTGGAGGCGAGGAGGGAAAGGATGTGGTAAAAGACACTAAGTACTTGAGAAACAGAATATTTTTAAAGGGCAAAATGGAGAACACACTAGTAAAATATTTGAGCAAAGATAGCACACAAATGAAAGCCAAGAAAAGAAATATGTGCAGAAAGAGTTGTTTGTTATGTTTAAACATAGCAAGATGTTAGCTTTCGTCTTGAAAATGTCTTCAGGTGTGAAAACATTCTCAGTCTGATTTATGAAGAAAGACTGACACTTCTTCTTTAAAGGGTAAGAAACTGCTGGAACTTGAGCATGTGGTCAGTCTCAGTAACTGCAACTCCCAAGGCTCTACTCTCAAGGGAAGGAATTTTTCCAGAAAACCTAGCAGTTCAGTGGACAAAAATAATCAAATTTGTTTGACTGGAGAGTCATTAGCTAATCTGTGCCATGGGGACTTCTCTGTAACACTTATTTAGCAGAGCCAAACATCTATGTTCTGCCAAAATAATCATAAAAGTTAAAGAATTTGAATCTTTTTTTTTTTTTTTCCCTCATGCTTTCCTTATCTAGAGTACTTTTTAGTCTTATTCTTGAGCAGTCTGACTACTCCCCTTCCACCCCCACCCCTGATTTGGGTTATTCTGAAATCAATGTTTGTTGTATTGGTAGGTTGTGTTTTCTTCTTTATAGTAACTAGCTCACTCAGTACTTTTATCATGTGCTGAGACAACTCTTTTTATTGATGTGCATTTTTAAGAAAGGCTGGTAAATGAGTTGGTATGTGGGCTTGTTTATAAGAAAGCACTTCATAATATTTAAAATAAGATAAATATGTAAATACTGTCAAAAGTTGCATACCATAGCAAGAGATGTAGCTTTTTGGGTTTTTCTTTTCCTGTTCATGAATGCCACAATGCAGCCAGTTTGCACTCAAATGTGTTTGTTTCATCCCACCCCCAGCCACTGGGCATACTTTAAATATGCCTCACTTTATTTTCATTAAGCTGATAACAGTGATGGCTAAGATTGCAAAGGTTCTTTGCGAGTCATTTAACACTCTTGAGGTTTAGATGGTAGACCCTAAAATGACAGTGGCTTTTCTTTTACTTGTTGCTTTGGCCATGTGCCAGGGTCACACTTTGTCATTCTGAGAGAGGGAGTAGCAGAGTACCCTGTGGGAAACATTGCTAGGACAGATACAGTGTAAATTATGTTTATGGTCTCTGCCTGTTAAGAGTTTTACCGGAAGCATTGGAAACCTGAAAAGCTGAATTGCTGTCACTTTCAGTAGTGACTAATTATACCTTAATGTAATTGGGTTTGTTTACTATTGATGCTTGAATTGTGTAGCATAGTTCTAAGCAGCATCACCAACAGAGACTGTAGATGCTAACTGTCATTGTGCTTATTAAAGATAACCTCTTTTATACCTTGAAAAATGAAGGGTTCTGATTTTTAAAAATAGTTTTTATTTATTTATGACTATTTGGGTCCTTCACCTGTGTGAGGGATGTAATAATCCATAGGAATGTTGTGAAGGATTATTAACTTGCTCAGAGTTCTTGGATGAAAATATTTGTGTTGTACTTTTAACTGAGAACTTGATTCTGGTTTGTGCCAACAAGTGCTCTCCGTTTGTTTTGCCTCTTTAAATGTTACTTTCCTCTGCCTTTTCAAACTGTGATGACAGGTGTTCCATTATGTTTATTTTAAGTTTATTTCTCTTAGAGTGTGAATATAGAGAAGCTGCAGGGGACATCTATCAACATATCTACTGAAGATGGACTGCTGAAAACTAAGTATCTCTATGCAGAATCGTCATCTCTGTCTTCAGTAGCTGGTGATATTCTGCTGGGAAGTATTCATGGTGAGAAGGTCATGGTGTCACATGGTTAGGGAAATAGTGTCACAAATTTTGCTACTGTGGAGGTATTCATAATGTTCACAGTAACAAATGGACTAATGCTGTGGACTGTGATCAAATCACCTGTGCACAGTATACGAAAAAACCAGTTCTATATTTGTTAGAGACTGAATTGATAAGGATTAACTTACCATATTGGCATACTGTATTTATTTTTTAAAAATATTATAAGCACACTTGCGAAATAGCAGAAAGTATATATTATAGGAAGGAAACATCACACATGCTAAGGATGTCGAAGTATTTTAAAATACAGCAACAGAAATTATACTAAAAGTGGTAAAGAGACTTCCTTTGCCCTCTCTCCATCCTTTTTCTTTATAGGAGGAATAACTCTTGCAGCATCTGTTAAGAACTGTGGTGGAACTCAGTCGTATTTAGAATTTTTAAGCAGAAATCGTCTGTGTGCTGGCACCCTATGCTAACAGGGGGGACAGCTTCTGTTACAGTTGCAGGGGGAGAAACATTCTCTAACCCAGCCACCCGTGAGTCACGGAATGTTAGGAGTTGGATATCCTTCACTTAGAAATAAAACTAGTTAATTTGAGTGTCTTTTGTATAAGCAGCAGAGACTGGAATCTCTTGGGGTGTTCTAATTTAAAAAATTTCCCACAGAATTCTGACTGTGCTGTAATGTGTTTGTGGTGATTTAATATTGGGTAAAACAAAGTGGAGGATGTATGAAGAATGAAAACTGCTCTGGTCAGTCCAGATTGCCAGCTAGCTGTATGTCTTAAACAATTTGCTGCAATTTGTTAGCAATTCTTTGTTGTCATCTTGCTTGAGAAATGACTCTTGTTTCTGCCTTAAATGAGTAATTCCTCAGTCCACTTACAGTAAATTTAAGAATGGTTTATAAACCTGTTAGGTAAAGTTCACTTCATCGTGCATAGGCACAAGTAAGATTTTTGGTTTGGTTTTGTTTGTTGGGTTTTTTTCCTCTTCTTGCTGTATTTTTCTAACATGTAGACTGTATTGTTGCTGGTACTTCTGATAAGTTGATTTGCTTTGTAATTTGGTTGTGGGTTGTGTTTTTCCCCCTAACTTCAAATGAACTTCAAAATGATGCTGTGGATGATCAGCTTGTGAGCGTGTTCGTGCCTCTTTGTATATCCAGATTTTTTTTTTCTTGGTGCAAAACTGAAATAAATGCTGTAGTCAGTGACTTACTTCCTTAGTAATGCCTTACTGTTGTTTAGCTGAAGAACAATGTGAAAAAAAAATAGAACTGTATCCAAATTATACAGACATTTATTTCTTGCATTACCTCAGGTTTATTTTCATGAGCTCTCTACGAAATGGGTCTGGAACAGCTGATGTTATTTTAGCTGTTTTTTTAAAAACAATTGCACATTAACATTTGCTTGGTTCTTATTGTCTGGGTTTTTTTCAGAAAAATATTTTCTGAAAAATATCATGCTGCTCAGTCACGGTAATAAGAGCAAAGACTTTTAAAGTCTTAAATTACTATATTGCATATGTATACACACACACAAATATTAGTGGAAAAGATAAACTCCTGTTATAATTTTATGTTGGAAAAAAGTTGAACTCTTTCACATCTAGTCTTTGCTCATGAGGTGGCTCAATTTTAGTAGTAATTTTGTTTGGAAACACTTGGGCAGATTGTTTGTAGGGCAATTAAGCCCACTGTTCCCTGTAGCTGACAGTATGCTGATATGGTTGGCATGGAATCAGCACATCTGTGCACGAAGCTGAGCCAGACTTCATTGCTTTTGCACTGGGAACTTTGAAGTCAGGGCAACACAAACTTTACAAACCTGCAACTCCAACGCTGTCAGGGCCCAAGCTTTCTTAATTGCTCCTTTGCATGCTTCATATTTTATTGGCAAATGAATAATGCATTATGTTGAAACTAGTTTTGAGTCATTTTCATTAGTTTCTGTAACAGGCAGTAGGGATGTCAGGTGCCACTGAGCTTTTGCTTTGACACTTGAAAAACAAATGGGTAACAGCTCTGAGACTTAGAAATGTGCTCCCCTCTCCATGGGCAATAACAGTATAGTGAAACCTCTCCTCAGAGGGGCATGTAGGAGAAAAAGGAACCCTCTCTTTGCAACTGTGCCAAAGTCTTGGGCCGAGTTGCATTAATTGGTAGTTTATTATATCCACAAAATAGTTGTAATTTGGAAAGCAATTTTGATGTCTGGTCCAAACTAATGCTGATAGTGAGCTCAAATAGAGCAAACTTGCTCATGGCCTTGTCTGGTTGAGCTTTTGGTATTCTGTACAACAGAGATTGTGTGACCTTTCCGAGTAAGGAAAAAATTATTCTTCTGGTGAGGAAAAAAACTTTCCTTTTATTCCCCTCTCCTCTTTATCTTCCCACCCTCTAGCTGTTTGAGTATCTGTAGTGTGCTCTGGACTCCTAATCTTCTCGATGCCCTACTCTGGCCTCGCTCCAGTACATCAATGCCTTTCTTAACTGGGAAGCCTAACATTTGACACAACATTCTAAATGCAGTTTCACAAAAGCACTTTACCTGCTGGCCATATTCTTAATCATACAGTTCAGTATGCAGTTGACATTCTTTACTGACTCATACTGAAGTAGGTGTCCACCAAATTTCTGCCAGCTTTTAGACTGTGGTATAGATGGCTTTTCTGTTATTGGGTGCATCTGTCCTCGTTACAGATTCTCTTGGTGCCACAGGTGAAGTGGAAGAGTATGTATTTTTAAGGTTTCAAGCTAAAACAGCAGTAGTGCAAGTTCAGGAGGACACCATTCTACATTTTGTGCCTTATACAGTTTTGCGTTGGATGTTCTCCGGTTTATTTAAGACCCTCAGATCTCACTGAAGCTGATGAAGAGCATTGGCAAAGGGTTCTCATGCACATAAGTTTGGAGGGAAGAGGTAATGTTCAGTGAGTCCAGGAAATAGCCTTTGAGGATAAAGTAAATAATTCTCTCTGTTGGGGGAAAATGTATATGTATGCATATAAACATTGTGCTTTAGCCTCACAGTGCCTCTGCTTTTTTCTCCCTCATATCCAGTCTGTGTCTTTAAGCTTTACTCAGAGTGCTTTTCTTGTCTGGAATCACTTCATTGTTACCCACACATGTTAAGATTTTTTGTTTGTGCTGCAGTACTGTTCAAGCAATGTAACTGGTTTATGCTGTTTGGCTTTTATATGCATTGCATCAGATAAACTACTACAACTATAATGGCCTTGTATAGGATCATGGTACTTTAGCCTTTGTTATGATTTCAGAAGCCAGTTAAATAATATGGTTTTAACATATTCTTCCACTTTTCTGAATAGGTAACACCAGCCTTCAGACCAAAACAGGGAGTATCACAGTAGGTAGGTTCTGCCTTCTCTGAGATAACCCTTTTTTCACTCTTGCCTTCTCTTTTCTCTTCTAAAGCTGAATATTCACATGGGAAAGTAAAAAGGAGGTGATTCCTCTCAAAGGTTTCTGCCCTCTCTTCTTTTCAGGACTAGCACTAATAGCTGTGCTGCTGATGGAGACCATTTCCAAACTCAGCTGTCAGGCTTTTGCAGCTGGGCCAGGCACACTGACCACAGTACCCACTGGGCTTTGCACAAGTTTGACTGAGTCTAGGTGTGATCTTTTAGATTCAGATGTGATAAAAGGATACAAGAAAATGAATCACTTTGCCTTTAACCTGGTTGTCTCTCAGATTTGTTGATATCAATGACTAGCTATATTTACTTTTTATATCACAGTGCATTAATCATTGATGTATTACATATTGAGGGATGGAAGACTCGTGATAATTTAAACAGCATTTCCAAACTATTATGCTAATCATTGTTTTCCCTTCAGAAAACAGCTCATAAATTTTCCAAGGAACTTGAGCTTTTATACAACAGGACCACTCAGAGTTCTCAATTATGATATACATTATATCAGTTGCATTATTCTAGGAAATTACTAGGACCTCTTCTTTGATCAGTTTGTAGTACATCAAGGCAAAAGTGAGAAACTCAGATTGTCGTTATTTCTGTGGCAGAAAATTGAAGTAGCAGAATCACAGACAGCAAGGCCCAGTGTCTTTTGAATGTACATTGAAGGATTTCCCCTTCTGTAAAGAAACACGGTTGCAGGTCCAAATCTCAGTGACTTCTGCTAGTGGTGGTAACTCGCTGCTCATTGTTCAGGGACAAGCTGTACTGTTACAACTCTCCTGTTTCTAAGTGATCTATAGTAACACTCCTGGAAAATGAATGCAGTACACATTCTTATGAGTTAGTCATTAAACCACAGATTAAATTAAGCTAGCTGGTCTGTTTTTCCTTTTGTAAAATAAACCCATAGAATATGGAGAGTGTTTAAATGAAGGTTTCTTAACACAGGAGGTAGTTTTTTCCATCAACACATGATTTTCTTTAAATAGCCAGGTTCAGCTTAAACACATCTTACAGTTGAATGAATAAACTTTATTTTTCAGATTTCAGTTCTGAAAGTCCTAGTTAGACTTACTCTTTTCCTAAAGAACATTAAGCATCCTTTAGATTTCTGTGGATTTTTCCAAAGGTAAATAACTTTAAAGCTATTTTAGTTATATATATTAAGTGATTTAAGGTCTAAGCCCAGTGGCTCAAGTCTAAAAGCTTGAGAAAGAAAATGCTTAGTTTTAAGTGAAAAGGTTTTGTGTATGAGAAATTTACACTATGAAATACTTTTAGGTTGCCAGAGACCTGACAGGGATTTGCTGGTAGAAATAGGAAGAACAATTCAGATCTTCCAGCTTCCCTGGCTGGGTTTTCATAGGCATGTAGTTAGTTATTTCACATTACAAAATTTTTATAGTTAACTGAAAAAATACACTTATGCATAGATTTTGTGGATGTATCCATAGCCTTTGAGACATTTGTTGACAAGTCAAATTAAAACGTAGTTGAGAATGCTGGATTTTTCTTTTCCAAAGTATTTTTGGGAAAATATAAGCTACTTTATTTACAATTTCTTACTCTTTTGTAATTCTTTATTAAAACAGGAAATTAATGCTGTTGTCTCTCTCTTCCTTTCATTATCTGCTTTTCAAATTATTTACATAATGGGGGATATGTTTTTTTAAAAATGTTGGTATTGTTTGTGTAAATCTTTTTTTATTTTTCGAAGACTCTACCCAAAATTGTCTGAATTTAAGCATCTGGCACATGGCAGTGTTTCACACTGACATTGTTAAAATATGAAAGTAGGGATTCTTTTTTCCAATACTGTGAGCTTGTTAGTCACAAAGAAACTATTTTCCAATGCTATACTGGAAGCTTTCCACTTCTAACAAATGTTCTATGGGTTTTGAATGGGTTATGATTTAAAACAACCAGATCTATTTCTACTTCTAGTTTTAAGTTACTACTTAAAATAGTCATTAGAAATCTAAATAACATTACAAAAAGTAATAGAGTGCTTTGGTTTTAGAACTAATTTAATAGTTTAAATTTTTATTTAGTAAACTCATAGGAAGTCTCAGGTTGGAAGAGACCTCAGGAAGTTGCAGAATCACAGAATGCTTGAAGTTGGAAGGAACTTCTGGAGGTCATCTTGTCCAGTCCTCTTGCTCAAACAGTCACTAGCCTCCACCCTCCTGCTCCTCCTCCAGCTCAAAGCTATGCCAACTGTAAGGTTGCTCAGGGCTTTATCCTGTGGTCTTGAAAACCTGCAGGTGTGCAGGATGTACAGCCTCTCTGGGCAAACTGTTCCACTGTTTGACTGTCCTTAGGGTGAAAAAGATTTCCCTTCTATCCAGGCTAAAACTCTTTTGCTTCAGTTTACATCTGTTGTCTTACTGTGCTTTTATCATGCACCACTCTGGCTTTGTCATATTGATCACCTCCTTGCAGATGCTAGGGCACTGCTGCCAGGTCCTAAAGTGGTCTGTTCTGCAGGCTGAGCAAGCCCTTGTCCCTCAGCTTCTTCTGTCTTTGGTGCTTCTCTGCTGAATTCACTCCAGTTTATTGATGTCTTCTGTCTCTTGGGACCCCAGCATTGGATGTTGTATCCTAGGTGTGGTCTAATTAAGTGCTGAGTAGGCATAGATAATCAACTTAAAAGAATAAACTACTTTGGTACATGTTCTATTAGCAATAAACCATTTTGGTGATGTTACATAATGTATGTTTTATAACATCCGACATCATAATGCTGTAGATTCTGGGTGTTGTTGCAGTACTACTTAAGTTTATATTGTATTTGGAGTAATAGTTTATTTATCAACTCTTGGTAAGATGTATATGTTATATATGTACAATGTATATATTGCCAAGTTGTGAATACCTATTTGTTTGTAGGATAAAAATGAACTCCACCACACATTTCATCCACAAACAGGTGCTTCTGTTCCAATATAGAGCTAACCAGCCTATGTTCCAGACTGTAGAAATATCCCTAGACATCCAAGTATGATCCAATTGTAATAACTTCTAACAGATTTTCCTGCAGATGTGATGTCTGAAATTCTTTCATAGGATGCCACAAGTAGAAAAATAATGTATTTTTTTAAAAAATGGTTTCCTTCCCTCGCTAGTTTGGGTGCACTAATGGTACCGAATCAAAAGCTATCTCATCTTCCTAAGTACTCTTGCTATTCTTTAGTGTACATTAAGTATTCTAAGAAATGCAGTACCCTAAAAATATCAGGCTTATTCATTATATTTCAAACATATATTTCCCACTTATGCCAAAGTTAATCTACAGAAAATTGTCTAATGAAGGTTTAATCCATGGATCTAAATAAAGGGAACAAATCTGAAAGTCTGAATCTATACTTCTGAATTCATAGGTAGGCTTAGAAATATCCTTCTTGGAAAGAAAAAACTATGGTATATAAGAACTGCATGTCTCATGCATATTAAAATACAGGAATGTCTAGTGTTGTAGAATGTTGTTTATTCAGTCTGTAAGGCAAAACCCGAAGTGCTTTTCCTGTTGGAATAAAATACTATTATCAACTTAAGAAATCACTTTTTAGTTAAAGAGGCTTTTTCCTTTGTAGTCAGCATAAGCATATTGAAATAAGACATACATTGTCTTACTGCTTTACAGGCTTTATAAGCTGTGAAGTTTTAAACTGAAAATGAAACCCTGTTGTTAAGAATGTTATTTTTTATCTGTCAAAAAAGTAAGTTTTAAAGCACTTGGCATAGAAAAGAAAGCAATGCTTAAAGAATGTGTCTAGACTTCACTGAATGGTTGATGTTGGAACAGACCTCTGGAGGTCATCTGGTCCAATCCCCCTGCTCAAGCAGGGTCACCTAGAGTGAGTTTTCCCTTTTTTTTCCCCCCCTCATTTGTTTATAGGACACACAACATAAGCAACATCTTTCATAGACTTTGCAGAAGTTGTTTGCGTGGGGTAGCTTTCCTGGATAAAGTTCTCCCTGTGCAGAGTCTCAGCAAATAAACTCTTTTGGGAGCTAAAATAGGTCTTGGTGAACAAATTTTATGCTTCTTCATACAGAGAGATTCGTCTTTGTAGAAAGACGGGAGTGATATTAAGGCCTTGTAGATGCTACAAGTCCAGTACCAACTGCAGGGCCTTGGGACCAGTGTATGCTGCAATTCTGGACTGGAGAGATAAGTTTTGTTCAGAAACCTATTTTTCTTAAGAGAATTCTGACATTCAGTAAATAAACATACCTCTCAAAAACTGACAAATTCAGTTCAAAGATTCTAGAAAATTTCAGGTTCTTTTACTTTTTTTTTAGATTCATCAGATGGAAGTCTGAAAGCTTCTACACATCATGGGGCAATAGATGTTTATGTCAGTCAATTAAGAAAAGTGGATCTGAAATCCCATAAAGGTTAGCAAACTAAAATATTTTTTGTGGAAACTTTGGGAACTTAATGATGTAGAAGAGGAGGGGGTAAGGGGTTTTTTTGTCTGCTTTAGCTATCTGCAAAAAAAGTAGTTTGTGACATTCTTTTTTACCTTATTATTAGAAGATGTATAGAAATGCACTACAGTAAACTGTGAGGGGCGATGATACTTAAAATGGGTTACAGAAGTTCTGTATTTTTCAGTACTTCCTTTTTTTTATTGCTAATGTACCCAGCAGAATTCTACAGAGTTGACTTGAACACAGTATACACCATGATGCTGACGTGTGTGCAGAGTGACAACTGACACACATTCAGATTTCTTTTTCCTGTCTTTTATGGGTGAAATGTTCTCTCATAGAAATTGGAAGGCAGAAAAAAAAAGATTAGAGGGCCTTACACTGCCATTCTTTCATTTTTCTCCTGATTACTCACTGGAATTTCACTTCTTAGTTAAAAGTTGACTCCTAAGTTAGATTCATAGTTTTGCCATTCAGGCAGTATGATACTGTAAATGACAAAGCTCTGGCTCTGAATACACCTTGTTGGTCCTAGTTTTGCTAAAAAAAAATAAAACAGACCCAAACACTGCAGCATTTTTATATATCATGTCAGGGACTTCAGGTGCTTTAAATTAACGTGATATTTGGTACCCTTCTCTTGAGTGTGAGGCAGTGCTCGTGCCCTGTTAAAAACTAGCATTTGCTCAGAATGGGACTAATAAAGGTAATCCATTGAAATGGCTTGTGTGCCATAGCAGCTGCACAAGCTATTCTGGTTCCATTGGTGCAAAGACATTTATATTATTTCTTAGTTACCTTTTGAATCAGTAATAAGTTAACGTCTCCTTAAATTACCAGCAAAGAGGGATGTATTTAATAAAAACTGATTGTTTTCAAAACACTGCCTGACATCTCTTTGGCAGCACAGTTTAGTAAGGACAAAGTTGATGAAGTTGTGTTTTTGTTGATCCTGTAAGTTCCGAGTAACTGCTGACAGCTGCAGTGTAGAAAATGTAGAGTTCATGATAAATCAGCTGCATGTGTGTTGGGTTTTATGAGTCACATCACTGAGCAACTCTCCCGGGAGTACTCAAAGATGAAGAATTTTTCTGTTTCTTACCCTAAGGTTTTCATGTATCCAGCAAAATTTAGGCCTAAACTAAACTGACCATTATTTGTTTTCAGGACTGTCCCTGGCAGGTGATTCTGCCGAATTTAAATTGCATAGACAGGGTTGCTTTCTGATTATGTGTGTTCTGGTTATGATAAATGAAGATATTTATCTTTTTAGAGAGGAAAAAAAAAAAGGTTCCTCTTTTTAAATGTTCTTCTAAAAACCCCAAAACTAACAAAACGATTTTACTTAACTTAGCTAAGTAATTGCCTGGTTTGTTCCTTGATTTCAATGTTAAACTAACTAGTTTTCATTTACACTTGCCCCAGGTTCAATTACAGTCAAGGTACCTGCCTCTCTCAAAGCCTATTTAGAATTGTCTGGTAGAAAAGTGGATGTGAGCTCAGAGATCCAGTTGAAAGAAACACAAAGTGCCTCCAAAGAGGATCACGTAACTATAACTGGTAAGGCTTACTAATCTTGGCTTCCAATAAATGTCTGTCTGGCCTTAATCAAAGGCATCTACATTTCTCTATGAGTTCATTGCTCTTGGCTTCTTGTTTTGTCTGCTTTTGTTTGCTTGTGCCATTGTACTTCCTATGTTACTGATAATTTTTTCATTTTGTTTGGTAAATGACTTGTGAATGTAAACAACTGCTTCTCTAACAAAAGTCTTAGAGCCAAATTCATCCTCAGCATTATTCTAGTGAATTTGGGGGGGATAATCCAGTGCTGAATTTGACCCATTGCTTTGTTGGCTTAGACAGTCATGTTTAATAAATTGCTGGGGAATGTCTATTAAGAATATAATGAAAAGTTTTCTCTCTCTGTTGGGTGGGAGGGGAAAATAAAAGGCTTTTGTGGCATATATTTATAAATGTACAGTATAAATGTTAAGCAGTGCAGGACAGGCTGAGAAATGGGGTGTGGGACACAGCAAGAAGAGCAGAAGCTGGAGTATGAAGGAAGAGAGAGTACCAGAAAAGTGCCTGCAATTACTTGAAGCATTTTTCTAATGTATTTAAAATTGAGCTCGGGTGCCCCAAGTCTTGCTATTTCCTGCTTTATAAAACAGAAGTATAGTTAATTGTTAGGGTGTGTATTTCTCTTCTCCTCCTCTCTGGATATGTCTATCTAGAAGCTAAGGCTGTTGTTGTTACCCATTACTTAATTTACTCAAGAGGAAACTTTAATTTAATGTGTGTGAAGGCTCCAGCTTTGTTTTCAAACGTGTTATGTCAGTATGACCTGATATGATAGCAGCTTGAGCGAGGCTTTGAGTTTTTCTTTGCTTTTAAACCTAAGAAGGCATGCACAGAACTTCTTCTCTTCCCCCTTGTAAAATAACAATCTCAAATCCAGGAAATGTTAGAAGTGCAGGTACATGATTTGAATGTGTAGCCTTCTTGTTTGAAATAGTACTCTTGAAATATATAGGCATATCTCTTCCTGCCTTGAACAGCAACGAGCATTTAAACTTACTAGTGGTTATTAAATACTATTTCATTAAAAAACATAGTTAGAAGTTCTCAAGCTAGAAACCTATGGAAGGACCCCAGATTTTAGCAAGGCTCCGTGCAGTGAGTCACCTCAAAACAACAGCTCTAAGCTTGTGGGAGAGTCTTGCAATCATTCAGAGACTTGCTTTGGATCTCTGTAGCTGATAATGTCAGTATCCAAAACTAATTGTCTGGAATATGCCCCTTACCTTCCCCTCCAAAACCCCACTCTTTTATTTAGTTGTTTACTTATTAAAAAAAACAAAACAAACATGTCATTCTTCCATCTCTGGGTGGTGCCAGGGACTCATCTGATTCCAGATCTTTCTCCATCCCTGGCCCCAGTTCTAGTACCAAGTTCATATCCAGCGGCAACCTTTGACCTGATGCCTTGGTGCTGTGATGGTTTGGACCTGGCTCCCTGCCAAATGCCCAAACTCACAGTGAAAGCCTTCCCTCCCTTTCCCTCTCAGAGTTTTAGAGAAACTACAAGAGAAACTAAAGAGCCGAAACAACCCGAATTATATCAAAAGTATATATATTTACATATATAGCAGTTATATACAATTAAAATACTATGTACACAGTAGGGGAAGCCCCCCAAAGGGAGAGGGAAAAGGGAAAAAAGGGGGGAAAAGGGAAACTAAAACAGGTATGTACACTTGAAACCCAGGATAGAACTAATAAAAACAAAATCTAACAACTCTCCTTAGGACAGCAGAGTCTCACTGACCGATGCCAGCAACAGCTGCCTCTTAAGGCCTACAAGGCTTGCAAGGCTTGACTCCTCCACATGGGTGAGACCGATAGCAGAGAACCTGCGTCCTTGGATCCACCGGAAGGGAAGAGAGAACGAGGGCCTCTCCCCCTCTGCATTTATACCCCCAGTTACGTAAAAATCGTATGGAATACTGGGAAACATGATCACTTCCCTGGTTACAAGCTGGTTACCAGGAAAAGGCCTCGGTCAAACCATTACAGGTGCTGAGTGGGCATTCAACTATGGCAGTCACTCCATCTGGTTTTCAGCACTTGCATGAGTTTCATTGGTAAAGGTCCTACAGTGTCACAGATGCTTCTCAGAGGCCATGGATATTTGTCTTTTTATTGTACGTAGAAAGAGTCTTACTTTCTCTAAGTTGGCAAACCAACTTTTTCAGATTTTTCTGTCCTCTTACAAAGAACATACTCTTTGGAAATGATTGTCTTCTCCCAGGTTGAGACATTCTTGCTCCCTATTTCAGTTCCTGTGTGACAACAGTCGCAGCATTCAGCAGGCTTAGTACTAATAGTTTGGTGCTAATCCCACCTCACCTACAGCACTAGAGTTTTGCTCAGCCACAGCAGAAGAGTGTTCCTCTCAGAGCCATGTCTTCTGGTGACTATGCACACAGGTAACAGGGTGCTGTCTTTCGTGTTATGCCTTCCCTCAGATGTCTGTCCTGGGGATGGAGAGTAACTTATTTCTCACTGCTCACAGAATGGCTCCTCACCCAGTAGTACTGGGGGAGCAGTCCATGAGGTTGTGGACTTGCCCTGCAGGATTGCTTCGAAGCCAGTGTTTAAGGAGGGAGCTAACTGCATGATTCTCATACACTGCATACAAGGTCTTACAGATGTGTTTAACGGCTTCTATTATCAGAAATTCTATATTGTTTAAGGTAATTTCTGAGTTTTTAGCAGCACAGGGTTCCAGAGCTAAATACAAACACAGCTAAAGGGGCAGTGAATAATGTGAGGCAGCCAACTTTCCTTTAAAAGGGAAATAACTGAAAGAGCTTGTATTACGGCAGGCTGCTGAAACTTAAGCTTCTTCTGAAACTTAGCAGCTGTCCAAGTGTAGCTGTTCTCCTACTGCAGCTGTCATGGGGCTTTTGCATTCACAGTTACGGTTCTGATCCCAGCAGTAACGCTATCCATGGCTGCATCCGTCCCTGGTTTCTCTGTTCTCAAGGCACTTCTTCAAAACTTTCCTTCTTTCCTAGAAGCAATTCTTATTGACTCTTTGCCACTAGGATTGAGTGGGAAGAGCTTTGTTTTACAGTGTCCTTCTAAACACTTGTCCCTCTGTGAAGCCTTGATCTGTAAGCAGTATCTTATAAAAACAAAGACAGACCCGGGTTGTATCTGGAAAAGATTACATTCCTTCAAGTCAAACAGAAAGTTCATCCAACTTTTTATAAAACACATTAGATGAGATCCTATCCTACAGATTTTTATTGGTTTCAGCTTGCATTTAACTCAAGCTGTTTCACAGCCTTTCTGAGATATACCACAGTCTAACACCACCAGTGAATAATGTTTAAAATATGCTCCTCTTGGTGTGTTTTATGATATGAAAATAGAGCTCTTTTTAACTTTTCCAGTCTCGAGGAAGGCAAGTGAATGAAGAGTCAGTACTTGACCATATAAAGTTCTGCAAAGGTGTTTTCTGCCATTAGACCCCATGGGGAGGATGGGGGGAAACAAACCAAACCAAAACACTCAAACAAAAAGCCGCTTGGTCTTAAATTGAAAAGATGGCCACACAGCATACCAATGCATGTATCTTTTCCTAAGCTTATGATGTTGTCTTGACTGGTGAGTTTTGAAATGAATTTTTTCCCCCCCTCATTCTGAATCTAGCTTGGTTTTCATGATTTAATCATGCTAGCAAAGTCATCCTCAAAATCCAGTTTATCCAGAGCATATGCTCCCACAGTATTCAGACTGCAGGCAGTGAGTACAGTTAAGACCAAAAGATCAAAAGGTCTCCATCCAAACCTTGTTGCTTGATTAGCATCTTACACACAAAGCTATTTAAATATCTTAAGCTTGATTTGAACCTGCTACTGGCAATAGGCTTAATAATCTTCAAATAGTTTGAAGTTCTTCATCCCCAGGGAATGTAACTTGACACTCACTTTCCTGCAGGCAGTTAGATATTTTTTACATTCCCTTCACAGGCAAATCTCCAAAAGAAGCATAAGTAACAAAACATTTTTCTAAGTTCACATAGCAAATGCAAAATGAGAAGCAGAGCTCAGACAACTGAGCTTTAAAGCACCTTTGTTAATTTGTTTCTGTGTTTATTCAAAACTTTTCCTAAACTTTTTAGCAAAAGAGTAGCAAGGTGTAACCAGTGCATGAAACTTCTTTGACAGGGCTGATGCTGTGCTTCAGTGTTTATTCCTTGTACAGAAGTACAAGCAATAGTGACAACATGAGAGGGGGAACTAGGACCAAGCAGTCCAATATGCATTTTTTGAAAGTATATATCTGCTCCGTTTATTGTGTCCTCCCTCTCTCCTTAGGAGAAACACCTCATTTTCAGTGCTGTACAACTCTGTTAAGAGACCAGCTGAAATTTTCCTGTACACTTCTTTGCTGGTTCATGTTTTTTTGACACCTGGAGGTTATTTCCTGTTTAAAATTCAGGCTGATCTAATGTTTCAAGGGCTACCTCTACTTAAAAGACATATTTTGTTTTCATTTCTGTTCTGCTTTCTCTGATAACAAGAGTATTGCAAACTGATGATTCAGGAAAGCTTTCTGAGAACTTGAAGTTTCAGATTTTAACAAGTTTCATGTACAACACATTTATCTGACTTCGTGATGATCATCAAATATGTAATTACATGGGGATTAGAACCGATTAGGAATGATACTGAGAATGTGATTGAGACTGCTACCACCTGGAGCAATCAGTAGTGCAGAAATTGTACTAGGACATCTCCATGAAGATCCTTGAAGACATGTTGTAATTTGGTAACAAAGGCCACTGAAATACCTCTTCATTCGGATGGAGAACTACGTCAGTGTTGGACTGCTCTGAAAATCCCATACCTCTAAATAGGACCTCAGCCTGCTGGTGACTGATGTGGGTTTGGCCTGCAACCTTAAATTAATCCCACTTAGAAGTACCAAAGCATTGAAGTGCTTTTGAAAAGTTCTGGCACATGAGCTGGGTTGTGGAAAGCAATGCAGTGATGTCACTTGGAGTTTCGCCACTGTTTTTGACTTGGCCAAAGTTTAATTTCAGCTGTGTTACAAGTCAGAGCAGAGCATGTTTGCAGAGTTGCTTCAGAATCTGCTTCCCTGCCATCCCTCATGCTATTCCAGGCTCAGATTAGTTCTAAACTTAGAATTCACTCAATCATACAAATGCTAAAGCAATAAGAAAAGATACTTTGTAAAGATAAACCCAAAGTGAAGGCTATTCTGGTGATAAAGGCACTGATTTGGGACTTAAAAGATCCCAGTTTAGTTCCCAATTCGGTCATAAATTTTCTGTATAAATTTGGAAGGTAACTTACTGTCTCTTGCCCTCAGTTTCTTAAGTGTAAAATGAGGGTAAGCTGAACATTCTCCTTTGTCTATTATACAGTGATCTTTTCAGAGCATGACCATGTATACTAAGTTTGTGAAGAAGACAGACATGTCATGGGGGAGTTTTAAGCTATTATTATAAGAAAGCAGTAATAGCAACATGTCTGCTCATCTGGAATATCAGGTCTTACCCATGTCTCTGTGCTTACAATAATGATAAAAACTTTTCAAATTATTTACTCAGATTAATGTCTGATGTAGATGTAAGCATTGGGATAGCATGGCAAAGTTTTGGTAGCAAGGGGGCCTGCAGGGGTGCTTTCTGTGGGAAGCTGCTAGAAGCTTTCCCAATGCCTGATGGAGCCAATGCCAGCCTGCTCCAAGATGGACCTGTTGCTGGCTGAGGCTAAACCTATTCAGTGGTGGTGCTGGTAGCACCTCTGGGCTACCATATTTAAGAAAGGGGGAGTGTGGAGGGAGGGGAAAGGAAGCTTCAGTGAGAGGAGTGAGAGTTTGTGAGAGACACAACTCTGCCAGACACCAACATCAGTGAAGAAGGAAGGAGAAGAGGTGCTCTGGGCACTTGAGCAAAGATTCCCCTGCATCCTGTGGTGAAGACCATGGTGAGGCAGGCTGGCCTCCTGCAGCCCACGGAGGTTAACAGCGGAGCAGGTATCCACCAGCAGCCTGTGGAGGACCCCATGCGAGAGCAGGCGGATGTGCCCAAAGGAGGCTGTGACCCCATGGGAAGCCTGTGCTGGGGCAGGTTCCTGGCAGGACCTGTGGAGAAAGGAGCCTGTGCTGGAATAGGTTTGCTGGCAGGACTTGACTCCACAGGGGACCCCTACTGAAGTAGTCTGTTGCTGAAGGACTGAACTTCATGGAAGGGAGTTATGCTAGAGCAATTAATAAAGAACAGCAACCTGTGGAAAGGACTCACATTGGAGAAGTTCATGGAGGACTGTCTCCCGTGGGAGGGACCCCACACTGGAGCAGGGGAAGAGTGTGAGGAGTCCTCCCCCCAGGAAGGAAGGAGTAGCACAAACAACATGTGATGAGCTAATGGCAATCTCCATTCCCCATCTTCCTGCGCTGCTCAGAGGGAGGAGGCAGAGAAAGCTGGTGAAGTTAAACCTGGGAAAAAGCAAGGGGTGGGAGGAAGGTGTATTTAAGATTTGATTATATTTTTCATTATCCTACTCTGATTAATAAATTAAACTAATTTCCCCAAGTCAAGTCTCTTTTTGCCTGTGAAGATAATTGGTGAGTGATCTCTTCCTGACCTTACCTTGACCCAGGAGCCTTTTGTTGTATTTTTTCTCCTCCATCCAGCTGAGGAAGGGAGTGAGAGAGCAGCTTTGGTGGGTATCTGCTGTCCAACCAGGACAATCTATTTCCTAGCCCATAATAAAAACTACAGTACTACATACTAACAACCACAACTTCATTGTAATAACATATGGGAAATGAGATGATACAGTTTTGTGCATTAAAGAATGAAATGTCAGAAACCCTTGTTAAAAATGCATAAATTCTACCAAATAAAAGTCTTTCCAGGGAACTTGAAGAAAATGGCAAGGTGTAGACATGGTTCCTGTGTGTCAAATTAAACTAACCAGCATTCTCTTTTCCAGGTCACATGAATCAAAGGAATGAAACAGACAAATGGATTAAGGCTGACACACAAAATGGCAAAGTGTGTCTTAAAAGCCAAAGCTGGATCCAGTCTGTCAAGCTGAAGAGTTCTTAAAGATGAAATAGGCCAAAGAGATTAAATCAAGACATTGTAAAGGAACATTTCTTTAAAATTATGAAACTTTGTTGATGTATATTCTTAATATAAGAGAGAAAATATTAAAATTGAGGACATTGTAACCCAACACTTGCCTGTGACAGTGGCTGGTGCTTAACAGGTCTGGCTTACTTTTAATGCCTTTTAGGAATAACAAGATCTTGCCTACTCAGAATTTGAGTAACTTGAGCCACTTACCCTATTGGTCTAAAAGCTGGTAACTTACAAACAAAAGTTTGGAGTTGTCATTTAAAAATAAAAAAGCATTTTCAACATCTCATATTTGAAAATAGGAAAATTCACTTCCAAGATTAGGTGATCTGCAAGCTACTTTGTATTTTTAAATTAAATGTCTAAGTACTGTGGGAATTCTACTGGTTTATGCAAAGTGCAGAGAATTTTCTTCAACCAAATTGTTTCATGGATAGGATAAAACCACTTTCACAACTGTAGTTTTTATTTGGTCTTCTCATTTGGTGTTTGACCCCTAAAGCAGTTTCTGCTTGTACTACTTAGGTGAAATGACAGAAGTTGCTCCATATTATCCTCAACCACTTGTTTGTACATAGAAATAAGGACTTTAGCTATCTACCACTACCTGCAAAGAACAGCTTTTAAAATACTCAAAAGTGCAATGGATCTGGCTGATTTCAAGGATGAACCCTCCACATCAACATTCCCCTAAAGGAAAAGCTGCCAAAGAATGGAAGCATTTGCCTAATAAATGAGAACTGTAATCTGTTTATTTGCTCACATTTGTAGGGACTTACTGTCAGCTTTGCATGACAGGACTGTTAGCTCTTTGAGACAGAGGAGGGAGGTGAGGGGAATAATGCCCTGCACAAGGGCATAGATGATTTTTGTGGAGATTTTTGTGTTAATGTAATACAAACACACAGTAAATGGAGCTTTTGAAAGCCTTTCAATACATAGATGTATATGGCATCTAATAAAAGAAGTATTGAAATTTGTGTTCTAAAACTGAAATGTAAGAGTTCTGTCAACTCAGCAGATGGAGAATTGCAAATAAGAGTTCAGTGTGTCGGCTCAGGTTTTAAGTTGTGTATATATGTGTGTGTGCTTTAGATCATAATGGTACACTATGAAATTAACTTCCCCTTTCCCACAGGATACCCCAAGAGGCATAATTGCCCCTGGCTAATGGACTTCAGTAGTCAAGAGCAGCATTTTTACTGTAATTCAGGGTGGTTTAGAGCTCCCCACTCAGTTTGCCGTTATGTGTACTGTCTGTTTAGATGAGATGGGCACTGATATGTATGGCAAATAATATGCATTTTTAATATAAACACTAACATATAAACAGTTAGTAATATTACTAAAAGCCATATATTGCTGTTATTTCTAATTGTTATTATTATATACTTTTAAAAGATACAAAATTAATAAATATATAATGGGTTTACATTTCCTGAGAAACTTCTGTAACTACTGCTCTCTGTGCACTGCTGCAGACAGAGTGAAAGGAGCACCTCTAAATTCACACTGTATTGAAAAATAAAAAGTGTAGTAGATGTTTCACAAAATAACAAGTAAATAAGTTTATTTAACAGTTCCATTATTCCCCCAGAATACAAAGCCTGTCAGCCTCTTTGATTAAGGTGGTGCTTTTTGGGACTGCTGCATCAGCAATTTAAGGGAGAACATAGAGAATATTTCCTCCATGTTCAAAAGAAATCAAAAGCTAAGGCATTCAGATTCAAAACCTTGCTGGAATTAAACATTAGAATTGTTAGTTTCTTGCTTAAAGAAGTTTAAATAACCCATCAGAAGACTTGTCCTACCACTGAGCTACTCTGATCATATTCTTTCCAAGCCAATGAATGTTGAGACCAGCTAGAACTTTAATATACAGGTCAAGAATGAGCTGAAGAAGGACAAATCTCTGAATAATGCCTTGTTCTGCTATAATGAGGAGAAACTTTCTGCTTTTTGCTAGACAAGAGAGATTAGTGGCTTATCAGTAATTAAGATTTGTATGGTAAAGCCCATGTCTGCTTTGGTTTTTTCCATTTTATGAGAAGAAATGTTCATGTAACTGGACAAAACACTTTTCATATCTGTGCTCCTTTTTATTTGATTCTCCTGACTCTGTCAGCTGCCAGCCCACAGTTCAGATCTGCAAATATAGAGTCAGTTCCCTGAGAGTGGAAGTCAGCCTG
Organism: Galbula dea; assembly: GCA_013399015.1. NCBI lineage: Eukaryota > Metazoa > Chordata > Aves > Piciformes > Galbulidae > Galbula > Galbula dea. Next base: position 1,336,626 of record VWZX01003204.1, on the reverse strand, counting down.
AGAGGCTTTTATGAGAATTAGGGCTTTGGGTGCACAAGTGGCTGTTGAGAAGTAGCAAACTGTGCTGAAACCTGCATGTATAGTTGTGTATTAAGGAATGAATAGTCACTACCTGTTCACTGCTCTTCATTGCTCAAGTACTTGATGAGTACCAGCCACGTCAAGTGCAAAGTTCTGTGGGAAGTCAGAGTCTTTATGTCCCAGAGAGGACCTTGATGGCAAACAAACCCCAAACACATGCAGATTTATTTGTTGCTTCCTCTGCATGAGAGTACAAAAACTTCCCATTCCTGAAAGACAAAGACAGCTTAAATCAACATCTGAGAGTTAGCAATGCTGTTTCAGTGCAGCTGTCTTGCTTCGAGGCATACACTTCTGCAAGAAAGATTTGCAAGGTTTTCTTACTAATTCCACAAATGGCCTTTTATTAAAGTATGATTAATTTTAAGAAAAATAACAGTGTTCTTTCCATGCTCTAGTGAAAAACCTTGAAGTGTAGGTGATGTTGCACAGTTTCTTTACCTTTCCTTTTGAAGAATTTGTTTATTCAGGCTGTGATGTGTGGTATTTGGTGAAGGTATGTTACCAACATGATCATATCCAAGCTAGAAAGATGGGTCAACATCCTTATGTTCTTCTCTCTCCAGTTGGGCTATGTGGCTCAAGACAGCTTGTCTGCAAATGAGAGTTAAAATAAATTACAAAAGTACATAAAGAATTTGCAGATGCTGTTTCTTCTACAAAGGACACTGAAAGCTGTTTAATAAGCAAAAGTTCCTCATTTTAACTGAAGCTATCAATATTATAAGAGATGTTGTGGAAATTTAGAAAGGTAATTGGTTAGGCATAGAGTCACAAAATAAATTAGTTGGAAGGGACCTCTGGGGATCGTTTAATCCAGACCTTGCTCTAAATGGATCCAACTAGGCCAGGTGGATCATGGCTTTGCCAGCTGAGTTCTGAATATCTCTAGGGATAAAGATTGCACAGCCTGTCTGGGATCCTATTCAAGTGTTTCACCAGTGTCCTGATTAAAAAAATAGTTTCCTTGTATGTAGTCAGAACTTTACATAAACTACTTGTCCTATATAGCACCTTTGAGAAGAGTATGTCTATGTTTTCTCTTCTATATCCTCTGATCAGAGTTACAGATAGCAGTAACATCTCCTTCCTGAACCCTCTCTTCTTGTGACTGAGCAAACCAATCCTCTCAGCCTCTCTTCATGCATCATGTACTCCAGCCCTTTAAAGGAGAATAATAGCATTGTGTTTTGAAGCAGACACCAAACAAGCTAAATAAGCCAGTTACATCAAAGGTATCACAGTCTCCAGAGTGGCTTTTCATAGCTATACAAGAAGGCTATAGTAACCCTGCAGGTCCCTGTCTCTGTTTTTTTCTTTGAATAGTCTCTGTGGTACCTCCAAGTATTTTTAGCCTTTCCCAGTTCACCTTCTACTTTCTTTTGGGCTAACCTTTTCACTTGTAGTTCTCTTCTGTCCCACCGGTTTTTTAAATGTATTATTTCTGAAAGGAATTAGAAATACACCAGGCAGTGTTACTGAGCATTACTGTTACCTGCATTGGCCCTGAACTTGCCCCAGTGCTGTGTGTTTGCAGCTTCTGTGATAGCTGAACCAGAAGAAAAGTAATTGTTTATCATGTCCAGAAACACCCCTGACCTCTCTTGTCTCCCTTGGCATTTTCTGGCCACCTCCCCTTTGCAGTGTTAGAACAGAAAAACAATGAGCTAGAGCAAAATTACACAGAATAGGAGAAAATCAGGCCTGCTGAGTGAGAGACCCTAAAAAGCAAATCTCTCCTCTCCCCCCCAACTCTTTCCAGGCAGTCAGTCCAGCAACATTTCATTGCCTTCCAAAGCTGAAGAAACTCAACCCACCACTTTCAGTCTTACAAATGTCTCTTTCTTTCCATCACTTCTGCAACTTGGCTGTAGGCCCACTCCTGGCTGCACAGAACATCCCAGCTCCCCCAGCTTCCCCTGCCCTCTCTGAGCCTCTCCCATCACTGGCTCTTGCACTCTAGAAAGCTCCCCCAGGCTGAGTGTACTTGTGCTCACTGGGGAAGAGCCTATCTCCCATCCTCTCCAGGAGATTCAGACTTACCTTGTGTGTCACAGCCACAGCAAGATAGCCTTTCTCCATGCTGGCCAAATTCCTAAGCCATGTAACAGAACATAGTAACTGGAACCTAGACAATAACAGAAAAAAATCCAAATTTAAGTTGACTGTTATCTGCTAGCAGTGCCACTACAGTATATATTTTTTTCCCAACTGACAATGCTGAAGGATGGTTACAAAAGAGGCAGACACACACAACTGTAAAGGTTGCACCACCAGAGTAAGAAGAGGGAAGAGGAGAGGGGTGCAAGAGGGACAAAGTCAATGAAGCAAGGAGGGCTCCTTTTCAACTGTTGCAGGATATTTTTTAAAACCTCTTACCAGTGACAGGCTGGATGAAGCACAGGAGCACAAGGCTCTGTCTGTTTTTACACTGTGCATTGAGGAATGTGTGCACAATTTATATGTGCTATAAGCACTAAGCTGTAAAATAAAAATCAACTCATGGAAGTCCAAATTCCTGTTTTTCATGGAAACTCCAATGTATGGTGTCTGTCTGAAGCATGTATAAGGGGAGCTTTTACTATTTTTCTGGAAACTAGCTCCAGGCATGGGACAGCGTAACAGTTGATTAGTTTGCCAGAAACAGCCATTCATTAATCATCAACACATGGCAAAATAGATTGTTTAAGATATACTGTACTATGACAGAGCCTGTTTATTTATTTATATGGCATCTTACATAAGCACATTGATGAATAGAAGCATTTCAGCAAATAAATATCTTTGGCAAAGCAAATATCTCTTGGTAGAAGTCAGACAAACGTACTGGCCCAAACACCCAGCTTTAGCGGCACTGCAATATCTAATTGAATCCTTGCCCAGAGTTTCAATCCCTTTTATTAAGAGGGAGTAGCTAGGATGTAAAGTCCTGCATGATGATCTGAATCCTGAGCCATTCCAAAATTCAAAAATGTTTGACTAGGTCTATCATAATAAAAAGCAGAGGTTTTGAAAAACACTCTCTGAAGTTACAAAAACTGATCAAGAGGAAACAGTAATGGAAAATTAAAACTTAACCATGGGAGAACTGTTTATAGTGCAAATGCAGGAGAAATGAAGCCAAAGAGGCAAGTGGATGCAGGCAGCTAGCAGGAAAAGCAGAAAGCATCCTGCAAGCATGTTCCAGGTTACAAGAAGTGATAAAGCTACATCAAATCCGAAGTATTCTGAGGTCAATGTCAGCTGCAGTAGTTGTATCATATTATGGTATGTAGTTCAAGTGCACACGATGGCTGAAACATGGCACTTCGGGAGCCTTCATGTCACTGCTGAAGAGTGACTGTCAGTTGGAGACAGTCCTATGGCATTTTTGCTGCTTCTTCAAGTGAAAACTTAGGAGTAAATATTCTTAGTCCTTTACCAAATCATGTGTAGACTCTCTTCATTTCTGGTTACATGTGTGTTGGACTCCCACATCCTTCCTGCCTTGAGACCTGAATATTTGGATAATACCTAAGAAATTCTGCTTTTTCAAGACAACAATTTCTAACCAACAGCAACCATCAGAAAACACAACAACAAAACAAAACCCAAACAAAAAATCACATTGTTCTCCAGGTCAAGTATATTGTAGCTATTGTAGTTTTTGTCCCAGACTCAAATGGCACAGGGCAGGAGTTTCCTGTCATTGAACATATGGTGCAGATGGTTAGAGACTGAGGCTAGGAAAGAAACATCCACCATCAACTACCAGAAAATCAGGCTCAAGAAAGTAAAATCAGCAAAATTTGCCCAGTTCTAAAACTCACAAAAAGGGCAAAGATAACACTGGATGAAGATATGTGTCTCATGGTAGCTTTTTTGTTTTGCAAAGATCTATAACTCTCCAGGGATTTCCCTACAGTAAAAATAACTGGTTGGGAAATTCCTTGGCTGAGTCACAAGACTTTAATCAAGACATTTGGAGAACCCATAGCATATGGGGCTCTGTGGCAGAGGCATAATCCTGGCTCATCCTGCAAAGGCTACAATAATGCAAATGGTTTTCTAAGAAGTCATGTCAGCAGTTTGACTGTGGCTCACCCAACATTAAGTGGAACTCACACAAATTTCTGTTCCTACTTCATCTCACTTCTGCTGGAAGATATATAAGCAACCAGAGCCTGAAAGGAATGACACACTCTTTACTGCTCTAAACAGAGATATGAAGTCACAGAAAAAGCAAGTCAACAACAGTAATACAGGGGTAAAAGAAAATCCCTTGAGAATTGAGAACAACTGTAAATCTGAAAGTTACAAGGAGAAATGTCTTTGAAATATCTTTTTCAGAATGAACAGTGTAGTTCACTTGCAATAATATTTCCAATTACTGCTTTTGCATACCAATCCTTCAGAAGACTTTCTGTATCTAACAAGCATTTAATTCTAAGTAGAGCTTTTAAGAAGGAAGTTGTAAGAAAGCTAAGTCAGAGAGAAGTAAAGAGAATAAAAGTAATGACAGCAGAATTTTTTGTGGTGAGACAGAGGGAAGTAAACCAACGAGAGTTTGGAAAGCATGAAGCACACTGGAAATATCTTTTCAGTTATTAAACATCTGCATTGCTCTTGTGGTCTCTAAAGTGACTATTAAACCCTGGAATGGTTTAGCAGGGAGTTCACTATCTACAGTGATCCTGTTAGAGCTTTCCTGATGTAGATACTCTCTATTTATGATAGTTTTATATATTTCTTACTCTCATAAAATTTGATTTGATTATATACTCAGATATATCAACTATGCTTAAATGTTAGGTGTTTTCCAGTTTCAGTCCCTTTGGCATGTCTGGCCATTGTGCAGTTCTAGGTGCACGGTGTCTAGTCTGTGATGCTCTTTACCCCCATGGTAGGGTGGCAGACATTGAAGCTGCATCTTTGAGACTCACAACTGAAACTCAGCTCAAACAATTTTCAAGAAGTGTTAAGATGGGAGACCCTGGCAATTACAGGCCTGCCAGTCTCACATTAGTGGCTGGTAAAATAATGAATCAGGTTATTCTGGGAGTTACTGATAAACACTTGAGAGGCAATGCAGCCACCAGTCAGAGCCAGGACAGCTTAATGAGGGAAAGTCCTGCTTCACTTAATCCGAACCGTTTAACTTTCCCAACCTCATAGTTTTGCATGTAGCACATATAAGCCTTTAGCCATACCTGCTATCATAAAGTTCTTGCTGTTAGGCTGCACTTACAGTTTAGTTATACCAGTTTTGCATCTCAGTTGTCTGTTACAAATTAGTGTCTCACACAAAGACCTTTTTAATGTATAGCTGATTTTCTTTAGCTCTGAAGCAGAGCTGCTTAGTTTCACCACACACTTCTATTTTTCTAAACTAATATTCATTGCCATTACTTCTGGAAGTCAAATTTGAAAAAAAACCCCAACCCTAAAATGTGAGACCTGGAGTCTTCAAGGTATGTAAGTACTCATTCAAGCTACTTAATTGTTCCATTGACCTCAGCAGGAGCAGTCAAGAGTAATTATACGCATACTTTAATTACCTTGTTCAGTCAGGACCAAAAATCCACAGAAGACACACTAAAGACCTACTACAGATACTTGATTAAAATCAGTGGAGTGGGATGGTGGAAAGGGAAATAAAAGTTTCACTTGCATTAAACAGCCAATCTCATGAGAATCTAAAAGGGACACAGAGGCAAGATTAAGCTGGGACCTTGGGTTGTGGAACAGACAATTAGCACACTATCTTGTGATACAGGCTTCCTGGAATAGAGAGGTAATCTGCCCTTTGCTTATTCCAGATTTAGCTACATGCTCAATATTAAATCCTGTGATAGATTAATTAATAGATTAAACAAATAATAAATAGATTAATATCCCTGTTGAAGTAAAAGGAAGTTGTTGTCTTTGAAGTGATCAGTATCAGATGCATTTAAGAGAAATCTGCATCCATCATACACTCAATCCTATTCCCTTTATAGGACAGAATTACAAAATTCATTGTCCATAGAACTGTGTCTTCAGAACTTTGCTATTTCAAAAGCTGATTCATGTAACCAGAGATTTATTTTCAATTCTTGCTGTATTTTTCATGTGTAAAGTTCTGTTTCCCACAGCAACTTTATTTTTTTTCCTACAAAGTAAAAATTACTTTTGAATCAGGCTCACTCCTCAAGTAAAACTCAGAACTGCACTGCTGAATATTTTATAGTACCAGCATTTGCAAAATGAGTTGTACTTGTCAGAGAATCACAGAGTCACTTGTCCTAGGTATACAGAAACGTGACAGGGAGGCTCTCTGCACCTTCACTGAAGCCAGTGGAATTTGTTTAAAGACAGTTATTTGTCCCAGTAGATGATAAAAGTGATAAGCTTTTCTAATTTTAGAGTAAGCTGCATAGCACATACTAAAACATTCTTAACGGACATGTTATTTCTATATTGATTTTTTCCCCATGTTCTCTTGCTCTGATTTGTTTGTTTGTTTCTATAAATTCTTTTCTAAAAATTCTGTTTTATATATATAGTATGGCTGATGTTGCAGGACATGACTGTCAGACTTATTAACATATATCCTTTGGAACAGGTTCATTCTTACTTTAATCTCCTGACCATTTTTAAACAGTCTGAGTGGAAAATATTTCCTTACTTAGCAGCTGGATCCCCTCAATTTACACTAGAGATTGCCAAAGGATTTGAAAGACCCATTAGTTTTACCATCTGCAGGTGTACCCATCTCATTTTATGGAGTAGCAAGCTGGATTCAAATGGAAAAAAAAGACTTGTAAACTCACGTGTAGGTTTATTTGGAAGAGTCTTGATGTTCTCTTCTGAAAATAGTAGCATATTAGAAGTTAACAGATTGGCTTCAAACTGTTTAAAGAAGAGATACCATCTAGGAACAAAGCATTGGAAAGAGATTACAAGGTCACTGAGTCTACCTTGTACCCATTTGCAGGAACTACAGAATACGACCCAGTTCATTCCCTTATCAAGCGCCACAGTAACATTCCTTATGACTTTGCCACCATCTGACTTCTCAGGATGCTGTTTTACAATTCACTGCTCTAATAATTAGAAACTCCCACAGTTTCATACCTATGTGTACTTACTGCCTTTTACAGGGTGGTTCTGATTTGGTTTGTTTTCCTGCGTTAGTGTATAACGTGCAGTGAAGAGCATGGCAGAGAAGACTGATTGCAACACTACCTAACTTCAACTACTTTGGGAAGCTCTCCCTGCACAATTTTTATTATCACTGTTATTATGGAAAAAAATACCTTAATATCCATCTATAAGCAAAGGACATTGGAGATTGAGAGCTGTGTGTATGATAATTAATGGTGTACAGTTGGGATCTGTAAGATAAGAGTATTTGCAGGAATTATCAGTAAAAGCCCATTTCTCTTCACCATTCCCTAGACATCAACCCCTAGAGAGACAAACTTTTACCTGACACAGCACAGACATCTTTTTGTTGTTACTGAAACCAAATGCTCTCAAGAGCCAAGTCTCAGAACTTAAAACTTATGGCAAGTCATCTAAACTTAAGCTCTGATTTCTAGATTAGTGGAGTACATTGTAGAATTGTGACAAAACACAGATGCCATCAGGTCAAGTTTCTGAATGAAACAGTTTAAGTGCTTCTTTGCAATTGCAATCCCAAAACTATTGGTCCATTTCTTACACATACCTTTGAGCAACCTGCTGTTGACAGATGTTAGCCCGTGGCAGCGAAATGCCATTGTTTTCATAGCTTCATCCCTCAGCTGAGGGCAGTTAGAGACATGACAGTGTTCCAGGTATTTTGTGCACTTGCAGAATTCCTGGAAGAGCAACAAACCAAGCAGTCATTCTTAGGTGACATGCCTACTCTATTTTTCTCAATATATGATATATTTATCTCAATCCTTTGATCCACTTCAGGCACTTCAGTTTTCTAGGTACCCTTTATTGCTAGTGAGGTCATTCAGCCATTGGCTGGGAATGTCACTAGACAAAGAGATGTATAAAGAGGCTATTTTCCATTGCTTAACATATTATAGTGTGCTCATTAGACTAATATTCATCTATGTTCCACTGTATATGTTAAAATATGTTGAATTTAGGTTCTTTAACCTAAAGATTAGTGGCTGAAAAGAACCAGCCTCAAATACATTTATTCCTCTACTCTCTGCAAATGCCCATTTTTGTCTATATTAACTTTTACCCTTTTCTTGCACAAATGAACAAGCACCTCTGTAAATTACATTATTTTCTTGTGAAGGAATGGATAAGACTCTCAGGACTATCACTCAGGAGTTCTGGGTTCTGAAGTGCAATGTAATTCCTGCTGTGATACCCGTTGACTACAATTTCTATTCTCATTTTTAGAGTGAATAAGCACTTGCAGATCCTACTGACTTCCATTCCAGCACCTTTGTAAATCAACTACTAGCTTTTTCTTACACCCTGTAAAACAGATCATTTTGTAAAATAACAGACCAAACCATGCAGTGACCTTTCTCAGTTTATAAAATGAAGTGGAGATAACTTCACACATTATGAAGCTGCAAAAGCTGTTTGCAAAACATTTTGGTGACCTGCAGGTGGCAAGGGATAAATAGTTGTAAGGTGTTATTATTATTTTCTTGCCAGTTAGAGCTTTATGGCTACAGCTGTGCTACAAGACAACATTTGAAACGGTGCAGTCATGCTTGTAGGTGCACAAACCACCCCCACATTCAAGACAATAGGGAAGCAAACACTTTGGTAAATTCCTGGTTTAGGAGTGCAAAAGGATCCAATGATGCTTTGTGATTTTTACTGCTTCTACACTAGGAAACAGGACCATGTTCTGATCCTAAACTCATTAATCTGAAGGAGAGTTTAACGTTGATTTTGTAAAATGGATTTTGATAGTCACAGCAGAATGTCTCTGTGCTTCATATCAAAAAGTAAACTTTACTGGAAAACAAAGTTATTACTTTATTCCATATGGTTAATAAATTATCTACAATTAGGCAGGGAATAGCAATGCACAGACAGGAAATAGCATCTTGAAAAAATAAAGCCCATATAAATAGTGTCTGGAATCCAGATGTGGACACTATCATGATAATGCAGGAAGAGTGTGGCTGGAGTTTAAATTTTGCAAATTCCTGAAACCTCACAGGCTGAACAAGATAAAAAAAAGGAACAATGAGATTTCCAATCCTGGCTACTTAGGAAAACAAATTTGCATTTTTTCTGAGCAGATGCAGTTATGTGGTGACACTACTATCAGCAGTTTCATGAAGATCTACAGATTTCAGATTTTTGTTGACCAGAGCACTCCTTTTCAAGACAAAAGCCAATTATGTACTTAAAACCCAAAGGGGTTTACAGCAGAACTTGAATTCCTTGCAGCAGAGACTGATAGTGATAGGTGTGATCTTAGCAACATCATTTTTCTTCTTGCATTTTTCTTTATTTAAAAGTGGCAACACTTTAATGTACTTGGTAATGAAATACTAAAAGAATATGATAAACATTTTTTGATACTTGACAAATAATGCTTCTATGTTTTAAGTGAATTTATAATCATTCTATATGGCTAGAGTGACACTGAATCACAGAACAAGTTCTTTTTCTCAAAGAAAACCAAGGTCTCATTTGAGACACTTCTTTAATAATTCCAGATTTGAGAAGAGAAAGAGTGAAGACATGAAAGAGAAGGAGTGCTATCAGGAACCCTCTTCCATAGGAAAAACTACCAAACATACATTTCCAAAATTAAACCTCTTCAAGCAAGCTCTACACAGGAAGACTAATTCTATTATTTTTGGATCTAACTTATATACAAAGGAGCCACTTATCACTAGTTTTATCAGACTTCCTGATTTATTCAGTAGTATTCCCTAATAAATAACATCAGAGATCCCCATCTAGGATACTGACCTATTTCTAGAGACTTTATTTTCTATACTAAGGCAGCAATATTTTTGAAAGATATGGTCAGTGCTATCATGTTATCATTGGAACTCCTGGGAAGAGGTGCTAGCAAAACAAACACTGCAGCATACAGACTAGGATCACCCATTCTGTGTGTCTCTAAAAGCATATTTCCCCTTTAGCACCAAGAAATCACCCTATGTATGTTGGATCAAATCTTCTGTTGCCATAGAGGAAAGGAAGACTTTGTCCTGCATCTCTTGCATAGCATGTTTGTTATAATTTCCATTTAGAAAACAACTTTAAAAGAAACTTCTAATTCCTCTCCAACAGCTGTTTTTTTCAAGCAATTTATATATTTTTGCTCTGTTTCATTTATTTTACTATGTGAGGCCTACAAACATTTGCAGAACATTATTATTATTTCACCATAGTTTCTACAGATGAGAAAAATAAGTATCAACTGTAATGCTGAGGGTCTTCACTTGCAAGAGACAAATGTCATCTGAGGCTATGGCATATCAAAGAACAAATTATTTATATTCACAAGCTGCAAGTCTCTGCCTTTCAACTACAGACTGCAATGAATGTACTGTCTCATCCTAACAATAACCATGTGCTATACTATTTTCAGTTTTTTCTGAGAGTTCTGTTCACATATCTCTTTGTAACCTTAAAGGTCAGCATCTGTAATGTATCTATATGTTCCAGAGATATACAGATGTTACTTCCTGTTCATACCCCAAACCAAAACAGATTGACCTCAAAGTGACTCCAGTCTTGGAAGACAGTTCTTAAGAGGTATCTCCCACCTTCCTTTTCTGAGCCATTTAATATTAAATGACTCAGTTCATCCTCTAAAGTGCTCAGATTTCTGCACAGATTAGCCAGTCAGGCATCAGCTTCATGGATCAAACACCAGAAGAGAAGAATGTAATTCCTATCATGCAGTAGCATGTTGCTAATAACAATACATATGTGGCAGAACAAAGTTCACTTTTAGGCAGCAAAAAACTGTCTGGAAAACGGTATCTGAGCTAATACAAAGACGGGTCAGATCTGTTTACTGGACCTGTAGAGACATTTTTCTATTCAGTGCAGAGATGGCTCTGTATGACTTTGTGTATAATGCATGCCATCAAATTTAATTTCTGTACCTAACACTATTTGTGGTTAGATCAGATCGTAACTTATTAAATACAGTTCCCAAGGTTTCTTGATGCTATTTTGAGGGAGAATTTCATGCATGGAAGTCATTGCAGAAGAAAATGCATGAGCAAAGAATATTTCTCTGTATATCATATTTCCTTTTTATCTTTGATTTCAGAAATATATCAGGGTTCTTCCCATTTATAAAGTATTTCATCCATATTTTATGGTTTAGACTATTTTTTTTTCCTTTCTTATTACACTGCATATAATTCACAACTGATAAGAAGCTTCCCTGAGAAAGTCAGGGGATCTACATTTTTTGTTGTGGGCTGCTCTAGGTAACTCTGGAGTCAACTAAGTTTCTTTAACAATTCCTTTTATTACTCTTTGCTATACTTTTCTGTCTCAATCTTGCTTGACTTAAGACACTTCCTTTAAATGTCCTGACATTTCTATACTTTTTTTCCCCTGATGTCCCAAGAAGATGGGTAGTCATGCCATACACATCAGCAGCTTGTGTTGGAATGAGCAGAGCTAAGCAGCTGCACTTTCAGCCTTGCAGCAAAGCTACCAAAGCTGTTTCATATAGGCCCCAGGAAAAGTCCATTTTAATAAAAATATGGAGAATATGAAAATTAAGTCTATAACTAAATCTGCTTCTCTAACTCATAGAAGCACTTCCACTGAGTCTGCTTTTACAAGAAAGACAAATAGGCTTTGGTCCTAACTGCTAGTGTTTCCAGCTCCATAATAGAAGTTAAACATCTTGTATATATTGTAAATACCTTTACAATGATCTCTAAAATCACTTGTGATTTTATCTATGCATTCATGAACCTGTTTACAGATTCCCTGAATGAAAGACAGATTGCAGCAGGAACATTCTGCTTATTTGGTGCCAGAGTAACTACAGAAAAAGAAGGCACCAACAGTGGAAAACACTTCTAATTTTGATTGTCAGTCATACTTGAGACACAAATCTGTAAGAAAATCTGAGTTTACTGTACCTTTTCTCCCTTATCCCTCCCTTAAGTATATGTTATCCTTATTGCAGTAAATTCTGTTCTGTTTTGATGGGCAGAATGGTTCTGCTGTTATTTGAAAAAAAACAAAGAAAAAAAATCTGTTATTTAGTGCAAATCTGTGCTGCACATTCTACATTTTTCACAAAAATAGCAAGACAGCAAGAGCAACAGAGATCTACTGCACAGACTGCAAGAAAGCATATGAGCCTTACAATTTCTCTTTATCAGAACAGCACAATAGTGTTGATTACTGCACACAAAACATTGTGCTCTGCTACATTTTACACAAATATTTACTAAGTCTAAATTGTAAGGGACCTTAACACAACTTCCTCTATATACTAATGAAATGAATAATATAAAGTCAAAGCATACAAACAGCAACTTGTTACGAAGCAGACTGCTAGATTTTCTTTTATCAAGCAATGTTTTAAGATTAGAAAATGCCTTTATTATACATGCATGAATGTTATGTATTGACAGACAGCGAACAGCAGAAAACTAGCAGCTTTGCAGCTAGTAACTAGCAATCAGATCAGAAATTCCAAAACTGAGAAGTGCTCTGTTTCCAGGTTAATTTATCTGTCTTGTGGGAGAGAGAGAGAACTGAAAACCTTAGAAATGCAGCATGAGCAAAGAGCTTGGCTTATTGCCGAGGTCATGGGTTGTGTTATGTGAAAACTAGAGTAAGAAGCAGCACAGCATTTTGAGACTAGCTGTGGCAGGCAAGGGGAAAAAAACATTCATGTTGAAACATTGTGAGACTGTAATTCAAGGTGGCACAAATTTCATTCAGATATATTTTAAATGAACACATTAAATAAATTCTTGACTTTCCCAAGCCTCTTTATTTAGCTTAAATCTTTTTTCAGACCTCCATAAAAAATACAGGGATTTTAATTACTTTTTTCCCCACATTTTGATTATTTTTGCATAAACTCTGCATTAAAGCCAAATAATAAAGTTCTTAACTCAGAATTCTGTTTGAACAGAGTGAATTCACTGAGTGAATAGCCTTCATGGCAAGTTTCCATTACAAGGTTTCTTCTAGATTTCTGTGTTCAGTGCAAAGAGTTTTCCCCAAAAGTAAATGAAACAGCAGAACTGGCTCTGAACCCTGCACATAAGGCAGTACCTGCCAAGAACATCTAATGTGGAGCCCTGTGATGTTTAACCTGGCTCCAACACTTGTTATGTTGCTTTCCAGAGTCTTAACAGCTTGACACATTGAAGATACCTTGTTAGCAATTCTTTCACTAGTAATTATTTTCTAGACCACAGTGTAGAGCTGTGCCTCAGCTGGAGCAAACATGCAAGATTTTCACCATAACCTCTACTTCATGGAAAACATAATTTTTCCAAATTTAAAGTTCTAAAACCACTTCCCCTTCTCCTACCCTCCCCACTCCCCGTTTTCCTCAAGTCTAATCATCCAGGAGCAAAAAAAATTTGTTTAACAAACATTTTTTTTCAGACCAGTTTCACAGCAACTAAACTTCCTCTCTTTGATGGTTTGTGTTTCTCTTTCAACTGTGAGAATTGTTCAATGTAAGAATTACCTTTTACTGAGTCCTGCCCCTAGAGAGGTTAATACTGTATTATATAAATTTCTAAACCATGTTTCCATGATACTGCAACTCCACTGCTTCAAATCCATTCAGGTTTTTAAATGAATGGACTTTTATTGCACGTTTTCCAGAAAACCTAGCTAAAGAGCAAACCCATTCTTCACTTGTCATCAGGGAGAGATACCATATCTTGGGCTCCGCTTCGGGAGAGATTGGTGGATAGCAATGGTGACGTTTCCCAAAGCTTCAATTCCAGCATCAGTAGCATTGTCACAGTGGTGGAGATTGAGGTAGGTCAATTAATGACATCTAAATTAAATGTTAAAAACAGAGCATCAAAACCAAACCCAAACCAAAACAACAACAAAAAAATTCATCAAAGCAGTACTGTAATTTTTTCCCTTCTGTTACAGCAATGTAGTATGTAGTATAACAAATACATTTTTGTAATAAACCTTGCTACCTTTTTTTATGGGGACCTATGAAAATAAGTACTCCAGGCCCATGGAATTACACCAGAGTATTTATACCTATCTCACATAGGCACTCATCATTCATAAGCACTGCAAATATTTATTTCAAACTGTGGACAGCAATGAAATGAAATCAAAATAGGAAAATCAAGAAGCTGTATTACAAACATAAATATTTTTTAAATTAGATGATGCTTGACTTGTCCCCATCTCCAAATCCCTTATATCTTGCACAGGAATTTCAAAGCTCACTGCAATGACAGAATTTAGGGCCCTTGGCTGTACCCACTCCCATCTACAGCTACACAAATAATGGTACACAGCAAATGAAGACAATGCAAGGTTCTGCAAATCAGCACTCACTGACCATACATGGAAGACTGGATTCTACTGCGTAAGTAAGCACCATAAACTGTATGTTCCCATAATCAAAAGAGATGAGTTGAGAAATGTGACTCCTCAAACAGTGCATCTATGGTCAGCGATGCTCAGCTATACTGCTTCTGAGGAACTGGAATTGAAGAAGCTTAGCTATGGAGTGCTTTTTGTTTGTGCAGATGTAAGTTTTTATTGAGTTTACAAAAATGTGATTAATACATACTAATCTTATAATAATGTTTTGTCACTGACAACCACCACTGAAGTACTTTTCCCTCCCCCCCAATATTAAGAATTCTCAGGTTTCCATATTTACATTGATTATGTCTCCTCTATATAATGGATCATTTTTAAGAGATTCACAATGCCAAAAGGCACTAGTTATCTACCTAATACAATTTTCTGTATATAATAGGCTGTATAATTTTACCCATTTATTAACATATTAAGAACATTAACATTAGAAATGAATGCTGAAGGTCTAACCACACTAGAAAAATATACTGCACTATAGTACCTTTGTTCTATTTCTGTGGCAGAAGCATCAGTGACATGAATATAATTAGTTGAATTCAGTTCTTTTAGCTTAGGTCCTGAAGAATATTTCACAAATGGCTTTACACCTCCATCACTGATCCTAAAAGAGAAACGTAGGCAATATTTATAACATATATTTTTCCTACTGCCTACAAGTGAATATACATTTTGCACTCAGCAGCCTGCATTGCAGGTAAGCTGAAATTAATCATGGTGTATTTTTAATAGCCTTTTGAAGCCAAAAGTAGTTAGAATAATTAATGGATTGATTAGAAAGATACTGCTCTTTGGAATTGTTGAAAACCAGAACTTTTGAAAATAAAAATCTATTAGGGATTATGAGAGCTTCCCTTAGTTCCAACACTCAGACATGATAGCACTCCAAAAGTCAGAGCTTGGAAAACATATCTAGAAAGTATCAGAACCTGTTTAAACATTTCAGAGTAATATCTATGTTAATTTAAGGAACTGAAAGAATTTAAAGGAAAAATTACCTTCTAGCACAGAAGTAAAGTTTGTAGGTACTGTATATATGTAGTAGCTGTTCTGTACACATGCATGATGAGTTAGTTAACTTGTGTTCTTCCTTGGTGTATTTTACTTAACCAAATGTATGTCTCATATATGAATCAGTAACTCATAATATACACAAAAGTTATAAAAATTAAGTAGAGAGATGGCAAATCTTTCCACCAAGTTGAGAGGGCTAGAGAGCTGACTACAACTTGGATGTTTCAATATGCTTCATATCTCTGGTATGTTTAACATTACTTGTACACTTAGCTTTTCAATGCATTCCCAGTATTTATTGCACGTTCCCTGATGAATAAAAAATTAATTCCAGAGTTTTGTAGCACACAATCATATTTTGGCTTGTACAGTTTGTGGCAGCACAAAGAATCACTGCAAATCCCAAAGTCCTAGAGATGTATTAATAAAATGATAACCTGATCAGAGCCTTAATAGTACAAGCCACAGATGAAGCTATAATTCATAAACTTTTAAAGTAATCACTCTGCATTAACTCAACCATTGTGGTAGTTTTGATGTTATTTCACAGTGCAGGTTTTTCTTCATTCGAGATAGATAAATTTAAGAAATACACTTTCAGAATAAGTCTATGATTCAGAGTCTGGCAACCCAGTCAATTAAAAACAACAACAACAAAAAGTAGATATTCTGCAACCACACTGGGCTTCAGGGCTGAAACAGCCACATTATAGCTTTTGAAATAATTGTGCTGTGAATATACATGCTAAGTTTCTCTAGCCAGTGATTAACTGTATAAGAACAGAGGCCAAACATTACTTCATCATACATGAAGATAACATACTTAAAATGGGAAAATATGCCAAGGGTATGAGCCACCACCACATTGCCTGTGTCCATTTTTAGACATCTTTTTATTCACATATCTATTATTTCTAACTAGAATGATCATGATTAGTTCATTTTCTTTCTTCATTTTTCACATGTAATCAAATATTTCTTGTAATCCAAGAATTCTGAATTTAGATTTGTTCTTTCTGTCCCTTGTATTTCTCAAAAAAATTTCCATATGACTAAATTAGAAAAATTTAGACTTTTAGACTAAGATAAAACGTAAATTTAAAACAGGGAAACTGATTAAGAGCAGAAAACTTGCTAAAGCATTTCAAAATCTTTTCTTAAGATTCTACCACCAGTATGGTGCTTCCCTTCATTTCTTTGAGAAATTCCTAAATGTTTCTGACTCACAATATGAACTTTTACAGCAATACATTGTTCACATAAGAGAAACGGAAGGACTAACAGTCTCCTTTTGTAATTTCATATCTTTTGAGATAAACTTTATGAAGTTTCAATGTGTTAAACTAGAACTTTCTTAAGTCTGAAACTTTTACAAGTGTCTGCAAAAGCAGTGAAACAAGTAGAGTTTTACAATACCTGTACAAGTGCTTAAAAAGTTTTGTTAAGGTAATTCAGCAATTCTTTAGCAGTAGAGACAGTAGACACATGTGCAAACACACTCACAGCCCAAGATTTGGCTAACAGGCTGGAAAATCCAGCCTTCTAAATGTTAAAGCAGAAAATGCAGGCAGCTGTCGCATCTGCCCAGCTGAGCTATCAACAAGATGTCATGGTATTACTCCAGCACTTTTTAGCTCATCAACTTGAATGTTATCAGATTTTTATACAGCATTAACAGGCACAAAATCTACTTCAGTTACACATTAAAGCAGAATCCCTAAAACTTCACATGACATCAGAAATTTTAAGATAAGCAGCAATCCT
Organism: Galbula dea; assembly: GCA_013399015.1. Classification (NCBI taxonomy): domain Eukaryota; kingdom Metazoa; phylum Chordata; class Aves; order Piciformes; family Galbulidae; genus Galbula; species Galbula dea. The sequence goes on along the minus strand of VWZX01003204.1, from coordinate 1,319,229 downwards.
AGTAGCTTCTTTGTATTACTTTGTAAGTCTTTTGATTTTGAAATATTTAGAAGTGTCACCTTCTCTGGTCCCTCCCACACTTGATTCCATCACCACGCCACACAACAAGGAACAAGCATGCACCTTTGGAAGCCCTTTCATGTCCCCTTGTTTCTACTGATACATGACATACCTGAAGTGGAAAACCATCTTCATGTAAAATATATCCTTCCTCTACAAAATAAATATAATGTTTTCTTTTTGTTAAAAAAATAGAAGTTGTGTCGATATCTTAGCTCTAGATAGTCACAAAATTCACAAAAATAAATCACATCCAAATTAATAGAGCTGGGGCACTGGCATTGTCTTTGGTTATCATTTTCATCTTCTTTGTAGCCACATTCCAGCAACAAAATATGTCATGGCCATTAAGTGATATTACATCTACAGTTGATTTTTTTGCTTGAACTGGAGTAATAATGAATGGATTTTTGAGAACATGATAGAGGAACAAAAACCTACTTGTATGAAGTAGTTTTAAAAATATTAAGATACATGTATTAACATTCTAAGTAAAATGTGCTAACAGGACTTATTATGATTATCATTAACTTTACAAATATTCCTTTGCAATGGTGGACAGAAATCTTAAGACCAGCATCTATAATCATGTGAAACCATGTGAAAGTGCCTGATGTATGTGCAGCATTTACTCATCAATTTTAAACTTAAATCAGTAATTTGGTTATTCCCTGTTGAAACATGTAAAGATGTAAGTTACACATCTGACACACATTAAGGGCCGGATCCAAATACTCACTGAAATCAGCTGAAAGATTTATTTCAAACTATCTGGATGAATTCTAAGAATACATCATCCTAATAATCTCGAGAATTATTATACTAACCTTTAATGCTGACTTTAACAAGTTTGCATTCAGCTAGAGCTTTGCAAGTTGTACTGGAAAGGCATGGAGCGTCAAGAAAGACAACTCCCCAGCCAACGGGTGTCCTTTCGCTGCTTGATATGTCTGAAGAATCCAGGATTTGACAGTAGCTGCCAAAATGAGAATTCTCCCAAAGAAGCCAGAGCAGGAGGAACTCGGATGGTCAAAACTGGTGAGGCCTGCATTTTTGCCAAAAGCTTCCCTGACATCCCCACAAACTCTGCAGGACATCAAGAAATGAAAGTGTGAAATTTATTTTTCCCAGTGGCTTCTCATCTCTTATCCAGCTCTTGTAAAACACAGCAACTGTTAGACAGCCCTAACACACTTTGGGCCAAAGTAGTTCTAGTCTGAATATCAGCCACAGATGTTGGCATCAAAAATAAAAAGTCAATTTAATTGAAAATCCCCATGTTTCTAACCTAACTGAAAATATCTCCCACCAAACTGTTTTAATTATAAAATCTCAGTCTAATATGTTGGTAAATGACATGCAACTGCTTTATACCCATCTTTCTTTTCAGTTTTGTGTCTAATAGCAGAAAATTTTCCACCCATACTATTCAGCTTCAGAAGCAGGACAAACAAATCTTATGCTTTCTAGGTAATTCTCTGAGAATATCAATGGTGTAATAGGACACTTTTTGAGCTGGACATAAGAGAATTCCTATATTTTTATGACAATATCTTGAAATATTTACCACCTGTGTCATAATGACACAATGTTAATTAGTGAGATTTTGTGCAAAAACCCCATACCTACAATTTGTCTAGTATTATGACCATGTATTAGCAAAATAGTCAAAGGAAAGACTGCTTTGTTTTATGACAACAGACTGGAAAATATGTGCTTAATTCACAATTTTCTGCCTAACTATGTTTTATCATACTATTTAAATGCCCTGGTCCTCAACTCGCCACTCACAAAATCAGTAGTATAACTAGGCATTTTACAGATGGGCTTTCCAAATGGACATTCAGATCCTACAGTAGGAAGAGGAAAAACTCATATAAAAAGAACTGTAATGTTAAAATGAAGGAAAAAACATGAAACATGGAAAAAGAGGAAAAAATATATTCTATAGAATATACATTCTGTTCTATACTATAGTTACACTACATTTTTCTAACTAATTCTGAAACACTAGCCTTACAGAAGTTCTCTCTGGTTTAGTTCATCTAATGAGGGGGGGAAAAAAAAGAATTACTAAAATGCTTTCTGCAACAGTGATGCAATTTGATACTTTTTGGGGGGTTTAACTGTTTACTTAACACAGTCATAATTATTAAGCACTGTTCCAGAATTGTGGGGAAACCCAAAATGGAGGAAGCTGTGGAATCTCTTTCAGAGCTCTCAAGTACACTGGTGAGCAAACCCACTTTCCTCTGGAAAGGGGAGGATTGTGGTTTTCCCAGTTTGAATATGATCACTCTTCTCTGACTACTATTAGATAATGATTTCTAGAGGCAAATCGTTACAGCTTAGGATTACACTTCTGAACAAGCAGGAATGTTGCTTTTGGACAAAATAACCAATTACTGAAAAAGTAATTCAGAGGTAGGTAGCTTTTACCTTTCCTCTAACCTCAGCCCTCTTTTCGAATTTCACACTGTCACCTCACAATAATTTCAGCATGATTCTCAGGAACAAGCAACTGACACTCACAGTAAAGAGTAGTCAGAACAAGACTGTTGCCCCTATCTGCATTCATACTTGGTTCTGAAAAGGTTTTGTTAGATGGAAAGTTAAACTGTTATATTCTTCAGACTCCTCTCTTTATCATTCCACATTTATTTTGTAATTTGGAGAATCTTCTTAGACTATAAAGAAATATATGTGGGAGTTTTTACTGAAACATTGGCAGACTGATTGCCCTACGCTTTGGCTTTCATATTGCTTTTGAAGTATGTTTAAAGATACACTATATATTTGAAGCTTTCTAAAATACTACTAGATTCTAAAACCTTGGTTTTCTTAAGAAGTTTAGTAAGGGACTAAAGTAATCCAAAACTTTAGCTATTTTTAGATTGCAGTTATAAACATGACTTCAACTTATATATTAAAGCAATACAAAATAATAACAAAAGTTCAACTTTAATTAGTTTCCTTCTCAGGAAATCAAGGCTAAATTCCAGTGCAGAGTGGCTTTTATTTTTTTGGTATCTTAGTAAAAACATGCATTTTCAAAGCTCCTGATTTAAACTCCTAACTAATCATGACATAGAATTAGGCTATTTATGGCTACAAAAAGCAAGCCTTGTTCTCATTATGCAGTAAGTACTAGCTGTTTATAGATCTGACAGTTTTTTGGAAGTAACCCAAACCTATAGTGCTATTATTCCTTAGTAAAATTTAAACAGCTGTAGTCATGTAATTCAAAACCCTGGAAGTCTGCTGCAGTGCTTGTTCTACTTCAGTATACCATGAATGCAGGATGCAGCCAGTCATATAAAGGATTCTCTTCTTCACAGAATGAAATAAAGACGTGAACTACAAACCTGAATGCAACCTGAAAGATCCAAATAGATGAGCTTGTGACAGCCTTTTCCAGAGCCAAGGTACAGTAAACCTTTGTCTGTGAATTTTCTGCAGTGAGCTAAACTCAGATACTGTAAATTGGAAGCTGTGTTGCAGGAAAAACAAAAGAGAGGAAATTATTGCAAGGGTATGTTACAGAATCAAAAGAACATAAATTATCAGAGTTAAAGTAGTCTAAAAAATACTGTAAAGATGTTTTATAAGAATTAGAATTATCTCCTTGTTGAAGTTTCAAAGACCCTTTCTTCTGCTACAATTTTTCCTCTGTTCTTTGTATTGCAAATTACTACAGTATCATTTTAAAGTTATCTCAAATAACTGCAAAAGCGTATATTTTAAATCACTGGGATTTTTGTGTGTATACTTTGAAAGCTAATAGAGTTTTCAGTGTAAGCTTGTTGTACTGTCTTTGCCACTGATTTTACAAGCAGTGCCTTTTGGAAATGGAAACCAGAAATCTATCAAAGGATGGTAAAAGCAGAAATGTACAGTTAGAGTTTCTGAAGTCATATAACTATTTAGAAGAGCACTATTAAGAGAATCTGAAAAAACTGAGAGATATACCAAAGGGAATTTCTAGAAGTGAATCATCCGACGTTAGGGTTTCATCAGTTCTTTTGGAAACATTTCTTTATGTTAAACTTTAGTTAAAAGAAACCAAACTGTATGAATGGAAGATGTTAATCAACAGCATGCTGTAACAGCAAGAAGCTATACTCTGAATACACTTGGGTTTCCCCTTGCAGCTTTGGTTTACAACATACCGAAAATTATTCATTTTACAGAACTACATTTTTAACTGGAACAAACAACAATTCCCACAAGCACCACAAATGAAAGCATACAGAAAATCAAAACCTTGAATTAGGACCTACTGCTCTTGTAGACATTTAGTTGTAGGGATATAGTCATGCAGTTCTGCAAGTCAGCAAGAGTAGGCATTTTGAAGAAAGATGGGAACACCCACTAAGGAGATGACTGCTTAAGGAGTGGCATACATTTTTGGAACTGACTTTATGGTTTCAATAGAAAGTGAGGAAACATGCCATCTTGAACTGAACACACACACAAAAAAAAGTGAGGAAGCTAAAAAAGAATGTTATGGTAAAGTATTAAGAAATTAAATATAAGATTACATTCCATGAAAAATAAAAAAGCCAACCAAACCCCAAGACAGACAACATGCATAAGAAACAGACAGTAGAATATAAGGGCACGGTTGTGCTATGTGTTTTTTTTAAATGGAAACATTTAATTAATATTAAATATAGAAATAAAAGTGTACTTCTTTGCAGAAGCATTAAACTTTTTGCATTTTAGTAACATATTCCACAGAAACAAGTGGGGAAAACCAAACTGAAAGAGAGAACACTTCCTAACTTATCTGACAAAATAGATAATAAATTGGCTGGGTTTTACACTCTGGCAGTTCCGAGTCCTTTTTAAATGTTGCTAAAAGGTTGCACAGCTTAAGACACAGAGGAGCCCTTCTTAGTGCATTTTGAAGACTGTGATCGAAGCCTTCCAATCCTTGTGAAAAGACACTGACACCCATTGTTATCATCCGGGAAATTTAACACATGGCACCTTCTGCCATTTTTAAAGTGATAGCTTTCAGAAAACTTAAGCTTGAGCACACAGGCTACTAGAATTCTTTGGTTTGTGTTACAGCTAAATTCTGTAGGAATTCTGATAATTTCAAAATTAATTGGAAAACCAGTATGACAATCTCAGGATCATTGTTTTAAAGCAATCTGACAAAGTAAACTTCTGACATTTATTCCTAACAGCCAATATTCTTGTCTACCATATTCAGCAGAAGTTTTCTGAGAGAAATTGTAGCTGATGATCAGTTTTGTGTAGTATGGAGGTTAAAATGCCTGTATAGACAGTAGAGGGAAATCAGAAATGGCCAAAAAGTTTTAAGCACAGTCAGCTTACATTTCACTTATTACTTTTTCCAATAATGGACATCTGATACACAATAACAAGCTGCATGTGCAGTATTATGAAATGCAATACTGCCACCTCTAAGAACTTCATATTATTTACCTTATTACACAGGACATGTAGTAAGCTGTTTATTAAATTTGTTTGTTACCAAAATCTTCACAGGATAGAAACTTTTTTTACATCCCCATAATCTCAGAAACAATGAACTTTGCTTTTTGTCCAAAAATTGTCAATAAAACCAGTGGTATTTTATGGTTTTAAATCAGAATCATCGTGTGTGACTGGGAAAATTTCTTACTAACAAGGTACAACTTAACTGCAAAATATATTTTGTCAGTGGAGAATTTTTTCTTTTTGTTTTAAAAATTTTATTGCATTGAAAACTTCACCTACTCTGGAGAATTCCATCTTGAGTATGTGCTATGTACGCACCGAAAGAAATGAATGTTTCTGACTTCTGGTGGCAACAGAATGCTCAGGTAAACAGAATAACATGCTGAGATTACCTAGAGAACAGCTGTTCCTAACTCCAACATAAATATACATGGAAATTTAAAATATATAAAAATATATGGAAATTTAAAACGACAAAGTATCAGCCAACATGGAGAGAAAACAGATTATTATGAGAATAATACTGATGAAGAGATGAGTGGTAAAATTGGAGACACTCAATGGAAAACTGACAGAAAAATTGTTGGTTCTGTGAGGATATGGCATCATAGACTGAGAAACACAAAATGTATTATGCAAATGCCAAAGAAAAACATGTTTCTGGATTTGATGAGGCTGCTATTGAAAGGAAGACATTGGTTTTCCTCATAGGAAAGAGAAACAGTGTACATCTATTTTCAAATCTGTATACGTCTTTGTGATGGCTACAATGATGAACCAGCATTCCTCTTTTCCTTTTTGGCAGCTTTTAATGTAATAATTCTACCTACAAGGCAGATTTCAAGTCTCATGGAGGGATACATCTAAAACAGGAATGGCAGACCTCTCTAAGAACTGTAAATTCTCTGCCTTCAGCTCACTGATCTTACAAATGAGAGTTTGGAATAACTCCTTCTTTTGCTGTTGTCACCAAGGCTTAAATACAAAGAAGATTCAGCCTGGTGCTGTTTTCCTGAATACATGAGAACCTTCTAAAAAAGATCAGTGAGAAATTGCTCCATATAATTTCCCATGCTTAATCAAAATTAATAACAGTAGACCACCAACAGTAAAAACAACAATAACAAAAAGAGATAGGACATTAAATCTTCAAAATATTTGTGATGCTCCAAGTAGTAGCTCAAGATAATTGAGTGCTTGACTGAATGCTGCATATTATGTACAAGCCTCCATGAAAATGTCTGTTTCATCTGTTTTAATGTTTTACTTTTCTTTCAACACAGGGATCCCACATATTCCAGCTGTGCCTCCTCAGATTCGTACAACACTGATTTAGACTATCCAAAAATTTCAACTGTTCCAGCTCTCACAGAAAAGAATTGGGGCCAGCTGAATGTCAGGATGCAAGTAGCTACTATTATAGTACTACTACTTCTTTATAAAGTGTCTGACTGTAGAAAGGCAAGGAATAGGAGTTTGAGAAACAATGAAAGGGAGAACATCTTAAGGAAAGCATCTAGCACTGTTAAGCGCAATGCCCAAGGCATTCCATGTGAAATATACACTTATCTACATGAGAAATATCTAGACTGTCAGGAAAGAAAATTGATCTTTGTAGCATCCGATTGGCCAGAGGATTTAAGACACATGCTTCTAGCAAGAAATAGGATTCGTAAATTGAAGAATAATATGTTCTCCAAGTATAAAGTACTTAAAAGCCTGGATTTACAGCAGAATGATATATCCAAAATTGAGAGCGAGGCTTTTTTTGGTTTGACTAAACTTACCACACTCTTACTTCAGCATAACCAAATTAAGAGTTTATCTGAGGAGATTTTTATTTATACTCCCAGTCTAAACTACCTACGCCTTTACGATAATCCCTGGCATTGCAACTGTGACCTAGAAACCCTTGTTACAATGCTACAGGTTCCAACAAACAGGAATTTGGGAAATTATGCCAAGTGCATGTACCCAATAGAACTGAAAAATCAAAAGCTAAAGCAGATAAAAGCTGAACAGCTATGTAGTAAAGAGGATAGGCAGGATCCCCAAAACATAAAACAGGAGAAACCTGAAGCTGTCAAACCAGAATTTGATTCCTCTTTGTGCCATATGTATGTGTTTCCTGTACCAACTCTGAACTGCAAAAGAAAAGGTTTGTATTTGTTCTTATAACTCAATTCAAGATTTTAATATTCTTGCTCCTGTACTACATTTATTCACATATTATTTACAGCTATTAATATTAGTATTTGCTTTACTTTAATACTGTTAGTTGATTTTCTCCTGTAACTACAAGCAACAAGTAGGAATTCTTTCTCCATTTTACCTTTACTCTGCAGTCCAAACTCCACACATATTCTTTAGTGATCTAGTATAAAATATCCAACATAAATCAACAGGATCAATCAAAGTTAAACACATACTTAAGTAGTACCTCACTAATCTGATTTTACAACTATAAACATTCTCATTAGTTAAATTACAGCTGTGCTGAGAATGTTGTACTGATAGAGAAAAGCACAGAGTGTCTTTTCTTCTTCCAGTGTACAGACACAAAGATAGCAACAACTTTGACAGAAGCAAGCTGTGAAGCAGGACTGGAGCAGCCAGCTGTGCTTACAATGCCCAGAGGAACCTGATTGCAAAGGAGAGCCATTGCATCCTCATATTTTCTGCGCAAGATTGCTTCTACTAAGCTTTTGTTCATAAAGAAATATCTCCTCTGTGTTCTTCCTCCCAGCACCCAGCAAACATTTCAAAGTTGAAGGGCCTTCAAGAAATGTTTTCCAGACCCTTGGATCCATTCCACTCCTAAATCCTTCTCAGGATCCTAAAGGCCATGGCTGAGCCTTAAGGGGAAACCAGCTTAGGCATGTATCAACACAAAAGTGCACACCTATTTGTGCTTCACATTTCCCATATTTTATCCCACGATGAAACGAAGCAAAGACGAAAACAATTCAGAATGGAGTCATTCTTTAACACCACAAATCTGAAATGAAAAGCATTACTAGAAGTAACCAAAATAGGGAGGAATTTTTCCCCACTTTTGTAAAGCATAGCCTTCAATACCAGATCACTGCAGTATGATTTGCCCCCTTGTATCTTGATTTGCCAAACTTCTGTTTGCTTTAACAGTGACTTACATTTACGTAACAACTGTGTGCCCTTAATCTTGGACCTTAATGCCAGAGACAAGCTCAGAAGTCAGTAAAGGAGACAATACCTCAATACGAAGAATTAATGATTTCAATATTTGATTACATGGTTAATCGTGTCATCAAAAACAGTCCATATTTTTACTTTTTTCCCACCCTGTTAAATTCCTTTATCTTCTTCCCATGGCTCACTTTCCTCTTTGTTTTACTATGCAGCTACTACATTTTTTTAAATTAATGATTCATGCTTTTTCAGTAGCTAACATTTATTAAGTTCTTAATATTCACCTACTTTACCTTCCCTTTTAGATAGGATCTTAATTATTAGATTACAGATTATGATCTTAATTATCCTTCACAGGATTACTTTATGGCTCCAGTAAACTGTGCTACTGAACAAAACCCCAGCTCTACCTGTTTAGTGATGTCAGAGATGAGCTGGATACATAAATATACTCAAAAACTTTTGCCAAGAAAAACGTTACTTTTTTTGTCTAGGTTCACAGAAACATTCAATGTGGTTTGTTCTTCATGGGAGCTTCACAGGCTTTTACAGTGTTTTTTAAAAATGCTTTACTGTCTTTAGTACTAATAATAAGGGAATGAAGTTACTTCAGCCTCTACATGAGTGTACTAGAGGGTACAGGGACTCCATCCTTTAGGTCAAGAATTAAGTACGTCAGTCCAGGACCTCCTGAATGTCTAGCATGGGCACACTGGGTACATTCAGTATTTTTCTAGGAATCATCAGATCTACTGTGCATATGCTTGACAGCTGGGTGCAGATATTCCATGGACATTTGGGATTTCTGAGCATATGGTAATCTTTCATGAAAGCATTGTATTTACTGTATTTGCATATGATTACTGTGCAGCAGATGCACAATTTCATTGGAATTTTCATCAGAAACAGGAGTATATTGCACTCAGAATCCTGGGAAAACACGAAACTTTCTCAAAATTCACACAGACAGATTTCAGAGCAGGAAGAAAGGTGCATCGGTTGCCAAACCAGTAAGATGACATGAAAAGCTGCAGTCCATTATTCCTTTACAATGTTAAGTCAGAGACTTCATTAAAGAAATATGGTTTCTTTTCTGTAAACAATGAAGCTCTTCACACATTTCTACCAGCACAGTATCGTCCCACCTACCCTATCCCTATGCAAATGAATAGCACAGTTCTGTTAAAATAGAAATATAAAAGACAGAAAGAGGTTTTTACTATAAGCACTAATGAAGAGAGAATTTTTCACATGAAATGGAAAAAGACACAAGCAAAGCAATGAAAGTCAGAAGTTGATAAAACAGATTGACACTAGTAGTGGGGATGTAAGGGAAAGAAAACAAGAAACAATGTTAGACTGACACAACTGTGTGTGTTATGCAACTGTGATACCTAAGCAGTAAGAATAATCTGACAAAAAAACCTGACACGTCTTTTTCATTTTTTAAGATTTAAAGAAAGTTCCAGGTAACATACCTCCAGATATAATTAAACTTGATTTGTCCAACAACAAAATTAGACAACTACGAGCCAAAGAGTTTGAAGATGTCAGTGAACTGAAGATATTAAACCTAAACAGTAATGGAATAGCTTACATTGATCCTGGTAAGAATAATTTTAAATATTCATTAAAAAGTGAGTTGTGTTGTATTAACTACAAACTTCCATAATGTCTCTATCAGATAACAATGTGGGGAAAAAAGGACTTAAAAATCTAGAAGTCAATGATGACAGACTGATTTCAGCTGTCTTGTCATAATCCTAAACCAACCAAGTGCAAAAATGTAATTTTGCAGACTGAAGGCTAATAACTTCCCACAATGCTAAATAGTTGAATGATTTTTTAAAATATCTTTACCAAACCTAAGAAAACTTGTCGTAGAACAAGGCTGCTTTTAAATTATATTGGAGAAGAAATAAACAGACAACCCCAAAAAGGTTTAAACTCTTTGGGGTTAAAAAATCACTACATGTAATTGCTCTTAAATAATGTATCATTAGGACTCAAGTGGCCTTGTTGGTAATTATCTTATTCCATATGTGTATTTGGGTTTTAATTATGAAAACAGACACAAGGAGAGACAGATAAAAAGAATGAAGCAAAAACAACCTTCTATAGAAGCATTTTGGAAGTTAATTTTTGAAAGTGGTAATATCAGTAAAATTGTACTTGTGAGGTTTAACATTACACAATTTATTTAAATTAAAACTTCTGCCATTAAGTGAAACAGATTTGCAAAATGTATGAACCACTGTCTGAAATGCGACTGAGAAGCATTATTATGAAGGTCCATGCCTATTATCTTCCATACCTTAAAATATTAATTTAAAGGTTCTATACATATGAATACATACATATACATGAAAACCACTAGCCCTGCACATTGTCTAACCCATAATCAATTTCCATATTTCTCCTTCTATATCATGGCAATAACAGTAGATTTTATAAGGCAATGGAGCATTCATTCAACTTCACTGTCCCTATCCTACATTCATGCATGCTCATTGTTTTATAACTTTACCAGCAGTACAACTCCCCTAATATTGCTATATTTATACCAATATGTCACTTCTCAAGGCAGAAGCCATATTCTAATGCTCAGTGTTTGAAAAGCATTTTTGTAACCCTTAGTAAAAAAAAAAAAAACAAAAATACACACTTATGAAATGTTTTTCTTGTTGTGAATATGCATGGTTTTTTTCTAACTTACCTTTATGAGTGACCAATAACTTTTTTTCTGTCAATTAGCTGCTTTCTCAGGCCTCAATAACTTAGAGGAGCTGGATCTATCAAACAACAGCTTGCAGAATTTTGAATACGGAGTCCTGGAAGATCTTTACTTTCTGAAAATCCTGTGGCTGAGAGAGAATCCTTGGAGATGTGACTACAACATTCATTATCTTTTCTACTGGTTGAAGCATCACTACAACGTTCACTACAATGGCCTAGAATGCAAAATGCCTGAGGAATACAAAGGGTGGTCTGTTGGCAAGTACGTTCGAAGTTACTACGAGGAGTGCCCAAAAGACAAGCTGCCCATTTACCCAGAAACTTTTGATCTGGACAAAGATGATGAGGAATGGGAACGACACAAAGACCAAACAGTAAAAAAGCATGGTGTAATTGTCACTGTGATAGGCTAATAAGAGAATCCCTTCTTTTTTTTTTTCTTCTTTTATTTTTCTTTAGTGCATTCAAATATTTGATACTCTGAGGAAGAAAAACACGCTGTTTACATGGGGTTTAAATTGTACAGATTGTTTGTAGGACTACCTGCCTACAAAGATTTCTGTTTGTTGCAGTCAGTAATAACAGAATGGCATTAGTTATACAGCATCCTTCATCAAGTAATGGTTTATGACAATTTGTTCTATACATTCTTGTGAAATATTTTGAAACTATTTGTAACTGTACAGTAGAAATTGGTAGACACAAATGATCATAATGTGGTGGGGAGGAGTTGTCTTACGTATAAACACAGCTTATATGCTGACATGGACTTGCTGCAGGATTGTGACCAAGCCACAATTTTCTTGAATGTATTGACAGTTGTTTGTCAGTTTCCTGAAATATTCCCAGAAATAATTTCTAAAATTTTTGTATTGGTTTCCTGTTGGTTTATTGTATACCAAAAATCAAACAGAAGACTGACCTTAAATACAGTTCTAGAAAAACAGGAGGGGCAGTTGTTACCCTGACTGGGATTCAAACTCAGAAGCTGGGTTGTACTTGCTGATTTACCAGTGTTCCTGCTCAGTCTTGAGTGAATAACTCAGCTCCTGCCTCTTCTGCACCTGAGCTTCCTGAAACCATGAGTAGCCAAGACATGACTGATTCTCAAGATCCAGCTCCACATGCTCATAATTGTCTTGTTTGATTTTTGCAGTAGGCAGAGCTGAAGTCTTTCTAGGAAGCATTTTAGATTGTTCTGTCAATTTGACACATTACATAACATCACTTCTAGGTGAAGTAGGACCACATGATGGCTGCTGTGGTGTCCATCCAACATGCCAGTGCCTATCCAAAGTGAAGGTAAGTATGCTTTTGAGTGCTTCTTAAAAGTGTGGAGCATTCTCCACGTCCACCCTTCCTCAGCCCATGTGTAAAATGCACATTACAGCACCTCCTTATCACACAAATGTCCATGTGAACATACATTCTTTTAAAACTGTGATTATCCTAATACTATGGTAACAGAGATGCAGATTATAAATATATTTAAAGGTGCTTTACTGATAAACTGAATAATTTAGCCATTTCTTCCTCTAAAACTTTATAGCAAATACAACAGTATCTGACTTATCTCTGGCCCTAAGAACATCTTAAACATTACCTTAAAATTATTCAAGGTTAATCCTCATAAGATGGAACATGGGTAAAAATCCCATTTGGCCAGTAATATTCACTAAATTCTGGAAACTTAGTGCTAAAAGAAAAAAGATCTGTCACAAGTTGTAGCCAGCATTAAATGAATTACTAGTCCTCCTCCCTTTCAAATTCTGCGGGATTATTTCAGTACAGTACTGGAAATGATAGAACTGGACAGACAATGGAACCACAGCAGAATATCTGTTATTAGCAGCACAAGCAATGGAGAAAAGCTGAGTAGGAAAAAATGAATTTATAAACCACATTAGGGTAATTTCTGCGAAGAGTCAGAGCTAGGAAAAAAAATAGCCTGAGGTAGGCTAAAGAGTGGATAGAAAAGGCAATCCAGGAAAGGAACATAGCATTAAAGCTGAGTGAGAGATCTCTGATCATTCTGGGCAGCAAAACATTACCAGATGGAAAAGCAGTGGAATAAGATTGAGGACCATACGCAGTGGCCTAGTTGTTGAAAATAACAAGTTCAAAGGCCTTGGGGATTCCTAAACTGATCATGAAATGTCCCTTTGAGGACCAAGGCTAAAACCTGGAGTTTGCAGTGATAAATAGGACAATTCTTCAGCAGAAGCCAGAGTTAAGGAGGGTGCGTGTGATCATTCAGAGTTCTCAAACAATGGCACCAGAAAGTATTGCATCTGCTGAAGGTACGAGAGGGATGATGAGCTGAACACGCTGCCTATGTCTAACAGCACAAGATGCTTAGTGACAGCTATTAAGTATGAAATCTGTGAGGGACCTATCAACAAGGACACTCTAGCAACTATTCTGCAAACAAAGATTTCAGGGTGAACTTGTGAAATCAATATCATCTCAGAAGCTCCATGAAAGAAACACTTGTGCAACAACACCAAAATGAAATTCAACACTTATGAGTGGGTCTGCCTAGACTTCTGAGGATCAAAAAGTGAAAAGACTAGAGAATGGATAGAAGTTTTAAATGCTGGAATTGTCCTTGATACTATTGTCCTTAGATGGCCTCTGGAGCTTTCAAAAAGTAGCTATATTTTAACTATAATGCACCATCATTTTAGTCATTACTGTCTAAAGTTGTTGCACATTTCAGTGTTTGAAATGATTCTAGAGAATCATTATAAAATAGATATAGGAGTATTCAAGGAGCTGTTTAGTTTCCAAAAAAAAAAAAAAAAAAAAAAAAAAAAGATATGAGGAGGATGCTCTCCTTGAAAAACAAGCTCAAACTCATCTGGGTTTTCTACATGTTGACATTTTCGGCCACTCATACTGAGGATGTGTCAGAATAGGTGGTAATTGCAATTGCATATAATATGAGAACACAAGAATGGAAATACCAGATTGGGGCTAGTATGTTCTCCTTACAGTGTCTAGAAGCAAATTCTCTGAGAAAAGACTGTATGAGCAGGAAAACCATATAAGAACTATGAAGACATTACAGAAGGATGCAGCCCGAGAAGAAAGATAAAAATATATTTGAAAAACATATATATGGAGGAAATTACCAAGTTAATAAAAACTTCACCATTACAGGGTTAATTCCTGTTTCTCCAAGCTTTTCCAAAATGTACTGTAAACTGAAGTACACCCTCCATGGAACACCACAGCCACAAACCACAATTTAGTGTTGACATTTCTTTGTTTCTGTACCATTTAATCACAGAAGTCCCAGAAGCACTTCTATGTCTAAAAGAAAATCATGGGCCTTCCTCTTCTTTTATATGCTTTTAAAATCCTCTCTTTCAGTAATTTTTCTCTTGATTGCCCTTCTTTCTCTGTCCATACCCAGGTAATAATTGCATGATACTGCATTTTCTTTCCAACGTGCAGTATATGTACTAAGAGTGCTGTCTTAAGGAACAATCTATAGTACTCTGTAAAAGCAGTGCCCCTATCTCAACACAGCACACATGAAGCACGTAAAAGATTATTTTGCACCACATTTTGCCATGACAGGAAAAATGGATAGGTCTGTCCATACTGTGAATACTCATGGGAATAAAACACTTCAAAAGTTTCTGAGGAAATTTTAGCTCCTCCAATGTAAATACGAATGGCAGGTTTTAAATGCAGTTCCCAGTAACACATGGAAGTCAAATGATTCTCTAAGGTTACTGAGTGGGTGGAGTAACACCACAAACAGCTGAGCTGTAATTCGTGCATCTCGTATTCATTTTTCTTTGGCACAATAACACATTCATTTGCCAAAGACAGTCTGAGCTGTAATCATGTAACATTCATGTGTTGATATCAAACAATGGCTACTACTTCATGCATATACCACATACCAAAGTTGCAGTACATAAAAATTAGTTTTTAAAATTGCAGCCAATTAATTTACAAAAAAATTTTAACACAACTAGCCAGCCAAACAGACCTAAATCTCAGTTAGTATCTTTGCTGGTTTTTTACCATTAACAATAAAAACATGTTGCCAAAATCTGTGTAATCTTGGATTTATTTAGAAAGATGAGGTCAGAACTGTATCTTGGGGAAGTTCGAATGGAAAGGTTCATCACATCTGTAGACTACAACTGAACAGACAGTTCAACAGTTTGTTAGCTGAAGAAATGTCAAAGGAAGAGAATTTCAACATGATTTTCAGTCACTAAGAAAAGAGAAATATTTTTGCAGCAATTTTAAACCATCTGCAAGAGTTTCAATAGAATGGCACATGTAGGCTGTATGATCGATATCAGCTTTAACACAAGAAATATTCTATTAATCTAAATAAGCAGGGATACAATGATATTAAAAATGTTTAAAATTAATAGCACTACACTGAGTAGATGCAAATGGACATCATCTTTGATTTTGAGCCTATAGAAAAATTATCAACAAAAATGGAAGACATATATATAGTTTGCAAATATACAAATTTAGTGTCATTGATATTTAAGATAAATGGAAATGGAAGGCAGTGAACATACTAAGAATCCAACTGATATAACCAATATGCTGATAGTTTTAAGTTAAATTACTTTAACTAGATACAAATCAGTTAAGGTGAGAAAAAAAGGCTGCTTGTGTAGAGAATTTAATTCTATTGTAACTGCTCTTTGCATGTTTTTAGCTTTAAGCACAAGAAACATCACTATGGTTTTAGTTTTGTACTCAAATATATAAGGAGATCAAAGTGATACAAAGATTTAACATTTCAAAGTACAGTCCCCATAATGGAGGTGATGTGGCTGCATCTGTTTAATTTTGGCTTGCTTTCTTTATTAGCTGCCAAACTCCATTACAATATTATATTGTTTCACTGAACAGCTGATATCATTCAGAATGTTATTTTATCCTGTGATTTAAAAGGCAAGACCATGATCAAATATGCTTTTAATTCTTGGTCAATTGCTGTTTTTCGTTACCACTCTAGAAAGCAAATTGTTCTCACCCATCGTTACACAGACACTTTCTAAAACAACACGCTGAAATTGTTACAGGCTGCATTGACAACTTCAATCATGTATTATTCAGTTAAATAATAAGTGCATGATAGTCTCAAAACATCAAAATACACCTTATATTTGGAAAATAAAAGCATTTTCCTATTCTTTGTTATGCATTTGTACTCAAAGTGTAGGTTAGAAAGAGTTGATCAGTAACATTCTCATGATTGAGAAATACTGAAGTAAAGCTCTGCCAGGGACCTTGCCTAGTTGTAGCAGAAGACTTCATTCTCATGAAAACACTACCAAGATGTTTCAACACTCTTAATAATAAAGTGGCTGAGTAACAGTTAAGATGCAGGTAGCTCCTAACAAATCAAGTGCACTTTCACAGCTAACACTGAAACTCTAACACTGATCATAAAGGCTTTTATTCTTCCTGTCCACTTCTCTGCTTAGTGGAGCATACAACTGCACTGAGTAAAAGGTAACTGACACGAATTCTGATCACATGATCACATACACTTCCACACCTAGTATCTAGAAGGACTAAGATGCTCTTCTACATCCAGAGGGACTCTTTTTGGCAGTAAAATCAATTATCTATTATTTGTGCTAAAACTTGAGTGCCACAATAATATCTTGGACCAAGCTTGGATTGTAGGGTTTTTTTGTGGTTTGACTTTTTCCTTCTCTGTGAGCCTCTTGTTGGAGGCCAATAACTAGCAGTATACTCTTGGGGTCAATACTAGGGGTCCAGTCCTGTTTATGATCTGGATGATGAGATAGAATGTACCCACAGCAAGTTTGCAAATGACATCCAACCGGGAGCAGATGCTGACAACTTGAGAAGGTCTTGCTGCCATCCAGAAGGATGTTAATGGGCTTGCAGGAACACCATGAAGTTCAACAAGGTCCTGCACCAGCACAGGAACAAATGCCAGGCATCAGGACAAATGTATCATGTCAGTATATTATGTGCAAAAAAAATTGTCAGACTTTACTATTTATTTTCTTCACATTAAGATGTATGAATGTAGATTCATTTACATTTAAAGTTGCTAAACATTTTTTTTCTAATTATTGGCCTACTAATCCATCAATATGTAACCTACTATCTTATTTTTAGTAGAAGAATCATTAAGTGATTTAAGATGCAGGCTGGGGATACCTAGATCTTTGACTAAAAACATTGATTTTCTCAGTATCTGTTAAAAGTTCAAATTTAATAAGTTTAAAAAAATATATATATTAGAAATTAGTTCTAACAGTCAATCTAGAAGTGTTTCCAAAAAAAGCAGGAAAGCCAACATGCAAACATTTAAAAAGAAATATCTCCTTTTTCGTAGATGACTTTTCATGCCTTCTTTTTCAACCTACAGAAACAATCCAAAGGCTATATTTTTTTAATCAAGAAAAGGACAAACCAGGGAGGAAAATCACTGGTAATGTGTTTTTTTTTACCACTAGCATTTAATCACATAGGTAATACATTGAAGCAATTTGCCTGCTTCTCAAAATATGCTGCTGTCCCACCAGCTGTCTGTATTCACTCCATATAAACTACTTAAAATCCACTTTTCTGTCTCTATGTCTTATTCTGGAATCTTGGGAGCTTGCTACAGCCATACTAATTTTAAAGATGGTGGTTCAGAATGCAGTTGGGGACTTCCCCGGATTTTTTTTAAAGTACAGAAATGTGTAGGCTCTCTTCAGTACCAAATTCCTTCTTTACACTCCATCCCTTCAAACACCTGAATCCCATTAAAATTATAGTTGGATCCATCACAGGCTTCTCTAACCAAAAATCTGTTTAATTTGGACATGTGGATTATTGCCTTACCTTCAAAACTCAATTAAATTAAGGGATTTTGACACAGCTCACAAAAAGAATTTGAATACATGGAACTATATGACTATTAGACTGAGAAAGAAAATATTGACTGTATTCTTATTGATTAATAGGGCTTAGTTTCATATTAGAAGCATAAAAGCAAGGCTTTTAATTTGACACTCTCTTGCTAGTAACCTTTTGAAATTTCAGTTCTGAAAACGTCTACTGAAACATTTACTTCATCTTAAGTCAAGACCACAGTAGACAGGCAGCTTGAAAGCACAGCACTAATTTTCTGTTAATAACTCAACATTAGGGTACTGTGGTACCACTGTCTTTTTTAAGAAACTGTAATTTACAAAGCAAAGGTTTGCCAGCTGGCCCTGAGGACAGATCTTGTCCCAGCAGTAAATACAAACTGACAGATATTTTTTGCATGGAAGCAGAACAGAAAGCTCCAATAAATCATAGCATTCCAATAATTATGTTTACTAAATATCCTGTGATTTTGAAATGATCCACCATCAGATATCATCCACAGTGCCAGAGACAATAAAGTCTTCTTAAGTTCCAAACTTTGAGAAGTCCTGGCACACTTTATTTTCCACAGCAGAGGAGAACAGACAAGAAAATAGGGGAGAGGATGGATTGGATGTAATTTTGAGGAGGCTTATTTCTCCTCCTAGGATATATGAGAGAGCTCCCCAGAAAGAGCTGCTCCTACCTCCCTCTCACTCTCTGAGTGAAACCTGCTACATTGTAGTTCTATGTTCAGTGTGACTTCCAGAGCAGGGACAGCGTTTGAACTTCCTTGGTAAGAGTGAGAATTTAACTGACATATCCCTACACATGGTGAATGGACCAAATTTTTAAATTATGCCTAAAAGGAAGGCACCAATATTTACTTCTGCTATTACACTTTGAAGAAAAACAACAGCAGCTGCTACACCCTGAGAGCTCTAAAACTGCTGGGGGTCTTTGAAGCTAGAAACAGCAGAGACTTGTTTCATTGGCAGATCCCAATAAGCTTAGCCCTGAGGTACTGCAGATTTGAAAGTACTCAGAAAATGTTATTGTTATTTATTGTTGCCTGGAAATCCAACAAATATTGACCACTCTCTGGTGAAAAACTCAAAATTGTCATTACTACAATGGAATTTTAACTAACATTCCCTGTTATTAGCCTTACCCTATCTTCGTTTTTCATTTTATTATCTCTTGGGTTTTCTCACTGCAGTGATATAATTAATTTTGATTTCTTTTAAGACAATTTCCCTAGCTCTAGCTTTAGGAATTGGATTTTAGACATGCAAATGCTATTTAAATACTAACAAAAATAATTCATCTTCCTACAACGACATCTTTATATGAGGATCACAGAAACATGGCTTGAAATTTCTGTGGATTATGCAATTTTCATTTTTCTTATTCTTTAGGTTATTATTTCCTAGTCAAATCAGTAGAATTCTCACTCCCTAGTTCATTCTCCTCATAAATGGACATTAAAATATACACTATGATGGGACTACAATCTAAACTGGCAAACTACCTTGCATTTTAGCTCCAGACCTCAGAGATGGAATAGCTCTTGAAATGGAAGACATCAATGTTTTCCGCTAAGCCACTAAAGTAGTACCTAGCAGTATAGTTGATTTACATAGGCTGTAAAATTGAGGGATTTATATAAAAAAAGAGGAAATTAGGTAATGTATTTTTACAGCTGCTCTGTAGCCTTAATCAAAAAGTATGGCTACATACATCAGAATAGCTGTTATTCTTCTTGCTATGTTAATATCCATATTGTGGGTTTCATGTGCACAGTCCTTATGTATGTGAAATTTTATTCTTTGTGACAGCAGCACATGTAACTGTGAACATGAGGTGACCTCAAAAAAGGGCAACCTACAAAGATAGCTTAAAATGTTACTATATTTTGAACTCATCATTTGGATGTCAAAAAAACAAGGCTCATAGATTAAGATAAAATAAACAGACTTCTATCAAGCTACAAAAAAAAAAAAGGAAGAATGACACTATCAATATTGCTTGTTCTAGAACTAACAGAAAGATTATACTGTTTCAGGGATTTTAATGAAGGAAAGATGCTACCTCCAACCTCAGAATTCCTCATATATAAAATGCTATTGCAGTGTATAATACTACCTTAATAGGAAAAAGAACATTAGGAGGTGGCTCTGGGGATCAAACATTGGTCATTCTGCTACTCATACAGCAAATGAAGCGCTTTCTACGTTTTAGTGGTGTTTACACTTGTATGGGAGGAATATTCCCTTTTGAGTTCACTGCTTTTGAAGAAGAGATTCATACTAGAGATTCTTCCTTAACTTGTATCAATCTCTTAGTAATCAGAGGTATGAATGTTATTACTCCCAAATTCTTTAGGAGAGATACTACTGCTACTGCAAGAGGCCCATATCTGAATCATTTAATAGCAGAAGTTTTCTGGCTACTGAATGAGACAGTACTAAGAAAATAGCACAGACTAAACCCCATTGATGGGCCTACCTCAAAATAAACTAGTTTCGCATCCATGAAGACAGTATCACCATGAGTAGAAGCCATAGAGAGAATATCAAGAATTAAAACATGCTGTATTTTTGGTCTGTGGTGCCTGTAAACTATGCATGTGATTCAGTTTACAGATTCAATTTTCCTGTGACATCAGTGGCATCTTGCACATAAAGTATCTGTATTTGGGGTTTAGACCTCATTTTAGAGTTCAATATAGTCCATATCATTTAAAGGAAAACTGTATCTTGTTTTTCTCAAGCACCACTTTAATGTTTTTGCAATGTTAAATTAGTGGAAAAACATTATAGGGCAAATTAAAGCTTGTAAATAAGATAAAAAGAAAACACTTTAGCAGTAGTTTCAATATACTGGTAAATACTTTCAGTAACCAACCTGTAATTTAGTTAAACTAGCCTCTACAGCTGAAGGCACCACAACCAGTAGTTAATAATTCTATCCTTTTTCTAAAATATTGCCACAAATCAATCTTCTTGCTGCTGGGTAGAACCACCTTCTCTTCTAGAAGTTAGCATAGTAACACAAACTTTCACTCTCTTTAGCAGTATGACCACTAAAAAACCCCAAAGTCTGTTATGTTATATTGTATCCAACAACATATACTACACAAAAGATATTAGAGAATCTAATATCTATATATCTATATCTATATATATTAGAGAATCTAAAAGATATTAGAGAATCTAGGGGCCTGTCTGGTCTGGGCTTGTTTGAGATATCCCAAGACATGCTGAATTACACCAGAAACCCAGGTTTAGGTGACTTAATTACACCCAAAATGCCTACACAACGGTACACAATACAGAGGTACACAATCAAAAAAATGTGGATTCAGTGATATGCTTTGTTACGTGCATTCTAATCTAATTATGGAAGTGAAACCAACTCTTACAACTGCTATTAAGAGCAGAAAGAATTTAAGAATATTATTACCTAAGATGACATGGTAGACACCAGAAACAGGACATCTTTTGTGCACTCAAAACCCAGCCAGACTAACATTTTAAGTATTTTAAGGCACCAGCAAGAACAAAGAAAATTTATGGGAAGAAGAAACAAATCTAAAAGTGAAAGTCTTACCAACTCATTTGAGAGAACAGGGAAGAAGCAATGCTAATGACAGGTTTACTCCAGGAAGGATTTGGCAACTGGTGTGTGGCAGCCAGCAACTGATAAATTGTCCACAGCTGGTTTCCATTATGACCATCCTGCAGTAAGGGAAGAAAAAGGAGTCAAATGGTAGAACAGCTTTATCTGTGGGAGCACAATTTTTTGGAAGCCCCATACTACTAGCAGCTACTGGGTCTTACAGCTCATTCCCTTCCCCACATGGTATCTGCTGAGCACCTCACCAAGCTGTGGTATTCTATTCCTTGGCAGGAGAAACCTTCCCAGAAATGAGAAGAGCCCTGCTTTTCACAGTGAGACCAGATAAGGCTGCTGGCAGTGAGACATATGAGGCTATCCATGTGTTGCCTGCTCTCAGGTGAAAACAATTTTGGCTGCACCACAATTTTTGGGAGGAGATAAGGTTACTGAAGCTCCTCACTGTTTTGTAGGAATCCACACCTCTTAGATTGTAGTAGCACAGATCCAGAGGCATCATCTTTACTGATTATCATATCTTCATAGCTACTGAATAAAACCAAGAGGAAGTAAGTGCAATTTTCTGCAAAAACCTAAGTCTTATTTTTTTTTTCTTTTTGGTCAGTTAACTTTGTAAAGGACTCCAATAAGCTACAAAGGGAGCTGAAAGATTCTTCAATTTGAGCCTTTTGAGAACATACAGCTATTTAAGTAGCTTAGCCCTAAATAATCCTATCTCATGGACAAGGACTAAGCTTGATTAGTGTGACCTGCAGTCTTCACTATCAAAGGATTAAAACATAAATTTATATACATTTAATAACCACTATAGAATCACTAATTTACTAGTTGTTTTTTTTTAAAAGGTGTTTTGAAAGTCAACTGAAATAAATTATTACAAATGTACACTTAAAATGCAGCCTTGTTTGTGAAAAACTCTCAGTGTTCTCAAATCTGGCAAGAGGTGCAATGCTCAGAGTATACACCTAAGTTTGTTTTCTGTTACCCAAGTCATGCTCAAAAACTACATGTTCTAAGGAACATATTATATGATATAACTTAATTATACACTTCAGTAAGTGTATACTTCACACTTTAATCACAAACTTTAACAACTTCTTTTAGCTATACAACCAGTAAGGTACAGAAACGGGAAATACTTGCAAAGCAAATGCCTACAAAATAATACCAAATTTTTATTGTTCAAAAGACCCAAGGGAGGGAGGCAAAAACTCTCAGGATTGCAAAGTAACACAAACTGCATCTACATTAATTTGCTCTGGTTTTCATCAGTCAGTATCTAACAGCCCACTGACCTGCCCCTTTAATTCTTTGTCACAACAAACTGCTCACTCTTGAACTTTTTCCACAAATCATTTCTGCATTCAGAGTACAGTAGAGTTCTACTATAAGCAGATCCCCAAAGTGATCAAATTTTATTTAAGAAATTTTGGGGTTTTTTAAATATTCTCTATCATTTCAGCAAACTTGTTTACAGTGCAATGTCACAAACAGCTATACTGTTTATATATGGTACTAGTCAACAGTCAGGCAGCCAAGAATGCGTGAATGGTGTTTCTTTGTCAGGAAAGGAAATGTATTGTGTAACTATGCCCTCTAGATGTCTCCTCTTCTGCTTCTGTGAATTTAAGATTAACAAAAGTTGCCTTGGCTGAAAGTAATATTTAGATGAGAATATTAAAGGAAGTAATAAAAATAATAGGATGTTTCTGAAAATTGCCTAGGGCGGTGAGACAACATCGTGGTTCTTTGGCTCTGTAAAAGCTATGTTGGAATCATACACAACTGCCTGAGCTGAAGCTCGAAGCTACAGGCAGTGCTCTTGCTAAAAGATGTAATCTGCAAGGTATAGCTTGATAGTTGACTATATTAAGAAAATATTCTAAATCCATTACTCATCATTGAAGTTCATGACATGTAACATGCTTTTAAACAATATACAGGCAGTTAAATGACTTTCACCACAAATTTTCCTACGGACAGGTTTGCCAAAGCCACTTCCAATGATAATCAGCTACTCCCTCTGCTGGATTAGCCCAGTACGTGTCTGCCACAGAAATGCCATTTTTGCTTATTTCAAAGACTGCTTATCTCTCATATCTCCCCCTTTTCCAGACAAACACAAACATCTTTTTTTTTCCTTTGGATGTTCTAGAAGGTCTCCAACACAGGAAATCCAAACTATCCAACCATATAGTGGAGTGCAAGGCCTCTGTTTAATATTAAAGAATTCCTTTATAAAACTTAAATAAGGAAAGAACTGTAACAGCTGCTCTTGCAGTCCTCATTCAGATACTCTTCAGTGATGCTTGGGCCAGGTGTAAAACCAAAACCAATCAAGCCGAATCTGTACAAGTCTGACTATTTCTATTAGAATTCTACAAGACCCGCAACAACCCAAAAGAGTCCATCGACAATTTTTCTCAACCTATACTAGGATCTACCTGCCAACTTTTTGGCTTTCCACCCTAGCCTGATTTTCAGCCAAGCTAAGCATTACCCATGTTTGCTGCTGCTACCAGAGTGTGCCACCGAGGCCCAGTATGTTTGCAGGTGTTAGGTGTCCAAAAGGGCAGCAGCTAAGATGGCAGCTGAGAAGTCATGGCCTTGTGTTGATATTTAAAGCTAACAAGCAGAGGCAGTACTAGAGCAGGGGGAGGATTTGGCCAACTGGTATGCATGCCCTCAGGCAAATGTTTTCAGCATATGTATTTTTAATATGTTGTTATATTTTGTTAAAACTTCAAACCGATTTTTTTTTTTCTAGGGGAACTGTGTGTGTGGTCTAATCAATGTCTTAATAGGTAAGAAATAGTGCATTTTCATAATTTTCTTCCCAGGTACCTTGGTGTCGCGGCCTTCCCATACGGGAAACCTGTTGGGATACTTGGTGCAGGTAATCAGACTGGCCCTGGGACACGTTTTTTTTTTCCCCTCTAAAACGAAAGCTGCATCGCATCGTCGCTACGTGCATTCGCGTTTCGCTGCAGCCCAACACGCTGCGAGTTCCTGCCCTCCTACAGTGCCTCGGCAGGGCTTAAGCGCGGGCCCCACGTCGTAACTGCAGGATGGGAGCGGAGCTGAGGCGCGCCGGATGGGGCGGTCGCTTCCGCGAGCGAGGGAAATGGGGGATCTACGAGGGACGGCGGTGCGAGCGGCTGCTTGTTTGCTCGGGGCGGGTGCCTGCTACTGCGTGTGGCGGCTGGCGGCGGACAGGCGGCGGCAGCGGCAGAGGGCTGCGGCCGGGGACGCCCAGGTCCCGCCGTCAGGTGAGGCGCGGGCCGGGTCGGGCGGGGCTGAGGGCCGAGCGGCCGCGGCCGGGCCGCCGATGTACTGGTGAACGCAGAGGAGGCCCGTCGCAGCTGTGGCGAGGCACCGTAGAGTGTTCTGAGCCGCTGCCTCCGCTTCTGGAGCGCGGCCCCTGCATGCTGCCCGCCTGCGGCTTCGGAGGGAGGGCTCTTTTCGGTGGGACGGGGAACCAACACTGCTCACAGGCCCTCTAATAGCCACGGTGTTTTTAAAGGACTATTGAGCACTTTTTATTATTTAGAAAAGCCTTTTTTTTTTTTTAATTAAAAGTCCCCTAAAGCTTACATCTATCTAATCTCTGTATTTATTTAATGGGAGGATTTGCTGTTTTGCTATTAAACTTATCTGTGTTCCCCCTGTAATTCAAAACGAAACAAATATTTAGATGAAGATGAGGACAAAACCCAATTTTGTTTTTCAAGCTAGGTTTAGGATTAGCATGTTTTTTTCTTGTTGGGTTTTTTTTCTCCCCAAAGAATACTACGGTGTTTGCCTGGTGAGATGGCGGAAGCAACTATGTGGAATTATGAAGGATTGGTTACATTCTCAAAAGTCAACTTGAGGCAGCTATGACTAGTCCAGTAGTCATAGATAAGGTCTTCAGGCTATTCAGCTAGCTAAGTAGTTCTGCCTCCAACCTGGCTGAAAAGAGTCTTTGATGGCATTTGTGTTACCCTTTTATGACAGCCAGGTACTCTATAACATCATCCTGACTCAGAAACAACTTTCATCAGTTGACTGAATGATGCTATGATCAGCAGTGTTCTTAATATTGTGGCTGTCACTTTATCAAAGGACCCCACAGCGTACTAGCAAAATGTCATTATCATAATTTCTAGAAGTACTAGTCTGCAAGTCAGAAGTTTTGTTTTCCTGTCCAGACAGATTTCTACATTTCATTTCAGGGAACACAAGGAGAAAAATTAACTTGTTCTTTATATATTCTTATTTTGAAGGGGAGTTTTGTTGTTGGTTAATCAAAGAGTAACACCTCTCAAGCTTTTATTGTGTATTTCTTTATTTTCTACTTTGAAAAGAAGTAGTCAGAGGACTCAGAAAAAGGACTAAGTCCTGCTGTTGTAAAAAACAGTCATTTTGCCATAATAAGGTAGTTGAGTGCAATCATGCTTAGAACAATGCATGCTACAACTGAGAGCTAAACCTCAGCTTTGTAAAAACCCCTAAGTGGTAACTTAAGCAAAACATCTCGAACTTGGTATCAAGTATTTCACTTTTAAACATTGACAGAAAACACTCCTCCAGCATCAACCAATAGCATGGATGCGAATACTCTACAGAAACTTATTCATTTGCTCCAGGCCACAGATGATGCATTAATTCAAGAGCAAGCTTTAATCACTCTTGGCAACAGTGCTGCTTTCTCTGCAAATCAAGTGAGTACTGTTCCGTAGAAAACAACAGTGTTTCAATACCAGTCAGTATGGAAGAGGAGAGGTGCTGTTTTGCTGAAGTGACACAGGACAGAGAGCTAGGACAGCTTATGTTCTAAACCCCATTTTATGTCCATGCCTTAATTTCTGCTAGCCCAAATAATACAATTTACCAGCTTCACAGAATTTATCTAAGCTTAATGTTTCTACAGCTTAAAATCTGTAGAGAGTTCTGTGTTTCAGAAGTGCTCTAAGTATAAATTTTGTTGCTTACAGTTAAGTTATTCTACTTGTAATAAAAAACTGCATCTTGAAATTCTGTTCTGTTCAGTCAGGACTTCTGAGTACTGTGAACTGGCTCAGCTATTCTGTAAAGTCCTTATGCAATAATTACCTCTGATTCTTTATAATATAAAATGCTTTAAGCATGCTTTGCTGGTCATGTTGTAAAGGTGGTGTGCCATTGTCAAATAATGCCAAATAATACTTTGGCCCTTTGGCAGGACTATTCTTAATTTCAATGGAAGCAATAACGCAGTATCTGCTAACACTCTCTCTTTAAACAGAGTAGTCTCTTCTGGAAGTCTTCATTCACACATTCTATTTGCATTAAAATGGAAACTTTGAGGAACACCTTCAGCATTTAATTTAATTTTTAAAAAATCTTACTAAATATTTGGTTTATGTTTCAGGATGTAATCCGGAATTTGGGTGGCCTTTCTGTTATTGGAGGGATGCTCACAGATTGCGTTCCCAAAGTAAAGGAAAAAGCACTTAATGCACTTAATAATTTGAGTATGAATATTAAAAATCAGGAAGAGATACAGGTAAGTTTCTTAAAGGGAAAAAAATCAAACTAATTGAGACACAGGAGATATCGAAGGGCTTTCAGTGTATTTGTTGAATACAAGCCAGGATGCCAAAATGTTTTTAATGTTAGGCATAGGAGTCAGCAGATCTGGATGATCTGGGCATCCCAAGTTCAAAAGGAAAACTTAAAAAGGCATTGTATCACCACCACTGACTTTAGAGAGAGTTAGGACTAGGCAGTTTGTGTTCAGCTTTCACCAAATGCTATTAAAACAGAGAGTATGCTGCCAAGGTTAAGGTAAAACTATGTGAGGCAAGATGATTCCAAATATGTTTAGAGCATCAGCAATGGTTGCTCAATAGGATGGATTACAGACTTAGCATGACTCCTTAGGCAAGGGAGAAGAAAACAATAATTGATCCCCTGGGTTCATATAAGGTCAATTTTTCAGGGAGATGCTTTGATCTTAAAAGAATAGTGTATAAAAATTGTAACAAGTCCCACTGGTAAATACAGTAGATGCTATGGATGTGAACAGACCAACCATCAGAAAAGCATCACTTTTGACATTATCAGATGAATCAATAGATCAAGAATGTCCAAGCAGAAAGCTGACACAGATATGAAGTTTTTTTACTATTTTTTTCCTTAGCTTGATAAAAAGGCAGTTTGACTGTGCATGGTTGGTTGCAGCAGCTTTAGTGTTAAGCAACTTTTTTTTAAAGTAGCGCTTGCCAACAGCAAATATTTATAGAGGCATATAGGTAGGAAACAAATCCTTTGGTAAAGGCAAAGTAATTTTTTGTTCAAGAGTCCAAGATACTCTATACTATCATCCAGAAGAAAATTCAGTAAATAATAGTTGTTAATGTCAGTTGTCATCACTGTTCCTGAAGAGTAGTCAGTGAATTGGCCACACAGTTGGAAGAAAGGGTCTCATTCCAAGACTTGTCTTTAGTTTGTTCTCAGCATTTAAGATGTTAGTTGCTGTTAGTGATTTTTCAAAATACCTTCTTTAAAGAAACTACCACTTCTGAGATGGAGTCAAAGCCATCCGAGTTTTCAGAGCAATTTTATGCTTCAGGAATGTTAGTAAGCATAACTCTGTAATGCCTTCTTCTATAATGCCAACAGCATGTTTGAATGTGTTCAAAACAAACCAAAGTACTGGTTTCCAAGAACCTTCATCAGGTTATGTATTCAGCCAGCAGTATTCAAGAGGTATTTACGTTACTGTAGCTAGGCCACCAATACTATTTGTGAATAGAAAATCTACTTGTATCAAAAAACATCTTCTGTTCTTACCTCCTTCCCTTTTTCCCCAGGAATATACACAAGTCTGTAGGAACATTGAGTCAGCTCCCCTGAACTCTGATCTGCAGCTAGCTGGACTCAGATTGTTGACAAATATGTCCATTACCGGTGACTACCACCATAAGATGATAAACTCAATTCCATGCTTTTTCCATTTGCTTTCAGAAGGAACTGAAAGGACACAGGTACTGTGTAATGTATTTGTAAAATGTTTTAGACCGTGCTTAGAAAATCAAATATTCATTAATGATAGCAGTGCATAAAATCAGTGCAATATGGTTCTGTATTACTTTCTCAATGTAAATTCAAAAAGTTGGGGGGGAGGGGGAGAGAATCGTACTAGGGGAACTGTTAGGCTACAGCTCTACCAAAGTAGTGGTGTGTGCACTGCTATTGTCTTGTGCCTTTGCTATAGCAACTCCAGAATTCTCTTCTGCTCACTAAACATTGCTACTGCATCAGAATCTGCATGTGAAAGGCTTCACTGATGCATGAATCTCCCTAGGGAAACAGGCCAAGCGGTAGTAACCTACCTTACAGATTTCTGTTACCTTATGCTTATTACATCTCTTACAGCCCTAGTGACTGCAATGGGAAATTGTGCTTATTAGTGATTATTTTAATATTGAAAGAAGATAAAAGCTTCAAATAGGGACTAAATTGAGGGTTTATTCAAGATGTCAGTACCAACAATTTCAATGTATTCAGTTACTCCCAGATCAAAACCATTTTTCCAAACCAGATTTCCACTAAATTCAGCAAATCTATTTTACTGAAGTACTAAATTTCCACTAAACTTAGACCTATTTTACTTAAGTACAGTAAAGTAGCACCTAGCCTTTTCCTAGTGTTAAAAGGTTAGTGTCACAAGGTCTAGGAAAGTACAAAGGTCTATTAGTTTATGCTTCTGACCATATTTTTAAATACAGTACTTAACCATCATTGCTGTATTTTAAAAATATTTCATATTTTGTCTGCTGTGAGTTCTTTATAGATCTTGCCTTATTTTGATGTTTAAGTCAAACTGAATTTGCTTATAAAATGTTTACACTTCATACATACGTGCTAGTGACTCCATAAGGTCTTTTCTTTTTCCTATAGCAAAGACTGAAGTGCACAACTCAAGATGTTAGTTGACGCATTCTACACTTTCCTCTCCAAGTGAACACTGACACTATTGATGCCCATTACTGCTGTACTTACTGCTTTTGGAGCTTGCATATTCTTCATTTCAGATTCAAGTTTTGAAAGTACTTGTGAACTTATCTGCAAACCCAGCCATGACAAGACATCTTCTCAGAGCTCAAGTAAGGTTCTTGTTTTATCATATTTTTAGCATTATTACAGTAGTACCATGACCTTTTGTATGTAATATAAGGTATCCAGATACATTTCAGAAACAAACCCAAAACTTCATTTCCAGACAGGCAGGATATAGAGGGAAGACCAGGTACAAACATCAAATACAACCAATATTGTGAATGACCCTTTTCTCAGCAGTTGTTTGTATAGCTAACACATTATAGAATCATATAAGTTATTGTTGGAAAAGACCTCTGAGGTCATGGAGGAGTTAGCCTTACCACTAAACCATGTCTCCACACACACATTTGTAACAACATCCAGGGATGATGAGTCCACCACCTCCCTGGGCAGCCTGTTCCCAATGGCTGATAACCCTCTCTGTAAAGAAAACCTCCCCTAGTGCAAATTGAAGCCATTTCCACTGAAATCATCACTCCTTTACTCAAAGGCAGCCATAAAACTGTTGTTTCTATGCACTCTTAGTGAACTTTTTCTGTGGTGCATTTACTTAAATCCTCACAGAGCACTATCTGACACTTGCTATTGATGGCCTTGGTGTACAGATTTGTTTCAGTTGTTTCTTTTCCTCACCCTAAAAGAGAGTCAGGGACTGAAATGGTGCTGCATCCTCCTCTTCTTCCCCAAAGTAAGTTTCTTAAAGCATTCAGTGGCTGTAATTTTTGAGCTATCTGCCCTGTGCAAAGCTAGTCTAGATACTACCAGCTTTTCATTATTAAAACAAGATTAGGGTAGCTAATTATTCAGTTCTCTGTTAAAAGTGTATCCTTTTCTCATTTGTCACGTCCAAATATAAAAACATTGAGATCCCTACAGAGATCACTCAGCCTTATTAAGAAGGAAAGCAGATCCTCCCTTCCAAATGGGAATTTTCCAGACAGCTGCATTTTGGAGATTGATTGTGCAAAAGCATTTTATTAGCCTGTGATGCACAAGTCAGTCTTTTCTAAAGAGGAAATGTGCATGGTGTGCAAGTTTCTGGCATCCCATGACAGCATATGGAGTTCTGGTATTTCATAGGGGTTCTGGTTTAGATTTTTTTTTTTAACATTTTTTAAGATTTAGTTACATGTACTTACTGCTGTTGATTAACAATACTGAATATTTCTTGAATATCCTAGGTGCCATCACTGCTGTTACTTTTTGACAAGTGTATAAACAGAGAGATTCTGCTTAGAGCCCTGACGTTTGCACTAAACTTGAGAAAGAACATGAACAATGAAGACGGCACCATGGTTCAGGACCAATACAGGGAAGATTCCATTTTCTTTACACTTTGCAGAGACTCTACCCAATTTGCTCAGAAACTGGCATCTTTGTTGCATCACCCTGATACAGAGGTGAAAGAGCAAGTTCTGAGAATATTAACACAATAGTGATTTTAAGAACAGATAGATTGACCTGATGAAAATACCTTATCTTAAAAATGCTATGCTACAAACCCCCAACAAGAAAACAGTAAACCAACCAAAAAATACCAAATACTACCATATTAGTAGACACAAATTAGTTATGCAATGTATTTAGTATAGAGCATAAGATTTTTTTTTTACAGCAAGACACAGTGGACGCATCTAAACAAAAGGGAATAAATTGTTTAAAACATGAGAACTTTAATATGTACAAGTGAACATTTTAAATGGATAAGTAAACTGAATTGAAATGTTATTCTCCATATCATAAAGAATTTGTCAACTTAGACTTTGGCAGTTGTTGAATAAATACATCTATAGAATGGTGCATTAAAGATTTAGCCATGAGAAATCAGGCATTTATATGTTATCAATCTGATATCTGCTAATGGCTGCCGGCAAATCTTAGAAAATACTAAATAAAAACCAATACCAAACTGTGATTGGCTTCCTACAGGATTAGTATTTTCAGTGAAAACACTGAAGTTACCCAGCCTGGTTTTGCACCATACCTGGACAGAATATATTCTAAAGCTACTTTCTTATACACTTAGTGTATCCATTCTATTTAGCCAAACTGCAGTACACTGAACTACAACTGTGCAAGGTTTCTATGCTTGAATAAGAAATAGCTTATCTGGCTTTAAAATTGTCCCTTTAAGGAAAGCATACATTATCTTCCAAAATATTATAGTCAAAGATTATCTGCAATGCAACATTCTCATCTTTATAAAATGTCTACAAGAGCAACACAGTAAGCATTTTTACAAAAGCTTCCTGTTCTGTAGCAGCCCTCAAGCCTGCTTTCCTTGGAGAGCTTTACTTCTTTTTCTCTGCAAGTGGAACATCATTGGAATAAGTGCTGAGTTAGCCCTCACAAAGTTTTAGTAATCAATCCAGTGTTAATTCAAAATGAAGTGGAATACGTATATGAACACCACTGTAAAAGAACCTGAAGGAAGTTTCATTGATGAATATAAAACATACTAGAAAACACTTCATACTAAGATGAGACTACTGAAACTTCCTGAAGACTGCATCACAGAGGAAGTAAAAACTGTCAGATGTAAAAGGCTAGAAAACAAGTTTTCCACCTTGCACCGTTTTTAAGAGAGCTGTATTACCTCAGCTGTTACCAGATTCTTCATTTAAGTTAATATACTCACTCTGCTCTTAATAAAATATTACTCTTCTTTCCGTAACTCAATATATACTGTATTTATTTTCAGTAGGTGACTTTGTAAGTAGCTAAAACTACAAGAACAATGTGACCTTGAAAATACAACACATCTATGCCGTGATCAATACAGGGGTAAAGCTACATGTATCTAATTTATCTGCATAGGTAGTTGTTATGGTTTGGATTAGAACAGTAGTTTTATCTGATCAGGAATACAATTAAGGCAGAAACAAAAGTTGGAATGATTCCCAGTTAGAACCCTGACAATCCCTGCACTGACAGAGAACTTCCTTTTCTTCTTCCCACTGCTTCAAAAACATCGTTCATTTTGTAAAAAGCAAGTTACATTATAATCACGTAATGTTTTGCCACATCTTGTACATATTCTTTTTTCTGCTTCTGTATTTAACAAAGAAAAATTAAGGGTAGGTCAGACACTTAAGAATTTACAAATCCCAAGATCTGATTTCTTCTGACAAGGACTTGACTAGTCTGTTCTAGGTATATCTCTGTTTTCTTAAGCTCAGCAACAAAAATATCTAGATGTCCCTCTTCAGGTTGTCCAACCTAAACATAAAGGTTTTCAGATATCATCTTTTTGCTAATAAGTTGATCTCTTATCCTTTGCTTCGATAGCTGACAAGAAACAGGTGACCATTGTCCTCTTTTCTAAAAATACAGGAAAACTTGTTACAGTGTTGTCTCAGTCATCTTTTTCTGGTCTAGAAAGACCTGGTTTTAACTGCATTCTTCATAGAACAGTGCCATTGAGATGTTTTGAAATACTTTGCAAGACTCTCCAAAGTGTCTTCACAAAAGCATGTCTAATTTTTTTATCCCCCACTTCATACCCTAGGGAATCTTAGCAGCACCAAGCAAACCATTACAGTGTCATTCTACATACAAATGTTGTGAATTAATAGATGCAAAACAAAACATATGCCATTACAGACTTTCAGTCTCCTAAGTCAGTACCTCTCTGCTGTGTGGCTGCTGACATCAATATTCTGTATGTAGTTTTTCTTTCTTTCTAAAGTAGAGAATTTTACAGAACAGTGTGTTGATTTTGAAAACTGAAAAACAAAACCCCCATAACTTCAATTTTAACTGTCCTTTAAAGTACTCACAAAAAATTCCTGCAGCTTGATATCCTCCACAATATTATGAACATGTAATATGCATTATATTAACCAAATCTGTTGAACCTAATGTGTAACTACAAGGCCCAATAAAGACTTCATCTGAAATACCCTCACAAAAATCAACACTGAATCTCCAAGTAGTTTTAAACAAATTTTGAACAAATTCTGGTGAATACTTCTAAACCATACTAGTATTACCTTCTCAAATACAGAAATCTTGATGTCTGCCAAATACGAATTCCACCAAAGGAATATAAACTACTTTTTCCTCACACGAAAGTGTAATCCTGTTCCAGAAGCCTTTTTTTAGCATGAACTTGGACTAACAGATCTTTGCCTCCCTCTGCTTTTCTTTGTTGGTATTAAGATCTGTAAGATTTTGAGGACTTCCCATTATAAATTTTTAAAATATAACTGTCAACAGTTAATGAGACTTCATGCTAGGAGCAAACAGAAGTATCTTAACTGGTTTTAATTTGTTGCCAGTTCATATCTTTGAATTGCAGGGAATTTTTTTATATTTTTTTTTGTCTTCATGGAGTGTAACATAATATGTAATGCATGCACAGCAAGAGGAAAAAAAATACACATCCCATAGACCAAAATAAATAATGAACAACAAAACAAAGACAGATTTGCCAATGAATTATGAAGGAGAAAACCAACATTTTTATTGGCAACAATAGGCTTTAATTCTGTAAATTAGCATAGCAATTTGATACAGATACATTTAGCCAAGTTTTACAATACTGAACAATGTTGTAATCTCATTCAACTTGAAAGTTATAGGGAAGCTCTAAGAAAAAAAATACCACAGCCCTTGCTTAAGACTTTTCACTTAAAAAAAAAAGTACTTATTAATAGGCTGATTCAATGCAAAGACAAGCACTAGACTAAGGGATTCTATGATTTCATGTACTGCATTTGACAAGGAAGTTATTTTAGACATATTCAGGCCTAACTTAAAAACACTGACAACACAATGAAAGTGTGCAGATACCCTGGCCAGCAGTTAAGTTTTATACATAAGTGATGCAATATTAAATTATCTCTCTCTTTAAAAGGCACATTTCTTTAGATCATTGTAAAATTCAGCTTTTGTGGTTCAGTCAATATATATGAAAATGTAGAAGCACTCAGTAAAATAATTATTTTACTATGCTTGTGCTTTAATAACAAGGCTGTATTGGAAGACTCCACCCCACAAAACATACCATGAAGCTATCAAGGTGTGAGGCAAAACCTGACTATTAATGACTAGCAAGTGGGAGATGAGATTCTAACAATGATAAATTCAAGTCAGTATGTCCTGCGAGGAGGTTATTGCTGCTGCAAGTAAGATGAAGAATTTTTTAAAAACAGTTAATTTATCAGTGGTGTACATAAGAGTTCAAACTGCAAGTTATTCCCAGACAAAACCTTACATATTAACCAGTTTTTAGATCATCTCTCAAAATTTACAAACACTGAAACTAGTAAAATTTATCACGAAACTCGTATACAAGTTTTAGTTGTGTAACTGACAAACCTGGCATCTAAAAACCCAATTCACTCCAAAAGAATCTATTTTGTAAGCACATCATTCATCATTAATATTTGTAAGATTAATTGCTAGTTCAAATCAAACAAGGCTTACAAGGAACTGCTACTGTTTCATTATTCAAACCCATCATTTGTACTCAAGTCCCGTGATTCTCCATGGTTTAAGACAAAGAAGTCGTCTTTTTTCAAGCCGTATCTTTCAAGAGCTTCATTCAGTTTAACTGGAGGATCCAAGTAATACTGTAAAAGTAAGTATAAGGGAAAACGTATCATTGCAGCATTTGAGGAAATAAAAAGTATCACTGCCCTAAAAAGAAATGGTTTACATTTTAAACTATCTATAAAAAGGGGAAGGATATTTGTCAAATGAAAATAGTTGGGTTTCATTTTCAGTTTTTAAACAAGTATGCCGATTTACATTTGTAGAGTAACTAGCAAGCCATAACCTATCATCCAAAATTCATTCTTCTTCAGTGTACTGAAAAAAGTCTCTTAGCATCAGAAACACAGCGAGAGGAGAAAATTAATCTTAACCACAGAAATATTCTATGCAATTGGGTATGAAAAGCTAAGTGTTGTTTTGAACTCAGTGGGTATAGTAACAACTTTTCATTCATACAAACCTTGTATTTTAAGTATACAGATACATAGGTTAAACTGCATGAGCAAAGCTTTGTTAATGGCTGTACTCAAGAAATGTGAACTCATGTATAGTGTTGAAATTTACCTCATTTGCTAAA
Source organism: Galbula dea (assembly GCA_013399015.1). Taxonomy (NCBI): domain Eukaryota; kingdom Metazoa; phylum Chordata; class Aves; order Piciformes; family Galbulidae; genus Galbula; species Galbula dea. The sequence goes on along the minus strand of VWZX01003204.1, from coordinate 1,283,120 downwards.
GCAAAGGTCCCCCAATGAATTGCTACAGACTTCTTTGCTTGAACATCAATATGGATTCTTACTGCTTCTTCAGGATCCACGTGCTGGTATTTCATAAACCACCTAGCAAAACACAAAGCATATATATTTGCGTGTGTCACCTAATTCAGTGCAAGATTTCTTCTTTACTTTCATTGGGTAAGTTGTAAAGAACCCGAAAAAAGAAAAATATATGCTCACCTAATAAAAAAATTATTGAGCATGTACACCTGAACAACATAGAACACTCAACAAGCTGGAATATACCAACATACCCAGGAAACAGCAGTTCATGTATTTCACTCCCCTTTCCAAATCGATTTCTTCTTACCTCTATTTTTAATAGCATAAGGACATACTACTGGTACCTAAAGGCCACAGATTTAAATCCATCCCTCAAAAAATTTCATGCTAGCAGTGCACAACAAAGTGTGTGCTTCAGAAGATAGACTCAGGGAATAGTGGTAAAGCAGCAGAGAGAACCTGGCAGTTCTTGAAAGATACCAGGTATTTACCAATTTATTCAGATTCCTATCTTCCTTTCTCAACCAATACATGCTTTACTTCCAGCATTACATGAACACTGTCAACTAGAAGTTTAGATACACCATCCTAAGTAGGATACAGATACTTAAACAGATAGATCTTTCACAGTCTATAAAGGAGTCATCTATCTCCAGAGAAGTTGCAGAAACAGCATAAAGCCTGAGGACAAAGTAAAATGCAGCAAATCGCATGCATCTAAATTGGCTGGATTAAGTGATGCTATTTCAGGAAAAAAGCTACAAAGTAATTCCAGATTTTTACACAACATATTTCATGGAATAAAGTCAGCTGATTCATCTTTGCTGTGCTCAAGACAGAAGAAAAAACTCTCTTAAGAACATCACAGACACACAGGCAAACACCCTTGATATCTTAGGTCCATCTTCTAATTGCCTTCCTTTTTTTTCATCAATCTTTCAGCAATGTCTTTTTGCCTCAGCAACTTCCTTATTTTGCCTCTATACTCTATTGTATATTCTTAATAAGGTATACCTACAGTTTTCACTTCTGAGTGTATTTTTCAGTCACCACTGTATCATTTCATTTAGGTATTTTGATCAAGCTTTGATTGTCATACCTTGGTTCATAAGCTCCAATAGGGATGGCTGCAAGATCAAAAGGTCCAAACCTTTTACCTATCTGTTCAAAAGCAACACAATATCCAGTATCTCCTGAAAAGAAAAACCTGTTCCAAGGGCCCAAGACAGACCAGCTGCCCCAAAGCACCTTGTTATCATCTGTCGCAGTCCTTTTGCACCAGTGTTGAGAAGGGGTGAAGACAAAGGTTACCGCATCGTGACCAGGGACGCAGTTCTCTTCCCACCAATCCAGTTCAATCACATTCTCACAACCACATCTCTGCATCCAGTCCAAGAGCCCAAGAGGCACAAACCAGCGCAGCTCACTCCCAAAGCGTTCATTCAAACTTGTTACAGTGTTGTAGTCCAAATGATCGTAATGGTTGTGGCTGATCATGACTGCATCTATTTTTGGGAGCTGCTCTACTGTGCACGGAGGTCCTCGGAAGCGCTTGGGACCCATTAGCTGAGTAGGGGAAGCTCGCTGGCTGAAGATTGGGTCAGTAAGAAATATAAGTTCATCCATTTCCACCATAACTGAGGCATGGCCCAACCACGTGATCCGCATACCAGTTCCTGTCTTCCCAGCCAGTTCTGGCTTTTGAACGAAGTAGGGTTTTAACACTGGAAGCTCTTTATCAAGTTCCTAGCAAAGAAGAACACAGTAGGCATGAGATTTCAGAATGTACTTGGCCACAGAATGAAAACTGCATACAGGGCACAAATCAGTCAAGATTCGTATTCTGTTTATGTTTTAGGCAACCAGGGAACTTCAAGGCAAAACTGATGCCTTATCAATGAACATTTTTCTAGCTACTTCCTCCTGGTTTCATTTTACATTTTTCTAACATCTTCACTTCTCTGTCAAGAGAGAAGAGAGAGTTTCCGAGTGTTCCCTTAGGCGAGGAGACCTACTAATAGAGAAAAAGAGTCTGAAAGCATTGCAGTGAAAGCACTGCAAGACACTTAACAGCATCCCGGGAAAGGCTTTGCAATTGGCTAGCCTTCCTGACCTGGAAAAGAACAGGTATAAACACTGTTGCTCTAACAAATGCTCAAGTTTAGCTTGTGCAACTAAATAACTCCTCTATGTCCTAGCAAAAACAAGTCACAAACCCAGAGATTAAAAGAGAATGCCATGTTCCCAACAGCGCTCCACAAAAGCTGTTCTATTAGCTATAAGACTCTCTCTCCCCATTACATACAGAAGCAGCAGATGGAGGCTAACCTCACTTGGCTAACATTAGGTTTTAAAATTCTCTTTTCCCATCCTGCCAATAATTCAATGAACATTTGTAAAACACAAACTCATTTTAAGATGGACCTTAAGGCACTTAGCTATGCTTCTTGTGATGTTTTATTGAAGCCTTCAAGGTAATTAAAATTTAATTATTACTGAATAAATCACTCCCTGTACGTTCAGGATGCAGTCCCATGAGTGACTTCAAAACAACCTAAATCCATGCTCCTTTGTGAGAAACTAAAGAAAACCTACCCCCACCTCACTTCCTGTTCCTCTGTCAATGCTTATGCAGATGTTTTATTTGTAATAAGTCAACAGTTTTCCTATTAAAAAAACCCAAACCAACCACCAAACAATGTATTCTCAGAGTTCTCGGCCATGTCCATCTCTGCCACAATGTAGCTAAGGCTCTCTTCCCAAATAGTTCTGGTCTGAACTCTTCACATCATTTCAGGAGAATTTTCTCTTCTTAGGCAGCTTTTACAGACTCCTGACTCTTCTCTCCCTGGTAATCACAGATGTACTTCTGGTTGCTAGTCAAGTTCTCCCTCTAATCATTGCTGCTCTCATTCCCTAGGCCTAGGATAGTAGATTAGTGCTACCAGCAAACTTATACAGAGCTGACCTCCCACTCTTAAAATCCAGCCGATGCTGTGACAGTTCAGGAGTCTAGCATTACCCTGGCTAAAACACTCCTGACAGCTTCAGGAAAGTTACTTTCTCCATTATATTTTATTGATTTGTAGGGTGTATGTTGGAAAAAAAACACATATACCTCCACCCCCCTGCAATTCTACTGTAATAAAATATTGATGAAATTGCTCTTTTTAGAGCTAAGACATGACACATCTACTGAAAAAGTTTCATTACTGTCCCCATGAAAGAGAAATAGATAGCCTTCCATAAAGCTGAACAAAGGTTAGCACAATATAATCACTTAATTTATACAAGAATAAACAAAGTGTAAGTATTAGATGATAAGATTTCAAACTAAAATACAAGTTCTACTGGCAGTTTATTTCATATGAAATTCTTAAAACTCATGTAATAGGATAAAACAACAGTGAACAAAATATATACTCCTATGGAACTTTTATCCTGTTATCGTACATTTTATTCTCAGAATAAGCAGAAACATATTAATGTTACAAGAATTATTACAGATCTTTGGTATACCGTATTAATGTTAATTCAGTTACCAACAGAAGCAAAATGTGCCTAATACTGCCTTACTTTCATCACTAAAGTAATATAAAAATTCCTCCTGCTGTGCCCCTTTCTCCTCCCATGTTGTTAGTTCCTTCCTAATGCCAAGCATGAAGAAACACATGACAAGCTTTGGTAAGACTAGCTAATTAGCTTAAGATTTTTGGTGCTTAGTGCATACTGGAATACCACTGGATTTTACAGAAATGGGAACAATCTAAATTGTCGGTTCAACAACTAAAGATACTCCAACAGTTACTAATAAAACCTTTAACAAAAAATAGAAGAAGTCTGAGCATTCTGGATAATGATACAGGCTTGTTGTGAAGGCATGATTATAATACATATATATAGCTTTTACACAGTCAACAATATATCTTAGATAACACGCTATTTGGTTTTTTAAACACATGCAAAGCCCTTGGTAGAGATAAAAATGAACCTGCCCTGTACAGCAGGATATCACTAAACACACTCAATGTGGAAACTGAAGTAGGAGCCTGCCTGAAAGACATGCTATCTTGCAGTGCTAAATAAAGTATGGAGCCTTTCGTCTGAATGTTAAACAAACTCAGAAGAGCTTTACAGGTTGATTTAGGTGCGGAACACACATCAAAATGGCCGAGTTTTCAAGAAGTGCATTCCATGGATCCCTATCTAGGTTTTTCTGTTTCTGAACTACCTCATTGAGCTCCTGAACAACTGCAGGCATTTAATTAAAAAATGTCACATGCAAAACAATAAAATTAGTCCAAAATTAATCCCAGCTAGGTCACAGAGATAGCTTTACAACTGGCACAGTGTAGACTTCTTTGTAATCATCCTTTACTGCAGGGATAATCCGTAAATTAAAGGGAGTGCTGCAGTTCCCCACTGCCATCAGAGAGCTGTATATCCTGCACTGTGTAGGACACCTAAGCACTAACTGCTAGGTACTTCACTCACTAACCAGGTTTCTGACTGGTGCTGGCAAGATAGGAAGCCCACTGTACACATATGGAGTAGGGCAGCAGCCAAAGGCAATTGAAAACACCAAGGTGTGAATTCTACGCAAATGTGGCCAAAGTATCATAATGCAGCATATTGCCTAGACAGTTGTACACACTGAGTCACAATCACTGTTACTACTGCAATGGGCAGAAGGAGGACTTCACTCAAATTATTATACAACTACAGCCAAGATTATTTCTCCCTAAAACATGTTCCTTGCCACATATCCCTAAAGAAATCCCCAAATCTATGACCACCAAGCATTATAAGTAACACTGCTTTCCTGTCCTTAAAGCTGATCAAATTCCTTCCTTCACAGGTAATTCACATAAGATAAAAACCTCAAAGTGCAAGGTCTTTGCTAAATACTGACTGTGAGATTTACAGCTTATGCATGCCACTGTAGATGCTTAAAAGCATTATTAATACCCATTTGTTCAAAATGCTTTCACCAATTCTGTACCCTTCAGCACAGCTCTTCCAAAGTGCAGTAAACACATTAGAAAATACACTGAGAAATAATCTTAACTGTCGATACTGTAGCCATCATAACACTTCTTGTGGCCACATAGACAACTTGTGGCTTTTCAGTATCCATTACTCTTCACTGAAAATAAGCTTTTCTCAGAGGTTGCTTCCTCTGCCTCCTTCTCTATATACAATACCTGATAGAAGCAATACACCAAGAACAAAAAATGGTGTTTCCCAGTAAACTGGCACTGTACCTTTAGTATATCAGTACAAATACTTGCCCAGGTTACTGCTTAAGATATGCATCTTTTTTCTCCTGGGGTACTAAAACAGAAAACCATAGATTTGCAAACACTTTCTTAAGTAAATGACAGCAACTATTTATTACATTTCTATGGAAAAGAAGTAAGGTATGCAGCGTGGAGGAAAAAGGGAGGTCAATTTTTTTAAATGGCATATGCCATAGCTACTTCATGCAATACAAATGATGTTAGTAGCACGTTCCATAAGGCAACACCTATTAAAAAGGAAGGAGTGTAACTGCAGTTTATGACTGAGCTAGTGGGCCATTTCTGCTGGTTTTGTAAATATACATAGAGCTAATAAATCAAAAGCTGTGGAACTAACAGAAAGTAGAAAAAAATAGAAGCAGAAGGTACTAGCCCATCTTTTGAATATAATACAGAGATAGTAAAATCAGAAAAACAAGCCAGAGTAAGTCTCCAAAAGGTGCCTAATAAGTATTAGTTAGAAACTGTCCTATTTTGTTGATTAGAGGGGAGGTAAAAGAAGTCTAAAGCAAGAACAGAAAACATGCAAGCATTTACCTGCTTTGAGCATGGCACATTGCTGTTATTTTTTTCCATGAGGGACCATTTCAAAATATTTGGCAAGGTTGGTGATTTCCACGTTGGCCATGGGTTGACAAATTTCCCGTCTTTGCCTCTCTTTGATTTAGTTACATCCTCTTCTAATCTGTAGTCCAGCCTGAAGCTTTTCCTGGAGGTCCTGGAAGAATCACTGCCTCTGGAACCTCGACCCGAATTCTGACGTTTCCTCACCACTTCTTTAGGGTACTGGTTACACGCAGTCTGCTCTTCATCTGTTTTCTTTTCCATATCTTTTTGAGAAGAACTAAAACAAGGTTTAAATCAGTCAATCTTTTCTTGGACTAATAGCAATATTCCTAAAATTGAATGTTCTCAGCCACATTAGAAACAAGCCTGCCCTTCTTATTTTATGATCTACTGCATTTTTTTCCCTCCACAAAATATGCTTTTAGAACAGTTGCTATTACACAAAAGACTTTAAAAACATGCTGTGGCAAGTACACATGACTTGAACTCTTTGTAATTCAGGCAGAATTTTAGTCCCTGGTATGCACAGCTTCAGATACTAACACCATTATCCACCAAACTCAAGAGTGAGGGGGAAGGGTTCCTTAATTTACATTTCAGAAGAATATTAGGTTCCTCCTGAAACTTATGACATCTAGGGCACGAAGTAATACGATCCTGCAAACCTGTTCAAGAGCCACTGGAACTATATAGGACATTAGGTTTTGCCTAAATACTGACTTTGTTTTGTAGTAAGTGCAGCAGCCTCATGTAGCATTAATAACACATTGCTTCTACCAACAAGATGCACATACATGCAGAAAAGTCAGAAAACAAAAGACCTAAGGTCCTAGTTCCTTTTTTCTCCAAAATAAAGGAAAAGCTTATTGTAATAAGAGCAACTGTTTCAAGCAGTTTCAGTACGCTGAACTGAACTGACTAGTGAAAGGCCACAGAATATTAGAACATCTCAAATAAATCCTGGCTGCAACATGTGTTCTAAAATCCATTGTAAAATACATAAAAGTGAGAAAATAATGGAGAAAAGCTTTGTTCTCCAAAGTCACAATTCTGGCACATTTCTTAGAAAACCACAAACTCAGCAGTCAGAGCCTCTTACTCCAAACTGCGCTAACCTGTTGCAGAGTTTAGAAATACAGAGTCCTACTGACCTCATTATGCCCAAGGTAGAAAAACAAAAAATCCCTATTTTATCTTAAAAGTTGCTGAAGCAATTCAGCTGAAACTAAATGCTGCAGTTTCTATATTGACTTTCAACATTTCAGTTGAAAATTCAACTTTCAAACTCTACCTGATAAAAACTAGAAGATGACCAGACGTGTCATGACCAGACAGCACAATAATACACTGCTTAGGTGCAGGAATAATTTTTAGTATGAAAATGTGAAATCTGTCTTGCGGAAAACTCTCCAGCATGTGTTTTAGCCTATCTACTATTTAATTAACTCAGATATTCAAACTTTACCTGTATACTTATAGGAGAAGCACTGGGCTGATGTACAAAAGACAGTCCACATTTTTGAAAAACAGAAATAAAGCCCACAGTTTTCTCAGAAGTTGCATAATTCACTACACCCCTTGTCAGTTCATAATTACAGGAGAAAAGAAATATATTGTCACTGCAACATTGCAGCTGAGGCTTTACACACATACAGGAAGTGTTATCAAATTGAACCCAAATGCATTTACTGGTGATGCTCCTCCTTGCTACTTCAGCAGCAAATAATTATTAAACAGAAAGTATGGTGTCAGCTGCAAAGATATGACAATTGATAAGTATTTTGTCATACAGTAGAGATAAAACACTATCACATCAAGATTAATTTCTAACAGAGATGCATGAAAAACATTCAGAAAACATTACTGATAGATTTCTCTGATAAACAGTACCTTTGGTCATAATCTTGTTTTAATGTAATTGCTTTGTACTCTAGTTTCCCTGCAGTTTTACGGCAATCACACCATTAATGCATTTTCTATTTAATAAAAAGATACCCCATTTACCTCATAAGTTTAATTTAACTGTTGATACTCTTAGGCTTTTTTCTCTATTCCACCAAACAATTACTGGAATCAGCCTTCAATGGAACAGCCACCCACTTGTTCTGTACCATTTCAAGCAGACATAAATGGCAACAAAAAGAATCAGTGTTACAAAAAGGCTGACGGAATACCCCAGAAACAGCAATGGATATTTTAACTGTTACCTTAATTTGAGATGGGGGTTTTTCGCATTCCTCAAAGAGCATTTTCAATGCCAACTCAGCTTATTAATTTAGCAGAGCACCCAGACATAGCATAAAACATCTACTTTTCTAAAAAGCATCATGAAAACAAATCACAACATTTAATCAGACCAACGCGTGTGCAACAAACGTGGGTAGAGCCCTTCCCAAATCTTCGTTCCCGAACCCTAGCCATGATTTAATTCCAGGAAATTCTTCTATTAACATCTCAGATGTTTGATTTTAAAATATATATAACTACCATAATTATTGTTCCTACAAGACATTTTATATTAGAGACCAGAGTGCCTAAGGTTTTATTTTTAAGCTTATCTAGTCATTCATCTCTAAAATATGTGAATTCTACTTTTGCTTAAATTTTCATATAAACCTTTGATCTTATTCTGAAAGTATAAACCTCTAGGGAAGCAGGGATCAACTATGCTGATTAAACAAAAAAAATGCCAAAGCATTTAAGGCACTGCAGGTATCTGTCTGTCAAGGTATCTGTCTGCCAAGGTATTTTCCACATGATGCACATACATTACTTTCATTACTATTCCATAAACAACTGAAGGGATAAAAGACATCAGTGCTCACAGAATACTTTAAACGCTTTCACATGCATAAGAAAGGGACACATTTAAAAACAGTTAAAGGACAAAGTATTCCTGATGAACTCTAGATTCCTTTGAAGTATCAATCTTGCCATGTCATTTTCGTTTCATTTAACTGGTAAAGTACAGTCTAGAATATTTATGGAATACAGTAAAAGAAAACTACTTTTTCTTATTAAAAAAATGGTAGATAATTTCTTGAAAGACAGAAATCATTAGCTTAAGCTAAAACTCAACTAGTTATTAGGCCAAGGAGATTTTTATCCTTTTGCAAAAGAAAGTATCTGCAGACAAGGAGATTTAGCAGGTATATTTTAAATATTAGAAAATATCCAATCAGAAACAAGCTGATTTTTCATCCAGCATTCCTGAATTCTTTCCCTAAAAAATAAGTATGGTACTTGACAAATAAATTTAAGCACTGGATTGCCAGCCAAAATATAAGCAATAGAGACACCAAAACCAAACTGGAGTACAGTGTGTTCACTTGAGAGGAACAAGAAGAAGGGGTCACATCTTTGCTTAAGTGTTTGTTATTGCAAGGTTCCACAAAAAAATCCTCTATTTTCCACACTTCATTTAATAAAGACAAAAACTATTATTCTACTTAAAGGCATTAAAAATGGAACCCATCCTTCAGGATAAGGTGACTTGCCTCCAAACAAGAGCCAGTCGATTGCCACCACTTTTAAGGGTGGGGAGGAGGCTAAGGCAAGATGTAACGCAACCACCCTCTCTGTGTGGTGAGATGTTTTAGTATTTCAACTGAATTAAGAAAAGTAAATGGACCAAAACATAAAAAGTGCTAAAGCAGACCATCAGTCATGCCAAATCCATGAGGCCAGATGGTACTGTAGAGAGAGAAGAACACCATCACTGCCTGATGAACAGGATGAAGCCTAAGATGAATCAAAACATTAACAGAGATGACAGACCCAGTAGCCAATTTCTTTCCTACACAGGCCTATTAAATTATGTTCCTCTCTACTCTCATGTTTTACTGCGGTCGTGAATAAAAGTATCCAAAAGTTGGAATGAGGCCATCACATTTAAAAGAGCAGCCTAGACTATTATCATGACTAAGCACAAGAGCAGTGTAATTCTGTGCTATTGATGAAGCAGGCACCAAAGGAAAGCAGGAGTCAAATTCCCTACACTCGAACAGAAAGTGATTCCCTTTGCTCTCTCTAAACAACTAATTTCATATGCCTATTTAATGTATAAAGAAGAATGCTGAAAATACAAGAGCTAAAATGAAAGCTTTCTTACCTGATCTGCGGGAGTCAGGCTGACAACACACAGATGCAGGGTTTGTGCACTACAGCTGTGTTATGGTACAGAAAACAGTAACCGGATCAAACACCAAATGTAGGCAATTTTTAAAACCAACAGAAAAATAAAATAATATAGCACATGCACAGAGCTGGGCAGAAAACCCACAGCTTCCAACAGCAACTATGACCTCACACTTCTAAAGAATTCAGTACAGTTCTTCCAAAAAAAGCAAACATGAAACTTCTACCAACCCAGCTACAGGATCTGAACTTCCGTATTCTGGCACCAGTTCCACTCCTGTAAGTATTTACGCAAATCAGTAGTTCACTACTTTCAGTTGGTCTACTGATGTGACTGAAGTTAATAAGAGAGGCAAACCTTTCCAGGATGGGACTTACTGTCAGAAAACACAGCCAGACTTTAAAGTTTAGCATTTATAAACACACTTTAGCCACTCCCCATACGTTAACAGCCTATGTATCTTGGATTTAGTATTTTAAGTTATGATGTAATGTTGAAGCTGTTAGCACACAATTTTTTCTTAACTAAAATGATGTTTTAAAATATTACAAGGTCACACTCCATCCTGAGGGTAAGGTTTCCCATTTAACATCTTAAATCAATTAGACATGGCTAAAAATACTACTACTGTGCACAATTAAACTAAGGCTCCACTGGTAGAAACGGTAGGAATCCGACTTCCTTTGTAGCATAGGGCCATAGAGGCAATGTAACTGCTTCCACAAAAGTGCACAGAAATCATGTTAAAACCTTGGTCCATAGGAAACACATGACAAAGACAATCTGAATCAGTTCATTTATAATAAACCCTGGCACTTTTATGTCTGCAACTGTACAAATGCTATCTCCACCTTGTTTATTAAGCCTTTTAATGTTTTCTTCCTCTTCTTTCCATGCCAGAAAGGAACAAACTCCTATGCAAACTTCCTCTAGACTCACACTGAGAATAATCCTTCAAAACCCTATAAAATCTCAGTTGCCAAGACGTACAGCAACACCCGAGCACTAAGCTAGTTTTAATTTTAAGTTAATAAACAGTCATGCAATTTTGTTTATATACATATGTAAATGCTTGTCTGCTTGATTCCCTCTCTTCAGTTCAAAGTCCAGGTACATAGAACCCAATGTCATTTCTCAGCAATATAAAACTATTTCCCTAAATTCTCTGTAAATCTACCCAAATTTCAACACAAGCTCAATTTCTTCCTGTTCCAACTTTCTCCCTCTCCTTCTGTCCGACTATGTGTATACACACAGTTAGGATAAGGAAATTGTAAGGTTTTTGTTGTTCAAAAAAACATGGTTTTCCTGAATGTAACTGTTCAAAGGCAATCTTTCACCCGAGATAAGCTAGAAGTTCATCAGCCTTTCCAAATATAAATGTTTTGAATCACCAAAACTTCATACCGTGAAGCTAGAAAGTATGTGATACAGCACCCTTATGGTTCTTTAACTGAAATACAGCCATTAAAAGAAACTCCAAGTGGTACAACACCAGTGAAACATAAATGCCCAAGGAATCTGGAAACATCACAACATATGTTAAAATTTTTGATGACAACCCTTTTCCCCCACATATAAAAAGCCTCCTACTCTATCCCCACAACTCCAGATTACGATGTCTCATCATGTACTCTTAAATGAAACGCAGAGTGCTTTGGTTGTTAGTCAACAACAAAAGCGTCTGGTCAATGTTTGTTTTGTTGATTTTTCTTTTCCTTATAGAAGACTCGAGGCATTTTTCCAACACAAATATGAGCCATCTACTAATTTTCAAGGCACCATCCTAAATACATAGGCATTTTAAGGAAACAAAGTGTTTCATTTAAACACAGCTTAATAGACGCACATAAACAACTTGCTACTGCAACAATCTCATTATCAGAAGCAGCTGAACCCCACTGAAATTCTCCCTCAAAACCCAGTATACAGCATGGGAGATTTCTGCCTCAACAACTGAAACTATTTCCAAATGTTACAAGCCATAAAAGCTGAAATCTTTCATAAGCCTTATTCAGAAGACAGTAGCACTACCAGGTCTAACCACGGTTAACAGGTCTCACACAGGATCTCGATATACATCCGTATATGCATTCCCGACCACTTGACTTCTCACTCACACAATATCTTATCAAACTTTGTTTGTAACAGTAGGGACACAATGGCAGAAAGGTGTTTTCATAGTGTCATTTGGCAATGCCAAATTCTCTTTGTTGAACAGCTTTGTAAGGTTTATCTGCTTGGGCACAGTTGTATGCTATTCAAACTCAATCACTCCTTTATACAGCTGATAAATACTAAGATATTATATGCAAACAGTAAATAATAGGCAACTTCTTTCCTAGATTTTCTAAGGATGTTCAAACCAAGTGCAACCTCTGGTTTACAGAAAAATCCTTTTTACTCAAAGCTGCGTTTAGACCAAAATCACCAAGTGATTTACCATGGTCCTGGCTCTGCATATATTAGAAGCGTGATTCTGATTGCAGTGCTTGCCAGCATACTGCAAGCTACATACTTACAGCAACTGACTGAAAAAAATTAAAGCTCAGAAGGGGATGCATAGATGTGACAAAAGGAAAAAATAATTTCACAGCAGGCGTTACATACAAAGGCACCACTTAATATGGCATTTCTATTCTTCTCATCACAGGCAAAACAACTGCCTTCCCATTTGCTGTAAAGAACATAAAAGCTATTTCTGAATGGAAAGTTAGCCCTTCTGGTTCAATTTTGAGCTTATGAAGGCTGAGGATATAGCAGATTTCTGCTGAGGTAACTCCTCATATCTACTTAGTTAATACTAATGAAGAAATAATAACTGATTGTTTCCTTTTAAAAAGACTGCAGATCTCTTGATTTGGACCAAGTTGAAGACAAATTGTTACTTATATCTGAACAATTTCACTGCTATCCCTTACTCCCTTCCTCTCTTGTGTTCTCTCCATAACAGCATGCACATCAGGCCAGGCTTTCCAATCCACAGGCATTCAAGATTCCCATTATCTTTTTATGATAGGCATTTAAATTCAAGATAATTTTGGGCATTTCTAAAGCAATTGTTGCAATAATTCTTGCACTAATATGAAAATTTTATTTCTTCTTGTATTTCTTAAAGTCTATAAAGTGAATCAGGCTCCCTACTTTATTAACCAATAAAGCTGCTACTATGAATTAAAAATTACATTACTCTTTTTCAAGGGTCTATTGCCAAAAAAATCAATCCTGATTTTCCTGTCGCTTTTTTATGTCACTTTACTAGGTGTCCTATCTCCTAGTGGCCTTTTTAGCCACCAACGCGCTTGCAACAAACGTGGGTAGAGCCCTTCCCAAATCTTTGTTCGTGAAGCCTAGCCATGATGACCCTTACTAGGTGTCGTTTGGAAAATAAAGGAAAAAAACACCTAAGTACACTTTAAAACTGAAAACTTGCTTCATAATCACCATTTGGCAAATAAAAGCGTAAGAAATCACAATCACCACTAGAAAAAACATTTCTGTATAAGTTTAATACGAACTTAATCACATGTTGTCAAGACATTCAACAGATACTTTCCCTAAATCCTTACTAGAGATAATTGCGGATCACTGAGATTATTTGACTGAACTAATTAAATTAAATGACTGTTAATATCTTCCACACGGCACTACAGAATGGAAAAAAAACTAAAAACGCTCACGATATACATCTGTTCGCGTCTCCTCCTCAAAGAACCGTCAGTGCCACGAAGTGTATTTTTTCACCGGCAATTACATAACTCTTTCCTTTCTGAGTGCTGCTGCAGCAGATTGTACTGTCAGTTTAGGGGAAACGACAGCCTTGCCGCCAGGAGGGCGCGGGGCGAAGGTAAGACCTTTTCTTCCAGGAATCCTTCCACGGGTGTGAAAGGCTTGCCCTGTCCCGAGTGTTTTCGGAGCTGGCGCCACTGGAGGGCTGTCACTCCCCATCGCGGCACCTCCCGGGGCCGACCCCCGGCGGCCGGCCAAGGGCCGTCCGCCCCCACGCTGCGCCAGCGCCCGCGCCTACCTCGGGGCCGAGACAGTGCAGGCGAGAGCCAGGCTACACATCTCCTCTCCAGTACCTCGCCCACCAAATAACTTTTCCGAGCGGACGCCCGCACTCGTTCCCCGCCTCCGCCCCGCTCCCAGAGCGCTTCAGCCCGATCCGCCCCGCAGCACTCACCCGGCGGGACCCCGATACCATACGCCCAGCAAGCCCCGCTGCCGCGCTCAGAGCAGGTGCGCAGCGATGCACTGCTCCAGTTCCCCTTTCCCTGCTGCCGGCAGGTCGGCCAGGTGCCTCTCCTCTGGACGGAGACGGAGCGGGAGCTGCCGCTCGGCTCGGTCCCTCCTTACCCACAGGAAGGCGCAGAGGCAGCGACCCCCGCCCCTAGAGTACTGCCTGCCGTCGAAGTGCTGCTCACCTCGCCGGCTGCAGCTGCTGAGAAGCGTCCTCGTCGTCGTCGTCCTCCTCCTCCTCCTCCATGGTGCCGCTCCACCCCCTCCGCGGCGGCTCCGCGGCTCTCCAGCAGAAACCGTTGAAAGGCTGCAGCTTCCCACCTGACCAGCCCGCCGCTGAGGGCAGCGCGGCAAGCTGCATACAGTAGCTCCACAGCGCCCTGCTCCTCACCATGGCACGACCGTGCTCCACGGGACTCCACGGGCTGCACGGGCTTACGGCGGCGCCTTCGCAAGATGGCGGCAGGGGGCGAGCGGATGGTCACGGGCTCGGAGTAATGGCGGTACGGAATAAGAGCTGCCAGCAGGTTCTTACCGTGGGAGGCTGGAGTGCTAGTTGGCCCTGGGAAAAGGAAAGCACTTGGGTCTGCTCCTGTTCGGCCCTGGTGGTTGGTAAACGCTGCCTGCAGTCCCATGTGGGAGTACGAGCACGCTCCGACCACCTAGTGCTACGGTGAAAAGTTTCCTAAACTCAGTTTTCTCGGAATCCTGAGGTAGTGCCGCCATTACTGGAATTGCCGGCCCTAGCGGGAAGCGCAGTGCCCTGAAGCAGTGCTGCCTTCACCGGAGATACCGGCTCTCGGGGAGGTGAGGCCACACGCGGCTATCAGCCACCCTCCCGCAGAGCAGACCCCTCTGTCCCTACAGCCATTTCCCCAACGTTAAGAAGTTAAAACTTATGGCCAAGTTTCCTAACGTGCTGGATCACGGCCATCGCCTCACTCCCTCTTTATGCCTCCGAGTAGTTCACAAGTGACTCCAGATGATGAGTTTAGAAGTGAGGGATTTAGAGACACCAAATCCAGAAAAATCAGGTTCTCAGAAATAAAGATGTAATATTTTCATCTTTCTTTACCTCCTTAAGCACACAGTACAATGGAAGGTAAAGGACAAAACACACAGCTGTGGTATGATAAAAAAATCATATAGCAGCAATATGAAATTTAAGACTGCAATAACACATTTGTGTACATTTTATCTGGAAGTTCAGGAATGGATGTCCAGTTGAGTAGTGAAGAAATCTTACCTGTGTTCAGAGGCCAAGATACCAAGGTAGGTCTTGGGAGGTTAGAAACATGAGCCTTCCTCTTCTTACCATTAATCTGTCATTCTTTCTGTAAGGTATAGGAAGAATAATACTACCAATTATCTTGTTCAGTACTAGGAAGACAGGTATGTATTGGTTGTTTATTGTCAGCCACATTTGCTGACCTTTGCCAGTGGAAAATCTTGATTGGTTTATTTATTTTGGCTTTTCTCAGTTCACGTTTCCCAATCATTTGATCTATCAAAATGACTAACACTAAACTGGCCTTGTAGTGACTTTTGCACTTTATTACACACAAATCTATATTGATTGTTATTTCCGCTGTTACTTTAGGGAATCGAAGACCTCCTAAATGATTTATATGGTAAAGCTGCTCTCCATAGCTCTGGTCAATGCTCTTTAACAGGTAGTAATAATTATTGCCTATGTATAGAAATTTGTGTAAGCCACCAAGAGCCTCCAGGCAGGTAGTAACTAATTGCTAACAGCAAGAGATTTGGGATTCTCATCCTACACTTCAGCTGGTTATCTCCTGGCAGGCAGACTTGCCTCCACATGTCATGGGGAAGTAGTTTGTATGTCACCAGTGCTGCAAAAGCCACAGTTCAAGAGGTTTTGCTTTAGTAAATGCATTTTGTCTGTGCTACAAATACAGATGTCAACGTTTGGAGGCTCAAAGTAAGGACAAATGGTGTCTATGCAGCATGCAGTTTTCAATTTGGAAGGGAAACATCTCCTTTCTGGTATAACAAATGGTGAAGAATTACTAGGTTGTTCAAGTAATTTCTAACTGCTAAAAATGTGTATCAGCACCTGTTACCTCTTCTGCCATGCCAGTGTGCACAACATGAGAAAATTAAACTTCAGAGGTGCTTTTCAGCAGAACTCGAATTTTAAACGAGTTTCCTGGTTTAGTATTCTCATGAACCAACTAACATCTCAGTCTAGTCCTGGTGCTTTGGTTTTGATCTTTCAATGTCTTATGCACACAAATGCATTTAAACTGAGGAAAAGTCCTAATGGGACATTTGTGCTCGAATAGTTGTGTGAACCCATAACAGAGATCTCTCTGACTCTTAACACACTCTAGACATGCTAATACGCTTAGAGGACTGACGTTAGGCTCCTGCAGAAGTTGGAAGCCAGAAGTTACTAAAAGATGGGAAGGCTCCAGCCATCTGTGCATGAAGAGTTTTTTGCATGGTACCTAGTCTTAGCAAAGGGAGTTTTAATAATTTTATTTTCTTCAGTGGCATTGACTCCTGGCATATTTACTACTCAGACTGGCCCTGGGGGCTTCTTTGGACCACAGAGAGGTGCAGATACTGAGGGGTAGCAGTGTGGGGTTATGTTGGGATCAGGGTGTTTTATTTTTTCGCAGTAAAATGTAACAGTTGAAACAGAGTAAGTTTTTATTGAAGTTTTGGGGGTATGCTATTTCATTAACTACTTGGAAAGATAAGTTTCTTGACATGGCTTAATCTGCTTAATGCAACAACCTGTATCTTAATTAGAATCACACAGTCAGTATTTCATGAATTGTATCTGCAGTGGTGTCTTTCCCTTGGACATAATATATGCATTAATCATGTGCAGGACAGCTCAATTAGCTTGATTATAAAACTTCTCTTGGTGAAGGGTGTAGCCTTCTATGCAACTGAACTTCATCAGTATTTGGTTTAGATCTCCAAAGTGTAGAATTAATATCTTTTTCACCAAGTTTAATTTAGTCAGTTGACATAAGCTGTGCCAGAGCAAGATACTCATTGTCTTGGGCAGTAAATGAAGCACAATATAAAGTAAGAAAAAGTAGAAGTCCTTCTAGTTAAATTTTTATGGCTTTATAACTGAGCTGTCTTAACTTGATTGAAAATCTTTCTAGATAACAAAATTAAAATTGTTGTACCATCTCTCACTTCATCTTAGAATACCAAGTCATAGTCCAAAGTCCCTTTAGGCTTAGGCTTGTTATATACTGTTTACTGTTATAGTGCAGGTACAGTTTATGGCAGTAAAAAAGCACACTTGCTGGAACAGTTTGTTCTGAATTTCTGAGTGAAATAAACTCTTCTAGCAGTGAAGTTTTTCACCTCTTTTGAACCCAGAGAAATTCTACTAGGCTAGCAAAAGCCTCTCTGGCAAAAATGGCCCATAGCAAAAAGCCTAACATAGTCCTTCTGAATACAGTGTGGAGAGGAAACCACTGCTGGTATCACACTATTTTGGAGAGGAGTTCAGGAAGAAAAGTTATTTGGCACCTGTTGCAGGCGGCAGCAAGCAGAGTTTCAAATCATGCTATATCTTAAGTTGCCCTGTGGAAGAGGGTTACAAACCCAGGTAATGTATTTATATATAAATATGAATACAGAGAGGTACAAAATGCTTCTTAATAATGTTTAATCAAAATGTTTAATTGCCTTACTTACAAAATCGATGTGTAATCAATACACAATACTTAATGCAATTACTGTGAATGTTAAGTTTACCATCACAAATCCAAACCTCTTACATGCTAAAGAATCTGACAATCTTTGGGGCTACAGAGAGTGAACTTATGAACTACAGTTCACAGAATCACACAGAATCACAGAATATTAGGAGTTGGAAGGGACCTCGAAAGGTCATCTAGTCCAACCCCCCTGCCGCAGCAGGATTCCCTAGACCAGGTCACACAGAAGCGCATCAAGACAGGTTTTGAAAACCTCCATAGAAGGAGACTCCACAACCTCTCTGGGCAGTCTGTTCCAGTGCTCTGTCACACAAAACAAAATGTGTTTCCAAATATTATGTGAAATACTCTCTGATACCTACCTAATAGCTGTTTAACTTCTACTTAGGGGACAAGACTGGGGGAGATAATAACTGAAACCATAACAAAGACATTTAGACTGTGTTATACTAGTAACAGGCCAGAAGCATTCTCCAGCCCTGACACCAAATTCTACGGAGTATATATTTTCATGCAAATAAATTTTCCTAGCCCTGAAAAGCAGGTGTTTGCCTCAAAATAGCTGTTGAAAGTCTTTCCTGGCCCACGGTAATCTCTGAAGCATGCTTGGGCACTATCTAGTGGGCATGAGACGAAACTGAGATAGCAACCTTGCTAGAGATTTAATGGTTATTAAAGTGTGACAGTGTCCAGGACCATACCCTGGGTTATTGGAACACATGTAGCCTTGGACAACAGCTGATTTTGAGATGTAACCATGGATCTCAGGGGAAATTAAAGTTCTTGCATTTGTTTCCAAAATCAGTGAAGCTCAGCAGTGTAATTGTAAACAAGCACTGCCATGAGATGATGCTGTTACAGTCAATACCTGATAATGTATTGTAATATTGCATAGCATTTTGCAAAATTACTATAATTTATTTAGGAAATTCAATTATAGTGTCTAAAAGGCCTGATCAAATCCAGTTTCCTTTGTGATTGGCACTGTGCAGAAGGAAATATCCTTGCCCTTTTGGAATTGGGCACCAGATAGAGTAACAGGTTTAATAAACAGGAAAAATACATTCTGGATATACAAAGGAGAAAAAAAAAAAATATATAGCTAGCTCCTAACACAGGTAGGTCGTTATGAGTGTCTTGCATTTAATTGTGAATTAGAAATTGTAGAGCATAGTGCTGCTTTCATTGCAGGCAAGATGATGACAAACAGTTTCTTTGTGTCTAAATGCATTATTCAAAAGTATCCCTCCACCAGTCATTTTAGATGGGTACTAAAATGGATTGAGTTTGTGACTATCCTTTATTTAAGGGAGCATTTATTACACATAGTGCTATGGCTTGAATGTGAATGTTGGCAATTGCTAAGATCTTAACTATATGCTCTAGCCTAATTTCTAGTACATGCCATTTATATCTCTGTGGTTTCATTTTTTTTTGTGGCTCTAATATGGATTTGGCTCTAGTTCTGTGCATTTGTTCACCACAGAGGAGGTGAATTAGAGTGAGGCAGATATGCATCATCCGACAACCCTGATACTGGGTCTCAGCAGGTCTTTTAAGATGTTCTGACTGCCTTCCTGGCTGTGAATGTGGCCCTTTGGCAGGGAGTGGACACTGTAAGTCTTCTGGAATGTGGGAGGAAAATTTATCCTGCCAAGACACCACTTCCTTGTTTGGCGTACTGTCAGCCTCCAAAATGAGAGGGCTACTGCGCTGGCAGTACTACAAAGTGATTGGAGAGGGATAAGATGCAAGTCTGTAGGAAGAGAGGCAGGCATGGTATGAGAGTGTGGAGAATACACTCTATACAGACTTCACAGTGGAATTATGCTGGCTGGGGGTGTTCTGTGCTATGTACATCTGCAGAAAGTTAAAACTGTGTCTTCCTTATCATGTTTGAACATAACACCTTTGAAGTTTTACAGACAGACAATGTTGGAGATTCATAAATGTTTACTTCCTGCTAAATGGTGACATACCCAGTCAGAGATACCAGGATTGGAACAACTTATCTGAATTCACTGTCTGTCTCATTTTTTGGGTTTAAAGTTGGTGTAGTAACTCTGACAACAATGCAGAATAAAACCAGTCATGGTCATTGAATAATGGTGGCCACTGCTTACTCATATGCAGATGAAGCCACATAAAACCAAAATCATTTATTAATAATTTTTTCAGAAAGGAGAAAACTAAGCAAGCTTCGTGTTCTGCTCATTTTTATTCACTGCTCTGTAGTTTCACCCTCCCAATGCAATAATCCGTGCTCACTTTTCTCCATGCTTTCCATAACATCTGTTTGGGCAAAAGTCTGCGTGTGCTGTGGTTAATCCAGTTAGTCATATGTGCAAGCAGGTTGGCCAGCAAGTGCATGTGCCTACTGCGCTCATGCTAAAGTAATACGTGCTGCCATTTTCTACCTACTTTTCCCATACTTAGGGAACTAATTTGTCTCCTTTCTATACACAGATACTGGACACAGGTTTCTTCAGTGTGAACTGGGACGTAGCTGAGTTGTCCACCTTTACTAAGAAACTGGGGAATGATCTAAGATTTCCTAATCCAAAGAAAGCCCTTGACTTTTTTTTTTTTTCTTTCAAATATCATTGTATTTGGCCAGTTAATTTGACAGAAAGGCACAGAGCATGGTTTGGCAATAAACCTGGGTAAAATCAGATAGTGCTATTGTAACTGAGAACCTCTGCACAATTTCAAACAACTTAGTTTTTAGATTACAATGGAAAACACATTGTGAAATAGATTTAAAAATAACGACTTCTAAAATAATTTAAAGTTACTATGGGGAAGTAGTAATGAATAAGAAAGAAGGTCATTTAACAATGAAGTAAGCCAGAACTTCCTTGTGATTGCTTGTATATATTCAGAATCATGGACCATCCTTTTTCTTGACTGCACAAACTGTTTCTGTAGCTTTGTTATGTAAGCATCATAGAAATGCAGGGTTGGAAGGGGCTTCAAGAAATCCTATACTCCAAACCACTACATTTTCAGTGAGGATCTTTCATAATTGGAGTATTATTGTAACTATCAGCACCCCTGTCATCATGCAGGCATGCTATGTGCTATATGAAGCTGCTTTCAGCTGCTAATCTGCTGCTCCGGCACTAATGAAAACTGCTGGATTCCCCGGCTGACCTCAGTACCCTGCTACCACTCTCCTGAAACAAATCTGAAACCTCTTCTTCATCTACAGCTCCTGGGAGGGAGAGGGAAAGGAAATCCGCTTTGGTTTAACAGCTGGCACTGAATGGAGGACAGAGTTATAAATAAATGGAAATAAAGAATGAGGGCATGTGACTAAAGCCATGAAGGTCATTTTTTTAGTATGCCAAAAGATGAGCAATGCTCCGAGTGGCATTTGACATGATGATGATGATGTCAAAAGAGGCTCATTTGAATTGGGATTCAGGAGGATCCTCTATTTAAATTGTCTGAGCTACTGACAAGCTGCATGACCTTCTACAATATGCTGAGCTCCGTGGGTCAGATGGGTCCTCGCTGCAACTAAATTGCCTACAGTGGAATTATTCTGGGAGTGAACTTGATTTCTCAGACATCAGTCAACACAGCTGGTTCACTGAATAAATTAAAGAAAGCAAACATGGATGTCACTGGAAAACAGATGCGTCTGAACCGAGTCGTTTCATCTTGACAAGACTAGAGCAGAACTGCACAACTGTTACTTAAAATGCATAAATAATTGTTGATGTGGTTTATTGGCAATGTAAACTCTATGAAGGTAACAAAGCTGCAAAAATGCCAGTCTTTTTTAAAGGGAATCTAACTATCATATATGTAATTTATAACTTGGGATGATGCTTCTTTAAGTATTCTGGTATAGATAGTTTTTTTCTTAAAAAAAAAAAAAGATAAATGGCTTAGGCATACAGCACAATGCTGTGCAGTGGTAAGCTTCTTCCACAGAAAAGAGTTTGGAGTCAGATAACAAAGTAATGGTGTTAATTAATAAAATAGAATTGTTATTAGAACTACTTAAACAACAAAAGAAGATTATAAAATTGACTCTAAAATAAAATAAATAATAAAAAGAAGATTGCTTCTGAGCCTTAGGTTGATCTCTTAAGCCTCTCATTAACTCAGTTCTTCCTTATATCCTTAGTTAAATGGGATTTTCAAATTTAAAAAATATATTCCAGAGGTACAAAAATACTCTCATGCCTCCTGGTCAGCATCTGAAGTTCCAAAGGAAAATGTGGAAGCAAATGGGGTTAAAGCATACTGAATCTTTATGCATGTTTATCAATTTGAATGTGTTCTGGACATTTCAAACTTACTGCTTGTCTACATACTAACTCATTAACATGTATTCATTGAAATTCTTGTATTGCAAACCTGATATTTTTGGAGCATACATGTCTTGAGTTGCATGACTTTTGTGAAGAAGCATCAAACAGAGAAAATCTGTGCAGGCACAATGTCTGGGATTACACACAGAATCACACAGAATCATTGCGGTTGGAAAGGACCCTCAAGATCATCTAGTCCACCCAATAGCCCAACACTACTCTTACCCCTAAATCATCCCCTGAAGAAACACATCTATCCTCTTCTTAAAAACCTACAGGGATGGTGACTCCACCACCTCCCTGGGCTTAGTAGATGTTTGGCAGCCTACTTGGAATTATTGCTTTGCAGTACCTGCCAAACATCTGGAAGTTAGTAGAAAAATGTGGAAAAGTGGTAGGGAAGAAAATGACCAGCAAAAGCAGCTGTCTTCCACAAAAATTTGTAGGAATGGCTCTCTGGGCTATAATAGGATTTGAGAAAGACATCAGTCTAGGACATAAAACACATAGGGTTTGAGAAGCTCCAGAAATTGTTTCCTTCAGAAGACTATAAAAAAAGTCCAGTGAATCTGAAATCAGTCTGAAAAAAAAGATCTTTAGTGACATGCACCACTAAATTCAGTGCATGCAGATTGTTAACTTGAATTTTAAAAGTTTGGATATCAACTTTAGCAAGTTAGCTGCTTATGTGAGCAGAAATATCCCACCAATATTATCCCACATTCCCAAACTCCTTCTGCTGGCTTCTTAAGTTATAAAATCCCCAGCTTTCTCTTTGCCAGCCATATGTCAACACTCCTAGCTTTTCTCTTGATAAATTCTACAGTGTGGTTGGTGCACAAAATATGGTTGCTACAGAGCCTTGAACTCTGAATACGTGCAAACATCAAGAAAATAAATTTGGTGTAATATAAAGATAAATAACACAAGGAATACTCAAGTGATTGCTTTATCTGTATTTAACTAATGACAAAGATTCAGGATTTATATTTAAGTAAAGATGCTGCAGAATTTCCATTCTGTTGCATTAAATTGCTGGAGGCCCTTACAGAATGTGTTCAACTTCTTGTGCCCTTGAGTAAATGTATTTATAATCTGTATAATGTCCTTTAATAATTTAATAATGTATATGAATCTGATCTTTAGATAAGGGAAGCCTACTATGAGCTCCTAGCCTGAAGCTCAGGATGAAATTTGTTCTGCCTGAAGCCAAGTATCTTTAAGCTGCTCTACTAGTATTTGTTCCTCTGCATTCACTGGGACAGAGAAATACCATGAGGAGACATCCTAGGAGAGGTGTCCAGAGTACAACGGATAACCCATAGTTTGGAGGTGCCTGTTTTCCTCCACTGGCTATTGAGAGAGCATAGAGAAGTAGTTTTATATAGCTGAAGTTAAGTGTTATGAGTGTACCACCTTAGTGCATGAGCACAAGGCAGGCCTACAGCTATAGCATCATGGACCATGAAGAGTCTACAACATCATGGCCATCAGTCCAGGCTGCAAAACCAGCTGAGAAGCTGGACTGAGTTGTAAAGCTGAATGCTAAATATACATTGCTTCCACAGTTAAATCGCAACAGGGAACCATGGTAGCTAAACAAACACTGCCCTGGATCAATGACTATCTTGTGGATGTCTATACTCACACTGTATTAATATATATGTAAAACTAAATGGTCTGTAGTTTGTATTTGCTCATGATTACTTAAGCATTACTGAGATTAGAGGGATTAGAGATTGAGAAAAGACGGTTTAAGGGAGGAGATAAAAGAGAAAACTCAATTATCTGGATATGAGAATAGCAGGTAACTGTACATTTACTGTATTATAAGCAGTGACTAGTTGCATTAACAGCTTTTTTTGTGCAATGGAAAATTTACTTTCCTTCCACAGATAGTTAAGAAAAGCTCTTCACTGCATTGCTGCCTGAGTGATGTCTGAACAGAGGAAGAATCAAAGAATGATGGCTGTCTTGGCTGCCTGAGCAGGTGCCAAATTTGAATATTTTCAGTAATTGCATTAAGTTTTCATTAACTGTGTTAATTTCTATTGAATGATACTAGAGACTTGGGTTACCTTTTAATTGTTTTCTGGAGAAAATATTTTGCTAAAGTAACCTTTTCTTTAAATGAGCAAAAGCCTGAAATAAATGTTGGAGTTCTGGGAACTCATCCACTGTCAAATCAGAATAATTATATAAAACAATCCACCTATATGTGGTTATATTCAAAGGGAGGTACAAAAATGACACTTGTATAGAATGCCAACAAAACCAATAAAAAAGACTAATTTCTAAGATTCCTGTTCTGCAGTGAACCTGCTTAAAGGCAAGGAGAAACCTCTCTATTTTGCTAAATTAGATGAACTTACCCACAGGATTTCCTACTGAGTTACTGCTTTAGACTGAATCTTTCTGTTTTGGCATGTTCTTGAAAAATGTTATGAACTGTCCAAACTCCTTCCATTTATCTTTCTGATAACAGCCTTCAGAAGTTAGGTAGTAAGTTGTTTAGTACTTACAGCAGGTCCCTCTTTCTTATTCAGTGCATGAATACCTATGAGAAAAGGAACTGCATGCAGATGAAATACTACAATATTCCCTGAAGAAAATTTTTAATCAGCAGCTTCAAAAGAGTGTTCTGTTAATGAGCAACTGAAATGTTATAAATTCAGCCAACAGCCTTTATGTTAATTTAGACAGTCTTCCTCACAGCTTGAGAATACAAAAGACCAGTGTCAGTGGCCTGTACGCCTTTGCAGTTGCTGCCTAGTGATTAACCATGGGAAAGAAAAGTTTTTTGCAATTCAATTAGCTGGAGGATAGCCTATAGGTAATACTAATAAAAATAATAAGCTAGATGTCAGTGAGCAGCTGGCGTGAAAATTGGACAACATTGTGTCCATAAAGTTCTATTTGTATTCTAAAAATAGCTTTAATCACAGAAACAGTCTCCTCTGCAAAAAAAAGTGTAATTTCTTGAGCCTATGTTTTTAGGCTTTTTTGAATTCTGCTTGCTTGGCTAAGCTAAAGCCTATTCCTGGCAGCAGGCATATTCATTGAGTGCAATACTGTATCATTGCTTTAAAAACATAGTGGATTGTAAACAGTGAAACATGATGACTACAAAAAGCCAGCACAGCACTAAACAGTAGTTTAGCTGAAGGCAATTTCAATTGTTAATGCTTTTACTGTGTGCTGGTTTCAGCAATTTTGAAGGTCTTTTTCCTGAGTAGTGCTGTTCTGATGCTCAGTTGCTGTGGCCTCGTTTGGGGTTGAATCAACCTGTAATTCAGGACAGCTCTTCCTGACCACTTCTATAGTGACTTGATTGTGGTAGTGTATCTTGCTAGTATGAATGTTTTCTTTATTTCAGAAGTGTTTTATCTATACAACTGAAAGAAAAACTTTTCAATGTGATCACGTTTTCTTTGACAATTAAGATTGTTATCCTAGTTCAGAGTTACAGCAGTGCTAATTTCAAAGTATTGAATTCAGCCTCTGTGCTGACACATGGTTATATATGCATCAGGTAAGTATATGCAGATTTCTGATTTATATTACTTTCACTACTACTGTATGGAATTGATTTATAAAGTAGAAGTATTACACTGGATGCAACCATATAGATCTATGAGTGCTGAACCAGCTGAATCTTTTTTCATATTGGGTATTGTAGCGTCTCTCCCTGTGTGTGTGTGAGCTGATGCTGCAGCCTTCTCCTCAGATGGCAGCTCCTGGCTGTTTATTTTCATGAGACATAGGAATGGCCTTATCTTTGAGATCTCTGAGTCATTTGGTTGATATTGTACATTGATATTGTAATGAGCACGGAAACGTCATTTCCCCAGAAAACCAGTTGGAACTGTGTAATTCTGACTGCATATTACTACCTGTTTTGGTGGGGTTCCTGACGAGTTTGAAGGGTAAAGCCTGCTTGAAAATGGAAAGTGCCTTTTGATCCTTTTCCAGAAACCTCTTTATGAGGGATGCTAATTTAAAATAGCTACTTGGTGTAAATACAAAGCTCTTCATACTTAGGGTGAAATCTGGAGTTCAAAGGAACTGGATTGTTGTCCTGAGACTCTCACCTGTATCAGCTAGTCGTTTCATAAGGCATCCTGAACTTGACAGGCACCTATTTAAGTATCATGCTGATGACTGCAGGATAAATGACAAGGACATTGTTTATATAGAACTCCCCACTGCTAATCCTGGCCCTTCTACTTCATTGTTGTTTGAGACCGGACACATAAATACTGCAAAGAAAGGTCTCATTTTCTCCATCTGGAAGCTGCAGACAATACTGTTTACCTAAACCAGAGGGGTATTGTCAGCATTCATTTTTACAATAGTCCATTTCTAAATAATCTTATTGTAAAAGAAGTTGTTAAAGCCATTTAAAAAGTAATGTTTTGTAAGAGTTTAGTGGTGAATCTCTATATATTCATCTCCTGCTGTTTAGAACACCAGTATTTGGTTTGTTTTATTGCATTTTTAGGTGAATAATAACATTTATTGATTTAAAGTTGCATCTGTAATGAACTTTGTGGTTGTTAAATTTTAGATTGCATTTACATATGAGACACTGCTGTTTTGTTAAGTAGAAGACATATTATGAGAATAATCAGTTTATCTTAAGCTGTAATTCTATGTCTAGCAAGGATTCAAATTTCTAGGATGCAGGATGGCTAATGGCTTAGTGAAGTCTGGTAAAACATCTTTGAGATAAATCCCAGCATAATGAGATCTGTTAGATCTAACTGTAAAATGGAAGAGAAGCTTAATTTTAATTTTCAAATGCACAGTTTGGTGCTTTGCTTTTTTATTGTACAAGTTGGCAGAGATACATTTGAAATTAAAAAAATGCTGGAACTGGATGGATCTTTTACATATGCATAAACTAAAAGGGAGAAACTAAACTAAAAAAAAAGAAAAGTAGTAGCTATCTTCATGTAAGGTTAGATTTTCTATTCCAGAGAAACTAATTTGCCTCCAATGTAAATTCTCTGGTGGAAGGATGTGCCTACTCTGCAGCTGCAAGATCCTTCTTACACGGGTCATGTATACTGAAATAGTACAAGCAGCAAAATAGCAGTAACAATAATAGTAATTTAAATCACAGAGATCTATAGTTATATATGTGATCAAGGGGTCATTGTCAAATTAAGTAGCATCTGGCTCCTTGACATTTAGGTTTGTATTTTAACTAATGTGTTAACAACAGTTTCCACTTTTATTTTTAAATGTCTGCTTTTGTGTTTTACCATTTTCATGCAAGTACAGTCCTTGTGACATAAACTGGACAGGCAGGATTAAAGCTGCTGTCTAAGCATGCAGCATATGAAGTGGCTGTGCAAACTTTTTAGGGCAGTCAGTACAATTCCATTCTGAACTGCATGGGAGTAAGAACTTGCCTACACACACACAACATCCCAGAAAAGGTATATATTTAAAAAAATGGCTTTTTCTGAAATTGTTCCATGTTTTGGAGTCACGGTGAATAGCCTTCTGAAGCTTTAGCGTCTGAGACAACTCAGGAGCTACTAACAAATGTCGCTGTTGTCTGTGATGCACAGTAGCTTCATCACCTAAAATCTTCATGTGACTGATAACATTTCAAGGGGAAGGGAGCACCACTTCTAACAGCTCTTGTGAATCAACTCTGAGTAACAGCACGTTGGCAGTTGTAGAAGACTGCTCACACTGAGCAGAAGGATCCTCAGTTACAACCATTTTTGAGACCCAGCATGGAAATAGCACCCTGGGAAGAGACAGAGCAACCGAGGGCACTCATCAACTCAGCACTGAGCTCCTTCAGAAACCGGCAGTACCTGTTAAAAAGGAAAGCGCAGGGGGCACAGAAGGCAGGTGCTGAAGGACCTGGGGAAAAGCTGAGACTAGATCTGGGGCCTAGGATCCTCTTCCTTCTGATCATCTGCCAAGAGCTCCAGCTTTCTCTCTCTTTTTGGAGCACAGCAAGAGGAGTATTGAAGGTTTGTTGTGACTGTAAGGAGGCAGAGGATTTCAGAAGTACTATGCTTCTGAAGGCAGAGGGGAGTTCCTGGGCTAGGAAAACAGTATCAAAACCCATTGCCTTCCCCCAGCTTATGTAGTATAGACTTGTTTTTAAGTAGTATTTTTTTTCTTTGAATTGTGTCAGTTAACACACTGTGGGACTCAGACAAATAATAGAATTTCACTTCTATTGTTCCCCTCAGTTTTGAGATAATACTTGATTAGCTAAGTGGAAAGCTCCAACTCCAGGAAAAATGTAAAAATTTTAAACAGGAAGTAAAACCTGGCAGCTCTATTTTCTGCATGTCTATACCTTTATTCATCTACAGCCATACACCACAAGCATTCTCAGGAACAATCTTTGGCACTGAAATGATGTTGCCTCTACTGGTACATTGCCAGAACTTTTCCCTGCCCAAATGTGGCTCTTATCAAGTACCATTCCCATGAGCTCTTCCCAGTCCCTGGGAGCTGGGAGGAACTGTTTTCCCAGCAGACAGCTTGCACAAGGTTGTCATGTCAGCTGAGGGGTTTCACCAGCATTGACACGAGCAGTTCCCTGTCAGCTGGTCTCTGCAGAGCACTGAATTTACTGGTGTAGATGAAGCCTTCCTATCCCTAACAGTAGTCTCCTAGATACATTGAATACGCTTCTTAAATCGAGTCTTTGGATTATTGTTTCAGTCAGGATTTCCCCAGTTAGGGTGGGTCTCTCTTCCAGGAAAAGCAGTGATCTCAGCAATCTGTGCAGATTCTTTTGTGCAGAAAATCTTTTTTCAGTGCTGGGGGGGGGAGAGGGAACACGTGGATTAATCAACCTGAGCAGGTGATAAGCTCCACCCACAGCAGCTCACATGAAGAAATGCAGGACTTTGGTTTATGAAGACAAAAACTGTATTTTCTGTTCTACACCTGTTTTGCAGAGTTTATCATTAGCCAGCTCTGGAATAGTTTGGGAGTATCCCTGTGAAAGTATGAATTACGGTGGAAGCAGCGCTTTTGTAAGGAATACAAAGTACAAACTTTCTGTAGCTTGGATCAGGTACTGGGTGGGCCTCGCTCCCATTGCTAGATCCATAATGATGAGGCTTGGCCACGGTGTTGATGCTTCCTCACGAAGGGCTCAAACCCCTCCTGGGGTCTCGGGAGCGGGGGGATTACCGTACTACCATGGTAGCGAGTTAGGAAAGGGCTGGTAAAGGCGAGGACGCTGTTTTAACCGGGTGCTGGGTGGTGCCGTAAGGCCTGGGACTGGGTACCCCGAATGCTGCCAGGCTCTAGCAGAGACGAGGCCAAGCCGCGGCCCAAGGGGCGGAACTGCCCTGTGCCTTCGCCCCGCCCGCCGGAAGTCCGCCGCCGGCCCGCCCACCCGCTCGCCAAGATGGCTGCGTCTACAGCTCGCTTAGCGGCTCGGCGGCTTTTACTGCCATGGTCTGTTGGCTTTGTGCGAGCGTCTGGCTCAGGGAACCGGGTAGGCGGCGGAGCGGAGAAGGGGAGGTAGTTGCGGAGAGCCTCAGTACCCCGGTGGCTCCCTACGGTGTTGCTCAGGCTGCCGCAATGCGGGGTGGGGGGAAATTGGAGGCCGGGGCGCGGTGCATGCTGGGATATGTAGTCGCGGCGGCCCTGACCAGGCGACTTGCCGCGGGGCATGGCGGGAGCTACAGTCTCTGCCAGGCTGAGATGAAGGCGGTGGCAGCACTAGGCGGGACACCGGTCTGCGGGGGGTAGTTGGGTGCCGCAGTCCCTAGGGTTTCCTCTTTGGGGTCGCTGTTGTCCTTTCTCGTTCCCCGT
Source organism: Galbula dea (assembly GCA_013399015.1). Taxonomy (NCBI): domain Eukaryota; kingdom Metazoa; phylum Chordata; class Aves; order Piciformes; family Galbulidae; genus Galbula; species Galbula dea. The sequence goes on along the minus strand of VWZX01003204.1, from coordinate 1,252,984 downwards.
GATGCCGAGGCGTCGGGGCTGGCTCGGAGTCTGAAAGCTGGAGCGGTGCAATGCTGGGGCCGGGGTGTGGTGCCTGAGGGAGGGGCAGCAATAAGTCTCACCCTGGCACGGGACCTGCCGTGCTCGCCCCAGGGAGCTCAGAGAATGTTTAAACCCTTCTTCGCTCCGATGGTTAGTTGGAGGCTGCCCGGAAAGCCTGACCCCAGAGCTCTCCCTTTCTGTCATTTACTGTGTCTTCCCAGTTTGAAACTTAAGCTTTTCCTTCTGAAAACAGGAGAGTGAGATTTTGTTTTCAAACATGGCTTTTTCTTTCTCTGTAATGCAGACTAACAACGAAAATGATACCTTCCAACAGCCCAGGCTGGGGACTGCCAGGCAGGGGAGCAGCTTTGTGGAAGAGGCCTGGGGGTACAGGAGGACAGCAAGCTGCATGTGGGAAAACAGTGTATTTGTCTGGCAGGAGTCTGGGCTGAGCAAACAGGAACACATCCAGTAGATGAAAGAAAGTGATTAGTTTGCACATGTGAAGTGGTTTGTATGTGGTAGCTGGTTTTTGGGCAGCTCAGTGTAAGGGAGACATTAGGGACCTGGAGTATTTTCAGTAGGAATGGTTGTAGGTTTGAGCATTTGCCCTGTGAGGAGAGGCTGATGGTCTGGAGCTTCTTTAGCCTAGAGAAGACGCAGTTTTCATTGGACCTAACAGCAGCATGACAGTACTTATAAGAAGGTTGTGAGGAAGACAGAACCAGGCTTCTCAGAGTAGGGTGTGGTGGTAGAGTGAGAGGCAGTGGGTGTAAGTTGAAACAAGAGAGGAAAAACTGGATATATAGACCCCTTTTTCTCCCATGAGACAGTCAAACTGTGGACCAGGCTGCCCAGAGAGGCCATGCAGTTTCTTACCATCCTGGGACATTTTCAGTACCCAGCTGCCAAAAACATGGAGCAAACTTACCCCACAGCAGATCCTGCTTGGAGCAGGCGATTGGACTAGAGACCTCTGCAGCTCCCTTCAAACTTGAATTGGCATATGATCCTAAGATAAACAAGTTTTGAAAGATCTAACTTACTGGTATTCCAGGGTAAGTGGGTGAGAGAGGATTTTGTTACTTTCATGTTTAGGGCAGTCACACAGTGAGAGAAATCTTTGTTTATTTGATACATTTAAATTTTTTTTAATAGCTTATTGCTTGAAGTACACATTTGGGATATGTATTTAAATCTGTTGATATTGAAAAGTTCAAATTAACTTTTTTAACCTCCATCTTCCCTTTTCTACCCCATTCTGATTTAATGTGCTTTAATTGGCACATGATTGTATAAAAGATGGCAATTTCAGTATCTGTCCCTGTTTTGAACTGTAAGTTGCAGTCCTGGACATAGGCTCTTGGACTATATCTTTCTTCACTTTAGAAGGCAGGTACCCAAAAGAATTCCAGATGTTAAAGGATATACTCAAGGTCCTGCAGGCTTTTGGTGGCAGAAATGGGAAACAAGTGTGGCTCTCCTGGTGGCTGGCTATTGGCAGTAACATTTTTCAGAAGAGCATCCTAGGATATAACTTAGCAATCTGAGTGTGGCTGATGCTTTTTCCTTACAGTGTGTGCATGTTGGAACAGGCAGGCTGAGAGCTTCCCAAGCAGCAGCAGAGGTAATCTTAAACGTTCCTGAAACTAGGGTGAGTCCTCTGGAAAACGGCTTGCAAGTAGCTTCTGAAGACTCTGGACTCTCAACATGCACAGTAGGTAACTTGTAAAGGGAAGGGTTTTCCCTAACTGGTCATGTGTGCTCATTTCCTTGTGGAACTAAATTGCATTTGTTCAGTGTTTTTTAGCAGCTGTTCTTATAACTTCAGCTAGGAAATTGAAGTGTTAAGGCTTTTGTAAATTATTTGTGATTTGTTTTTTCTTTTTTTTTTTGTATCAAAATCTTTTTCTTAAAAACCTGTTTCATTTAAGGAAAAAGCCATTTAAAAATAGGTCTTGAAAATCTAAGTGTGGTTTATACACAAAACCAAGAAAGCTGCATCGTTAGCTGGTAAAATTGCTTTTTTTTTTGTTTTGTTTTCCTCAATGAGGTTGGACTTTGGATTGATGCTGGAAGCAGGTATGAGAACGAGAAGAACAATGGAACTGCCCACTTTCTTGAGCATATGGCATTCAAGGTCAGTATCAGTATTGATTTAGAAGTTTACAGTGGTTTTCTAAGTTTTTTATTTTTAAAGATCAATAGTAAGAACTTTGTCAGAATTGTATAAATAAATTTGCCAAATCAAGGAGCAGAAAAACAAAAGCGGAGAACTTCAACTTTGGTTTTCATTAGAACATGAAGCCAACGTCCTAGTTCTATGTAGCTGATAGAGCACTATAGATTAGTAACACAGATTTAATTTTAACACATTTTGAACAAACAGTCACCCTTTTGTCAGCTTTTTATTTTCATTTGGGAGCATAGTAGGATTTGTGTCTGACTTTGAAGCTTGGAGAGATTAGTATGCTAGTCTTTCCTTCTGGAAGACTCTTTCTCTTGACCTTGACTTTTCCAGACAAATAGTAGTAATGGAGTAGGTGAATTAAAGGGTCTAGTTTGATTTTCTTACTGTTCTATTTCAGGGAACAAAAAAGAGATCTCAGTTGGATCTTGAGCTAGAGGTTGAGAACATGGGAGCTCATCTGAATGCATATACATCCAGGGAACAAACTGTGTATTATGCAAAGGCTTTTTCAAAAGACTTACCAAGAGGTAACTGCTTTCTTTCATCAAGAAAAAGGGGCAAAGAATGAAATGCTTATCCAGCCCCCAGTGAGACAACAGGGAATCATGCATTTGCAGTGCTAAAAGTCCCTTTCTTGGAAGGCCTTTCCCAAACTTCACAAGAATGTGGGAATGCAAGTTTGGAAAGGAGAATACCATCAGGGAAGCTGATACTTGAAACACATTTGTTTTTAGATTCCCAAAAGGAAAATACATTTTGGACTTCTCCCTTCCTGCAGAACAAAGTCTTTTGTCCCCTTGCAAATCTTATCAGCAGATCTTGGGCCATTTGGTCTTTGGGGTGAGTTTTACTTTTGGAACCAGATTTTTCTGATATTCTGAGAATATCCCATCTCTGTTTCAATCAGCTGTGGAAATTCTTGCTGACATAATTCAAAACAGTACCCTGGGAGAAGCAGAGATTGAGCGTGAGCGAGGAGTTATACTTCGAGAGATGCAAGAGGTTGAAACCAATTTACAAGAAGTTGTCTTTGATCACCTTCATGCTGCAGCCTATCAGAAGACAGCCCTAGGACGGACAATTTTAGGACCCACTGAAAACATCAAGTATGTCCAAATTTGTGTGTCTTTAATCCTGTGAACTTTTATATATTGAAAAAACTCATCTGAAAATGCAGGGAACAGTGTCAGTTTTCATTTTTACGCTGGAAGGTAGCTGAAATTGCACTGGATATAACAACAATTCCCTTATTGCCTTAACTCCCCTGTATGCAGGCACCAAAGGGTATGTCAACTTCACAGAATCACAGAATGTTAGGAGTTGGAAGGGACCTTGAAAGACCATCTAGTCCAACCCCCCTGCCAGAGCAGGATTCCCTGGAGTAGGTCACACAGGAATAGCACAGCAAAGGCCTTCAGAACAAGCAGCCTGCAGTCTAAACTACTATTTTACCTTTTCTTCCTTGTTCTACACCTGCAAAAGTCACTAGTTTATGTTTTATCCATTTGGACTTGGAAGACTTTTCTTGAGGTCTACTTCATGTCTTCATTATTTGCCATATTTTTCTCCTGTTTTTTAAAAATGCATTTGAACAAAATTGGAAATATTCCTTTTTCCCACCAGTCAGGTGTTAAGGCATTTAAATACAACTGTGTTTGCACTGTTCATTCAGCATTTGTTTATAACAGTGCAGACCAGGAGACCACTACATGTGCTGTTTTCAGACTGGCATGGGATCATTAGTGGATGTCGAGGGTCGAGGCTGGGCCGACCACGAACCCAATGACAGATGCTCCCTGTTACCCCGTGTTCTCCCCCCACAACAGGAAGGGAAAGGGGATAAGAGAGAGACAGAGAGACTTGTGGATTGGAAAAATAAAACTAAAACTACTTTAATAATAATAATAATGATAAATGAAATATATACAAATATATACAGAACCCAATACTGAACCCAACCTCCCCTTGATGGTAGCTACATCACCACTGGTACTGTGGCAGTAGGCCTCAGCAGCAGATGAGTAAGGTGCAGGGGCTCGATCCTGGTACTGGATGCAGGAACTTAGGGATCACTGAAGCGCAGGAGAAGGAACCAAGAAGGGAGAACAAAAAGGACCTAGCAATCGAGAACAATCTAGCAAGGAGGGACTGACCCCCAGTTTATATATCGAATATGATGTATATGGGATGGAATACTTTAGTTGGTCGGTTTGGGGTCACCTGTCCTGTCTGCTCCTCCCTGAAGGTGCAGCCTTTACCCTGCACCCCCCAACATGAGACACAAGATTTAGCAGTGACCTTGCTTTGCATACCAATTCCTGGTAGTAAATCTAAACATTAGGCCTTATCACTGCTAGAAGCTGGCAGTGTCTATGAAAACGTGCTGTTAGTCTCAGAAAGTGCAGTTTCTTAGAGGAGCTTCAACTAAAAAGTAAAATCACTGAACACAATTAGTTCTGTTCTAATCCAAACCAGGACAGTAGATCTTGCCTCCACCTGACTAAGTTGTAATTCTCACTTATCAAGGAAGCTAGAGGAGCCTTGAAAGGCAAAATGTACCAAGTTCCTATTTCCTTTTTAAGATATAATCCTTATTTTAACTTTCTGTTTCTGTGCACAGCTCTGTGCATTGGCAGAACTTGTAATTATTTTAATATTGTATTCTATAAATTTATGTCTTTTTACTGTAATAAACTTTAGTGACACAATAGTGATGTTTTCTTGTCTGTTTCTAGATCCATAAATCGTAATGACTTGGTGGAATACATAACAACACATTACAAAGGACCCAGAATGGTCCTGGCTGCTGCTGGAGGTTAGTAAGAGTTATTCACCCTAGGTCATGTGAAAATACTTAAAACCATGGTCTTTAAGTTTCTGGGAACAACATGATGAATTGCCCGTTGTTCAGTAGGTCCTGAAAGTTCATTGTTAGCCCTGTGTGCTTTCTGCCTTCATACCCTTTGGACTTTTGTTCCCTTTTCTCCTCAGTAATATTTCAGAAACCTCCTTAAACCAATAAGTAGGTGTGAATTGGAGGACAAGGTCATTCTTCCATGTGGGCAGGAAAAGAGGGGCCTAGAGGGGGCTCAGTATCAAAAGGGGAGTAGCAAGGAAAGCAGAGAGAAAGAGAACATTGAGGCTTGAAACAGAACAAAAAGCTTGATTTGGTGTAATATTAATAGGAGGCTATTGAAGAGAATTAGGAAGGGTGATCGTGATGATCGTACTTTGTATAAAGAGGAGGTGTGAAGAATCTGAAAATGGGGCATTAAAGTGGGGGAACAATAAATTATTGCTTGGTTGAGCCCTTAAACTGAGCAGCAATTTAAATTAAAACTCTTTACAGAGTAACATTACAGAGTATTTGAAATATCTTTGTTCAGGAGTCTCTCACAGTGAGCTGCTTGACCTAGCAAAGTGCCACTTTGGTAACTTGCCCTCTGCTCCAGAAGGAGGACTGCCACCCCTGCCACCTTGTAGCTTCACAGGTAGCGAGGTAAGCTGTTAAGATGCATGTTTGGGCTGGCCCTTATATCCTCTGTGAGCACAACTGACATGTTGTCTGCTGAGGAGAGGGCAATGGAGTAGCAGCTTTCCAAAGCAGTACTTTGCAACTTGTACTGGACAGGCCTCACTGCCACGACTTTTTCTGCCTCATCAGTTCCTGAAGAGGAATACCTATCGTACCCCTGCTGCTGTTTTCCTTTTATCCCTTTGCCTGTGGTGTTGGAGCATTTTCACTTGTTGCGAATCACTTATTTAAAGGGTATAGCAGAGAACCAAGGCATCTGTGCTCTATTCCCAGCTTTATTTAGATTTTGAAAAGTCATTGGACTTTTAATGCCCTCTCTATGTATGTGGCATTAGTCTTGCTGTTGGTGAGCTGCTCTGAAATCGCCACAGGGAAGACTAGTCAATGCTGATGTTAAATGAAGCTTCACATGTTTTAATTGCTCATTCTCTGTGTGCATGCTTTATAAGCCAGGTGTGATGGAAATGTGTCTCCTGATATTTAACTTCATGAATACGTTACTGTGTACAAGTTGAACTGCAGCTACTTTCCTGTGTTCCTGCAGATTCGTATAAGAGATGACAAGATGCCCTTGGCACACATTGCGATAGCTGTTGAAGCAGCTGGCTGGTCACACCCAGATACGATCCCACTTATGGTAGCAAACACTCTGATAGGTAACTGGGATCGGTCCTTCGGAGGAGGCGTGGTGAGTGAACTTGCCAACACCTTCCTGCTCTTCGTGAGGCTGGTGAGATCTTTCTGGCTTGGGTACTGCCAATACAGGCCCGTTCGAGCCTGTTTGATGGCATTATTGCTACTTCATGGCTATTTCTGAAGGTCCTTTTTTGGAGCAGGAGAATGGGATTGAATCATGATTCTGAGAGAATTTGTTGCCCAAGATCTAGGAAAATCTTAGGGAGTGGCTCTAAACCACTAGAGTAGAGGTGACTTGGTCTGCCAAGCCTCATGGGAAGTAGGATGTTTATTACTGTGTCAACAGAACTTGTGGGTATCAGTAACTGGCCCTTTCTTGAGCCTAGGTAGCTTTATGGTTTTGCCTTAAATCTGGGCTGTTACTTGGAAATGTGAGATTACATGCAAGGAAAGAAACTATTGAGATGAAGAGTTGGTAATTAACCTTATAGCTTCTGCTGGAGCCTGTGATACTACTGCATGTTCTGTCATGGAAATGAAAACAGGAGCCTGTGGAGGTGACTAGTAGGCTTTCAGAAAACTTCATTAAATATTTTTATTTTTCCTCAGCAGAATTTATCCAGTAAACTTGCACAGATTGCCTGCCATGGTAACCTGTGCCACAGTTTCCAGTCCTTCAACACCTGCTACACTGATACAGGGCTATGGGGAATCTATATGGTCTGTGAGCCATCCACTATACAGGACATGGTGCACTTTGTTCAGAGAGAATGGTAAGCCAATGACCGTTTCTCTAAAAAGATTGTTTTCTGTGGAGGAATAGAATTTTTAAAGGCAATCATTTAAAGAGAGTATTTTTGTTTCTCTGCTTAGGCTTGCCTGGATAAAAACAAATGTGTCAAGTTCTAAACTTTGACACTAAAGTCAGAGTCTTAACAGCCAGTTTCTGGCATCCTTGGAGTAAATAGCTTGAGTTTTAGGTTTGGTTTTCTTTTTCTGCCCTGGTAGCATAGAAACTGTAGTTAATATAGTAACATTCCTTGTATAGCAAAATATGGCAGTGATTTTTTTTTTTTTTCTAACTCCAAATAACAGGAGTTACAAAACTGTGTCAGACCTTTTTAGAATACTGAGTCAGTATACAGTGCCTGTGAACTTCATGTTTGACATCTGAAAGACTAAATACTGGTGAATGAGAATAATGAATCTGCAGTCACTTACAAGCAGTGGTAGTTACCCATTCTGCAGTTGCTATCCCACGAGGTACCAGGCGGTGGTGTTACACAGAGCTCTAGTGAGTACATAGGGAAATGAAATATGTAAGATAGGCAAGCTGTTATGTATGCAATTCTGAAAGATGGGATTTTAGATAATATTCGTTTATCGAAGGCTTAAATCAAAACTGAAGAGATGTCCATAGGTGCAACTGTAAGGCCTGAACTGCAGAAGTGATTAGAAACAGACAGACATTATTTAAAAGCACTGATTTAAAGTAGCTGAAGGTGAAACAAAGAAAACTTGAAAATGAGGTGTTTCTTTAATCACGTAGATCAATTCTCATATACCAGTGTTCTGTGAGATCTCTGTAAACAACTCATGGAGAAAAATGTCATCACTTTAGCTGTCTGTTTGCTGCAGCTTAGCACCAGATGGACTTTCCATCGCAGGCAATCTTACGTGCTCTGGGTTACCATTATTTAATACCTTTGAATGCAAACTATCTTTTAGGCTAAGGCTTTGTACAAGCGCTACAGAAAATGAAGTAGCTCGAGCGAAAAATCTTCTGAAGACAAATATGCTGCTACAACTTGATGGTGAGACTTTTAAGAGAGTTTTTATTCTTAGTGGAGTTGTGTGTTAAGAACTGAAGCATATTTTCCCCTGTTTTAGGGTCCACACCAATCTGTGAAGACATTGGAAGACAAATGCTGTGTTACAAGCGCCGAATCCCAATTCCAGAGCTTGAGGCAAGGATTGAAGTAAGTGGCAGTCATGTTGCAACTTTTAAATTAGGCCCTTAAAAAATTTAATTGCTACAGGAAGAAACATTACAGTAAGACTGTTTCCAACTAAGACATTTTTCATCTGTTTTGTCATCTCTTCCCCTGGATTACACAAAATTAAGATCACTGGCTCTTAACTCTTTTTAGATGGGATTGGTAACAAAGATGTCTCTTTACCCCTTTTAGGCTATTGATGCTCAGACTATTAGAGAAGTTTGCACAAAGTACATCTATAATAAGCATCCTGCAGTTGCTGCCGTGGGTATGTTGTATAAGTTTCCCTACCTTCCCAAAATCCCTCCATGCCAATCAGTATCAGTTGAGTATGTGTCATGGCCAACTTTCTTTAACTTCCAGGTCCAATTGAACAACTTCCAGAGTATAACAAAATCTGCAGTGGCATGTATTGGCTTCGTGAGTAGTGAATGACAAGAACTTACAGTATGTTTGAGCTTTAAAACCAAAAACCAAAAAGAAAATACAACTACATCCCTGTTTAAAGCTTTTGAGTTGGAGAAATGCATTTGAGAATATTAAAACTCAAGAACCAGCCAGTCCAGTGTATATGTATAATTAAGGAAGGCATGAAAACATGTACAGTATTTGCATTTTTATTATAAAACAAAGATTGTCAGTAAGAGTCATTTCTTGACTTTAGTAGCATTCATCACTTGTTCTTGAGCAGCTTTCTTTGCCTTGACCATTTCAACGAGTTCCTGGAGAGTTGTGAGGAAAAAAAAAAAAAGTACTTATCTAAATGTGGAACTGTTTAACAGTGCTGTGGTTTTGAACACTATTTGGCCTGAAACACTCTAGCTCTCAACATAGTGAGGAATTGAGATAGTTTAATACCTTTAAACAACCTGTCTTAGAAACAAATTAATGGAAGGCTAATGCTCATCTACTTCCCCTGTAGCAAGAACTTTATCTCCAAGAGGCTAGGAATAGGACTTACCATCTACAAAAGCTTGCTGTCAAATTGTAAGACAGATTTCTTAAGACACAGTTTCCTTTCTAGCTTCCAGAACCCCTGCTTTCACTTAGGAAAACTTAAGTTCTTAGTGCTCTTTGGGGGTTCTTTGGTAACTCAAGCCCCCAAAACCATTTCTCCATAAGGCTCCATCTTGGGCTAGCTTGCTGTTGTCAGGTACTGTCTCTAGTAGGGAAAGAACAGTAAAAGCAAAGGATCCTAACAAGACCTAGGCTACCTCCAGTCCTAGGAGGAAATGAGCTACCTTACCTTGTATCGTTTCATGCAGTCTTTTTTTGACCGTCCTGGAACAGCTGCTGCTATTTTCTCCCATCTTTCAGGAGTATTTACTGGATAAGTCTTCAGTGCTTGTTCTAAAAGCTTTTGTTCTTCTGTAGTCCAAGGAGATGAATCTAAAGCTGATCCTGTTTTAACATGCAAAAACAATAGTAAGGAAAAAAAAACAAACCCTGAGATAAGCCTATGACAATACTGTAAAAACTGCAATAATTGATTTTCAAATTCCTTGCAGTTTTGTGATACAACTAGTCTGACCTAAGGGTTACTCAGTCCTAAAAACTTGAAAGAAAATAAACCAACCTGAAATGGGCTGGACAGGTGGCCTGTGGGGTCTTCATTTAAAGCAGGGAGAACTTAGAAGGTAACTGTAGCTGCCCTGTGATGCCACATCATTACAGCAGCAAGGAACAATTTCAGTAAGGAACACTTAGTAAGGAAACAGCCTTCTGCAAGTATCTGCAGAATTTGATGGGAGGGGTCTGGGGTTTAACAGGAGACCAAATCTTAGCTGTAGGATGATCCTGTATCTGGAGTGCCTCCCCTCAGGCCTGCTCTCTTACCTGAAAATGTAGCACCCTCTACAGAAAGGTGATCTCAGCATCAGACTTGTTGCCTTACCAGGAAGTGTTTCAAACTGTCACTACTTAGTTAACTTTGGTTTGTACTGTGTGGACCAAACCCCTTAAATACATCCAGTAACAGAGCCTGGATCACTTTCTTATTTGCCACATGAGTTTGTAAACGATTAAGCTTGTTTGTAAGCAAATCTTAAGTAAGTTCTGGATTACTTTTGAAGAGGTCAGGGGAGAGAACTCTGCAAGAAGGACTCCCTTTTCACCTTTACCTTCAAATCGTTCTGAGGGGGCAGCACTGTCCATCTGAGGCACCACACCATGTTCTTTTTTAAATTTGTCAAATGCTTTCTTGTTTATATCATCTTTTTGATGAGGGTCTATGAGCAACAGACATCAAATAGAAGAATTATTGCAACAAAATTAAAGACGTGTAATGATAAAAACAATCTAGCAGATTATGTGATGATTGTAAAGTAATAATCAAAAAAACTCTCTAATTTCTGCTTCCTTTAAAGTGATGGTGAAGAAGGTAGTAGATAAAAAAAAAAACCCAACAAACCAACCCCAAACCACCAAACCCACTTTTAGGGCCCAGTAGACTTTGCTCAAAGTGTCAGGCTTTCCAACCACTATCCTGCTTTTTACTACTCAGATAAATACTTTCTCTGTATAAGTTTAAGCCTGAATCTGCAACTTGAGTGAAGTCAAGAGGGATTATTCTCTCAAGTAAGGGCTCTGACACAAAACTCACATATTACCCGGAGTATAACCACGTCAGAGGGACAGGAACACTGGGAATGTTCAGGTCCTCCTTCTGCAGCTATGTGGTTTGGAATTGAAAAGTTTTTTATAGACTCATTAGGGTTGGAAAAGACCCCTAAGATTTTCTAGTCCAACTGTTAATGTGCCACAGCCAAGTCCACCACTAAACCATGTCTCTAAGCACCACATCTACAAGTTTTTTTGAACACTTCCAGGGACAGTGATTCCAGCACTTCCCTAGGCAACCTGTTCCAATGCTTGATAACCCTCTCAGTGAATAAAATTTTCCTCACGTTCAACCTTAACCAGAGTATTTGAGGTGTGGCCTCACCAGTGCAGAGCACAGGGGGACAATCACACTCTAATACAAGCCAGAATGCTGTTGGCCTTTTTGGCCACCTGGGCACACTTCTGGCTCATGTTCAGCCAGCTGTCAAACAATACTACAGTGGAATGTTTTCATTTTCCCTGAGAACTTTCTCCAGAGCTCTTTATGTTCCCTTTTCCACAAAAGGAGATAAGCCACATTAATTTAGGTGTCTTGCTCTGGTGCTGAATCCCATTTATCTTTTTAAAGTATGTCTATGGCTTCCTCAGTTCCATTTATTCTAGAAGCCTTCCTTTGTGGGAGCTTTCTGAGAGGCCCATTTGTCTGCCTCTGAGTGCAAAGGAGCAGTGCATATGGCCTAGACTTCTGTGCATCAAGTCAGAGTAATAGAATTCCAGAGAGTCACTCATGAGGTGGTGACTTACACAACAGCCATCAAACTGAAAACAGCGAGCCACATAAATGCTCCTCTAAATCTTCCATCTGAACTACATTTCTTACGGGGATATACAGAGGATTTTCTCACAGACACAGTGCTGTTCAAAGAAAAATCAAGCTGTACAGAAGCATGCAGACCATCTTCTTAGAAAAATAAGGTAATATAGGTACCGAGCTTTTGGAGGCTCTTTGCTTTATTGATGACATCTTTTGCTGTTCGTTTTATTCCAGTAGTAGAGTGCAAGTTCATGTAATTGGCAATAACTTCCCACCTAAAGCAAGAACAGAAAGAGTTAACCAGCATATTATATAATAGCTTATCTTCATGCAAGCTACAGTCAAGGTCCTGTACACACTTATATCAACTCCTAAGTAAGTTTAGTCACACTAAATTCATATAAACTCTAATGGTATCTTATACTGGAAAGCTTTCAGGTCACTAAGTGCAGAGGTTTCCCTTAAGAATTCAGTCAGTCTGGGTGAGCTTGACCTCCGATTCAGAAAAAGGATGGGGTAGAATGTGGGTGTGGAAGTGCAAACCTCTAATCCTCAAAACTCTGCACAGCTGTTACTTTCATGAATTCCCTAAACACCTCAGACATGAAATACTGCAGGCTGCACTGAAAGAAGTTACTAACCCTGTTTCTGCTGCCCCTGAAAAGGATACCTAAAAGTTGGGTAAAGGAGCTTCCACAGGAGATACCCCAGCCCCAAAAGCCCTATTACTTCTTAGAAAACAGAGGGAGTATTTCCACCTAATCAGACAGTAGGATTGTATGTAAGGCCTGGGTTCTCAATGAGTACTCCTGACTGCTGAGCTCTGCTACACAAACACATACTGGTATCATCTCCATAAGAAGTATGACAGCTTTTTTAAAAAGTAAGCATCTAAATCTTGTAATGGAGTTTTTAGATCTGTGAATCCTAAGTGGAAGAAGGCATTTCACTCCTGGGAAGGAACATGATTTAAGACATGCTTCTGTTTGTGATGCTTATTATCAAGCTGATTGCCAATGCTGCTTTCTGTGAAGCCTGGCCTTTCCCTTTTCCCCCGTCTCTCCCTTAAAAAGAGAGCTGCGCCACTAAACATTTACCTCTAGCTATTTTCTTCCTACTGTGTAGAGGAGGAACCAGCCTCCTGTTCATTGTGGAGCTACTGGAAGTAGCTTAAGCGCTTGTATTCCTACCCATCTGCAACACGATCGCATTTGGATTTTGTTCTCTCCTTTAATGATTGGAACCTATCCTGTAGTAAGCCCTGTGCAAAAATGCACCTCAGCACAATCTTGCTGATGGCCTGAGTCTGAAGTTTTGGGGGAAACAAAACACAAGACCAGATCTAACTCCAGTGACATGTAGAGCATGGTACTAAAGAAGACAAACCACAGGCTGCTCAGCAGTTAAGGAAAAGAGGAAGTCATACTTACATCATACTTAAGATGGTCTGAAAATAAGTTGCATTATGATTCTTATAAAAATTGATAGTAGAGCTTTTAATACCAAACCTAAGAAGTACCTTGAGTTAGTCCCTGCTGGGAAGAGGTTCACAGCTTTAATTAACAACTGTAAATCATCTTCTGGCCAATTTTTGCTTCCCCCTCCGCCACCAGTGGTTGACTTTTCTGAACTTTTCGTTGCTTGGCGCATCCGAGCTTCTGCCTCTTCTTTCTCTCGCCTTATTTGTTCATTTATTTCTTCTATCTGAAGGATTGTACACAAGCATTATTTATTTATACATTTTTCAGTGACACAAACCCCTCTCTCTGGAATTGCTTTGAGCCTTGAATTTTGCTTAGTTTCTGTTCTACATATTATACATAAGGAAAAGGAGGAGCTTATCTGCTCCAGTATTATTCCCCTTCATCCCATGCCTAAATTTCGCCATCAGAGGTGAGAAGCTACAGCAGGAATCCATTGCAAGTTCACTAGGAAATTAAATAAAAGCTCTCAGGATTAAGTAAAAAAATTCTTAATCTAGTGTGAATGTCCAGGCTAACACCTGACATACAGGGACACATCCATAAAAGTATTAAGAACCTAAAGTGACTAGTGAGGGCAGTTAATCCTTCATATTGAATACACTGATTCCCAAATCTTCCAACCAAACTGCTACCTAGGCCTGGTTATGTCAGAAATTCTCAGTTACTATGGTTGTACTAAGCTAGCATTACCTGAAACAACCCAGATTTTAGTTACAAAGTGCTTACTCAGAATTAGATGGCCATGTGGTGTTTATTAGCAAGCAATTCAGCAGAACTTAAGTTATCTACTGTATACCTCTGTGAACTGTAATCACATCTTGAGACTGGTGTGACATAGCTTTGACATATCTGCTTCTGACTGTGCCCAGCCCAGTCTTGGCAATATTAAAAAAGCTATGCACTTACACCTGTTGGCAGGATTACTAAAATAGGTTTCTTGTTGTCTATCTCATAATAAAATTTTCCTGGCAAGTAAAGTTAATTGAGAGATAATTTTTATTAATGCAAAAGTGGAACAGTTTTAGCAGAGACAGAAAGATGTCTGGATGACTGTCCCGTGTTTGGAACGCTCTCCTGGAAACTGGGAGATTGGATTCAGTCCCCTGTAGGACAAGAGGGATTTGAGTCTTAAGTTGTCTGCTGAGTAAACCTGACCCTGGGATAGGAACAGAACATCGTCACCACCAGGAAAGAAAGTTCACAACTGTGATTCCAAAGCAGATGCAAGAAAGCACCTTATTCTTTCTGCAGAAGGTAGTTCAACATTGTTAGGCAGATTTTGGCCGATCCCTGCTTAGTTTTGTAAATCTTGATAGCAAGTGTCTTGCTTTTCCCATACTTTGGTATCCAACCCTCTGGCCCTTCCAGTGGCTACAGCCTGCAGCGCTTAATTCCTTTTGTGGATCCAGCCCAGGTCACAGATACTAGACTAGGCTTTTTCCTACCTAACAGATTAGGTGAAGGCTGCCCTTCTTCCCCTCCAGGTAATTGCTACCCACTGTTGGGCAAAATTAAATTCCTCTGTATACTGTAGAAAGGGTAGATGTCGTGTCCTTTACTAATTAAAAATGCATACTTTTTCCTCACCTGGCCCTGGCTATTTCACCAGCCATCAACTGCACTATAAAATGGAGCAGAGATCAAGTTTACCTGGGGACTCTGAAACTCAGGTCTTTTGAGTTTAACAGGGATGATTCCACAGCAGCTAGGTTGGATCTTACTTCAATCCAGTCATGTAGATTTCACAAATCAAATTACTGTTATTTTGATTTGCCACTCAGCATAATTACCTGTTTTACTACAGCCGCCTTTCCTCCTTCCCTTGTTGTGGATGTAAGTGCTTCATTCAAGCATTGCAGACTAAAAATAAATTATTAAGTTACAATGGATAGCTAGTAGAAAGATGGGCATCAAAATGAGCAAAAAAGCAGCAGCAGGAAGGCTTACCTTGCTAGCTCAAGACGATCACAAAGCTTTTCCACCTCCTCCATCATTTTAACACAATCTGCCTCATTATCAGAAAAGTAATTCCAGTTCTGGAAGCAGAAATACATGTTCTACAAAGTTCTTGAACTTTGTCCTGTTCCTTCAGACAAAGGCTTAACACACAGCACTCTTCAGCCACTGCTGTGGTTGGACCCACTCAGGCAGCTTTACTCATAACTCAAATACGTGTGGTAAGTATGTTTTAGTATTTTGCTTTTTACTAAACCCACTTTCCATACCCATCTCCAGCCATAAGAACAAGTAAGCATGTGACAGGGTCTGATCTAAGCAAACATAGTAATTTCACAGGTGTAACCTGTGTTTCTCTGTAATATTTAAATACCTTGCATGTTGTTCTCAGTTTTTGCCTTTCTTTCTTGATAGCTTTTTTCTGTATCTCTTTTTCCTTTTTTGCTACTAATGCTTGTTGCCTAACTTCTTCTTCCTCCTTTTCTTTTGCTAACCGTGCTGCTTCTAATTCTGCTTGTCGTTGCTGCAATCAAAAGGAAAAAGAACCGCAAACAAAACCACCTCAAAGTCATATCATTATAGGGTCATTCAGTATTAAAATGTGCTGATTCTGGTGTTGGTATGGTTTGGGGGGGGGAAATGGCTTTATATATTTATTTGGGGTTTTTTATACATCAATTATGTTTGGCTTTCCAAGAATGTTGGGGGAAGTGATGAAACATACACCCGTTGTAATTAAATTAAATACTCACTGTGAGAACTCCTAGCTTATAAATCCTGACTGTCTTGACAAGGAAGACACATAACTATGAAATTTCCTACTCCTGCTCCAAGAGCATAAATTTGGAAAAACGCAGTCACCCAATATTTCTTCTGCATCATTATAAATATAAAATCTCTCAGTGCTGCAATATTGCCTTTTAAGTAATTTCCTAGCACCTTACAGTTCCCTTTTATTCTTGGCACTGTTTTCAGAGCAGTCTTTTCCAAACTGTTAATATTAATCAAATCTGTTACGTTAGCTCCAAGTGTTTCAACCATTCACAAACTATACACACAAGGCAAGCAGCTGTATCTGGTTTATGAAAAAGGAAAGTAGGGCACAGAACTTAAGGACTGCCTCTAAACCAGAGGAAGTGTATGCAACAACAACACTCAATTTGAGAAGTTTTTTTTGTTTGTTTCATACCTTGTTTTTATCTCATTCTCTAAAGGCTGTCAGTCCTGCACTGTCTGTTGTTGCACAGGGAGCAAAGACAACACACCTTTGAACCCCAGTATAATTCTAACAGTAGCTTTCTGACACATCTGGAAGCTGAAGCAGTGGATCAGATGTGAATGACCAGGGGTTTTCAACCCAAAGAAAGTAATTAACTTACTTTTTCTTTTGCTTCCTGTTCTTTTCGTTTTGCTTCTACCTTTGCTTTCTTCTCTGCTTCTTTCTTTGCCTTTTCTTCTTCCTTAAATTTCTTTATCCTGGGATCACAGCTGTATGCATTGTCTGGTGGAAGAAAGGATGCATTATGTACAAAAGAACAGGAGAATTCCAGTGTTAGTTAACATAATCTCTCTTCAAAAACCCAGCAGTTTGCATGCTTACCAACAAGTGTCCTAATTCTGTTCATTTCTTCTTTTTTTCTCAATGCCCTGGCAGCTCTGTTCTGCTTTTCAATCCATCTCCTTTCATCTCGACTAAAAAGGGAAAGCATAGTTCAGTGCTAATACCCTACAGTGTCAGTCTGTTAGAAATTCAACAACAAACTGTTTAAAAATGTTTCCCCATGTAGATGCTCTTCTCTATTTCATAAATAGACTTTTAAAAATGAAGTTCTAGGCCCCAAGCTCATGTCAAAAATGCTAAGCATTTACACAATTACATAAACCTGACAAAACAAGCTGCTTATCTGTCATTGCAGGGAATGAGATCATGGACTTAAGTTTCAAAATGCAATCCACTTTTTGACCTAACACTAAACCCAAGCAAAACAACCAAAATGCTGGTATACAGTTTAATTAAAGGACAGCAATGTAGTCATTTTACAGAATGCAAGTAAAGTTCATGTCAAGTAAACCATCTGCACAGAGAACACTTTCTAGTAGGTGCCACAACACTGAGGCAAACTCATGCCAGATTCACTCCAGTAAAATACAGCTCAGGTTAAATAGATAAAAAATTGGCTGAATAAATAATCTGAAAGTATCTGTCAGTGCTGTCAAGAAAGAGAAGTTTTTAGTGGGGGTCTGTATCCCCATCTACACAACCAAATACAGAACAATATTCCTCAGAACAAAGAAAACAATCCCCATAACAGTGTAGGAAGCTACTACAACTTGATCGAAGTTATAAAACACAAACAACTTGCATCTTTGGCAAGGAAGAATAACAAGAATCATGACCATCTGAACAGAAGCTAAAACATAGTTCTCTCTCTGATGTACAGCATACTAGGTACCGTATGTCTGAACAGGATTTAAAAAGGACACCAATGACAAGAATAAGCACAAAAAGAGCTATGCAAATAATTCAAGAGCCTTCCAATAAGCAACTTAGAAATTAATCTGTGTAATTTATCAAAAATACAAGTGCTATGTTATTGATTACAGTGCCTTCACAGTATCTTCACAGGAGAGAGAACACTGGAGTCCAGAGAGGCTCAAAAAATTGAATAGCAGGAAGAAGCATAAGGAAAGAGGAACAAATGCCTAGCTACAGCCTAAACATGGCACAGGTTTTAGCCACAAAGCAAGCTAACCACTGAATTTTAATTACAAAATTGATTTATTTCAAACTTGGAAGAAGAGATTCATACCATGTCAGTTATGGTTATACAAGCATGACTAAGTGAAAGGTTGAGTCCTGTGAAATATGTGCTAGCCTAAACGATGTGGTGCTCTAACTTGAACATTCTGTGTTTATAACTGTAGGAAGGATAAAAATAGAATGTATTTTCCAATGGCAACATAGTCTGAGTAACTCAGCAAATATCATCACTACATCAACAGATACACAATTTTTATTAAGTCATCAGAACTAATCTCTAAATTTTAGAAAGTATCACTTGTCTCTACAGAGTTTAACAAAGAGAGAGAGGAATGATACCTGCTTACTCATCCACTCTGTTCTGGCTCCAAGTTCAACCTGTGTTTGGGACTTGCTGGAACTGGAAGTCTGAACTTAAACACCTTTCAAAGTACCTCACAAAGACCTTTGTGATGCAAGGAAGAACTATTTCAATTACACAAGTAAGACTAAGAGAAGCCCACAGTCAGTCCAGTTCAAGTCCATGACTGACTACTAAGCTGGGAGAGTAGAATGCAGTCTTGGATGGGCTAAGTTTCTTCCTGTGATTTACAGTCTATTAGAAGGTTGGAAAATCTTGCTCTCACTCTCCTGTCAAATTTCTTTTTACTTACATACCATTCTGCTTTTTCTTTTTCCTCTTCATCTAAATAGGAAAACTCTCTCCAGGAGTCAAAATTGTACCTAAAGTAAATAAATTTTAAAAAGGCAAAACTATTACAAATAATCTACGTTTTTTACTTAAGTTTTTTGTAGGACATTATACTGTTCTTTTGTAATACAGAAATTATACAATGATACTGCACCTACAGTGATTCCACTGTGTGAAGTCAAAATGCAAAGCACTACTTAAAGTAATGATTTATATCTATCTGTACTCTAGGACAGAGTCTACTTTAGGATGGGATCAGTCTCACCAACTCTAAATGTCGACAGTACAGTTGCCTAAGCTCTCGTTATAAGCAGTGGAGATACAGTGCAGTCTGTAGAGTTGAGAGAAATTAATTTATATAAGCATCTGTATTTAGCAGGTAAGTCAAGCCATAAACTCTTGACTTTATTGGGCTAGACAGAGCTCCCTTAACTAACTTAACCTCCACTAAAAACACAAGGTGGGTGAGATGAATGCCACTTTCAGTCTGCAGGTCAACTCTTGCAGCCAAGGTCAGAGAACTGTCAGAAGCTTCTGCTGTAACTGAGTTTACAACACAGATGCATTAGCTAGGAGAAAGCCAGCTCAGTTTGTGGAAGGCACCAACGAGCTTTGGGGTAATTTCATGACATTACTAGGTCAGAATAGACCACAGCTAACAACCTACATACAAAAGGGTCTGCAAGCCCTTTATATCACATCCTGAATACTATGAACAGAAACTGAGACATCAGCCAACTTACCAAAATGAATAGAATGCATCTACGTCTTCAAATGATGAGTTCATGTCCCCAAGTTTAGGAACATTTTTCTTATTTGACCACCTGAAAATAAATAGGATTTATTAAGAAATATCTACTCCATAACATGGCATGTGTTCATACCAAATCAGAGGCTCCCTTGCACCACCAAAGAGGGGCACCAGGAAAGAGGAAGAAAACAGGCGAGTTCCTCCTAAATATCCTCCAGATTGGGCCTTTTTTGGGGACCACCCAGGAAAAGCAAACTCCTGTCTCAGTCTGGTGTGCCTACAAGGAGACCTCATGGACCACAAGCTATCTTTGCAGATACTCAATTCTCCACACGCATTCTCTAGTAGAGAAGCTTACAGAAAGTGGACAAAGTGTGCTCTGTGAGTAGCTCAGCTCTGGTAGGCTACAGGAGGTTTTCTACATGTTTTAATGGCGTATGAGGGAATAATGCATGATCTGCCTCCATTCCATTTTTTCCCTACAAAGAGGGACATCCTCCATAGGATTTCTCTATTCCTCTAGAATTTGTTATTCCATGACACAGCATCCATTTCCAAGCAGAGAAGGCAAAAGCCTATCTGACAACCACAGCTTCAGGTCTGAACCTCTGGAATACTTGATTAAAAAAACAAAAACACCTCCCCGCCCCCAACCAACAACAACAAAAATATCAATAAATCTACTTTAAATAATGCCAACAGATTGTTCAGAATGTGTTGTAAAGTGCTTCACACATTAAACCACTTTTTTCCCCCCCTCCATACTGGTAAAAGGTGAAACGGGCTTCTTATGTGACAGCCTGAATACAAAGTTAATGGGGAAGCATGAATCAAATGCAGAAAAAAACCTTACAAGAGAACAAAAACACACCTTACAACAGAACCAAGAACTAGTGAATGTATCTTCTCTTTTAACCAGCTAAATTGTGAACATAGCTATTGTCTTCTGTTGTGTCCCACCCTCGTAAGAAAATCACGAAGAAAAGAAATCTTAGTCAGCAGCATACACACACTTAGTAAATAATTTTAAGATGAAACAACACTGTACAAAAGGGACTGTAAGTAATATGGAGCTGAGAACAGACTTTATTATTTTTCCTAAGTCTCAATGGTCAAGCTTAATGCCAACAGTGTGATAGTTCAGATTATTTTAAAAGGAAAGAAATAATAGAGAATACACTATTTTACTTGTATTACATTTCTAGCAAATCAGTACATCTCCCAGGATGCCTTAAAATCACACCTGTGACAAACACGATGCAAGAAGAGTCTGCAAATGCTGATTGTCCAGCAACAGCAGAAGCAATCTGACATAGCTTACCTGGCATTTCTTTCAAAAACTGGTGAAAAAACTTCAAAGAAGTTTTCTTTTGCTTCACTTTTGGAAGGTACAGAGTTATCAAAAGTAGGATCTATGCTGTTAAATGCTCGTCGTTTCACAGGATCAGATAATATTTCATAAGCTGGAAAAAAGTTACCAGGCAAAAAAAATGACAGTAAAGTGAGTCTTTAGGTTCTAAATGTTTAAGAAGATGCAAAAAGATGCTCTATTCTTTGATCTATTACTCTGATTTAAGTATTTTAATGACACAAAATAGCACTGCTGTCAATTCCTGTTAAACTAAGTAGGAGGAATGTATTTATGAAAAAAACCACATTTAACCATGATGATGTTACAAACCAAATTATATTTAAAACCATTTTCTAGCAGTAGGTTCAGTTTAGGCACTAGGAGTTGACATCTTCAGGCTTCTATCTTACACCAGATTGTTGCAGATAAATTCACAAAAGAGTCTACTAAGATAGGCATGGAGTAAAAGCTGTCTCTGAGTTAATAAGATGTCTGAACTGGCAAAACTGGGAGCCATGCATTAGAATTTTTGCATTTCATGATGAAGTTGTTTTGAGACTTTGTCGTGGTTTACTCAGCAGGCAGCTGAACACCACACAGCCACTTGCTCATTCCCCCCATGGCACTGGGGAGAGAATTAGAGAACAGGTAAAACTTGTGGGCTGAGATAAAGACAGTTTAATAGGACAGAAAAGGAAGGGAAAATAATAAGAGAATATACAGAACAAGTGAGGCACAATGCAACTGCTCACCACCTGCAGCCAATGCCCAGCCAGACCCCAAGCAGTGAGCCACGATCCCCTGTCCAGCTACAGCCAGTATTATTGTTTAGCATGGCATCATATGGTATGGAATAGCTCCTTGGTCAGTTTAGGTCAGCAGTTATGGCTGTGTCCCCTCCCAGCTCCCTGTGCACCCCCAGCCTTCTTGCTGGCAGGGCAGCGTGAGAAGCTAAAAAGTCCTTGTCTTAGTGTAAGCACTGCTCGGCAACAACTAAAATATCAGAGTATTATCAACATTATTCTCACACTAAATCCAGAACACCAGCTACTAGGAAAAAATTTTATCTCGGCCGAAACCAGGACACTTGGGAAGAGTATGAAACATCACATACAGACTACTTTTCAGTGAGAGTGAAAAGTCAAAGGAAACAAACTCATGTTGTGATCATTTATGGGCTTCTCTGGCTGCATCCCTGGACAGAGAACACTGCACCTGAAGGTCAAATTTAGAAGGTGGTAAGCTAGAGGAGACCTTGGGGCTTCATGATGCTGTAAACTAATCTCACTGTGCATATTAATGGAGAGAGGAAAGAACGCAAGGGACCAACAATGACCTGCTGTCTGCCAGTATTCCCTTCCACATCCCTCTGCCAATACTCTAAATACTCTACCTGAGCTAGGAGCTTCGAAAACCCACAAATCATTTTCCCGATGCAAGAATTTCTGTGCATATCTGTTGGTTCCTCTTCCACTTAGAAGTACAGATCCCAAATTCTACTCCCACATACTGAATTCCCTTGGCACTGTATCTCCCACTCATTCCTTTGTCAGACTCAGTTCCGAATTCCACCTACATACTTCTGCCTTTCCAAGCTTCTTCTCTCTGATGCATTAACACTTGCTCCTACTCTAAATTTCCCTTCCCTACCACTGCATTTCCTTCCTCCAAGGTGCTGTCTGGAAGCACTACTCCTCTTCCTTGCCACTTTGTGGTTTCCTTTCTGTTTATTCTTAAGTTTAAATCACAAGCAGTAAAGGGGAAACATATTTTGTTCCCAGCAGGGAGAACAGAGAGCATATTCCTTAATTTAGGTGTAGGATTTTCTTATAAGTATCTGCCAGTTTCTGACAAGACGGCAACTATAGAAAAAAATGTCCCTTGGCAATTCTTTTTCCTTTTGACAACTCTAAAAGGAGTTAAGTTAACATCATTAGTTTGTCTAACATACCATCTAACTTTTTAACTAGTAAGAAGATACTCAAAGGAAGCTTTGAAGATACACAGATTCCAAGGTTTCCCTCCACCCCAATCTTACTGAGTCAAAAGATTTTGCTTAAAATCAATAAAAAGAGCCAAACTCAAAGCATTTCTAGAGGCATAATTCATACACCTAGAACACTGCCTATGGTTTTGGAATTGGCCAGCAGTGATGTTCTAGGTCACCTCAGGCAAGAAGGGAAATGTTCTTCTGTTGAATTCACTTGGTCATCTGTGGGCACAAAAAAAGGGAGCTGAAGAAACTGATATCCTACATAAAATCAACAGATGCTCTGTTGGCAGAGTAAGTGCATTAGAGTTCAGATTCTACAGTTGCTGTTAGTGTCTTAGGGGAATTATTTTAGAGCATGCCAATTTACCCCAGGCATATGGCTACCTCTAGTGGTTCACCTTTGCACACACTGCTGCAAGTGTTCACATTTTATCACCAAGTGGCATGGCAGACAAATGTTTCCATACTGCTCCTGCCCAGGGGGAAGTTATATTAGCATGGGCTCAATTTATTAAGGCAGTTTTCTAAAATGGGAAAGAACTTCTCTGGCTTTTCAGTCATTGACAATTCTTTAAAAGCCTAATAATGGACTACAAATATGTTCCAGATTATGAAGCAGATTGAGAGAGTATCTAATAATTACTTACCTTTAGTTATGCATGTAAAGTAATCATTATCGCCTTCTCCTATCTGTTCCCCTGCAGCTTTTCTCTTGTCTGGATGATGCTTCAAAACCATGGATTTATCTAGTAAATAGATGCATTATGTTTAGAAATGCTTCATCATCAACAGTTTAGTTCTCACAAACTACAAAATAATAAAATAATTCCAACTGACATTTCTCTAATTAGATTCTTAAAACAAAAACCCCAAAAACCACCAGGCTAAAACCAGGTCTGAGTTAATGAATTTTCTTTAAAACTATTGTCAGAATTAAAATTATTTTGTCTTTGCTGGGACACGAAATAACTACAATTCAAAAGCTCTATTCCACCTTTATCAGCTGAAGAAGCACTGATTTTCTGGGACTTATTCCAGTATTATGCATAGCAAAATGCTTCAGTAACTGTAGTGCACTATTAGCATCAAATGCATACTGCAGCTTCAGGACCTTAACTGTGCAAGATTGTACAATTTCCTGTGGAAGCCTACTGGAAAAATAAAGAAAAGTAATTAATGTAATTTTAGTTGTTACTTCTAGTAACAAGGAAAGTAGTTCAGATAAAATAAAAATTGTATTCTATCCTTTTACTCAAGTTCTGAGTAAACACAATCCAAGATGAAATTTAGCAAGGGAACTACAGCCGTAAGCCTGTGAAGGCCACTGCACCTAACCATGGATAAGGTCAAGCACACACAGAAGACACTGTGGTCAGTTTCTCTCCAGTTAGGTGTTAAATCCTAAGATATAACTAGTACATACAAAGTATCTACTAAAGTTGCTATCAAGGTTGCCTTAGTGTTTAAACAGTAAAACCAGATTTTAAACTGACTTCTTTGCCAAAAGGTCTAGCCGTATTATCAAACAACATAAAATGTACCTTTCAGCTCACTATAAAATACCAGAGAGAAGATACCATGCAAGTAGTTATAACAGCCTTCCTTTTGAGAAACAAATCAGAATCCATGTTAAAAATAGGAAAGCAGAGTGTGTACAAGTGAGGAAGTCTGAAATCTCTATACCATCATGTAATAATTGAGTGCTGTTCAGATCCTAAAGACAGGGATGCCCCCAGTTCCTGCTCAACAAGATTAATAAGAACACTCCTCATTACCAGAATAGGTGTTGCTCTATGCTACACATAGTACACGCTCCACTGCTAAGCAACATGTGAGTGCCACTGCTATGGAACATGTGGGTGCCACTGCTACGCAACATGTACCTGAGGCAACATAATTTCCTGTGCCAGATGGCAATTTGCTAATTTCCATCCGTTTTAATCAGGGAGTAACTCGATCATCTGCGGTTTCACTGGAGGCAGTGATTCTCCTCACACCAGTACAGTTACACAGGCAATTGCTTGTAAGATCCATTCACATAACCATCAGCTTATTTCATAAAGGCTATCTTCAGAGAACTTTCAAATCTTCCTCCACTACATAATTTCATCCTTCTTGCAAAGTCAACTCTTGGTCACATTGCTTTCTAGGAATAAGTTCTGAGTCCAACCGGTTGTTCCTTCACATGCAAGTACCAGAAAATTCTCCCAATCACCTGCATGCATTTCTGAACCATGTTATGATTTAAGATACAGGCCCACTATACCATTAAGCAGCAGAGTGGCACTTCCAAGTTCCATTGTTTACTCACCCAAAACATCAAGGAAACTTAACGTCACAAGCCTACATTTTGAATGGCTTGGAAATATCCCAAAGATCCAGTCCCAGGAACTCTACAGTTTTCACATGGTAAAAAGACCAAAGAAAAGCAAACCCAAGCTTCTCAGTGGCCTAAGTAACTTAAATATCGGAAAATTCAAGAGCTACTGCTGAATTCCTATGCAACAGTCAATCTAATCAGAATGATAACAGGAGCAGACTTCTTAAGCATTCACTAGCATTAACATGGGAGCTAACCGTTTTAAAGGAGCTTAAAGGTGCCAACCTACTGAAATAGACAGGAAAGGGCTAGTGCTGTTTCTCTGCCTTTCATTGAGCCTGGCTGCAGACTCAAAAAAGCAGAAATATAGTTATAGTCTCAAAGTTGTTGACAAAAAAAAAAACCCAAACCCCACAAGCAACATAGCTGAGAAATGAGCTCAGTAAAGTTTTTCAATTGCCCAGCTTTAGGCCTGTGGATTTTGGAGATGTGATGTGCATTTCAAAGGCTGGTAAGCAACATGCATCAAAGAGCAGGCATTTTTAGGCTTGTGAAACAGTAAAAGGCTTGTCTGTGACATGTATGTATTTTCACATGGAAAACACCAGAAGGTATGCTTGTGCAAGAAAGGTACTTACGAGCTGCTTTGATTTGTTTCTGAGTAGCCCTGTATCGTATATTTCCTAGTCCAAGAACTGCATAATGGTCTTGATTCTGAGAAAAAGAAATAAACAACAGAATCCTAATAAACACTGAAAAATGCAACCTAAAAATAACACATCTGGAAAACCGTTCTCCTCCCCAGCTTTTAAAGGCAAGAGGCAGAACTCTTCCCTCAATAAACAGTAGAAAAAGAATAACATTGTAAAGGCCATAATTATTGATATTAATAACCCCGTATCAATAAATTAAAGCACTGTTAGAGAAATTTAGTAGCTTTGTCTAAATTGGATTAAAGCAGTGAAGCTCACAAAGTTTAATTATTAGAAAACTGAATCACTTTCTTTAATATTAAGAGTGTTAATGCAATTCCAGAGTAAGGGAGGTAGTAACAGGCACAAGAGACACTTTTAATGCTTACAGGCACTACAGCTAAAAAAACCAACATTTCAAGACTAAGATCTTATCCTGTTATGTGCCGAGTTTGCCCTCATCAACTGGTTATGTGTGGAAAACACAAACCCAGGTATAATGCAAATGGACACAAACCAGTTCAGATGGGAATGGGAGGGGAGGAGGAAGGGGATCTTTAACAGCTGGCAATGGCAGATAACTTTGATGGGAGATTGCTAGCAAAAATAATTAACACGCTATCAACTGAATACCTTCCAGTCCTTTGGATCAAGGGTTTTTAGCATAGGAAATTCTTCAAGCTGCAGTTCTTCATCCCCTGACTCTTCAGAAAGTTCCTTCTCATCTTCTAGCTCCTGGAAAGAGGCAGAAACATTTATGTTTCTCCTCTTAATAAATGCTTCAAACCATCTTCCCACAGGCTCCACTTGACAGAGTACTGATGCTATAAGCAAAAACATAAAAGCAACTTCCCCCTTCTGTGGCTTGGGTTTTCTTTTTTTTTTTTTGCTTTTAAATCAAGCCCCATCAAAGCCCATGAAAGTACTGCATCACACAAGGCTACAGGTGACCAAATCTTCTAGCTCACCCTAAAATCACCAGAGCGCTTTAAGGATTACAAGAACCTGAACACATGCCTATACCTCAGAGAGTATCTTCCAAACACTTCACTGCGTTCTCAAGTTAAAAGAACGCACATGGGAAATGATATTTAATATCTTCTTTGCTTTGGTTACAGCCGAAATAGCGGCGGCAGAAATACTAAATCTAGGTTGCTCTTTGCTGTCTTTCCGCTCCCCCTGTCACAGGCCACTCCCTCTGGCAGCGAAACCAGACTTGTTGCTCACACACTGACTTGAAACGAACACCGAGGCAGATGCAACACGTGAAAAAGTCAGAATTAAAGTAAAATAAACAGGAAAGTTCTTCAGAAACAGAAGATTTTTCAACTCTAACGCCTAAGCTGGTGCTTGGAAGGCGGGTATTCCCCGGGAACACGCACTGGATCAAGCCAGGGGAAACGCCGGTCCTGACAGGGGCGGTGGTGGGGAGCCCTGCGCCCCGGCAGCGGGAGATCCCGGCAGCAACGCCACGGTTCCCTCCCCAACGTGGTGGTTCCGCACCGGCTGCAGCCCTGCGTTCAGGCCGCTCTCTCCCCATGCCTGAGATGCCGGCGGTACCTACCGGCCGACAGCGTCCTGGTGACGGCTGTGACCTGCCCCTCTTGCGCGCCGCGCAGCATGGCGGCGGCAGACGACAGGCCGAAACAAGCTCCCGACCTGGGCACCAAACCCCGCTCGCCTCGCCTCGCCGGTTGCCTGGAGCCGGCGCATGGAGGCGCCCAGCGAGCACTTCCGGGGCGGCGGCAGCGTGCAGCGAGGTAAGCGGCCCGACAGGGTCCGGACCCCGACTAGACCCTTTCGCCCCCCTGCCTGCTCCGCTCTGTCTCTCCGCAACTGCATCGGCATCCGCGATGAGGGTCAGCCGGATCTGAACCCGGGTCCGCGACTCGGGACCATGCAGGCTTAAGGGCCACCGCGGAAGGCGGAACTCTCTAGCGGTAACAGCGGTGCCGGGGGGAAGGAGATGCTGCTGGCGTGGGGCCCGCGGCTCTCAGGGCCTGGTGCACCCTCCTTTGGTGTCCCCCCCCCCTGCGCTGCCTGGCCCGGCCCAGCCGGAAGCCTCGGCGGTGCTGAATAACGCATCCGGGACAGAGCGGGCCTTGGGGCAGAGGCTGCCAAAATGCCGGATTACCTGGGCGCCGACCAGAGGAAGACTAAGGAGGAGGAGAAGGAGGATAAACCCATCCGCGGTGAGAGGCGATGCAGGAGGCTGGTGGGGGCTCGGCCGAGGGGTGCCGCCTCCTTCGGGCCTACTAGTCGTTACTATGATCTTTCCCTTCCGCCTCTCATGGGGTCGGGGTCTCTTGTTTTCGCGGCGGGGAAACTCCCCATGCAACACCTCGGCCGCGGCCGGGTGGTAGTAGAGGCGGTGTTGCCGGCGGCCATTTCGGTGCCCAGAACGGCGAGTTGAAGGATCGCGGCTAGAGATAAAAAGTCTCAAAAATGCCTATAATGCGCTTTCTGGCGCTGCGGTCCCGCGAGCGGCCTCCCCCTTCCCAGGAGCTATCGGGGTGACGATCGGGAGGAGGGGGCAGTGGTGTTAGACGTTAACATCAATCTGTTTTTTTAAGTTTATGTGGGAACACTGAGGAAAATCAGGTCCACGAAGTCTGCAGCCTGCTCGGGAAATGTGTAGGCAGCGCGGTGAGGGATTGATTGGTCAGGGGCTGGATAACAAATACGGTACGAGGAGATTGTGGGGAACTGCGGGTGCCATTCGTCTCCCGGCTGGAGATGAGGCTGTCTGCAGTAGAGATCCACGGGGTACAGTCTGGCTTTGCTGTTTTTAAGGTTCTCTTCTAGAAAGCTCCTAAAAAGCCTGATTTGCTCTGTGTAAGATAAAAGGCATTTTGTGGTTTTTAGCTAAAAGATCTCCTCAGAAGAATATGGTAATTTATTTTACTTCACTGGTGGAGCCCTATGGAGCTGTCTGTCAAACCCTAGGTGTTGCTGCTTTCACAAGTAACAAAACAGAAGCAGGAGAGAGCGAGGTGGTAAATTTTTGTGGTGATACCAGCATGCTGTGGAAATTGCCCATTGCTTCTCATGTTTTAATTCCATTTGACTTTTTATTTCATGTTAATATGTATTAAAACAATGCATCTGAAGACTAAATACTGTATGTGATCAGTGATGGACTTTGAACTGCTCTCACTCAAAAAAATTAAATTATAACAACATCATGGTTAGTAGATATTAAAAAAATCAGTGGAGTAGTGCAGATGATCAGGGAAGAATTAAATATCAACATACAAAAATTTCTCTCAAAATACTGTATGCTTCACCCAGATCTTCAGTACTGTGTCTGAGTTATGCGCTACAGATTTTTGAAGTGAGTTGCTGGAGACCCTGTTTTGTTTTTCTTGAATGTCTCATACTTTTTTGTTCCACTTTGGTGTAGTGAAAAACTAGACACTCAAAAGAATCCCTTTAAATATATGGTTTCATCTTTGAGAAGCAGAATTGATATTGATGGTTTTGTTTTTAAAATTAGAAGCTAAGTCTTCCCTGTCTTGTTTCAGCTCTGGATGAAGGAGATATTGCCTTGCTGAAAACCTATGTAAGTAGCCTACATCTACAAGAGTGTTAAAGGAAAAAAACAAACAAGTTCTGTTAGAGATTGAATGCAGGAGTGGAAGGTTGTGAACTTAGTGAGTAGTTAGTAAATCTGCCTTTCTCTCCTGCCAAATTCTTTTATCCCTTTCTACGTTCCAACAAGAAAGCCCCAAACCCAACCCACAACCTTAAAAATAATCCAGTAGTCGTTAGCTTGAAAGAAATGAAGTGGGTTTTTTCCTGATTTCGTTTTTTGTCTTGTAGCTGATTGTTACAGGGAGTCTAACACCTAGGGCTTTACTGGGGCTTGTGCTCGCTGCAGTGGCTTCTTTGTTGCTAAGTTGGTAGGAAGGAGGTCTTGAAAAGGAAATTCAGATCCAGATCTGTCTACACTAGACAGGACAAGATAGTAAAGCATTTTATCTCAAGCAAGAATCTAGCTTCTGATTTGCCCCATGATCTTTTTGCTGTCTTCTGTGGATGGTGGGAAGGTTGGGTAAGATTGTTAAAGCATTCATACAGATGATTGTCAGATAGTGATTCTCTGTATAATTTTTAATAAGTCTTTTATAAACTCCAGAAAAAATAGTTTAAAAAGTAAGGCTGAACAGGTTTAAAAGAAAAACATAGCCTTGAAGTTTACAGATGGGAAAAATTTCCACTTGCACAATTGGTCACTTGTGTTTAGCTGGACTCTGTTTTTGTGAACAGCAGTGTTGTCACTGGAACTTAATACTGTCTGTTTTGGCTGTGACCAGTAGTTGGCTGTTACCCCAAGACATTATACTGAACACCTTGACACTCAGCAGCTATTGGCATGTTCTCCTAAACATAAAATAATTGGAGTTACGAAAGCTACATGTTACTTCTTTTCCAGGGCCAGAGCACTTACTCAAGGCAGATCAAGCAAGTAGAAGATGATATTCAACAACTACTTAAGAAAATCAATGAGCTTACTGGTATCTTTCTTTCTTAAGATAACTTTCAGTAGAAGAGCTACATATACCCAAATGATTGTTGTAAGAAGCTGATTTGAAGCAATTCTGCATGTTTCTTAAAAGAATACATTTATTTGATAATGTGAGATTTTTGCTTTGTAGGTGATGGTCTCTGATTGGGCAGGGTTAATCTGTACATATGATGGTGTAATTTTGTATCTTAACATGTTTTTGTTCAAAACTGTAGTTTTTGTATATTTCGGTGGCATGAAACAAATGCCCCTTTCTGCACTAGATAATTTCTTGTGATTTATGTCAATCTGCATTGAAATAGTGAGTGAGCTTCCACAGACTGCAAAAACTCAATGTATTATCATTAAGTAGTGCTACCAGTCCTTGTGTCATGGAGAAACATGTATCAGAGCAGTTAGCATTTAAAATCAGCTGATCAGTAAAATAAATAATAAAAATGCATTTGCTCCCTAATTTTTCTTTGCTTGTTTCACTGATGCATGTTTATTGCCCTGTTGCTAATGCTTTGGTGGCTCACAGTTCTGCCAGGAGGACTGCAGTGTCTCTTTTGCAGTAAAATCCTTGATTCTTTCAAATATGTCATGGAGATGGTACTCATGTTCTGGAAGGTTTATGAGGTTTTTCAGCTGTGTGAATCCCTTAGCTTCAGGTATCTTGTACTAAAGCTCTCCCTTAGTGAAAGCACTTGCAGAGTTTCACTCCTTTTCTGAAATTATCTCTGGTATCCCTGTCAGGCTTGGTTGTATTCATACCCACACTGCAAAATTGTATGACAGGATGGCTTGACTGGTATTTGCATGTTTAGCTGGCACAGCCACATAGGCCTCATTTCTTTAGGATTTAGGAAGTTCATCAAAGATATGTGTGTGTGTGTTTTGGAGATCTCTCAAATATCTTTCTGCAGGCCTGTGTCTAAGGTTCTTGGTGAGGGAAGGATTGCTGATGTACCAGGTAGATGCTTCTTCCTCAACTTGTATGTGTTATACCTAGGAATCAAGGAATCTGACACTGGCCTGGCTCCTCCTGCCCTGTGGGATCTGGCTGCAGATAAGCAGACTCTGCAGAGTGAGCAACCATTGCAAGTTGCAAGGTGGGTGCACTCTTCCTCTTTGCAGTGGAGCTGCATAGTGTTAAAAATGCAACTTGTGGCTTATGTGTAGCCTTTTTTAAGAAATGGGGTTCATGTGTTGTGCATATTGAAAATGCTTTTTACCATTGTGTTAGAAAGGAGCTGTGTTGTGCTTGATGATGTATTGCATACTTCATATTTGTACTTACTCCTGTAATTATTATATGATGCTATAATAGAATCACAAGGACAATAGCTCTGTTAGTGTATTTGGAAGATATGATTCTCTCATCTTGATGCTTATACAAATAGCAAGCAGGTTGGTTTGCCTGCCTGCTGCTGTTAATTGTACGTTCTGTATTAGGTGCACAAAGATAATCAATGCAGACTCTGAGGATCCCAAGTACATCATCAATGTCAAGCAGTTTGCCAAGTTTGTGGTGGATCTGAGTGACCAAGTGGCACCTACTGACATAGAAGAGGGCATGAGAGTTGGGTAAGCAAAATCATTGTGTTCTTAAAAGTTTTCCTGGAGACTGAAATTTTCTCATCTGATCCATTAGTTTGACAGGTCAACAACTATAATTTTGTATTTTTGGCATGGTTTGAAGACAGTAACTCACCTAAATGCTGTGCTAGGGTCTTTTGATTTTGATGTCGTTCTGATGGGAACTGTGTGTCATGGGCTAAAACTTCTCAGTTGGGGCCCCAAGAGGCCCAGCTTCCAGGGAGCCTGTGTGGCCTGCTTCCTCTTTGGCAGGCTACACAGTTACACACAGGGTGGCTACAGGAAATGTTCGCTGAGGAGGTGAAGCCTGTTACTTTTAGAATCAATATTTTGCTCTGTGGGATATTTTGAAGTTTAGTTTTCAAAATACACTGGACTTCATATTTTTGGAAACTATTAAACTTCTCTGCAGAAGGAATTCCAGCTCCCAGCCCATCAGACTGTTAGCTCTAAGGGTTGGGCTATCTTGATGCCAGAGAAAAGAACAGTTTAAGGATTTGGCTTCTAATTTACAGTTGTTTCTACATGACAGTTTAATTAACTGGTGTTAAAATAATAGTCTTCATGCTTTCTCACCAGGGTGGACAGAAACAAGTATCAAATCCATATCCCCTTGCCTCCAAAGATTGATCCCACAGTTACCATGATGCAAGTGAGAACTGCCTTTACTTACTATGACATTGCTTTGTTTTGTAATTTTGATTACTTTGGCTGAATTTTATTCTGGGCTGTTGAAAGCCTACAGCAATATGCAGCTTCAGGCTGCTAACTGCTCACTCACCTTTTCGTTGTGCAGGTAGAAGAAAAACCCGATGTCACTTACAGCGATGTTGGTGGTTGCAAAGAGCAGATTGAAAAGCTGAGAGAGGTGGTTGAAACCCCTCTGCTTCATGTAAGTAACCTGCAGATTGAAACTTCTACTATTTTCAAAGTATTCTGGTCATCTATTAGCTTTCAGAAAAGCAAGAAAAGAGTGTGGCTGAATGTAAACACACGACTGAAAGGCAGTCTGGTTTTAACAAGTGAAATCCAGCTTAGACTGGTTTTGATGGCTCTTCATTGATGATTTTCTGAATTTGCATATAGTCTTTGATGCATGTGATCCTTAATTTGCACAAACCTTGCCTTCTGTTTCCCACCGTTACAGCCTGAAAGATTTGTTAACCTTGGAATTGAGCCTCCCAAGGGAGTACTTTTGTTTGGGCCACCTGGTACAGGCAAAACACTTTGTGCCCGTGCTGTTGCTAACAGGACTGATGCCTGCTTCATCAGAGTAATTGGATCTGAACTGGTGCAGAAGTACGTGGGAGAGGTAAGAGCAAATAGTTGATGAACTGTGGAGTGATGGGCAGATTCCTAGCTGTGGGGACCAGATACCATAGCGGGTGTGATGAGTGAATGTACTTGCACGGTGGAGATGCAAGGAGTGGGGAGGAACTGGCAAACAAATCACTGCAGATCAGTTATAAGACCTGAAGTATGCTGTTATTGGTGAGATGGATTTTACAGTGCAGGTTTTAATCTATAGTTTGGGAGGGCTCTAGGATTAGGATTCTTTTCCCAACTCTGCCACTTATTTTTCACTTGGCC
Organism: Galbula dea; assembly: GCA_013399015.1. Lineage (NCBI taxonomy): Eukaryota > Metazoa > Chordata > Aves > Piciformes > Galbulidae > Galbula > Galbula dea. The sequence continues at coordinate 1,219,533 of VWZX01003204.1, read as the reverse complement.
TTGAGGTTAATGATGTCATCTGTACTTCTGAACTTGAAAGTAGTAATTTCCCTCTCCTTTATAAATTGCTTTATTAATGTTCTGTCATATATATGTGTGCAAGTAAGAGTTTTATCTTTGGAATGATAGTTTTCTTTCAGTGTGCTTTGAATCTTTAATAAAATCTGGATTTTTGCTTTCAGGGAGCTCGAATGGTTCGTGAACTCTTTGAAATGGCCAGAACTAAAAAAGCTTGTCTTATATTCTTTGATGAAATTGATGCCATTGGAGGTATGTTTGTAGTGTCTGTAGCTCCAATCTTCTATGAGAACTTTCAGGTTTTCTGTTCATGTAGTTCTTTATCTGGGTTGCTTCATTTCAAGAAATGTGCTTGTAAATAACCTATTTGGCAAAGCTACTACCAGCACATCTTGTGTCTGGGAACCTATCCAGAAGTGGTTTATATAGCTTGGGTATATTTAACCCAGATAAAAAAAATCTTTTTTTTTTTTTTTCCCCATATTTGGAACACCCAGATTATTTAAAGTCTCCATATTGCCTTTGCAAAAACTACTGTTAACTTTCCTTCAGCATTTGGACAACATACTAAATCTTTATCACTGCCTAAAAATGATGGTTTTGGTTCCCAAAGGAAGTATGTAGGGCTTTCAAAAGTAGAAGAGTTTGCACACAGGCAGGGTGGTGGTAGGGGATTTTGTTTGAGGGGAGGCAAACCAAACAAACACACTACAGCAGCTTGGCCAGTTTTTAGGCAGGGAGATAGATGCTTTTGTACTGAGGATGAAGACACAGTGCCTGTTATAAGTGACAGTTAAGACCACTCACTCTTTGTTTGAAATCTGTCATTTGCAAAGAACCCCCTCACACCTTTTGGAAACTCACCAGAAATATTTGTATGTAGTTTAAGATTACATTTCCAGATGGCTTCTCTGTAGCAGCTGTGACACCTGCTCCAGGATCTGAAGGTCCCTCTCTTAATTTGTGAACCAGGTGCTCGTTTTGATGATGGAGCTGGGGGTGACAATGAAGTGCAACGTACTATGCTGGAGCTGATCAACCAGTTGGATGGGTTTGACCCACGAGGCAACATCAAAGTGCTGATGGCTACAAACAGACCAGATACTCTGGATCCAGCCCTGATGAGGCCTGGCAGGTTGGATAGGAAGATAGAGTTTAGCTTGCCTGATCTGGAGGTGAGAATGCTTGCTTTCTTTCACAGTGTATTCTGATATCAGTGTTTCTGCAGTAGTGTCTGGAGGCAGTTTAGGTGAACTAACACAAGCAGCACTCTTAGCTTACGAGAAACTACATGGAAGTCTGGCGATTAAAGATGTGCCAAAAAGGTTTTCCCACACTGCACAGGTTCCATCCATGGCTGAGAAGCCATGGCAGATAGCTACACTCGCTGCATGTTCCTTACTCAGCAGATGAAGAATTATAAAGAATCGTGTTAAAGAATCATCTGTGATTTAGTTCTTAAGTTGCAATGTGTTTTGTTTTGCTCTTTTGAGAGCGAGTTCTTGAGGTACTTCTACCCTTAAAGCTCCTTTTTAAGTTATTTCCTTAATTTAGTGTCATGGACACCTAAACATGCTAGGTCAGACACAGGAAACTATAGCTGGGCAGAAAAGAAAAGATGTATTTTCTATCTGCCCTTGCTCTGGCTGTGAACAGCTGCATACTGAGAGTCATCATCACTTCTTTCATAGCATGACCACTTCTATCCTCCCCTCTTTTTCAGGGGCGAACTCACATATTCAAGATCCATGCTCGTTCGATGAGTGTTGAAAGAGACATAAGATTTGAGCTGTTGGCTCGGCTGTGTCCCAATAGCACAGGTAAACTGGATTCTGTATTTATTGTGCATGTTTCATTTCTGCTGGTGGTCAGTGTTGAATTTGCTTATCCCTTTCCTCCCCAGGTGCCGAGATCCGCAGTGTCTGCACAGAGGCAGGCATGTTTGCTATCCGAGCACGTCGAAAAATTGCAACAGAGAAAGACTTCTTAGAAGCAGTGAACAAAGTAATTAAATCGTATGCGAAATTCAGCGCCACCCCCCGCTACATGACCTACAACTAATATCTTGGAATGTTTTTCCTGTGCCAGGGGTTAAGCTTTCTGTGAAACAAAAATCCAAGTGTAGTAATTCATGTCTTGTTTTTGGAAGCTGGAAATAAAGAGAGTATTCCAACCATGAGGTGTGAGTTCATCATGAGTGTTCTACTCTAGTGGACTATTGATGCTGTAGAAAAAAAATTTTATTGAGATTCTAGGGGAGAAGGGGAAGGAGGGCATGAGGAGTGGGAACCTGAGCAGCAGAGAGGACCTGCATGGAGGTGGTAACCCTTCCCAGCCCCCTCACTCAGCAACACCAGCAGGTCTCAGCTTGTCCCACAGAGAAAAATCACCAAGACAAAGTGGAGAAGTTTGGCAAGTCGTGATCATCACTTTATTTAAGGAGCTGACAGGATTTTGATGTGAACTGAAGAGATGACATAGTTAAAAACTGAGGCTGCGACAAGCTGAAAGTAGAAAAATATACTGTATGTCGATACAAAAGCTTGTTAAACTAGTTAACCTTACAAAATGTACCAAAAGTTGTTTATTTAAACACGCACAGTGTCTTAACATATTCAGTTCATCCTTTGAACTTGCAGCTACACAGCGATTTCTGATGCAGAAAGCTTCCTATTCCTATTGGCAGGGGAGTCTGAGGAAATAAAATGCCTTTCCAACTGCCCCCAGTTCTTAAGAAACTTGGTTTACCTGAAGCAAGCAAGCCCTAATCGCAGCAGAGCTTGAAGCAAACTCAAAGTTCTGCACTCAGAAGAGAGGAAGGTGTATGAATTCCCTTATGCAGAAGACCATTGATGTGAGGGCATTAAATGAAATGTGACTGATAACGCCACTTTCCCTCTGCTGTTGAAATAACCTACAGAGAAACACTTACAGGATCCTCCCTCTGCTCAGCTTTATAATGATTGTTATGAGAGGAAATAAGGGCCTTGAAGATTTCTTGCTTTTGCTTGAATTACATTTCCATGGTTTCTGGCTCACCTGAAGTTACGCAGTACTACAGCAGTCAGGGTGTGAAGACAACAGACCCCACACCACTGTTTCTTTTAAACCCAAACATGTAATGTTTTTGAATTCTATTGAAATCTATCTTTCAAAGCACTTAAAAGCTGAGGCAGAAGCAGCACTGCTGGTAGGAAGATCTCTCAGGCAACATAGAAGTACTTCTCTTTGGTTTTGGACCACTAAGGCTTTAGATCTTGTTTACATTTTTATTCCATCTTAAGAGATTTCTTATTAGACACCAGTTGTATCTTCAGACTTTGAAGCTCAACTCATTTTAGCTTAAAATGAACTGCATTCACTTCAGGAAACCACAACTAGGTTTTGGCAGTGAAAGTACCATATTGATAATGTAATAATTAAACATTGAGTTTCTAATTTGAAATTCACTTAGAGTGAAAATGTTAGGCAATGAAGAATTGAATATAGTTGAGAGAGGTAAGATACTTTTTAAAAATAACTGTACCATCCAGGTTTAAAAAGAATAGCAGCTGATTGCCACCAGTGTGAATTAATTAATCCAGCTGGCAGATTAGAATAATGTATATGAATCTGTTGTATGCAGATGTTGATTGACATCAGCTTTTAAAAGTCATCTAAGAAAGTTCTTTAAAGACACTGGTACAGTGCATTGCAATCGCAGAACAGTTATTTCCTGCAAGATCCCACTTTGTAGTGAGTTAAAGTGCCCATTTTCTCAACAGGAATAGGAATGATGATTCTATGAATGTCACCTTGTCTATCAGATTCTGATTGTAGCAGAATATACTGAATTTACTTGTTTTGCATAATTTTGTGCTTGTATCTTGTTGGAAGGCTATACCCTGATTGAAAGAAAAAATTCAAGAGCATGAAGGCTTCCAGTTCCTTACCCACTCTTCCTACATAAAGTAAGCACCACTCTATACCCGTAGATACAAATAGCCTTGGGCTGTCTTTAAACTGTGCAAATTAAATACTCAAAGTCTTCATCATCATAAATCTGGCTTCCATTCTGCCAGATGCCACTTTTCAGAGGTCAAAGTCAGTCTGTGAAGCAGGCCCGTTTCACTTGGCAAGCAAGGACAGCATCATGAATACTGTGAAACAGCAACTCTCTTGTTACCGTGTTATCAAAAAAATTCAGTCTTGTCAGCTCATTCATGACAGGGCCTAAAAAATGAAAATCAAACACACCATCAGTGCCTAAACTAAAGGACAAAGATGGAATACAAAGGTATCTCAGGAAGAAGACAACAACTTGTTCTCTTGTTATAACTTAAAACGTTTATAATAACCAGGTGGATCACACACTTTTTTTTTTTAGTTACTTGGGTAATTCTCTTACCCAGATATACAGAGGCCTGTTCTTGGTAGCCAGTTACAATTCTAAGCATCACTAAACTTGGAACATTGCAGGCTTTTCTCCTTATTACGTTATTGCAACAATTTCAAGATACAAAGTTCAGTGTGGCATTTACAGTTTACCATCTGGAATAAATGGGAACAGGATCTATCCCTCACAGAACTCATTACATCAGTGCTCTACTTTCACTAAAGTGAAAGCTCTAATGCATATGGGTTTGCTTTCCTCAAATCCAATTTTAATCCAATTTTATGTGAAGTAAGTTCTGATACCACAGAAACCTGGCAGCAGAAAAAGAGAAGACACAGGCACTCCCATAAGGCTCACACAAAAAAAGTTAACTCACCACTACAGCTGGCAATACACACAGAGACATCAACATCTTTGTATTCTTTGATAATCTGCAACAGAGTAAACTGAAGTTAAGCACAGGTGTATCATTGCACACCATGCAGTTGTGGAAGATGTAAGCCAACTACTATGAAAGCTGCACAATCCACTTCCCCAGTACTCAGCTGAAACTTAAGAGAGCTGCAGAATTAACACTGTGATTAGGTGAGATACTGGATTATATCTAAGCTAGTATTTCTGTCTCATGCTGACAGGTTCCCTATTAGGTATCTCATAAGTTTTCTATGTTTTTTTTCTACAGAAAAAAGCCCTACTTACTGATTTTAATGTTTTTGCTCCAACTGAATCCACAAAGTTCACTGGGGTGAAATCCAGAATTAAAGAGTGGATGTTTGTTTTGGGCATCACAAAATGTTCATGCTCATCAGGGGACGTGTCTTGTACACCAGCATCTGCAGATGCAAATTTTCCATTTACAGGTAACTCATCATTTGCTATCTCATGTTTTACACTTGCTTCCACGTCGTTAGTCTGGGAGAGAAGATAAAATAAAGCTTAATAACAGCCAATGCTTTTTCAGTGTAGATCCCCTTTTTCCCCATAATCACCTGTTCTTTCAGCTGGTAAAAGGTGTACAGCTCCCTAACCATTACAGAAACTGGCTTCACATGCACATGTACTTTGTATCTTATGCATATCAAGGTTACATAATGTATATAAGTTATTCTCTTACACCCAGCCCTTCCACAGTCACATGCAAGCAGCTTAAAGCTGTTACCTTAGGAGTGAATTATCCATTTCCTTCAAACACTGACATTTATTTCTATGTTCTTACTGCACTTTCTTGCCTTATCCCTGCTGAACCTGTCCAATCCAGCCACCAGCCTCTGGCCCTTATGCTGTTTTCTCAGAAGCCTGTCCACACTACAGAGTGCTTGGCCCCTAAACCTTCCCACCTGAGAAGCACTATGCTCTTGGTATAAACAAGAATGGTAACACCAGAAAGCAGCAAGTTAGCTGATAAAGCAAAGGTAAATCTTTACCGAAGAATTCACTAGTTTCAACACAGCTTTCTTTCTGACTGCATTTGCTGCCTTTATTTCCCTGGCATGCCTCTTCTGGGCTTTTCTCCTTGCTGCTAATATGGCACAAGGGTCCACTCCAGTCTGTCATGAAAAGAAAGCATGTTCAGAGGAGATTCAGCTTGTTAGGGTGACATTGCAATATCAATTAGCACTGAATTCATCACTGTCATAAATTTAAAATACAAGCCTGCATTGTTCAGCTTCCCTTGGTGGGGTGAGAACAGGATAAAGTAAGAAGGAATAATCTTGGCAAGTGCTATGTTAACAAGATGGAGAGCGATGCATCACATTCTTTTCTTGCAATCAGAGGGTGCCATGTTTCAACCAAGTGCTGATTCGAGTGCAGAGAGCAAAGGGCAGAGAAGTGCATTTGGACACCAACCACTAACACCTCTTGCTTTGTGAGGAGACGTACCACCCACCTGGTTTGTATAAGACTCATCATGGAAGCTACAGAAAAATTTTTCAGAAGTTAGTAAGGATGCAATTGCTACAGGGTCAGGCAGTTCTGCCCTTAGCTAGTTCTCTTATTGCCATTCCCACCCAGTCAAACACTGGTTAGACAGGTGAGGCATACTCTGTTTGCAGGTAACTTGTTGCTCCTGAGAGGCATTAAATGCCCACGGTATTCCACGGTCTTACAATCCGATAAAGTTTGTCACCCGAGAGGGAAGCTTTTACTCCTAGACATTTTGTTTTCAGTTCAGCAACTACTTCTTTCTGAAAAAAGGGATGTGTTTGACCAGTTTGTGCTCTGCAACCAGCAGACTTTCCATTCACAAGCAGTTAGCATTAAGCTACAATTTGTCTGTTTATTCCCTCCCACCATGTTGTTGCAGTTGGCTGGAGGATCACCTTCTCATATTTTACTGATCTCCAAGGGCCACAGGCTGAAAAAGCATGCTAGGGGCTACACGAAAGGAGCTGAAAGATAAGCATGTTTCAGAAGCCAGTTTGAATTTGGAGCACAGACACTAAGGAATCTGCTTTACTCACCTTTTTTTTCAGTGCACTTGTATATGACTCGCTATTGGCAAAATAAAGTGATGCATTAGCTTGAAATATTTTTATTCCAGGATATTCTTTAACCTAAGGAAAAGAATATTGGATGTGCACAGTTAAATATTGCCTGCACTAGAAGAAAAGCACCTGTGTGATCACAACACATAAACACGTGGCAGCCCAACAGCCAGCCCTGAATGGCTATCAGCGTATGGGCACTGTCATGAGCAAAGGCAATCAGAAGATCAGAACCTCCCCCTTTCCCGGTGTAATACTGCACACAATGATGCCACGATAACATTTCTCCTTCTTTGTAACAACAAAACGTACAGACATAAAATGGAATTAAATATTTGCAGTTCTCTGATGTTGCTATCTGCAGCAGCTGGCGTACCGCAAGGAAATTATGCTTCATTTTATCATACCTTTTTAGAGGCATAATAATTTATCTTTTTTCTTTCTTGTGTCCTCAAGTACCAAAAAAAAAAAAACCTTTCAAATCTATGGTTTTACAGAGGTCTTCAAGTAGGTGTTGAGATCACTTCTTTTCTCTGCTTTAAATGAAGTCATCTCTAAACAGGCTGTACTCTGATATTTTACATGCAAATGACCTGGTTAGCAGCAGAGATCCAGCCCTCCATATGCTGCCAACTCCATCTTTATAGAGAAGGAGGAAATGCTAACTGCACTCAGTATAACAAAAATGGAGTCTCCTTTTCTTTGCATTCAGCTATAAACATGCTTTGTATCCCACTCAAAGCTAAACTGCTGTTGAGAGACTGTTTTCACATTACAGCAATGTCTTTTCACATAGGTTTTTACAGACTGGTTCCTTCATAAAGAGGGATGTAGCCTTCACAGCAGCATCTCTGAGAACATGGCAGAAAGCACAGAAAACTGTAGTTGCTGTTTGTGAATAAACACAGCATACTTGTATCCATTATACTGACAAGGTGTACTGCTTTTACCAACTTTTAGTTGAATAAAATGGCATTTAAAAGAAGCTAAGTGCATGGCAAGTAATTGCACCCTTAACCATGTATATTTAATTAGCAGGGGATGGGTGGAGGCAGGGAAATGCTGTTTTGAACACTTTGTGCAATTCTAAAGAACATACCGGCTTGGATCCTGGGCTTCCTGGACTTCATGCAATGCTGCCACCCAAGTAAAGAAGGCAGCCTTGTATGCACTGAGCAGCTTTAACAGCAGTATTACTGTAAACCTTACCATTTTGTACAAGCCAGTACAATGGAACTAGCATAAAGGTTACTTTTATCACCTCCTGGTCAAACATCCATGCAGGACAAAAAGCTAGTGTTTTGAACAAAATAGTTCCTACTACTAAAATCAAATTTATTTTCTTTTCCTTCAACACAGGTGAATGCTAGGCAGAGAGCACTATATGTGCAGTATGGTAGGGCTAAGCAGTCAATTGCCATAGCTGTCTTTGCTCCACTACACAAAACTCTCCAATGTGGAAGAATACAGTCTTACCTCTTCATACTCTTCCACATCACAGTAGATGTCAGTGCCGGGAATCTGACCAAGGATCCTGTATTGAGGGCTAGAGAGGAATGGAAGCAAATGCTTCAGTATTAGCACTTAGGAAGTGGAAAAGTGAGTGTTCAATACAGATTGAAACTTATTTTAAATGGTCATTCTTCAGTGCCTCTCTGGTACAGGCTTATCTAAACATGGTCAAATGCGGTGGTCAGTTTCTGCCAGAAACACAATAAAGGGGCTGGTTGATGAGGAGACAAATTTGCCTCTGTCAGTGCAAAAGCAGTTTATAAACCTAGCACTGTAATGACATTTTCTGGAAAGCATGGGCCAAAGCATGCAAAGGTACAAAATAAATTCTCTTTGGCATGAACTAGTGCATCTCCATTGATTATCTTGCAAAGGTGGAAACTCATACTGGCAGAAAACATGCTGCAATTTCAAAGAGCCACTCTGCTCCCAGGACAATGCCTGAGCAGAACAACATTCCCAACTCACAAGCAGTGTGACACCAAAGTACGTAACTATTCTGTTTGGAAGAACAGAACCATATTGAGATAGCAGAAAAATACTCTTATTTATGCAGAGCAGAAATCTCAGAATGTGTTTTCATTCCAGTGCAGACTTTCAAGACTTTTATACATTTTCCACCCATATGTCCCAGACCTTGGGCCTAGAAGCCTCATATGACAAGTCTTATCCACCTGTACAAGAAATCATTTTGCTGTAGACCTGGAAAGCTTCACAGTAAAAGCTTTGTCACTTTCAATAGGGAAAGAGGAGAAGTGCTTTGAAAAACTAGAAAGGCAGACAATTTTTTGATGAATTAGAACTTTCTTATAAAATACCTATACATTCATCTAGTGATAACCTGACACAACTTCTGCTTCACTGTGACAAATGGCATCAAGCAGATTTGAAGTTATAAAGGCTAGGCATGAAAAAAAGTAAACAAGAAGATTAACCAATAGAAGAAATCGAAAATCTTCTGTTTGTTATTGAAATTGCAAGTTCATGTCTTCTAGAAATTTTGTTCTCAGAAAAATGTGAACCCTGTATTGAAGCCACAGGGCATGACCTATATTATGAAACAGATTCTATACTGTATGCAGTTGAAGATGGTGGAAAGGTCCTCTGCTTATTTGCACCCCTAAAACAAACAAAGCCACACAGAAGATCAGCAAACAGGGGTTTTGATAAAGAAGAAATCTGACCTTTGTGTTCGGTAAATAACGGTTATCATTGCAAACGCTACTGCAGTAAGCAAACCATAGTCTAGTCCCAGGAAAAGAGAAGCCACAAAAGCTACCACCCAGATGGCCTAAAACAAAAATAAAGTCTGAATTATTATGCATTCTTTTCTGTTAACAGCTTAAACAATAGCATAGTTCAACCACAAAACCTATGTATCACTTCTATTCAGGAATAGGCTATAATGTAATACATCATGATAGCAGACTGCAATCGCCTTAACCTTTCAGAAGGGCATAAAAGCTCAAAGCACACTAACATAACATCTAACAAACTGTTATGTATTAATTACTGCCTTAAGTCCTGCTGTCCTAGGAATCCTGTGTTACCATCAGACTCCAAATATCTTAGGATAAGAAAAAAAATGTTCAAGGCCTGCAAGTAGCTCTCACTTAGTTCCATCAGCCAGTTAACCCAGGAGAAAAGTGCCCTCTGATACACTCTCAGTTCTGGCCCACTCCAGCCAGGTTTTTGGTTTGTCTTAAAAGATGGTCAATCCCTTCAGGTTTTCTCTGTTACTCTGTTTTTCAAATTCTTGGACATTCCCACAGTCTTCAGTGCAGTTCCTATAGCAACACTGCAAAAGCTTTGCTTTTACTGCAACCAAACTACTTCTGACCTTAAAGGTCCTTGAGCAACAACAAAAACATTCTTGTCTGCAACAGATCACTCTCCTAAGGTACTTGTAGTTTCATGTCTTATGTTTGTCTGCAATGCAACACCACTGTGGAACTCCTTCATAAGTTTCTACCCTGTTTTGGTGGTTAGGAATAAAAGGAGCAACAAATGTAATACAGTAAAACACATGCACTGAGCTATGCACTACTCACCAGCTCAATCTTACTGGTTCTCCAGAAATGCATGACATCTCCAAACTGTTTAAACATTCCTTTCAGGTTCACCATGACAATTGCAGCTAGCACTGTCTAAGAATATTAAACAAACGCAATTTTCAGAAATAAAACAAACCAAATGCCAAATAAGACCTTCAAAGCATCACAAATGACTGTATTTCTGTATTTCATACAAATGATATAGTCTACTGACTAGATGTTCCATTTAAAAAAACCCCTAACTTCTCAAGTAGTTCAGTGGAGAGAGGTTAAGAGAGAGCGCAGCCATAACCCTTGACACTCTATTTTAAGCAATACCCACTAGCCTCTGTTCACTGGCAAAGCAGTGACTAACAAGCAAAGCTCCCTTACCTGTGGAAGTGGTTCAAAGAGGTATCCAATAGCTACAATTACCAACAGAACCATAACTGAAGAGAGAGTACCTGCAATCTAAACAAAAGAAGACAGAAATTATTTGTAAGTGCCCCCAAAGGGCAACATTACAGACTAGCTAACCCCTCTCATGCTTTCCACAAGGCTAGTTGTTCAAGTGACTTTTGATCCTTCCCAGCCAGTTCACCCATTCTGGCTGTCATGCAGCATTCTATCCCGCCCCAATCCAGCTTTGGAACATGGAAAACTCCAGTAACTCCTTCTGCCCAAGGCAGAGAAATCTGGCAGTCTAGTAAAGCATCAGACTTTTAGGTTTGGAGCTAACTTTGTTGGGCTTAAAATGTGGGTACTCATACCTGAGTTTTCCCCCCAGTGCTTTCCTGAACAAGACTCCGAGACATCGAGCAAGTGATTGAAAAGCTTTGGAAAAATGACCCCACAGAGTTGCATATTCCCAAGGCAATAAGTTCCTGTGTTAAACAACAGAGCAAAACAAAAGACAGTTACACTCAGCAGCTGTACAAAGCTGGAGCTATCCATACTTATTAACAACCTATCCTATTACAGTGCTTTCTAGCAACTTTATTGTAGAGAATAAGCAACCTTATACCTGTGGCTCTCTCACTTGTGCAAGCTCATGCTTGTTGAATCATCTGCTAAATAATGTATCTGATGAAGTGCTGGAGACATTTCTCATCCTTAAATGTTACAGTAATGAGTCAGGCTGAAAACCAAAATGAATTACAGTATTGCTTCTTTTAAAGATTTCTTTAACTTGAGGATAACTTGAATTTTAACCCTGAGTATATAAGGAAAATGTTTGTTCATATAAACACTGTTCTTTGCTTGTCACCATGAACTATTTGTTTAGCATTATTAGAACCAAGAGTAGCCTTGGCTATGTTTCCATGGGTGGTAATCCACTGTTGCACATGAAAAAAACCCAACGTGTGTCCACTGCTTCCCACAGGAGAACTGTTATTGTGAGTGAGATCCGAGCTCCATCTACCTCAGCACTACGTCTGCAACACCTAAGAAAGTATTTGCTTGTAATGAGGCCTCCTCAGATTAATCTGCATCCTGCTGTTTGTAACTAAGGTGGTTTGAGTTACACACTTGCAATAGTTCTCAATGAATTTTTCTTTTTGCATTTGTGCAATCTTTTTTTGATTGATTTAAACCTTCAACATGCACTGAATCCTGTGAGAAGGAGTTCTATAGTTGAACAGCCAGGTGAAGTAACATCTGGCACCTTCTGAAAAAAAGATCTAGATGCTTAACCCAGGTCAGTGAAGATGACTTTAACTAAGACAGATAGAGCTGATTCCATTCATGCAGCTATGGATTTGTCTCTTCAGGTAACAGAGAACAATGGCATGAAGGATGAGATTGATCTGACCAGATGCAAAACTCTGTAGATAAAGTCATTTAAACTCCATTTACTCTCAGAGGGAGACAGCTATTTTGAGGAGGAATAGCTGATCTGTGCTGTGTCAGATGCTTCCTGTAGGAAACGTGTTAACAGCATGTGAACCCTCTGTCTCGCTTGACAATACAATGATATCAAACAATAATCCAATTGCAATATTGATTTCAAATTGCACAGAAAGGACAGAGCAGGTGAAGGTGATATGCCAGTTTAGTTTTAGAGTCCCTAACCACAGCCTTTATCACTCAAATCGTGATCAGAATTGCTAACTACAGACAAGGCCTATTGCTGCTCCAGAAAACGACAAACTGCCTATTTGCAATGTGTGGGAATAAAAAGAAACTATAAAACATAACTAGAACTTCTAAATCTTAGATAACAGTTCTTTGACACATAAACCATCGTATTTCCCATCATATGGGAACATGCTTCACACTGTTAGAGAAAGGAGAGATAAAGTAGCTGCCCATCAGCACAGCAGGCTAAGTAATGTCTGTCCCAACAGTTAATATGCATGTGTGTGTCCAAGTCTAACAGAAGTAATTTCCCAAAATTAAGCTAAAAGTGAACCTGGTTACTAAAACACAGACAGAAAATAATTTAAAATAATTCCTGGTATTTAAATGTGAAGGATGTCAAAAACCTGAGCTGATTCCACTATGAATGAAAAACTCATTTCTGTCCAGTGTGCCACTCTACTTTAACAATGTAGTGAAGGTGCATCTGAGAATTTTCAACAAAGCAACCTCAATACTTTTACCTGATTCCCATCAATGGTGTAACCATGTTTAAGGGCAAAGATCTTGGCCATTGATACAGCCATTGAAAATCCAACTATTGCTATTGCTATTGCATCCACAAATATTTCTGGGATGAGCTGAATGTTGGGAACTGCTGGTGCACGTAACCTTGAAGATGAAACAAATATGTATAAATTACTATAATAAAAGCTACATGACAGAAAGAAAAGGTATAATTTGAATAAGAATATTTCATTCCTACCCTTGAGGAATATTCCCAACAACATCCACGCCATATGACTCACTTAGATTCATTCCAGCTGAAACTCCTGTGCCAATAATTACCTAAAAACCCACAAAAACATTTGTAATCATCAGCTTGAAGGAGATAAAGCCACCTAAAGAACAAATAACAATTAGCTGATTATGAATAATACACACAAGAGATTACATTTATTTGTCAGTCAGTTTTCTAAGAGTTAGGTTGTAAAGAAGCAGATAAAAAGGAGGAAGTATCACAATTTTCCCTTTACCATGTTCAACTCCCACTGATTTTATAAAGTTTTCCTGGAAAAAGTTAAATGGAACATGCTATAGTATGATCTGAATCACTCAAATTCCCTTTTCCTGAGCCAAGTTCAGGCAGAATAGTGTGTATTGGAAAATTAAATGCAAGGACAAGCCAAAGATATCTGCACTGCCCTATATTCATGTGCATAACCTGCACACTATCTGTAAACAGAACTGGTTTAACAGCAGTGAATGGAACAAGTGTGAGATCACTTTGCTATTGCCTTACTATTTCACCACTTCCATCATCTCCCAACAGTATCCCGTTTCTTTGTTCCTTCTACCTAGATTGTATCCATACCTTCAGCTATTCCCTTTCTCAGCTCTGATTTTGTGCAGGTTGTTTGAGAGCTCTAGTTATCCCAAAACTCATTTTTAAATCCAACAACTTTGCAAGGTGAAAGCTTTAAAATAGTTCTATAATTTAGCTATACAATTTCACAACTGGCTTACCACAATGATCTCCATAGGAATAGGAACTGGGAGCTTCTTTTTAAACCGGAGATTGATTTCCTTGCCAATCAACAACAGAACAATGCACGTTAACCCAACAATCAATGCAGCAATGTTGGTTGTTGTTATTTTTGAAAGCACAGCAGCTATGCTCTGTAACACAACAGAAGTATCATAATTATTCCTAAGAAAATAAAATCTTCATGGAGATTTCCTAAAAAACAGTAAATTTCACAGTGCTGTTTAGCTGTGGTTTTATTCTGCATTTATAAACTTAGTGAATCCACACCTCATCAAAATCCCTATTGTTCCCACAAAACCCAGATGTTCAGAGTATCTCAGTGAGGGAGATGCACTTGCAGTTATTTATAGTATCAGACTTCCTCAAATAGGGCAAAAATTTGGAGAAAAAACTATAATGGGGGAAAAAAGTCTAAACTTAACCACATCTCTTATATCCTCAACATTTTCACACATATTTCATACTGGCAGCTACCTGAAAGCAATAAATGCAAACTCCTTCTAATACTTTCAAATATTCTTTGGCAAGTCACATCTACTTAGAGCTGTATAAACCATTCTAAAATGATAAAGCTGCTGATACAATCATTGAGGTTACCATAGCAATATGATTAAATGACAGTGATCTTGCAACACTGCTGAACTGGACATTATTCCAAATATCTTTTAGCTGAAAACACTATTAAAAGGGTGCTTGGAAAGAAAGCTTGCTGGAACACACAAGTTGCTAGAGGGTAAATTATTCCCTTAGCAATTACTCCTTCTTCCACTGCATTTAAAAAAAAATAAAATACATGAATTATCTCTGGAGAGGTCTTTGAAAGAAGATGTATATTCTCTTCTTTAAACAGAAGGAAAATTACAGCAACTATCAGGATATTACACATTCAAGATGGTAGTACATCTGGAATGTTTATCTTCCCTCCTATTTATTTAGAAGTTAGTATGTCAGGTTTCTGGATTAGTGAACTAAACAGCAAATTTAGGAATTAATCATTAGTGCAGCCTTGTCTCCAAAAGGTTTGTTATATCTGCACAAAAACACAACAAAGATTCCTACAAAGTATTCTCTGTAGCCTCCATTTACTCGAAATCCTGAAGCTTCGTTATTGCTGAGCCATCAGACTGCTCAAAAGCTTGGGTTTTCACAGATATTTGAGATCTTCCCTATTCTTCCACTCAGGAGTTCTTGTCTGCAAAATCAGAGCATTGGTTTTGTGATAACAACTTGGAGTTTCCTAGACTGGCAAACAAACCAGATTCAGGTGCATCTCAACTCTGCCTGTTCATACCAGCAAGAAAAGTAATTTTCTTATAAACTTCAAAGCTTTGGTTGTGATTTCAATCAGAAATGTCCCGTTAAACAAATAATTTGCTATTTTTTCAGAGTACAACTGTCAATTTTAAATTCAAGTGAACAAGCTTTTGGGTTTATTTAAGTCTTACTAGCCAAATCATGCTTTACACTGCATGGCTTTTCTTCTGTACTCAAGCATTACTACGGGTTAGAAGGAAGATGAGTGGAAGATTAGACTATGGGCTATGTCAAATACTGGATCCCCACATGCTCTAAACAATCAGTTCTGATGCTTAGGGTCTTCAATACATAGCAGTGTTTTACACTGAATGTCCTTATTTTAAAACAGTTTTTCCTCCTACTCTAAAGAACTTGTACAGTAATGATGACACAGCACTCTATGTCCAACCACACTACAAAACAGCTTACTAACAGGAAATAAAGATCACTCCCATCAGGAACTGCATGTGAAACTAAAGAAATACAGACTGGGCAAGGTTCTGAGAATTTCCTAGCTTTGCAAAACATGTCTGGTCTACAGTGAAGCAATTTAGTAGCAGATTTTCCCAGGAGGTACAAGAGACTTGCTTCAATGAACATTATCTGTTCATATTACAAAACCAGATGTAGCAGAATCCTAAAATCTGCCCATCTCAGATCATGCTGATCTATCAAATTGCACCCAGGCTGCTCATATATTACTATGGCACTTAAAGACCTCATACCCAGTTTTGAACACTGCTTACTGCCAAAATAATTTGAAAACAACAAAAAAAAGGGGCTTTAGTGGTAGATCCAGATAATGCACAATTTGCATGTTTAGTAAATGTAGTTACTCACATATACAACGGAAAGGGGTCCACTGTACCGGTTAGTCTTAATGCCAAGGAGATACTTTAACTGAGAAGTAAAGACGTGAACTGCAGCAGCAGTAGTAAATCCTCGCACCAGAGGCTCTGTTAGATAAATGGCTACAAATCCAAATCGAAGAAGACCTAAACATAACTAATGAAGAAGAGAAACATTAACCATGTAAGTCCCACTGTAGCCTGAACAGCAGCACTATATAGCAGACAGGCCACAGGACGCCCCTTCTCACCTTGATGCCCAAGCCAGATCAGGCAAAGCTGAACTTGACCTTTCTAAAGACACAGTTCAGTAAGCAGCCATCAGTGCACCGAATCTTCCCTGCCACTGGCAGGTGCAGTGTGGGACATGGGTAAACATATGTATTTGTATGCATTTATGGACAGATTAGAGAACACCAAGTTGAGTTTTTCTGCTGGGATAGCAAAAAATGAAAGGGAGGAGGTCTCATTTTTCCAGTTCAGCCAAGATGCCAAAGACTTGCCTCCAGTGTATCCCTTCCCACTTTGTTATGTGGCTGCCACAAAGCAGTCTGTACTCTACACAGTGCAGTGCTGAAGCACAAGCCTACTGACAGAAGATCACCCTGACCCAGCACCACCTGCAACTGCAGCATCTGAACTTGCCCTTACAGCCAACTATAAACACATACCTGGATAATTCCTGAAAGAAGGGCAAGGGTCACAGCTACCTGTACCCTCTTGGTATCTCTAGCATGGAAATATTCAAGGGATTCTGTAACATTGGTAGAATTAAAGCCTACAGAAATCACTTCATCAGGCACTTGTCTCACAGCAACGCCACCAACCATCATACTAATCACAGCAAAAGTGCCTGAAATAAAACATAGAGAAAAAGAATCAGTTAAAATCCTGGTGTGGTTTTTTTAGGAGTGGTTTTTATTATGAGATATGTGAAATTAAGCTATAATAGACTTTTCTACCTAAATACTGTATTTTCAGCCCCAAATCTGCTCCAGTACTTAGCACCATTAAAGCTAGTTAGAAGGTAAACATACACTTCTACAGTAAGTAAACACCATCATATTTTTTCCTATCTCACTTTCTATTATGCAAATTAAAGATTCATCCTGGCCAGAGAGACAGTTGACTACCGTGAAGAAATTATACTTCAAGACTTCACAGCACATATTTCTAGACCTACCCCAATAAAAGATGCTCTTCTATTCCTTCCTATACTGCTAATGTTTTGACATATTTGTGATTCTTCTATTCACTTAAATTAGAATATATGGAAAACTACACTTTCTATTGCTCCAATTTTATTTTTTACGACTTTATTATACACATGCAGACACACAGACTTTCAGTTATTTATACAGGTATACCTATTGATATGTGCTTGGAGGTCCCAAAAAAAGTATATAGAAAGACAGGATAAAATGAAGAATATAGGCCAAATACTGGGGGAACAGCTGCCAGCAAAGCATAGGCTAAACCTAGAAAACAGAAACAAGTATGTTAGGTAAACAACAGAAAGAAATCATCTGAAGCAAAAGGATTTAGGCCTACTAAAACTGAACTCACCTAATGGGAAATCTAGTGACATATCACAGTTTTAAAGACATGAAGTCTTGCAGGGTATACTCTTTTAATATGTGTAATACTGCAGGGCAGTGCCTAGAAACCTGATGGTTTGAGTCAGACAACCAGAAGTCTCTGGCTGCAGGTACTGCACGTGTTTGCGTGCATGTCTGCATGGGCACCTGTGCATTGATTGTTTTTCCTTCGTGGCTGGAAGTACATCTTAATAACCAACAAACACTTTTTGTTGCTTTTGTTTTCATATGTGAAAGAACGTAATTAGAAAGACCTAAAATCCCATAAACCAGTGGGGCAGATTTGATTCTTCTCCTCCTTTTCTCACCAGATATGATCTTCATAGTAATCTGTGACTGACTAGATACTTCCTTCCTCCCTCACCCCAGAATGAGTGGCATGACATAATAGTTTATGGCTTTACATTCCAAAATGTAAAATAAGCAGACAAACATTGCTTACAATCTGTAAGGTGACAGAGCTTACAAAGTCTTTTTTGTTATGAAGCCCTCTCCAGTTCCACACACAAGTTCCACCTTCACAAGTGCAGACTTGTGACACTTGAGAAAGCTGTGTGTCCTTTGACACACTTGGGCAGACTAGTCCAAGCCAGAACCAAAAAGCTCAACAGTCTGCTGCAAATTACAAAAGAAAGTAACGGTTCACCTGCCGTGAAGAGCTGGTGACACTCAAAAACACCTCTCCCTATTCATTTATTTTTAAACTGAGAGACAAAGCATCAGGTTATAATGACAGAACAAAACCTGAAAGGTATCTTCTATGTCATCCAAGCACTCTTGCACAGTGTAATAGCTCACACAGCTTTGCTCATGCCCTAAACAGTGCCCGAGTCCTAATCAAGAGTTCATACTCCTTTCAGAACAGGACTGATGATACCATTTGTTCCCTTGCAGCAATAAACTTTTCATTAAGTACTTCTGAAACTTATCCCACATATATTCTCTGCCCCAGGGGCTACCTCTCACACCAAGACTAGCAGCAGAAGACAGTGTACTGTAACAGCCTGGCCTTCAATATGGTGAGGAACTTAACAGTACAAGTGTCCAGAACTGAAAACCAGTGGTTTCAAAACTGGGAGGGTGAGTCTATGTGAAGTTCCTGATCTGAATACCCTTCTATTCATTTTTCTTTTCATTTGTACTGGCACTTTTAAAGGCTGTCAGTGCCAAGGAAATGAAGAGATATTGACGTGATGAGAGTTCATGGCTTAAACACCTTGGTCACTGTAGTTCTGCCTGGAATGGTTCCCAGGCTTCTTTGTACTGGTGCTTGCTATAATTACACCCATTCCAGAAAAAGAAAAGTTCAGCTTTTGTCTTTTTAGAAAGTGAAAGACTAGTAGCAGTTGAAGGTCATGTCTGCAATTGCTGAACATACGAATAATATTCAGTTTAAAACAAAGTCACAAAATCAAGGATAAAGTTCACTGCTGATCCCCTAAATTTTAGTGTCTTTATCTGGTCATCACAGAAACTGTATTTGAGTACACTGCCAGTAATGTCTGTGTCTAGTGTATGGCAGATTTGCCTGACAGTTAATCACACTACTTACCAGTTAAAGATAGACTGACATTTATATTTATGTAAGAAAAGATATCCTAATTATTTTTAAATATTCTAATTTAATTATAAAAAAATGCACAAAACCAGAAAGCTACAGAAAAAAAGAAGTCCACTGCACAGACTAAGTTAGGATATTGCATAGCTTTAATGGGTTACTGCCTATTAAAAAGTAGGTTCCTCAGATTTACAGATTAATTCTTCAGACCTGCTTGAGACTAATGTGTAATGAGTGATATGGAAATATCAAATATGCCAAAGTGCAAGTAAACCTATTTATGCTTAGTTACATCACCTTTAGCATGAGGACTCCTCTGGACTGGGCTATGCACAAATTCAAAGATTCCCTCTACTCCAAGACCTCCTGGGGAAATCTACTGGGACTGTGGCCGTTGTTGTGACACTGCCATTCCCACAGCAGTGATGGCACCCCATAACGATACTGATGTAAAAATACTGTCACCCTGTAACACCACAGCAGTTCTGAAACTGCTGATAGTAAGGAGTCAGGCCAAAAAAAAGATTCCACTCATTCAGTTACCAAAAGCTGAGCAGTGGCTTTTTCTTTCACAGAGCCTGCTCCTGCTACAGGGCCAGGCTCCAGAAACTTCCAAGTAATTTAACAGAGATCCCACAGATTTAGAACATAGATCATTGCTGACTACTATGGTTCCAGCTTAAACTACTGACTTCTAGCCTCAAGAGAAAAAGAGCCATCAGTCTCTGATTTCTTACACTTTCTTCTATGGCTGAATTGAGTTTGGTTACTTTGCAACAGTTATTCTCCTGAAACATGCCTATATGTCTATTAAGCTACTCTACTGCTACAACTTTCAGAATGAGATCTTGGACATACTTGAAGAGTGGGCCTATGAGAACTATATAAGGTTCAACAAGTCCAAATGTAAGTTCCTGCACTTGGCTGGGGCAATCCTAGGCATGAGTACGGTCCAGGAGATAAAATCATAGAGAGCAGCCCTGCAGTGAAGGACCTGAGGGTCATGGTGGATGAAAAGCTGGATATGAGCCAGCAATGAGCACTTGCAGCCCAGAAAGCCCAACTGTATTCTGGGCTGCATCAGAAGAGGAATGACCAGCAGGTCATCTGCCTCTCCACTCTGCCCTTGTGAGACCCCACCTGGAGTACTGCATCCAGTTCTGGGGTCCTCAGCATAAGAAAGATGTGGACCCTTTAGAGAGGGTCCAGAGGAGGGCCACAAAGATGATCAGAGGGCTGGAGCACCTCCCCATGAGGAAAGGCTCAGAGAGTTGAGATTGTTCAGCCTGGAGAAGAGAAGGCTCCTGGAGGGACCTTAGAGCAGACTTCCAGTACTTACAGGGGGCCTATAAAAGCAGGCAGGCACACTCTTTAGCCAAGTAGAAAGCAATAGGACAAGGGGAAGCGGATTCAAACTGAAGGAGTGAAGATTTGGATCGGGTGTTAGGAAAAATTCTTTACCTAGAGGGTGGTGAGGTACCGGAACAGGTTGCCCAGAGGTTCTGGATGCCCCATCCTTGGCTGTGTTCAAGGCCAGGCTGGATGTGGCCCTGGGCAACCTGGTCTAGTGGGTGGCATCCCTGCACATGTGAGGGGAGTTGGAGCTAGTTGGTCTTTAAGGTCCCTTCCAACCCAGGCCATTCTATGAATTCTATGAATCTATGAGGTGATTATAAAATAACTGGGTGCATTCAGCAAAGGTTCAGAAAATGCACTTAAACTGTGCAAAGCTGTTCTGTCATTGAGAGCTGCTGGTACTTAGCAGAGAGGGGTAGGCTTCTTTCAGAGTTTGCTGCGTATCAGTGACTTGCAGTTTTGATGGAATCACCATTACGAGCTGGTCTGCAGAATGCTGTATTGACTTCCACAACATCCCACCCCCCAAATACAAACCATATTCTCACAAGCACCTATTCAGGAAGTCAAGCACTACTATAAAAGCACACATAGAAAAAGCAAAGAAGAAGACAAATAAATCCAGAGGGATACTCACCTTGAGGAAGCTGCATAACCCCAGTGCTTATACCTGAGATAATGTCTCCTAATAAGTACTCCTTTACTGGGTAACGGGGAAGCCACTTTAAAATTGGTAAGAAACTGTAAAGGTGAGACTTGGCTTTCTTAGAAGAACAACTGAGAATACAAAGAGAAAGAAAAAGTTAAGACAGTAGCAGGGGACAAACAAGTTGAAAAACTGTCCTGTCTTCCATTCCTATGCAGGGAAGTAGCCCCATTAAAGGCAAGCTCAGACCCCTGATGACAGTAATTTCTGGACAAAGCAGAAGCACAAACAACTATGACTCCAGTTAATTTAGCCCTTTATCACACGTTGGTGCTGCTCACAAATCTTATGGAGCTGGAGAAGAGAATCACAGCCTTGAGAGGCTGGAGGTCAGTAGGAAGTGAAACTGTTCAAGACCAAGCAGGACCGAGCAGCCACATAACATTTCTTGCTGCGATCATTCCTACTAACAATACCCTGAGGATAACTTGCTTTCTGATAGCATTTTTCACTAAAAGTACTTTGCAAAGTTTTTTCCTATTTTTAATTACTTTTTACATGTTTTATACTTTTTTGATTACAACATTTTATATTATGCTTTTTAAAAAAACTAAACCCAACAGCCTATTTTACTAGTGCTTGTTAATATCACTGGTACAGAAGGTTAACTTCAAAGCTATTTGAGAACATAACCCGTCTTTACCCTGAAAGGACAGGCACTGAAGCCAACAACACTGATCCTTGTGTCTCTTAGCAGAGTTAAACTTTTGCAACTTTGACTCATGACAAATGAACAGAGCCAGGAAATAAATATCTCTAGCCAGTACTGCCAAGCATCATACTTTGATTGCACTGTGGTTTAACTTCTGGGTAAAAATACAACACTGGGATCACATAAATGCTTTTGTGTGTAGGGAAGCTGCAAGAGAACTGTAGAGATTTGTTAACGTTTCTGAATTCTCATGGCATTAAACTGCATAGTGAAGAAGCTTATTGCTGTAAGTGATAGAGGAACTAAAGTCATCCACGCTTCTTCATGTTTAAGCAGATTGAAACACAAGAAATCACAGCTCAGGAGGATTTTGATCTACATTTTTTTTTCAGGACAGATAATGTTTTCTGAAGTGGATTTAGGTGCCATTAAGATTAGAAGTGAAGTTTCTCTTCACTATCTTCTGGCACAGCAGAGGAAGAGTTGTACGGTTAAAGACATTTCCTGTCTAACCAGATGACACTTAGGTTCCAAGGCAGTTACTTAAAAGTTACAGAAAGCCTCTATTAAGTCCTTATTAGACTAGTAATTTAGATTTCTACACAGCTGTCATACATCTCCATTATTCTGTGAAAGGATCATGTGAAGCACAAATTTGGTCAGTAAGTATTTCCACATAAAAAGGACACATTTTTCTGGGTCTTATGAATTCGTGTCATATGATTTGACTAATACTTCACATTCCTACAGTGCATACTTTCCTTTGCACTTTGATGAAGGTAATTCAACTAATCTATCCAACATTTTGTAATATAACTGTATATTAACATACAAAAACACATACATCACTTCATCAGAGTTTTGCTGAACAATGAAAGTAGAGCTAGTGCTTTTATCTTTTAGGTTTCTTTGAAGAGATTACCAACTATGTGCATGAATTAAGAATTAGAACATTTCTAACCAACAAAATAAAGACAAAAAAACCCATACCGACAAGAATGTGCAATCTTCTGCCTTAAAGTCTGAGGTGTTCTTTCTCTTCTGTGCAGCTGCCCTTGTAAGAGCTCTTGGTTATATATTGGTCTCTCCACATAATATTTCTGGGTTTGCTCAACACATGCTTCATGTTCTTCAGCATGTTCCATAGTTAATCTCACAAAGCAGGAGAGAAGAAAGAACAGTTCCACAGTTTCCACTGAAAAACCTGGTTGCAGACAAAAATAAGTTTGGTTACTTTTTTAATCTCAGATTTGGCATTTCCTAGCAAAGAATGTACTTTGGTAAGGTAGAGACAAGAACTGTGAATGCAGTTTCAGAGCACTAATTAGGTACTCTGTAATAGCTGTAACTAAACAAACAAGACTCACAATCTTTACTGTATGGAAGCCATTAATTTATGCCTCTCTTAGGTACAGAAAGCTTTTGCATTAATTACTTTGTAAATAACTGCAGAAACAAAATGGGAAGGTTATATTCATGCTTATCTGGATTTTTTGTCTTTAGTTTTTGAAGAAAATGTCAGTTTTGAAGGGAGATTACTTTATTGAGTTACTGCCTGCTTACTCGCAAACTGTCACCTCTATCTCCAAAAGACAGAACTCCAGTTTTAACACTGAGAAAGCCACTTGTTTTTTCCAGATAGTCAGTTGCTTCCTGCACCCATCCACTTGCTTTCTCTTCCACTTCATAGGTTTCTTTTCCCAGACAGCATCTCAAGAATGCAAAGTCACCACTTTCAAAAAGCTATCCCTTCAATTATGTGCCACTTACTGCTATTCTCAGTACTGCACCCACTAAAACAGGAGTTAGGAGATGTATACAAGTTTCAAAGTAGCCAGAAGGTTTGTAAACATCTATTCATCTGTCTGAATCAATGCCATCAACATCTGAACATGTTTAGGAGATACTCTGTTAATTCCTTTGCCCTGTGTCAGCTACTTCTAGAAACATGGGGCAAGAAATGTAACTCCAAATTACGAGCAAAATGACAGGGCTGCTATCTTGTTAAGCAGAGATGCTGGCTAGCACTACATTTGTTGACAGAACGTGAGTGCAATGGGAAACAGAGCCATAATTGTGAACAAGGCCCTTGGGCTCAAGTCCAGCAAGTCACTTAAGCATGTGTTTGCCTTCAACCAAGGGAGCTAACCCAGAGGTGTTTAGTTTTGCGCGGTACCTCAATGCTTTCCTAGAAAAGGGTTTCCACATAGAAATTCAACAAATTGCCACCTAAACACTCAGACAAAGCTAACCACGATTGGTCCAATGTTCTGATTCAGCAAATACAGTCTGCCTGGCACCAAAATATCAATATTGCTACCTAAGCCTTCAGTCTTCGTTGATGAAGGTGCTGGAATTTTCCACTCAGGGCTCACTGTTCTCTGTCTCCTAAGCCAAACACAGCCTAGCATCTCCTCAGTTCTCATTACTTCATAGGCAATTATTTTCTCTATGTAGTCAATCACAAAAGGATATTTTTACTGAAACTATAATTATTTCCACCACATTCAAGATTTACTTCAGTTTTATTGCATGAAATAAAGTATCAAAAACTTGTTTGTAAGAACAGTATCATATTAAGAGTACTTTCAGAGCTTGTTACCTTTGTACTCCCGAAACACCTAAGTTTCTTTCACATCTTTTCTTAGCTTCAATTCACTGAGAAGTCTGAATGGCATTTTGTGAAATACTTTCTCATGTTATTGTTTAGCAAATTGTTAACTCTCAGCATTAAAATTTTTCCTCCTACCTGCAGATTTTGATCCAGTCAACATTAGAATAGCATTGTTCTACCAACAATTCCCATCTGAGCTTTCTTCTCACCTCCATATCACATAGAAACATAAAAAGTTTTGGGCAAAGATCATCTAGTTCCAACCCACCCATCATAGGCAGGAATACCTCCCACTAGACCAGGATGCTCAAAGCCTCATTCAACCTGTCTTCGAACGCTTCCAGAGATGGGGCATCCACATTCTCTGGGCAACTTCTTCCAATGTCTCACCACACTCACAGTAAAGAATTTCTTCCTTGGATCTAACCTAGATCTCCCTTCTTTCAGTATATTAAAAGAAGTCCTAAATCCACCCCCAAACGATAGCTGGATGCATAATATTCTGTATTCCCTGTCTGGTCAGCAAAATGTGATGGCCACCCACAAAAGGGTCAGAAGGAGGATCCAGGCAACTACAGGCCTGTCAGTCTGACTTCGGTGTCATGAAGGTTATGGAGCAGATTGAGTATTATCATGCAGCACATACAGGACAATCAGGTAGTCATGCCCAGTCAGCACAGGTTTATGCAAGACAGGTCTTGCTTGATCAACCTGATCTCTTTCTATGACCAGGTGACCCAACTAGTGGATGAGGGAAAAAGGCTGTGGATGTTGTATAGCTAGACTTTAGTAAAGCCTTTGACACCATTCCCCACAGCATTCTCCTGGAGAAACTGGCTGCACATGGCTTGGATGGGCATACTCTTTGCTGGGTAAAAAAACCTGTCTGTGTGGCTGGGCTCAAAGGATGGTACTGAATGGAGTTAAATCCAGTTAGAAACCAGTCACAAATGGTGTTGGGTCAGTACTGGGACCTGTTCTGTTTAATATCTTACCAATGATCTAGACAAAGGGATTGAGTGTACCCTCAGTAAGTTTGCAGTCAACACCAAGTTGGGCAGGAATCTGCTGGGTCAAAGGCAATTTTATGAGGTTCAATAAGGCCAGGTGTCAGATCCTGCAATAGATTACAACAACCCCATGCAACACTACAGGCTTAGGGGAGAGTGGCTGGAAAGTTGCCCAGTGGAAACTGACTGAAAGGAGCTGGTCAACAGCTGGCTGAATATGAGCCAGCAGTGTGCCCAGGTGGCCAAGAAGGCCAACAACATCCTGGATCATATCAGAAATAGCATGGCCAGCAGAACTAGGGAAGTGATTGTCCCCCTGTACTTGGCAATGGTATGGCCCTACCCCAAATGTTCAGTTTTGAATGCCTTACTAAGAGAAAGATGTGGAGGTGTCAGAGCATGTCCAACAAAGGGATCGAAGCTGGTGAAGGGTATAGAGCACAAGTCTTAACTTAAAAGCAGTGGCTGAGGGAACTGGGGTTGTTTAGTCTGGAGAAAAGGAGGCAAGAAAAGGGCAGTCTTCATCATTCTCTAAACTACCTGAAAGGTGGTTGTAGTGAGGTGAGTGTTAGTCTCTTTTCCCAAGTAACAAATGATAGGATGAGAAGAAACAGCCTCCAGTCGCACCAGGGGAGGTTTATACTGGACTTTAGGAAAAATTTCTTCACCAAAAGGGTTGTTAAACATTGGAACAGGCTGTCCAGGGAAGTGGTTGAGTCATCATACCTGGAGGCACTTAAAAGACACGTAGGTGTGGCTCTTAGGGAGATGGCTTAGTGGTGCACTTGGCAGTGTTAGGTTAATCATTGGACTCGATCTGAAAGGTCTTCTCCAACCTAAACAATTCTGTGATTCTAAGTCACCAATGTCCTACATTGGTAACAGCCCTACACAGTCATGTTCTCTGACGATCATTTTGAGTACTAAGCTGTAGATAATAGAATAAAGTCTTTAATATCATCTATTTATTTTGCAAAAGCACAGACAAAGCAAGGGTTAAGATGCTTTTGTTTACAACATGTGATATGCATTGTCCATAGAGTAACAAAATCACAGCGTTTCGTGACTGGCCGAAGCATTTCTTCAATTGTTTGCTCATCAGCAGTATGACAAACTGCTCACAAAAGTATCCAAGGCTTGGAAATTCAGCCTTGCCCTCCACTCCCTGCATGCTCAAGGAAGAGAAAAAGCAGGTACTGTCGTTTTCATGAAGACAAAGCTTACCACTACGATTTCTGAAAACTCCCAGACCTTTATCCAAAGGAAGAAAAAGACAATCTCTAGGCACCTGACTCTAATTAATAGCGGAATACTGCTCTTGGGCAACCTTTGAACTTCATGGCAAGAATAATATTCAAAAGCTATAAGAAACGCTGCCATTAATCTTATCAGCCAGATAAGAGTTGAGCTGAAGTAGTTAAAAGTTGTATGCAAAAGACTTAAGAGTTGGTGATTCTTATCTGACCGATAAAGGCCTGTCTTATGTCTTTACTGCTATTATCAAATTGAAGGTGTCAAAGAAAAAAAAAAAGTGAAATAAACATCAATTTCTAACACTACCACTAATAATTAAGTACTTTCTCTTCCTCGTTTCAGATGATAAAGGAGGGTTGTTAAGCCATCCACACTGATTCTTGCAGAGGACAATAATTCTTGATCTAGTCAGCCTGGATTAGAATGCAGCCATAAAATTTAAAAGGACCATGATTTGGCAGCCGCTCCTTAGATTCAAAGTATGTCTAGAGCAAGGGGACCAAAAAAGGTAAGCTGGAGACATGAAGACTACTGTACTCTGACTACTGCAGCTTTAACAGCCTTACAATTACACAATGGGGCACTTCTGCTCCTAACTCTGTGTATCTAACCTGAGTGTATCTGAACTACCTAATGCAACAGGAGGAGTAAGTGGCAGACTTGCCTGTTATACAGGAGCAGAAAACCTTTCTTCTGGTGGCTAAGCACGGAGTTGCTTTAAGTAGTGGAAAACCAAGGGTAGACAGTACTAGTACAGCAGAAAAACACATCTGTGCTAGGGAATTCCAAGTTTGATCACAAACTGCAAAGTCTATAAAGTATTCTGCATCTTTGAGCTGAAAAATACAGGTAATTGCCATCAGCCAAAGGTCTGGTGGAAATAATCCCACTCTTTGTAAAACAAAAACATGCACTGAAAAGCAGAGTTATTGCAAGGCCTGTTGCAACTGTCTGAAGAGGCTAGACACAAAAACTGAGGCAATTTTAGGAACATGTTCTCTCATTTCTTTGTTTCCTCTCTGGCCTCATTCCCCAGTGCCCTATGCCCTTCCCCTTATCACCTTGAGTGATAGGTAAAAAATTAGACTAAGCCGGAATAGAATTTTTTTCTTTTTAAACAATCACAGAGGTGTAAAGTGACTGGGTGTGGTCATAAGGAATGTATTCTAGTTTTCTTGGAATAGGCTTATCATTCTCATTCCTCTTCCACTACTCCCACTAAATCCACTAATGAATGGATTGTTTAGACCTGTAGCCTTTTCATGTAACCTTCACAAATTTAGAAATAACTTGTGAAGTAAACAGAATTTTCCTTGTGTGGGTCTTAAACCAAAAATCTCACTTCAGAAGTGAGCCTTTGGGGAAAAAAGAAAGAATAAAAATTAGGACCTTGAATTCCTATACAAGCTTTTAGACAGGCAAAATTTCCACTCTATGCCACACACAAAGGTGAGATGGCTACATGAACTGTGTTGGGTTGTGTTATAAAGCTCCTCTGAACACCCACAGAGTTACTCAGATGGACATCAGGATGAAATGCCTGGATAATACCCTGTTGGGCTACTCCCTAGTCCATCATAGGATCCATCAGCCCATTAAAGGCTCATCTCCACCAGTCCAGAGCATCACGGAAGGGTCAGCTACAGGACCATGAAAGTCCCTGCCAGCTCTGGATATGAACTCTTCCATCTATCTCTAAGAGTATGCAAAGGGGGATGCAGCTCCTGGGACCTAGGAAGTCCTGGCCAGCCAAGTGTGCACACTAATCATCTGTACCAGCAATTAGAGCGGGGCAATGTCTTTGAGGGCTAATAAGCCCAGCTGCTAGCAACTTGGGAGACTGGGATGCAGGAGTCAGCTACTGTCAAACTGAGTGTCTGAGCCCAGCTGCTGGAGAGATCCTGCACCTTGTACACATGTGTGTGCATGTATATATCTCTATGCATACATATTCTCCCTAAAGGCCCTCCATCCCGCTTGTTCAAAGAGGAGAGGAGGATAAAGCTGCAATGTTGCCCACCTACTCAGTGCAACTTGTCATGTATATATGTAAATATGTTCTATATATATGTGTTCTCTGTGTGGGCACCTGCTGGGAATACATTTTCAGTTTTGATACTGGTTAGCCCTGAGGACATGGAGCAGCAGCAGCCTCACCTTCCTCAGGCTGTTGCATTCAGTATGATATATTTTCCTACAATAAACTGATCTCATCCACTGAAAAGAGCATAACAACATGTGTGGCACAAAGATTCTCATCTCAGAAAATGGTAACAAATTAGAACTACATTAAAAAGGAAAAAAGATTATGTAACTGATAAGAGGTATTTTATATTTCATGTTCCTTGACAAAAAATATTTTAGCCTCTAAAGATTTACTCCATGGACTAATGAATTTGTTAGTATCTTAATAGTATCTCTTATCAACCAGCAATCTTATGTTTGTTTTCAACAAGAGAATGTTTTGGGAACCTGTTATGATGATTGACCTGTTTAATCAGTTCCACATAAGACAAACACCTGGAGCACTTTCAGCAGCAGAACATTTGCCTCCTTTCCTCTCAGATATAGATAAGGGATGGCTTCTGTTTTCAGTGCAAACATGTTAATGACCATGAGAACCCACTGAAATATGATTGTTCTTATTCCTGCTTTTTGTGGCTCTAGTGACCTTGGGTCTGAATCTGCCATCCTCATCCCTTTTGAAATCCAAAAGCAGTAGCTAGTGATAGTGGAATCAGATAAGTTAATCAGAATGGTACCATGGCTGATGACCCCTTCCTCATACTTAAGCTAGCTGATAAGGATGTACATCCCCCTCAGAGAGAAGTAATCATTAGCCAGATTCACTTTTCCAGAGGCAACCCACTGCCAAAAAACTTTACTGGAGCTCTCTTCATCATAAAGCTCCAGTTGATGATCAGAGGAGGGAACATAAACCAAAATCATGCACACACACCAAGCTAACTCAGAATAATTTATATAGCTGATGTGACCTGAGTGCACCAATGTCCTCCAGCAACTGATTCATTTTTTCTGGCAAAGTGGAACAAGCAAACCTCAAACAAGTGTTTGTGCAGAAGGGAGAAGTTACATGACACTCTTCCTTCAGCAAACAAGCCACCAAAAGAGTCCTGCACTCTGTATCTACTTCATCAACCTTGCTTACACGTATCCCTAGCCTCTCAAGTGCTGCATCAAGCTAAAAATTAACAAACAAAAACAAAAAGAAGGTTGTTATTTATAACCAGAATCATTTCAGTCATAATGTTTACAGTGTAAACCTCTCAAGTCACAGGGGAAACTGAAGCATAGTAAAACAGCATGGTCACCGGAAGAAATGACTGGGGTAGGAGGAGGGAAGTCGGGGTTAGGATGGAATTATAAATTTATATTCCAGTTTCACTACTGAAAGTAAGGCATGAACTAACTACCTTACTTAACTAATATGAGGTTTTGAAATCTCCAAGGATCCTCTACAAGGCTTTATTCCTAACACATTCTGAAAGGGTCCATCCCACTGCAGAACAGGCTACAGCCATTGCCATGCCTGAAGAAACTCTTGAAGAATTGTTGCTTCTAATAAAGCCAATAAAGAACTTCAGCCCAGGGCAGATACTCTCTGGGAAAGTAGCAATGATAACTATTTATCTAAGCTGCAAGTCTCTTCCTGCTAGTTTTGAGAGAGAAGTTTAACTTCTCTATCCATCTTAGGATCTGCATTTGGACAAAACGTTTTGCTCTTGGCAGCTACTTTGTAACACATTTTCCTGTCTGTCTTTTGTGCACTAGGTATCAAACCAAACCCTACATGAGCAGCGAGTAGGACGTGACTTGTGACAGATCCTGTCCCCATTTAAGCAGCTGCTGTTTGGTTAAATTATATTATCCAAGCGATAGCGTTTTTCTGTCTCCTGTGTACTTAAGGTTGTTGCTTCATGTTCTGAAGGCAACAAGCAGCCAGTGCGAATGACCCTCCTCGACATCTTGATAGCGAGGTCACACAAAGTCCATGAGTGTACAGCAAACACAGGGCAACACCACTTTCCCCTGAAATACTAATCCATAGTAAGTAAAATGAATATGTAGAGAAGTTTCTCTGATAAATATTTCACATCAACCACCCTTGCCCCCACTTTATTTGCAGACTCGTCTTATGGCTTCACATTTCTTCTGTAGTTGATTACAGAGCTCACATTTTAATGTGAGACAGCCCTGTGTCTGTTCTTAACTACAGAAGTAAAAAGACTAACCTTCGTACAGCTAAAGAAATGACTCCACAAGCCCCAAAAGAGCAATCAAGATGGATGATATACAGAAATTGTTTTGGACCAACTCTTGAACATGTTTGTATGTTCAAGGTTCTATGCTACAGAGGGCAGAGAGTTCTCCAACTGAGAGCGTTTGGCAGAACAATCCAGTGTGAATGGATTCCTGCAACAGCTAACAGTAAACCAGGATACCATAATGAAGGAACTGGAAGAGCAACAAGGCTATTTGGGCTGAGTATCAAATGAAACGAAAAAAGGTTCATTGAAAATTTTCTTATGACAATTTCTTGCAAGAATCTTCCTTCCTCAGAAACACACATGTGAAAGAAACTAATGTCACCAGAGAGTAGGGAAAATGAAAAATCAGACTCACTACATCTGTACTAAGTTCTGTAAGTTCACCTGTTCTAGCTATATGGACACAAATACATCTATAGCACTACAGTGTCACAGTGAAAAAAAGATCATAAGCATAGGTGTTAAACAAGAAACTGGCAAAGAAATAACAGCAGAAACATATAATGCAGAACTGAAAACAAGAAAACAAGTGAAGCAAAATTCCAAAGTGAACAATGAAGTAGACCAGAGATAGAAGACAGAGAAAGAGTAAACCTGAAAGAAATAGGGAGGGCTTAGGAGAGAATGTTATGTCAAAGCTGTGTAGCTATGGCACTATCCTAGTAAAGCAGGAAATGCAGGGTTAAATCACAAGATGCTGAAACTGTGATTGAACTCAGGTCTAGCTTTCTCTGGAAGAGGACTTTAACCATGATATGCCATAAAGTTATTACAACAGCAGGAAAACTTCAGTATTTAGAGAGGATATTACAGATGTCTGTATCTATGAAAGATCTGTGGTTTTGTTCTTGACATGACTCTTCAGACATGCCTCTTTGGACATGCCTGAGCTTAGCAGAGCTCCATGAGAACAGGAACGGGCAGCTCCTGGTGGGCACAGCTGAGCAGGAATCCAAGTTTTCTCCTGGATAGTATACAGAATTTTGAATTCTACTTCATGAAAACCAGGTGCTCAAAACTGAAAGTTAGTAATGTGCTGGCCGCTCAATTCTTAGTTTGGACTGGCCCTACTAGACTGAACTTCAGCAAGGATGTTTCGAATGACAGACACTGCAGTCTTTGATTTGGGAATGGAAAATTCTGTCCATGTTTTAGTTATGAGAGGTTTTCTGAGGAGTTCTCAGAAGTCTTAGCCCTGGTATAACCTGATTTCCAGGAAATAAATGAAAATTAACAATTTGACCTTAGCTCTAGAGCAGTCTAGATGTCAGAATCTGAGGTTTTCAATTAATAGCATAAAAATCTATTAATTATATAAAAAAACCCCAAACCAAACAAAACCACAACCCAAACAACCTACAACAACCCAAACAAAATAGGACCCACAAAAAAAAATAGTAGGCAAGATTCAAAGCAGAGCAACAAAACTTGACCCATTTGATTGTGCAAAACTGCTAAGAATTCTTCAGTGAAGGCTGAACAAAAAGAGACTCTGCCCAGGCAGTGAAAATACAGATTCATTGTCAAAAAACTCCCAAGAATGTTACTGTTTGTCGCATGGAAGATCTTCCCAGCTTGCTACTGCAGAAAACAAAAGAAAAAGTTAAGGTAAGTCTTTGAGAACAGTTGTCCAAGTTCCTGCACAGGCCAGTTATTCATATGTGTACCATTATGATCATTAATAAAATGTAAATCTTTATCAATGCAATTGACTTGCAAAACCCTTTCCACTGCCTGCATAAATTTACAGCCATATCTTCTGTTCTGGTTTGGGTTAAAACAGAACTAATTCTGTTCAGTAATTTTACTTTTTAACTGAAGCTCCTCTAAGAAACTGCACTTTCTGAAACTAGCAGCATGTTTTTACAGACACTGCCAGCTTCTAGCAGTGATAAGGCCTAATGTTTAGATTTACTGCCAGGGATTGGTATGCAGAGCAAGGTCACTGCTAAATCTTGTGTCTCCTGTTGGGGGGTGCAGGGTAAAGGCTGCACCTTCAGGGAGGAGCAGACAGGGCAGATGACCCTAAACTGACCAACTAAAGTATTCCATCCCATATACGTCATATTCGATATATAAGCTGGGGGGTCAGTTCCCCCAGGCTAGATTTGATTTTTCCTTGATTTTGATTTGATTTTTTCCTTGGATGATTTTTCCTTGGATCTTTCTTTGTCGGATCCTTCTTTGATCTTTCCTTGTTGGATTTCTCTTGGGGGATTCTGATTCCTGATTTCCCTTGTGAGATTTCCCTTTCCTGACTCCTGGATTGCTGGATTGTTTTCCTC
The DNA here is from genome assembly GCA_013399015.1 of Galbula dea. Classification (NCBI taxonomy): domain Eukaryota; kingdom Metazoa; phylum Chordata; class Aves; order Piciformes; family Galbulidae; genus Galbula; species Galbula dea. The sequence goes on along the minus strand of VWZX01003204.1, from coordinate 1,186,015 downwards.
TGCTTCGGTGATCCCTAAGTTCCTGCATCCAGTACCAGGATCCACCCCCCTGAGCCGGACTCATCTGTTGCTGAGGCCTACTGCCACAGTATCAGTGGTGACGTAGTTACCATCGAGGGGGGTTTGGGTTCGGTATTGGGTTCTGTACATATTTGTATATATTTCATTTAACATTATTGTTATTATTAAAGTAGTTTTAGTTTTAGTTTCCAATCCACAAGTCTCTCTGTCTCTCCAATAATGGGTGGTCAGCCCAGCCTCGACCCTCGACATCTTCATACCCATGGAAATACACTGACATTGTCTGTTTGGCTATAGCTTTCTCAGAAAATAACTACAAGACCTGCACTTTGCTGCTGCTTGTACTTCTAATGAGCTAAAAGCCATTGATATATGGATAACTAGCTATAAAATAACAGCAACTGCAGGTCTTCTAGCCATATTGAGAAATATTATCAAGAAGGACTACCAAGAAATACTATCTAGAAGGACAATATTCTTCTGGATAACAGATTTAGGGAAGGAAACACATCAGAATAAGGAAGGCATTTAAATCATTAAAATTAGCTGGGAGATCAACAGGCTAATTTCAATGAAATAAAAGAAAAAAACCAGCAGTCAGCAGTTCACCAGATTCAGAAGGAAGTACATTCTGCATCACCGGAAAATGTACAAGATGCCAAAAAACTCTTGTGTAAAGCTATTCAGAAAAAAATAAAGTGATTAATATGAAGAAACAAGGGAACCCATGGAAGCTATCAAACCCTGAGTTGTGAATTAAAGCAACCTTTTTCAATATTTGAGAGAAGATGTCATAATCAGTAGACAGGACGGAAAGACTTCCTGGCTTTCTCCCTGTGTGCTAACAGTAGCGCGGGAAGAAGGGACAGCTAAAGTTACACAAGCTCTTCCTAGGAATTTTGTGTACTCCAATTTAATAATCTAATGTACATGCACAGACACATCGTCACTGTAACTTCATTATTCTTTTGAGATCCACTGTCCTTCCATTATTCAGCTAAAGGTCTAATGCTACCCTGTGGGAGAAGAATATGAGAAACTGCCTGGATACCTCTAAGAAGTTGCTGGGAAAGTTACCATAATGTAAAAGCTTCAGTCACTGTGCATTCAGCTGGTAACTAGGGGACAAAGATGTATAAAGGCTGATAACTGCCTATTAAATCATAGTTTGGGCCTAATTATTTCTGGTTACAGCCCAGCGCTGTCAAGGTTACAACATCACTTGTAGTTGCTACTCCCACACTGACCTCCAGCTTGGTAACAACTCGTGTAACCACAGTGAAAGCTGAGCAAACCAGCATGGCTGGGAGAGCCTGCAGAGCGGACAGCTAACAGAGAAAACAGAACAAAAAAACACCACCACCGCAATGTACAGCGAAGGGTTCTCTTCTGCAGCAGAAAACTTCCTCAAGACACAAAAAAGGCAGCAGGCTGCAGAGTAACAAATTCCTTTGTAGCTCCCCAACATGACAGACTTCAGCAGATGATCAGCCAAACCAAGAGAGGAAGAAGAGCTCAAAAGAATCCGAGCTCCTCTAGACAACCCCTGGGATGCATAAAAGTCTTGGTCACATTTACAGAGGCTACAGCTACAGTCCAAATAAAAAGTACTTTAAGACAATAATGGTCTGCGTATACTACAATAATAGTCAAAGCAGATAAACACATGTTCAGTTCTTCCTTCTCAAGTTATTGGCAAAAGAACAATGGTACTGTAGTCATGTGCTAGATCTGTGCCTTAGTATTGCATGACTTCAGTGTCATGTTATAAATAACCAAATTTCCATGTGGTTTTGGAATATTTAAGTTCTAATAACACTGCATCCATGGGGACAGACTACCATATCTATGAAGAACTGTGTGCTAAAGATACTATCAAGATATGATTTGGACCATGGTAATAGACTAGAAACTCTAAACAAAAGGCAATACGTGACAGCTGTTTAGTGCCCCAACAGAGCATTTCAGTAAACACTCAGCTCAGAAAACTAAGCTCAGTTTGTGGCAGAGGCTAAAGACTTCACCATCTCCCCCTGGATCATGCTCACCCATCTTCATTTTTTTTTAAATTTTAAGTATGTCAGACTTTAAGCAAGCTGCTACCCTACACAGAGTACAGTATAATCAAAAGACCACATTAGGTCTGGACAGATTAGTTAGGCAGAGAAAATACAGTTTAGTGATCAGAACCCAAGATTGTCAGTAGCAGCAGATTTTTCTTATTGGACTTCGAGCTTGGCTGAAATCTGATTCTGGTTATAATCCAATATTGCCTCAGCTCTCCCAAATATATCTTTAAGCATAGTGAAACTTACAGCATGACACTGCAAAGTTTAAGGCTTTCAAGTCTATACAAGGCAGCAAATACAATCTGAAATGAATATGCTTTATCAGTTACCAAGAGCTGCTTTGCATGGGTAAAACTCCATTCTCTCTCCATATATACCCTTTCTGCACTCCATTACAGAGATGTTCCACAGTACATTGCAAGACAATTAATAAAATACTTCAGTTCAGGAATAGTGCTAAATGCAGAACTGGAACATCTATCATACGTCCTGAGATGGTTTGGAATTGTGTGACTACTATCACTTGAGGAAGGCCAAAGCAAGAGTTCACCCTCACAGTTAATTCACTGCAAGTCACCTACACATGCATGCTTCTGGAACTATGCAGTTAATTATCATAGTTTTCCCATTTCTACAGCGCAACTTACTTATGAAAATTCTGTAATATAAATCAAGATACCTGTTAACCCAGAATGCATTCTGCTGCACATTTAGAAGACATTTTAGAAGTCTGTCTGAAAATGTTAGTCTTCCTTTGTGAAAACTTTGGCCAAAAATAAGTCCAGTGGCCAGACCCTTGTTAAGACCGTCATTCATCCCCAGCCAAACCAATACTGTGCAACTGTTACTGTGATAGATATGAAGAATTATGAATGTACATTTTGCTGAGTCATCACCAGAAATAATTGGGTTTTGTTTCGTTTTTTTTTTTTACACTACTGGACTACCTACATCAGCCATTTGGGTTATCAGAAATTTTGAAGCATCCTGAAAGCAGCTTTCAAGCATATTTCAATGTTCAGACAATTAAAAGTTTTGTAATAGCAGTATGGGCACCAGGACAACAAATTTAAGCCCACTTACTTTCTGGCTGGCTTTTCCTGGTTGCTTTCACTTATCCCTTCTAAGAAGTTCAAAATGTTCCCACAGTTCACAGACCAGAAGTTGAAAAATACTGACACAGGAAAAGCCACAATCCTACTCCTGACAGAAAATTGCAGGGAGGGATAGCTCAACCAGGATTTTGGAAAAGTTTTGAAGGTCTTTGGGTTGAAGCTGATAACAAAGTGCAAAGCAGGTATTTCAAGACCTCTAGAACAGCCACTCTGACCTAAACTGACAGCTCACAGCTTTAAGTCAAAGGGTTGCAGTCACTAGACGAGGAAATGACTGATGTCTCAGCCTTCCTCTGGTTTTCCCTTTCATTTTTTTGGGTTTTTTTTGCGGGTTAGCCTGGGTGTTTTGCCAGTACCTTACAGCTACTAGCTGCGTGATGTCTGCTGGCCGGTCGGCTCCTCAGCTCTGTGGGGGTTAGGAAGGAGGCACAGACTCTCTCGGCCGCCTCAGTAAGGCGCCAAGGCAAGCCCCGCATTCAATTGCCTTTTAAGCCGCTCTCCTTTCCACCACGAAGCTCCGGCAGCTCCACCGAGGGTCGGCAGGGAGGGCGCTGGGCGAGGAGGCAGGGGCCGGTAGGGAGAGGGGGCGAAGCGAGCAGGGGAGGCATCCTGAGAGGCGGCAGCAACTTGCGAGATTCCCCCGGTCCCCAGGCCAGCCTCCGGCCTAGGATGAACGACCTGAAACCGCATACACCGGGAAAACGCGACCCCGACCCGGCACTCCTCATAGCGAGACTCTCCCCCTCAGGAGAGGGGATCCCTCGCGAGGGGAAAGACCCCCTCTTCCGCCACCGGACGCAGCACGCCGCGCTCACCTCCGCCAGCCCAGCCGTGCTCCGCTCACCTCCAGGTGCTGCCTCCTTCTAGCCCAGCGGCGAGACACCCGCAACAGCAACCACGAACCTCCTCCCCTCCGCACCCAAGGTGAGCGCTAGGGGCGCGGAGCTGGCGGCGGCCAAGGGGCCGCCAACCCACGCCTCCTCTTCGAGGGAGCGCGGGCGTGGCTGGGACTCGTAGTCCCGTCACCCCCAGACCTCGCCGTGCGCGCTCCCGCCACGGCCTACAAGTCCCAGAAAGCCACGGGGCCGTCTGCGCTGTGCGCGTGGCCGGTGCGCGCCCTAGCCCCGCGGCGCTTTGTGGGCCGTTACTCGGGCTGTCCCGAAGGCTGGTGGTCACGGCTGGTCGCTGAGGTGTGGCTCCCCCCCCCAGGCCTCCCACATATGTATGTATACACATACATACACACACACACACACAGAGTGTAAATATAATTTGTTTCTAATTTAAATAAAAAAACACACCTGAGGAGCTTGGGGTAGGCACTGGCTAGCAGTGATCCAGAGACAGGAGATGGCCTAGTGGTTTCTGTGTGCAGCGTTGGTGATACTGTAAAAGTCAGCTAAATAGTAAAACTCTCAGAGACCAGAGTTGAAGGTATCTGCTAAAAGTATTCCTTTGATGGCACCAGCTGCATGGGGAGGGGGCCTCTCCTCCTAACACATGTACACCTCACCAAATACATACCATTATTTTATAGAAACTACATATTTAGTAGATTTCTTAGACGTCATCTACATATTCATATCTTTTCCTAGAACTCATTTGATAGTCTAATGTCCTTAGTGCTTGCACTATTACTCTTCTTGGTGGTCTCTGGTGGTTGTTAACTTCATTCTCTTCTCAGGTCATTATCTGTCATGCAGATGAAGGTGAAAATTTGTCCCTTTGTCTTTTCTCTCCTAGTGGCACTTCTCCAACCCAGAAGGACAAATCTTTCATTCTGATGTACCTTATTAGCAAGCCAAGGTCCCCTTCCTTATCTGCTCGCTGTAGTTACACAGTGTGAAACCCCTTGCAGTATTAGTAAGCTAAGTCAGCATACCCTGAGGCACCTAAACAATATAGCCAACGTTTTCAGTTCTTGTTTTCTTACTATTTATCCTGCGTGTTATGAAATTCCTGACTCTAAGCCAAATGCCGAGTTGATTTGCTGTACTACATTAATACATTCTATTATATACAAGTTTAACAAATTCTTAAACTTATTGATCATCTATCAACCCCAGCTGGGTTGTCCCAAAATTCCAGTGAAGAAGCCTCTGGATTTATTGTCTAAAATTCCATTTGGAAAAGAAGATATCAATGCTCTGTCCTTTAAGAAATGTCATGCATACATCAAGTGTCCACCAAATGTGTGCCAGCCATGTAAGTGAATGTGGAAATACAAATTTCTGAAGGCTTTCATGTTGATTGAGTGCTTCACAGGTTGTTTTTTTAAATCCTTTTTTAACAAGAAGCATATTTTTCACAGCTCTGCTGTCTGAGAAGCACACCTGCCAGGCTGGGCCTCAGGGTGGTCAGTCTCACAGGTAACTGGATGTAGTTTTTTATTTCTCTAGGGGTGCACAGGGTACATAGGTATCAATTTCCTTATGGATGTGCAGGAATTAGTAGTGAAATGTCTTCACTAATCAAAGGCAGACCTGTGCTTATACACCTACTGCACAAAGAGGAGGGAGAGGAGAAAGCCTGAAACAAACACAGGAACAATAGATTTCCTGCTAGAAAAATCCACAAAAGTATAAATCATTTGAAATGTCACAGTAACCCACACTGTGGATTGCATTACACTAATTGTGTCAATGGTTATGCTTAAATACAAGCTGTTTTTAATTTCTTGTGTGCAATTTCGCGTGACCCACTGGGTTAATAGTTCTTTTTATTGCTTCTTTCCAGCATTGTCTAAAATGGTAAAAGAAGCTTCAGTTCTTCAGCTCTGAGGAAAGGGAAGGGTTTAATATAGTGCTGAACTCAGTAGGAACAACATGAAAAGAGGATTTTGGTGAAAGCAAAAAAAGGGAGGAGAAGTTAACACAGAAAAAACAATATGGACAGTTGAAGAGACTAAATAACTCCTGTGGAGAATAATTTTGGTAAATTAGTTAATGGCACACACGCCACCGGAACTGTGTGATGACAGGGGGCCCAGTGTGAGTGTTGAGGGCTTGTCTGGCTCACAGGGGATGGAGCAGTGTGAGCAATTGCCCTCCAGCAGTGTAAGAAAAGCTGTGAGGCACTGTCAAAGGCCAGATCCAGTGCTCCCAGGTTCTTAGAGCTCCAGTTGTTGGGCTTTTTAGTTCTCTACTTCCTCAAACAACCACTGACAGTGAGTAGGGCACAGGAGCTACCAGAGGGGCTAGGGAGTGCAGAGACTTCTGACAGTTCCAGTTGTCTCATTGGCATGGACATCCCATACAGGACACACCAAACTGGGTCAGATGGGCTCCATCAATTGGGTCACTCCCAGCTGTTCCCTAACTACACTCAGAGTTCTAACAAAGAGACAACTTTCTAAGGCAGAAAATGTCCTGTATATATTTCCCCATGGAGTCTTAGAATCATAGAATAGTTTTGGTTGCAAGAGACCTTTAAGATCATCAAGTCCAACTGTTAGCCTGTCACTGCCAAGTCACTGCTGAACCACGTCCCTCAGAACCACATCTATACGTCTTTTGAATACCTCCAAGGATGGCGACTCCACTGCTTCTCTGGGCAGCCTGTGCCTTGTGGACTTTCTTATGCAGGTCCTTTTAAAATGTCCCTTGAGAAGGGTGTCCTGTCCTGAATATAACCCAGCTGAATGGCTTTGCACATGCTGTTTCTAGCATGCCTAGAGCAATATGGGATCAGCAGAAGGCTGGTGTGTATGTGCACAGTTAGTGTGCAGGGAAAGAGGGACTTGGGACTATCAGCCAGCTCTCCTGGTATCAGCAATAGCATCCTAATGCAGAAGTAGCCCTGAAACCTGTGACTGCCCAGTACCTCCCAGAGCCCAACCTTTGGTCCAGAGGCAATCAGGGAAACAGCAGAATCCTCTGAAATAGCTTCAACACCAACACTTTTACAGATCTCCTTCAAACAGCACAGCTCAAAAGCACAACCACATCACCTTCCTCCCCACCCCCCAAGAAGCTTAACAAACCTGTTGTCTTTGAAAAGAAATACAGATTCAAACTCTAAATCCAGCATTTATCAGCTTCCTCCTGTACAATATTCCTCCATCCCTGGAATATCATGTTTTCTGGCCCCCTCCTTGCTGGGTACTGGCTCAGACTCTCCCCATCAGGCTCTGTGCTAATTAGCCATGAACAGGCCTAAGTTCTTAGGCTTGCTGCCAGGTTGGTCCCTTCAGCAGAACCAAGAAGAACATGGGAAAGAGAAATCAACAGTCATAAAATACCAGTAACACAGGATAACACCAGGCAGTTCATCCTTGTGTCACCCATACAGCTTTTGCAGCCTCATACCTAACGTTTGTTTCTTCCAGCAGCAGATTCACCACCTGTGTATGGTGGATGCTTTGTCTACTCCTTCCACAGGGTATGTGCTTCAAATAGTTGTGTGATCTCAGCTGTTCCAGATTGCTAACATCCCTTGAAGAGCTCTTTAAGGACATGCTTAAGGTAAGCAAGCCCTTTTACTGATCTCATTTTGTTTCAAGGCTCCCTCACCAGCACAGGATTAAGGTAGTTCCCACTTACAGCTAGCTTTTTCCTACTACTCCAGCGCTGAGACTGATTTACTTAAGCCTTGCTGCAGAGCTAAACTGATCAGGGTTTACCTGCTGTACCTTGTTGCTCGTGTGTAGCCTTTTCTGCATCCATCAGTAGGACTTTACAGAGCCTTGCACTGTCTTCCTGCTTGGGGAACAACCAAACCTCACTCCTCACTGATGGATTAATGATGAGGAGATGCTCTGGCAGCATTTCCATCCAGTGACATTTGCCCTGAAGGGTTAGCGAGTAAGTAAAACAGAAATCCGTGTTTATGGCTGTTGTCATGTCTCTTTCCAAATATTTTCTGTTCTAGACTAAACAAACTCTCTCTCTCTACATGGAAGCCTGTAGTTTCAAGAGTCTTGTTTCTGCTGCTGTACTCTGCAATCTCTCCAAGTTGTTTACATCTGTATTTAAGTGAAGGAGTCAACAGCTGACAACTGCTGTCTACTTTATATATTTACTGTGATTTACCACAAATGCTTCTGTTGATGCAATGCAAAATGACATTTTTTTAAACTGCTTTATGCTGTTGATTCATCTCCTATAGTTTTGCTGTCTAGCCAGATATTTACCCAATTTGTGTACTGATAACTTGCTCTTTGACAGTTGTCTCATCCTTGAGTGTATTTGCAGTGTTATTTCCTTTCTGCTAATTTCTTCAGATTGTCAAGTTCATGCAAAACCTATTTCAGTCCTTCAAAACACTTGTTCTCTGCTCATTTCCAAATGTTACCACGTTTGAATGAAGCAAGCTCAAGAGAAGAAACTTCAAGTAACATTAAGAGAACTTTTGGTTATTCCAGGATCTCCAGCAGGTCAGAGCTTCATCTTCCTGTATTTTTTATTTCATTTCTCTTATGCTCTCCTTATTTTACTGGACCTTGGGTAATTGAGCTGATGGGAGAAATGAGGAAAAGTGTAAGGCATACTAAAAGTATCAGTTTTCATAGTTATGCCTGCCAAGGTTTTATACCAGTAGATAAGCTTATTAGCACATTTTATAGCAGTGTCACTGTTTTATCACCAGTGATTATGCACCTTGTTTCAAGTATTTAAAGCACACACATGGTTCTCCAGACCAGTACAGTAAGTTTGCAGAGTAAAGCTGCTGGGCTGTTGCAGTAAGTTTCCAGGTCTGTCAATGGTCTGTTGCATAATGTTGATCAAGCCAAGGTTTTGACAAGTTGATCACTGAATGACTTCCTTTTTTTCCTGTACTGCTCAGGTACCTTTGATCAAAACATCTCTTAAAAATTGAATACATTACAGGTGTGAAAGTGAATGTGTAAAAAACACCACTCTGGTTCAGACCAGTATGATGCTAGAAGCAGAAGCACATCATGTAAGAGCATAGCAGGTATATATGATACTTCTGTGATGAGAAGCATTTGAGGGAATTTGATTTATTTAGTCTGGAAAAAAGGAGGCTTAAGGGGGTCTTATTGCTCTCTGGAACTACTTCAAAGGAGGTTGTAGTGAGGTGGGTGTTGGTTTCTTCTCTTAAGTAACAAATGATAGGACAAGAGGAAATGGCCTCAAGTTGCACCACGTGAGGTTTAGGTGGGATATTAAGAAAAATTTCTTCAGTAGAAGGGTTGTCAAACATTGGAAGACCCCTGAATGACCTGGAGGTATTTAAAAGATATGTAGATGTGGTCCTTAGTGAAAGGGTTAGTGGCTGGACTCAATATTAAGAGTCTTTTCCAACCTAAATGGTTCTGTGGTTCTAAGAATTAGCAACTTTATCTGTTTTGAGCCAGGTTCTTTGTTCGCTGCACTACAGTCCTCAGAGCCTGGAAACACCAATTTGTACATTGTATATTGACTTTGCAGAAAAAGATAAATGGGAGTGTGTATTGGTCCACTGTCCTGTTTCATTTCTTGCACTAGGGCCTGTTCTAAAGATCATGTTATGCCTGGGGTGGGCCTGGGAAGATGTCTTTGTTTGTGTCATTTGCAAAGCACTGTTAAGTGTGATGCACTAACTATTAAAAAATCCTGTTGATGTTTGTATTAGAATCTAGGTATTTAGTAAAAGAATTTGGTTTATGATTTCATGTAAAGCCTGCATGGCTTGAAAAGTCTAATGGCAGAGTTCTTTGTTGACATTATTTTTATTGAAGCATGGATCTTTAGCTTGGTTCACCATAAAGTGAAGCATTTTATTTAAGATAATAGACAGTTTAGGGCTATAGGGGCATTATAACGTTGCTGGTGTAGATACAACTTTGTCAGAAGATACAAACATGACCCGCAATAGAAACAAACACCGAAGAGAACACCATGAAACGTTCACTGTTTACAAATCACTTCATTACTACAGACACCAAATGGCAGTTACTGTAAGTAAATCAGTTGCAAAGAACTGACTACATTTAGGGAATCGGGAACTTCTGTTTGGGGCTTCATCCACAACTCCTTAGTAGAAAAAAGTTTAATGTCAAGCATTCTTTTTTTTTTTATCCACAAAACAATGCTAACCAACAGACATATCAAAGAATAAGACTGAAGGATATCAACACCTTTACAACTACTTTTGCAATTATCTTCTTGATTAGGTAATTTGATTTTTTTTTAAATACATTTTGTCAGAAGGTAAATAGCCAAAAAATCAGCAGCAAAAATATTACAACAACAAAACAAGTAAATACAGTGCCAGTGTGTCATGTTGCAGAAGAGAATACAAAGAAGACAAACAATGATAACTTAATTATAAAATGACACACAGCTGGAATACAGTGCACTTAAATATCTATGTTACAAAGGATGTTAAATTCTGTACTTAGTATGTAGGTCTTTTAAACATAAAATCTGAAGAGTCTTTGTGCTTAATCTTTTTTTCCTGTTAAACAGAATTAGTTGCTTACTTCCAATACTGCCACTGTAACTGATATTACAACAAATCACAATTTTCACAGACACATCAACATTAAAACATTTACCTATGAGAAAATAAGTCACTTCTCATTAGTTCACAGTGCGAAAAAGTGGTGTACACTCTGTCTTGAGAAAGGCTTTCAGTTATTCATCAAGCCATTTGCAGAAAAGTCCTGATACCAAATGCAGTGCTAGATTTAAAGAATGGAAAGCAACACATCACATGTTGAGAGGAAAAAAAATAAGTTTCTCATTTCTTCATGGATATCGTCTCAGTGACCTTCGTCTTCTGTTGTAGAAATGCCTGAGCCCATGTTGCCGTGAAAAATTCATCATGTAATTTTGTTTGCGAGTGCTGTTAAAATCAAAGGTGAAGGAAGAGAACACTGTCAGTTTCTTTTATAGGTACTTTAAATTCTTTTGGAGCAATGAGCTAGTGGGACAGATTCTTCTTTGTCCTTGCATGACATTTTGAGTGTGTGTGATGTGCACTCTTTCTACAACAGCAAAATACAAGGCAATTGTGAATCTGTCCCACTTTGCTTTTATTTATAATTCATTATCTTAGGGAAAGGCTAAGAGTTTTCAGCTATTGACAACATGTGCTGCCTAGAGCCAGATTCACTAAAGCTGTATGTACTTCACTCCCTCCCAGTACAGGGCATTTCTCTGCAGTAGTTTTAAACTTCAGTTGTTCTTTTATCTTTAATCATTAACAGTTTTATCTTGAAAACAGAATAAAAGCTTTACTCCATTACCTTAGAGTTTTACTATAAAGGAAGTGAAGCACAACACTTTTATGCAGTCTTAATGTTTCCTTCTCTTATAATACTCCCATTCAAAATTAAAGGAAGATCTGGGAAATAAGCATCATCACACCTGAGAGGAGACCCAGCAAGAGACAGCCTGACTGCAACCTAAATGAAGAAGGGACACTTGTTTGGAAGACCTATCTGGAGTAAGACCCCACCCACCTAACATAGGTTTCTACTTCCCTATAGAGGCAAGAAGTCCCAGGGTATGGGAAGGGCCTTTTCATTAGAGAACTACTTTTAAAAATAAAAATAGTATCACAAACTTCTGCCAGACTGGTTTTTAGAGCCACCTTACCCCCCCTTCTTCACATGGAAGAGTGGTATACAAGATACTCCCATAGATGCAATCAGAGGATGCAGTTTCTTAAAGACATCAGAGCACATAGTTAACCATGCAGACCCCAAGAAGGGTGCCCAGAGGTGTTAAGGAGCTTCACCCAGGAGGAACTGCAGGTGACTGTGTGGCCAACTTTTTTTCATTTGTTTGTTTCCAGGGGAAAGCAGTTGCAAAGTTGTAGTGAATATGTGCAATCTTGGGCTAATTTTGATCTCCTTCTCTTAATCCTCCTTGCCTACTTAGAACTTTTGCTTTCTGCAGTGGCAGAAGGATGCTTCACCTAAGCTTCTCTATTTCAAGTGACTAGATGTTACCAGGACCTTCCAAACCGAGAAGTCCATCAGATTTTAAAGGCAATCTGTGAAGTGAAGGCCTGCAATAGACATTACAGTCAACAAATTTCCCTTTTATGGGTGCAAGACAGATTTTCACTTGATAGTTTTCTCTATAGTATGACTATTTACTTCTTACAATCAGTCATATTTCCCTCTCTAGTGCATAAGCTTATTTTTAGTGAATGCTGCACTTAGGAAAAAGGAATAATTGCATGCTTTGCAAAATACATATGATCCTACATAGCAAAGATAGCTTTTGCTGTAGCATGCTAATTTAGTCTAAAAAACTCTGTATCATAAAATAACACCCTTTTCAATGGCTAATCTAGAACACAATTGACTAAACTGAATAAAAGTAGTTGTGTCAAAATATAGGTTATAAACCCTTCAGGAAATCTAAGCTGCTTTTCAACTAGTTTTCCAAGACTTTGCAATTTTATTTTATTTTTAACCACTGGAATGTATATACAAGATTGGAATGAAATCCAGCTCCTGATGTGACAATGAAAGCAAGCAGATCTACGCTCGCAGCACAACTTTTGGCACTCTCGCTCTCTAGGCAAAACTATAGAGCATTTGGCAATTGGGAAAGAGGTTAGTGTTTAAGGTTGACATGTCCTGACTTTCACAAATGAAAAGGAAAGCTCTGTGATGGTTTACAAAAGTTTTGTGTGAGAGAGTGACAGCAGTGAGTTTATATAGTTTTGATGTCATTTGGTAGCTCAAGTGCAAAGCGGCACTGAAGACCAGTCTTTATTCTGATCCTGTAGTCATCTCAGTACAAGAGGAAATGGCCCTCAGGTTGTGACAGGGGAGATTCAGGCTGGATATTAGGAAAAATTTATTCAGTGATAGAATGGTTAAACATTGCAACAGGCTCCCCAGGGAAGCTGAGGAGTCACCATCCCTGGAGGTGTTAAAGAAAAAAAAGTAGGTGTGGCACTTAACACCATGGTTCAGTGGTCATGGTGGAATTGGGTTGATGCTTGGACTTAATGATCTTAGAGATCTTTTCCAACTTGAATGATTCTATGATTCACTAGAACATCAGCCTCACTTCAGTGCTGAGTGCCTAAGTCAGGAAGGCAGGAGGGAAAACACAAGCCTGAACCTGCTCCTAAAAGTGGCTGCTATTGGTCATGAGTCTTGAAGGAGTTCTTAATCCTGGCTTCCCATCAATTCCCATTGCTTGGTAAGTGGGTAGTTCCTTAGACACAGGGCCTTCAAGATGGCATCCCACCTCTCAGGAGAGCATCCTAACCATGTATTAAGGATGGAGCATCTATCTGCTAGGAGGAGGCTGCTCTGCAGCCAAAATACACCTGACAGGGGCCTAGGAGAAAGCACAGTCTAACTTTGAGTGGCCTTGCTCTACAAGAGACCAAGCAAAGCCTGTCAATGAGTTTGGCTGAAAAAAAATGCTGTTTCTGGACCTAGTTAAATTTAGGACTGTGTATGTCTGAGAGCCTCAGCTTGGACAAGAATTGGACAGCTGGGACAGTCCTAGAGGCCTCTGTATTCCCCCATCTTCTCCTGCCTTTGGTTTGCTCACTTTCAGCAACGGCTCAGCAGAGATTTTTCAGGACTCGTTTCAGACACTGCTAGGTGTACCTGGCCTCTGTTTCACTTCAAATGCCTGACCATTTTGTATCTGGCCTTAAAGTTGCAGTGAAGATGTTTAAAACAGTGAACAAAGAAAACAAACAAAACAACAAGAATGGAAAAAAACTGAAAAAAAAGAACAAAGAAAAGGTTACTTGATAAAAGACATTTACCTATATTTTTATGTATATCATTCTGGTTTGTTATTTTATAAGATGATCAAGTTACAAAGAAACATATATTTGTCTTACACCAAACACCAGAGCAGTGCAATGTGTGAAAAATAAGAGAAATCTAATTTCTCAAGAACTATATGCTTTTTTTTTTTTAAACTTGCACTGACATGGTTCAAACTTATCCTCATTGATATCTGAGATAGGCTTTCCAATTACTGATTGGATGCCACATCAAAAATTCATGCCTGCTATAGAAAATGGCATGATATTCACTCCTGCTGTGGGTAAATTTGTAATACTCTATTACAGCACCATATCGCATATTATATAGTGTGTATAGTCTGGTATCCACAAAGTCAGAGTACGTCTATATTTTTCTGAATTAATGCTATGCATCGATCAGGGGCAAGCACTGTAGAAGAGAGATCAACAATGCTTCATAAGATCACAATAAGAATCATGAAGTTTGCAGGAGTACTTACGCATTTCTTGCATGTGGTGGATTTAAGGATGCTTTCAATACTATCAATAATGAGCAACTACTGTATAGTCTGACAGTTTTAAAGTACATTATCAAAAAAAATAAAAAGATAGTATGCTCCAATTTATATAGGAAACCCTAGAAAGCTTCCCAGTGAAGTGACTGGAGTTATACTAGCTAGATGAAAAAAATATGCAGCCAATAGAGAAGAACAAAATTCTATCTAGGGTATGTTCAGTAAATATTTACAGTAAAGCAATTTACAGGGATGAGTTGCTCTGGTTCTTTAGTCTTTAGGAAACATGCCATAGCCAAAATGCTCTATTAAAGCATAGTTTGAACTCCAAATCTGTAATTTAAAATTTATGAAAATAGAACATAGCCAAATGGAATGAAAATGCATGATTTTACTGAGTAAAATCCCCCAGTATATACTAACATAATTCATTATTTCTATGGTTTTATTTTTAATTGATGAGGCACAGTAGGAACTAAATAGAAACAAAAATATTTAGGTAACAAAATGAAACATGATGAAAGCCTTAGAAAACAGTAAAGGCAAGCCTCTCTGAACGAGGCTTAGGGTAAGTTTTGAGGCTGAATTACAAATGTTTTGTTAGGAGGAAACCATAATGAGAACAGTGACGTCCTCTGACTGAAGTCCTGACTACTCATATCAATGACAAACATTCTTTGGCTCCAGTCAAGATTTCAACCCACAGCTTGGTAATTATGTTGGTTAATGATATCTATTAACTGTGACAACACAAAGCAGAGTTACAAGAAACAAAAGAACTACCTGAGAGACACTTGCTCTGTGTGTAAGGGGCACGTGTGGCTATGTCACCATGCAGATGCACTGACATTCACTACCTGGCTGTGGCTTCAGCACTGAGTGCCCTCCATTGGCAGGTCACATTGCACCACAGGAGAAGGAGAATTCCTTCTCAACACAGCCTCAGTGAAATTCCTACTGTGGTACAGAGTGAGCTGCTGAACACTTTTTGCTGAGTTTAACTTCCCACCCCAGCTCCCTGAGGAAGAGATGCAGCATCAGGGGCCTTAGGACCTACATAGCACATCTAAAAGAATACAAATGATTTTCCACCAACCAAATCTTTATGAAAGATCTGTAGCTGTAACCAAAACATACATTTGATATTGATAGAGAAACAGAACTTACCTTATTCTAGTGTAAAACCAATGACAGCAAACAATGAAATACAACACAAGTTAGAAAATGCCTTTCAATGCATGCAGCACTGTGATTTGTCATAAAACCCTGATGAGGTTTAGAGGCAATATAGGACTTTTCATCTCTTTTGAAAATAAAAATTGAACAAATTATTTCCTGATATTTCAAATCAATGTTTATATTTCTATTTTCTATAAAATTCAGCATGCACTTTTTAGAAACATAATAAAAATGTCATAAAAGCAGTCTGAATCATATTAAATTTGGCATAAATGTTGTGAATATTCAGATAATTACCTAACTGTTTTCATTCTTCATTACAAATATGTTGATACTTTAATTTAAATGCATTTTTCAGATCATTGCTTTTTACTAAAAAATGAAGCAGATGAAAATGTTTTCCCTGAAATTTGTATTTTAATGTTGAAAAATAAACATTCTTTGCACCAAATGCAACATATGTTCTCACTAAATCATTTGTGCCAAAAATGTGAGAATATCTTGACAATGAAGAGCATGGAGTGATGGCTATGGAGGGGTTTGTTCTGTTATCCAACAGTTAACCATTAAACAGTAGGTGGGAATAATATTTCTTGCATTTCTCGCACAACTTAAATTTCTTTGGATGATATCATAGGGCTTGGGGTGCAAAGAAAACAACATCAGACCCTTAGTGTTCAGCTTATCATTACGCTTTAGTTCTTAATACCTTTGACCAGTACTGAATTTATGAGAGATCTTTAAGTGCTTGGCTATACACAGAGAAATGGCAGTTCCAAATGCACATGCAAAAAGGTGTGTGGTATCTGTGCAGCAGACAGGCTGAGAGCTGTGCTTCCAGGAAGATACAATGTGCAAATGAAATGCAGAGTTGAACATGGGCTCTTCTTATGACAGAAGTACAGGGGCACAGAACACCACTTTTTCCTTAAGCCTTGGATAAAATATTTTTCTATCCTAAGAAGAGCCACATGGAACACGTGAGAATTGTGCCCAAAGCTTTCTTTACAAATGGAGAGAAAAAAATGCTACAGTAAGGAGAAATAATCGGCACTAGCTTTAAAAGGGGCTGGACAACTTGACAGCTAGTATCTTCTCCCCACCACGGAATGGCCATCAACTGTTGTTAAAATAAGTTGGCAAGTGGTTAGCTGGCAAGATCAATTCAATGTATAACATAGTCAAAGCAGGTATTGTGTTCAACCTGTTTGAAAGAGGTGTTCAATTTGAGCACCATTTTCAGCTACATCAGAGTCTTAACAATACTGCTTTTCAATAATAATTAATCCAAAAATGGAATGATTTAAAGTCACATTCCTGGTGTGAATATTGGTATATGCAGGATCATCCAGGGAAGTGCTAACAGACACTGATCCAGGCTCCCTTTCTGTACACCTGGAAGCACTGAAGAGCTGGGGGTAAAGAGACCAGCATAAGGTGGCCAGGTGAAGCAACAGAACTGAAGTAAAATCCAGGTGAGAGTATCTATGGACAAGGAACAGAGTGCCTCCCTTCAGAAAGCCTTCCAAAGGCTTTATTGAACCCTTTGTGGGTTATTTGCAAATAAAATTTAGAAGCCTACAGAATATTTTGAGTAATTAGAAGGTGCAGCTAGAACTTAAGCAAAACAGAGGGGTTGAAGCCACCTGTTAGGTCTGAACACGTCAGCATATGAACAAGATGCACCACAGCATGTAATTCTGCCTTTCCTGAGAGCAGCACATCTCATGTGTTGTAGTTAGCAGGGACTGGAACTCCACATCTGGCCTTTGGGAAATGCTGCCATGGCACTGCATTTCACTGCTCTTGCTAAGGGAGAAATCTGTCTGTCTCTGTGGCTTGTACCAGGTGTCACTTGAACAGGATGGAAACTCTCCTTCTCTAGCTTGGTATTTTGGCCAATATTCAGAAGAGCCTTAAAGAGAAAAAAGAATAGAAGGGAGGAGGCACTGTCTGCCCATCTGGTTCCTTCTCTAGGGAAGGTGTGACTACTTGCAATAGCATTTCTACTGCTGTCTCCATTCTAGCATATATCTCATATGACTGACTTGTCACCACTCAACATGTGTTTCCACAGCCTGGCAGATCTCATTGTCAAGGAAGTTCTCCATATTTCAGGCTCAGAATCACTTCTTAATGATCTGTCCTATTCCTACTTGCACTAAATCAGTGCTGAAATTGATGGGTAATATTATGCTCAATTTTTTTTTTTTTAAACTTTTTATTTTTATTTTTTTTAATTGAAAGGTAGACAGAGATGGGAATATTTCAGTAGTACCAGTTCCTTTTTCTGTGGTTTCCTAAACACTGTGGACCTCCTGGCAGTTTAATATCTTCCATATCTTTCCTGATGCAGCATCGTACAACTGTTGATTAACTAAGCCAGGAATCACATCTGTCCCCCTGTTCCTTCAAGTTTTAAGCTTAATGTTATGGAAGCAGAGCCCAGCAAGGTGTGTAAAAGCAGCAGAGCATGTACAGTTACTCAGTGTTGGGACCAGTTTGGTTTGAGGTTGATATGAGTGCCATGCAAGCTGGTGCTTCTTGGTGGAAAGAGGAACAGGGCTAACTAGCAATCAGATAATTCACTTTGCTACTGTTACAAAATATTACTTGCAGTGTCTCTGCTTTCAGAAACCTCATCATTATATTTACACAGTCTGGAGGTTATCCAAACCAAATTTCTTAATTGCTGGTTTTTAAATTGTTCAATAAAAGGAACGTTTGAACCTATCTATGGAGCAGGCACGCCTCTCTCTGCCAACCATTGCCAGTGATGAGTTCCCGCCCGTGAAGCCACTAGCATTTCACTTCTACTGGAACTAAACTGTTAGAGAAAAAGCAGGTCATCTCTTTGTGATGGAACACAAGAAAAACGGGTTAGCTGCCAGTGAAACCCATCTTAAGAATGGGAGAATCAGGAGGGTGCGGACACTTTACTTGGTAAAATCTTGACAAAGGGATGAATATAGAGCTCGGACCATAGGAAACTGATATAGTGAACCCTGTTTCTGAACAGTATCCTTCTTACTAAAAAAAGGAAATGAATAAGACATTAGTTGCTAACACAATATTTTCAGAGGCACAACAACAATTCTTTGTGCAAAGAGCAATGCAGCAGACTTTTTTGTCTTTGAAAGGATATAAATCAGTCTTACATGGCAGCACAGCACTGGACACAAATATACTTTGTGCCCCAGCACAATATTTTTTCAGTCATTGCTGCATTACAGGACCACATTGACACTTGGTGGTGATAAAGCCCCACTTTCCCTCCTACATTTTTCCACTTTACTTAACACATACCCCTGCTGTGCGCCACTTAATTCATGCCTGTCTTAACCGCTGACAGTTGCAGTCAGGACAGAGCAAGAACAAAGACTGGTTTTCAGAAGCTTCCCTGTGACACAATCGTTCTTACTGAGCTTAACACTCATGCCATGCTGGAGGAATTTCAGTGCTTTCTGAGATGAGGTGGGATGGGGTGAAGCTGATACTCACAGGACGACTTCTACGTGGTCCAAAGCCCACTGATCATGACCTGTTCCGTTGTGACGGGGCTGCCACCAGCGCAGTAAGACTCCTTTCATTCGTGCCTCCCTGCCATCACAAATGCAAGAGCTTGTGAGAGCTCCAGACTATTGTTTTCTTTTTTTTTACATTCTCTTCTACATCCCAAAAGGAACTAAATGTAAAGTCAAAGCATTATTTTTACATGCCTAATGTCAACACACTGTAGGTGCAAAACACTTAGTGACAAAAAAATGCACACAGATAAGGAGGAATTTTCTTTTTCTTAATATCTTTAAAATAAGTATCCTGTTCTTCTTTTAAGTATATTGATAAACACTAAGCTGGAATTTCTTATTCAGCTTTCCTCTAAGTTTTGTTCTTTGTTTACCTTCTCATCAACCTTTTTTGCCTAGTGATGCAAAGATAGCAGAAATATTTCTTGTGCACTTAAAGGTAATGAAATGTGACTGGGTACTCACAGGGGAACATTATAAGACACTCTTTGGGCTTGTATAAAGTCCTTTGGCTGATGCTGTGCAATTACTTGCCATGTAATTCCATTATTTACACTGTACTGGAGGAGTACTGCTTTGTCTACAGTGTTAGGATCACTCAGATTAGTATTGCAACTGTCTGTTTGTGAAATACTTCCAATTTGCAAAACAAACATGATTTTGCTGTAAAACACAGAGAGAAAAAATAGTTTTAATATGCAAAATATATTCAAACAGGAACCAGGTTTATTGCAGTTGCCTTATTAAAACTTTGAACATCCTCAAGAATCATTACTTTTAATGTGCAAAACAAACTGTTCTCACACCTCTAAAACAGTTCCGTTTCCAAAGTAATAGTTTACTATGTATAACATATTACCATATAGTTGGAGACAATAGATAAAATTTTACAATGTATTGGCACAAAACCAAGCTGCATAAACAACCTAACAGGAAAATGAGAGCATGAAAAATGGCAGATAAAGGTTGAATATAATAAAGTGCCTGAAAGATTTACTGTATTTTACCTAAGCGTTCATATAAGAAAAGAAGAGTCTGATTTATATCTGGCCTGTTTGTCAATTCATCCTGTTTCTAATCTTGCTTTAGACAACTAAATACAAACCAGTCCAGAAAGCTGTCACTCTGTTAAGAGCCAGCACAGGCTGTTTGCATTTGTTTTTCCGTGGCCAAAGAGGCTCAACAGATGAAAAAGATACTCCTGTTCATTGCCAGGTGAACATAATTCTGTTTGACAACTGAAACGTGAAAATGAGTCCATAATTACTAATAGCATCTTTAGTCATGGAGGCACATACAAACATGGGATTTGCCTTATCAGATCAGGCACCGGTCCAGACAGTCTGGTGTCCAGTCTTTGCCAATGACTTCATTGTCGGTGCTGGCTTACTAGATAGAGCTCTGTTGAGCATGACAAAAATGTATGACCTTTTCAACTAACATCGCTTGCTCCTCACTCTCTGTCTCCCAAATGGAAGTCACAAAGCGTTTTGCCAATCCTAATGCTTATCTGCCAGCCACATCTGACTGCATGGTACAGCCAGGACAGTCCATCCTCATCAGTACTGGCCCACATGGCTGCACATAAAGATGAAGAGTTTTCTTTCTCATGAGCTGCTAAAAGAGCATTTTGGCTCAAACTAATACCTTGCTCGGGTGAGATCCAGAGGCTTAGTCACAGCTTGTCGTATTTGACATCCATTAAAATAAAGTGAATCTCCGTGGGCATAGGGTGCCAGCTGTCCACATCCATTCCCTATCACTCCCCCCTGAATGGTTTCCCAGTTTATTTCTGTGACTCTTTCAGATTCAAAATTATCTTTAATATAACTGGGGAGGTCATGGCTGAAAACAGAGCAGTCATCACCTAGAAAAGTGAAGTTATAAAACACACAAAAATCAAAAGAATTGAGACAAAGGAATATGAAAATCGTTAAGTTACTGAGATAATAGTAATTCCATTCAAGATTGTGGGTCTATATACAGCATGACTACAGGCTGAGTATATTTCAACAGATCCATTAATGATGTGCACATGGCTGTACAGCATTCATTCTTAGAAAACAGGCTGTCTTATTTTTTACAGCAGTATAGCTTCAAGAACTGCAATACAGTTTCTCCTATTTTGCATTGATGCCAATATGAGAAACCTCAAATTCCCAGTTGAATGGAAACATGTCTAAAACAGGGAAGGGATCTGATCTTATAAAATGATGAGACTCTCTCCTGGAAGACATTAAACACTGGCTCTGCTCCCACAAAGCACTTATAATTTAATGAGGGCACTCAGGTATCATTAGGCATGGGCTTAACTGCATTGGAGGGATTAGAGCAGAACACTGTCCTGATGGGGCACAGAACTGAGTCCCTCAGAGGTGCCAGTCACCAACATCTGGATCCCTCATACACATCCCCGGGGAGCAGGTGCACCCTTGGAAGGATTACAGGGTCTGAAGTTACTTCTGGTTAAGCAGGTAGCCAACTTCTGCCTTCAGTGGAGACTGAATGGGCTAGACACACAGTGCCAGACACAAGAGGCTACTGACTCAATCCAGAAGGAGTAAAGGGAGGGAAGAGCTGTTATTTGCAGTTCTGTCAAATTATTAATTTAAAATTTGTTACTCAAGTATTCCAGCAATGAATTTAGACATGATACATCACACTGCCTTTTTGTTTAATTTTGAGCTTGATTAGACAATAGCAGATGCATAAGAAAAATTGAAAAAATGAAACCTTGGTATCCTTCATCACAAATGCAAACAGCTCCAGTTGTGCAATATCCATGGCCACTGCAGAGTTTAGGGCACGCTTCCCCTATGTACACATGGTCGATTGCCCAGCTTTGTTTCTCTAGTTCTTCTCCCTTCTGAATCCACCTGAACTGAGTTGCACTGCAAATATCAAAATCCAAACACCATATTACGATATCTAGCAATTAAACACATCCATACAGTGACATTCAAATACACCAGCAGCAGATGTTATGAAAAATGTCCTATGAAGGTACTGTGACCTCAGTAACTGGAACAACCCACCTTGAACAGGTGGCTGCTGCATCGTTGGCAGCAGTCACTTTTATTAACAAAAAGCTTCCTGAAAAACATTAATTATCAGATCTTAATCCAGCAATAAAGAAACATTTTTAATTCAGTGGTTGTTCTAAGCAAACACTGCCAGCAAGACAGCTGACATTTTATAGGTCCACAGTGAGCTGACCTTTCAGTAACCTACCTGGATGAGACATGATCAGGCAGCTGGATAGTTATTCTTCTCCACATGGAGCTGTTGACTGAGTTATAGATGGTAGCTTCGTGGAATTGAAATGGGGAGCAGCCAATACTATTGGATGAGGAAGGAAGACAGTGTGTCTGAACAAGCTGCCATGAGTCTGTCCTGTAGCAAACAAACAAAAAATTGTTTTAGAACAATGAAAGGGGGAACAAATAAATCCTAAGGGTCATGGCATTGTCTGTCTTACTAAACAAACCCAAGAGATTGTCTGCAATAGTTACCATGCTCTGGAGCCACAAATAGAAAAGAGGTGAGAGGCTGAAGCACCGGTGCAGGCAGGGAGCACGTTGCAGCACCATGTCTGAGTGCTTGAAACCCTTGGTAGTGGTATACGGAGCACAGTTCAACCCAGAACTCCTCTGGGCTGTCATGACAGAAGGATTTATTCAGGAGTATGCTTCTTAGCCTCTCTTTTACAGTGTTCAGAAGAGTCCCAATAGAATTTATTCCACGCTCACCCCCACAGTTATTTGAGCAAAGAGTATACCTGTGCTTTTACAAATTATAATGAAGTACTATATTACAGTACAGGAGACTGCTAGTAATTGCTAGTTAAAGACTAGAGTTATGTAACTCCTATTTTGTTGCAACTTGGGCAAAAATATATAGTCCTGTATCATACCAGAACAGCAGTTTCTGGTGAATGTGGGTTTCTGCAAGCACATTTTTAACAGGAACATGCTCATGGATTGCAACTGGAAGCTCAATGTCATGAATCTGTCAATATCTGGGATAAATTATAAAAAGAATTTGCAGGAGTTATGAAGACAAATCCCAGTGCTTGCATGCAGGCTTTGTTCGCATCCTGTTACAAAACAAGTAGCAAAGTAACTGCTTTAATAAAGAAAAGCTCTCTAGGTTTTTGTTATCATAGGGTTTGGCATTTTTTTTGAGTCTACATATTCTGCTGTCAGTTACCTCGCATCCTTTGTATACTCCAGCATCACAGAGTGGAGGTCCCCACAAGAAGTTGCCTCACAGCCAACCACAATCTGCAGCACAAATAAAATAGTCTGCTGTAACAAGTCAGGTAAACACTTAATGTGATATATAACGAAGTCTTGTTCTTCCCTTTTTTTTAAACATCCTTTTGTGGGGTATATTAAAGAGATTGCCAGCTTAGGTCTTGGGCAAAATCCATCAAAAGTGGATCAAAACCAGACACAGTACTTCAGATACTGCCTTTACTTATTGAATTTTACTTCATTGCTACTGTTATTTTCAAACAGAATCTTAACACTACATTCCTGAAGTTCAAATTAAATATCCAAACAAACATTGTTTCTGAAACAGTGATGTGGCAGCTTCATGTTATTTCAGAGAGTGAAATACCTAACTATATATTAATTACTTATGGAATTTATAATTCATAATGTTAAACATACGGATACAAACTTGAGCTAAACCCTATTTAAGAACAGAATTTTTCTGAATATTTAAAACAATAAATACCTTACTGTCATATTAGAGTGCAAAGATTACAGTACTCAATATAGAGTACTGAATTAAACAAAATAACCCAAACCCTAAATTTTAAGAGCTTCAAAACCAAATACCAGCCATCACTGGAGCTGAGTTCTTAGTTTAGAAATAAAATCTTTGCTGTGACTGGTGAAGAAAAGAAAGGAGAGAGTCAGAAAAGATAAACTTTGCAATGAGAACACAGTTATATGAACTATTAAATGCTGATGGTTTATCATAATTTTGGCCTAAAAACAGAGGAAAAACATGATAGGCTGGGTAAAATAAGCAGCTTGAGGGGGTCTTGACATTCAGTAGTAAAAAGCATGTCAGACTCTTCTTTTATATACTTTCTTCAAAGGTAGCATCTGTGTGAGTGGGGGAAGCAGCGCTTCAGGGGTTGTATTAGACTTTCAATATAAAATAGGCAATGATGTTAAGAAAAGGTGAAAATATTGATTAGTGGAAGATGGCAAATTCTGGAACTGTCTTGTCAAACAGAAGAGCAAGAAAAAAACCCGAAGATAATGGATGACTATTTCAATAACTCTGCTTTCATGTTAGTTCCTGGCATATTTAAGAAGTCGTGCTTGAGGATAGAACATGTCTGATAACTACATGTTGCCTTCGGCCCCATGCAGCATTCTACCTTAAAGCAAAGTAAAATATTCAGAAATATTTCTCTGATTATTTAGGTCATTTGCCACCACACAAGTAAGTAGAAGGGGTAATGCTACTTGAGCACTTTTGCATTTTCCACATTCCACTCTTCCCCAACCTGCCTCTACCTTAGGTTTTCTGCTTGTCCATTAGTTAAAGGAAAATGGCACATTCTGCATGCTGTGTATTCTCACCTTAGGAAACAGTTCCTACTGTATCTGAAGATTCAGTAACCTCAAGAAAAAAAGAGTTGGACTTCCAGTCCTTCTCAGTAACCCCCAAAGCACACAGACAGGCAGAATAATTTGACATTTAACCTTCGTGCAACCTTTCTGGTTCCCATTAGCTACACTTCAAAATTTCCTTTAAATTCTGATATAAGGTCATTATTAATTATTCATCCAGTTGGGCATCCTAGCTGGAAGAAGAATAATTTCTGGAGACACGTAAGATGGTTTTTCATGGTATACTATACTTTGTAGTGAGAGAGAACATTTCTTACTTTAAACTGCATCATGTATCCTGGCTGTATAATGAGCTCCCTGGAGGAGAGGATGTTGTGTGTTTTGTCCTTTTTCTTATTTGGCCAGTAGAGATGGAATGATGGATTTCCACAGAACCCTGCAGTCCTGACTGCATTAGGGTAAAAGCTCCAGTTTTCTTCATGAGAGGTCCCTTCTATTAAGATGAGTTAAATACAATTACTGCATTGTCTCGGTAAACATCTAGGCTTAGTAATGGATCCACAGAATGACTAGATACAGTACTTTAGTGATATAAACTCTGAATTTATGCTATCTGTCCTGTCACACACTAAGTGATCTACTAACAGACATAATAAAAACATCAGCTCTAGAGAGGTAATTAAAATGTTTAAATAACAGTACTTTTAAGAAAAGGTGATTCAATAAAAATTTACTTCCAAGAATTAAAATGAAATTAATTTTTTTTTTGTCTCTTATTGGTACATACGTCCATGTATACTCATATATTTCTGACTATACATATATATATATGTATATTTACACACCCCATTAGTAGCATGAAGAATCACATATAAACAGCATTAGTCTACAAAATGAAAAATCTGCAGAGTTAAAAATAGGAGAGTGTGCTTGCAAGCTCACAGGGCTTATCTCAGATAAGATAATGCCAGACAACAGATTAGCTGTCGCAGCCTGTCTTACCGTCATCAAACGTATCTACCAGCTGGCTGGGGTTGATCTCTGCTCCTCCGATCAGGATGTTATCTAGTGCCCACTGCGCCCGCTCAGGGCCTGAAACCACAATCCCATTGCTGATAGTAAAAGGCTGCCACCAGCGCAAGCGGGTGGTATTGGTCAGAGCATGCTCAGGGAGGAGGATGTAGTCATGCCTGACTGAGATGTATTTTTGGTAATCCATCTCATGAAGCAAAGTCCAAGTTATCCCTAGATTAAAAAGATGCAAATTTAGTAATAAATACAAGTGCTTGGCAGGGTCTTCTAAAAGATTAAAGGAAGATAATAGGAAATACAAAATAATAACCATGGTCTTCTGATTACAGATCTTAACTACTAAGGGTAGCTGACAACTGTTACTCCTTGCAAGAGTAATCTTATAATAGTATGAAGGAATCAAACTGGCTAGAAGCCACTGATTACTGAAATCAGGTAAGAGGATTATGGAAAACGGAGCAATTGATGGAAATTCTAGATAGGGAAAAATTTACAAGGACAAAAATAACTTTACAATTAAAAATTATCTTAATATTTTGGATGTCCCTGACAACTTCTCAGGTACTCATGGTAATTGAATACAGAACAAGGCTGTAGTTTAGCTGAAAGTACAGGATGTACTTGCCTCCATCAATGGAATAGTCTAGCAGCACTCCCTCCTTTCTGCAAGTTGGTCTGTGGCATGTTGTCATGTTGTTTTCACTCCCAATTCTACCCCAGTACTGTAGAAACCTAAGAGTAAATGTGTAAGTTTACATCTGTTTAAAAATCTGCAGAAATTGAGACGTTTGCCTTTTGTTAGCAGATGAGCTGAAAATGTTCAAAATGACGCATTTTGAAACCAGTAGTATCAATGTACAAGTAGAACAAAGGTTTCCAAAAATATTGACTAGTAATTCTCATGGGAACTTCATAGGTCTTGCCCCTGAGAGGGACTAATGTCTTGCAATGGCACTGGCCGGGGACTGACTGGCTAGGAGCTGCTTTGCTAACAGTACCCTGGGAGTCCTAGAGGGAATGGAGCTTAACATGAGTTAACAAGGTACCGTTAAATCAGTGGGCATAAATGAAGTTGATAAAGGCCATTGGAGGCCACTGAAATGGTTGGAACTGGAGCACATGCCTTGTGAGGAGAGGCTGAGGGACTAAGGCTAGTTCAGCCTGGAGAAGATGACTGGGAGACTGGTCAAACATTGATAAAAGGGAGATTCTGACTAGATATAATGAGAGAAAAAAATAAACCATTGTCAGGATAATTCAGTACTGGAATAAGTTGTCCAGAGAGGCTGCAATATCTCTGTCCTTCAAGGTTTTTCAAGACCCAGCAGGACGAAGTCCTTAGCAACCTGGTATGTATTCAGTGTTGAACTGACTTTGAGGATGGGGTTGGACTAGAGACATCCTTGAGGCTCTTTTCTTCTTGAAAGGTTTTGTGTTTCAGGAAATTCTTGATGAATTACAGAAGTGAGAGTGTGTAGCTTCATTAAAACCATACAGTGAAGGGAAATAATGCTGAAGTTGTCTTCTATGTCATGTCCTTAGCTTGTCTAAACTGACATAATTCCATTGCTCTCCAGTTACGTCATCTACTCCTACAGCATATGAGTTGAATAGATCTTGTATGGGCACCCAAGAGAGGACAACCAGCAGAAGTTATGTTCTGAACTCAGTGGGAGACACAGCTGGGAAACTCCAGGAGTGGAGACAGTGATGCACAGGAGACTATGGTATCTCTCCTCTTTGTAAAAGAGGTATTGCTGACTCCAGGACATTGGTGGGGAAGGGGACCTGCTGCTTTACCTGGACATGGCATATCCCTTCCACAGCCTTGCTCTCGGTGACCCATCTGAAAACGTCCGTGCTTTAGGAATCATCATCTCATTAGTACCTATCTGAGATAGCCCTATGCTTGTGGTAGCCTAGAAATTCCTTGAGCTACAAGCTATTGCACCTGCTGCTTTGTCAGGGTTTAACAGAGTTCACCGTTTAAATGACATGGAAATGTGACCTACTTTGCCCCCCGCAGGTCCAGATCTTGAGTAACAGCCTCTCTCACAGTGGCACCTCCAAAGTACAGCGTTGTGTCTTCGGCGAGAATCCCACACTCGGTACAGGTATTTCCACCCTCTAAGGACATCCATAAATCTGATTTAATTTCTTCATTGTCAAAGCGCTCTTTCAGGAAAGTCTGTAAGTAAGGTGTTTAACATAAAGCACAGGTAATTATGATCTCAAGCCTTTCTGATGACCAGAGCTGGAACTGACCTAAACACGTTTATGTCATGAACACTGTACAAATTCTTTTTCAGAGTAACTAAACAAAATTACATTTGGCTTAATGTTTAGCCACTTGAACAGTGAATTTTATCACCGCTTTTTTGGGCAGTGTTATCTGCAAAGGAATAAACCCATTCTTGGATACTGCAGTAGTAGTTTTGTTAAAAAATGGTCTAATGGATGAAAGTGGATTTGAGTGTCTTCAGGCTGACAGGAGTTAAAGCTAAATTTCCAGTGAGATTGATCTCTCTCTCTCAGCCAAACACATGGCAAAATTCACTCTTTAAAACATACAGTAAGATTACCTTCAGTGTTTGGGTCAGATAGCAGTTTGGACCTGAATACCCAGGATCACAGATGCATTGCTCATTCAGGCAGTCTCCATGACCTCTACAGTTTTCCAGACAACCAGGGCCCAGATAAAAATTATCAATGGCCCACTGTATATCTGAGTACTTCTGGTAGAACCGAAACCTCACAGGACTAGATATAAAGGAATGAAGAAAAACAGATATACATATAAAACAACTTTGCTCAATCGAAAAAAAGTGGGTGAAACACAACAGAATCACAGAATGACTGTACTACCCTCCAAGATTCCACAGGTAATATCTGGCAGTATCTGTTGAAGCTGATTTCATACATATCAATACGTTTCTTCACACATGTACTAACTATAATATATAGATGTATTCCAGACACTGAAGCCAGAAAAATCTGCTCTGGCTTCTTGAAGAACAATTTGAATTTTGATTATACTTCCTGAGCAGATTACTCAAAAGAATATAAGATATTTTAATTCTGCAGGAAAATAAATGATTCACATATGTGTGGACTCCTGCAGGCAATAAGGGTAATTTTTCCACTCAGTAAGGCCATAAATTCACTCTCCAACTGACCACAGCTGTCTGAACAGAGCAGAACATGCTGTACAGCAAACTGCAAAGAAGGATCACTTTGCTGGTTATTCAGACCAAGAGGCATTGTCAATCTTGATTGATAGAAAAAAAAATTATGCATACATTATGGAGATGAACACTGCAAGTCTGCACTTGCCTTGAAAGAAAATGAATAGACAAATGTATCCCCTGTTGTGTTTTTCAGAAGGTACTGAATCCAAGGCAAAATGAATAGCACATTCCTACTTACTTGCCCACAAGGTTTTCAGGCAGTGAGTAAGTTACTCTTTTCCATCCTTTTGTGGGAAAGAAGACAGATGGCTGTGAAACACTCCCAGAACATTTTGGATCAGCTGGTAAACACTGAGGTACTAAATAACTCCAGCTAACGCCAAAGTCAGTGGAATACTGCACATGGACCTGATTTTGGGCAAGCTTTTCTGAGGTTTTACATCCAACAGAAACCTAATAAAGAAGAGACCATAAGTAAATTAGAATTAACTGTGGTGGTGGCTAGAGTTTAAGAAAAGTGCTTGAACCTGAAAACTGACTACAAAATTTTTCTGGTAACTATGGCAGTAACAATACTTGCATGGCAGCAGTCATCTGCAGATCTCATCAATACTCCCAAGACTGAGAACAGGCACCATATTCTGAGTTTCATTTTCTTGTAGGTAGCTCATATGCCTGCATTTTGAGGGTTTGACACTTTTGCCTCATACCCCAGTACCCAATAATTAACAAAGTTACTCTCGTACAACTTAGTAATTAATATTTCAGAAGAGGTCACAGAATCACAGAATATCCTGAGTTGGTAGGGACCCACAAGGATCATCAAGTCTAACTCCTGTTTAGGCACAGGACTACCCCAAAGTCACACTATGTGCCTGAGTGCATTGTCCAAGTGCTTCTTAAAGGTCAGTCAGCTTGCTTCTGTTAAGTGGACTGACTTCGTGGGAGAGAAGCACAAAGGGCTCTTACAACTACCATATGTTGCTGTGTTATTTCTTTAATTCAGGTAAAGAAGTTTGGGTATGGGTTTGATGTGAATGCATGGCAACATAGGAGTGGTGTGGACCACGTCCAAGCTGCTTTTCCCTCACCAAGCAGCTGTAACAAAATAGGCCCTTGTATATGTGTAATATCCATACTACATGATGTCCATATGCTTGCTGCTCTGGAAG
Source organism: Galbula dea (assembly GCA_013399015.1). Taxonomy (NCBI): domain Eukaryota; kingdom Metazoa; phylum Chordata; class Aves; order Piciformes; family Galbulidae; genus Galbula; species Galbula dea. The sequence continues at coordinate 1,155,917 of VWZX01003204.1, read as the reverse complement.
AGGAGATTGTGCCACCTGTGAGAACAGCATGAAGTATTAAAGCTGATGAACGTGGAGCAGGTGAGAAAAATGAGGATTGTCTAAAAACATTTTTCCCTGGAGCGAGTGGCTCATGCATAGACCTATATACCATCTTACCTCCTGAATAAACTACCTCTATGTGGAGCAAAATGAGGTTTTGAACAGTTGTATTGCAGATAGAGGTTTTACCTTGAACTGCATAATCCAGCCTTCTGTAGGAGTCAGGTCATGGGTGACTACATAGACCTCTCTGCCGTCATGGCTCCCGCAGATCATGACACCATCAGGAGAATCACAAAATCTCTCAATTGAGCAATCATCATGGAATAGCCAGTGTTCATTCACTTGAAAATAAATAGCAAGATCAGTAATACACAATATAAATTAAACAGGGAGTAGTGTTAACCACTAAAGGTGATTCATGGTTTTTTTCAGCCTGTGAGAATTATTTCACATTGCTCCTGAGAATGTCAGTACCTCATCTTTCCCATGTGCATATTTAGTTATCATACTTATTGTTCAAAGAACCTCTTATTACTCTCTTACATAAGCATTATAACATTATTTTTTAACGTTCAAGGAGTAAGTATCTAAAGCTTACTGAACTAATAAACTTCTGTTGCACTGGATATTATGGGAAAACTTTTTAATTGGTGTTGCCTGCATGTGTGTACAAAGGGTACCTCAACACTGTTAGCTGTTAAGCCTTGTGAACATACAGACATACATCCTCTGCAGAATTTAATTGTAAAATGTAACTTAACTTTCTTAAAGAACGTTTACAAAACCATAGAATCACAGAATGGTTTGTGCTGGCAGGGACCTTTCAAGATCATCTAGTCTAATCTCCCTACAGTGGGCAGGGACATCTTCAATTAGATCAGGTTGCTTAGAGCCCAGTCCAACCTGACCTTGAATGTTTCCAGGGATGGGACACCTACCACCACTCTGGGCACCTGTTTCAGTGTTTCACTATTCTTGTGAAAATCTTCTTCCTTATATCTACTCTAAATCTCTCCTCTTTTGGTTTAAAACCATTGCCCCTTGTCCTGCCACAACACACCTTGCTAAGATTGTTCCCATTTTTCTTACAGGCTCCCTCTAAATACTGAAAGGCCACAATAAGGTGTCTCTGAAGCCTTCTCTTCTCCAGGCTGAACAACTCCTAAAGTTAGGAAAAACTTTACAAAAATTTAGGAAATAGGAAACAGATACTCAGGTTAAGAAATCTGCTTAGAATAACCTAGCACTTTTTAATCCTGTTTCATTTCTTTGAAAAGAGTAAATAAGTAAATTCATACAGCAAAAAAAGTTACATTGCATCTTTCAGTTTCATATTTTGTGAACTAAAACCAAAAGACGAGATACCTATAACAATGGGATTTTCTGTGACACCTGTCACAGCAAGACAAAGACTCAGAGGCTCAGCAAGATTTGGAAGCCACTGCACTGAGTCCTTGCTCTTTAATTCAGATCCACATGAAGCCTTTACCTGTAGTTTTGTCTTCCATGAACATGTCAAAGGCGATCCTCCCAGTGGGCCCTGCATCGGCAGGGGACCGCTCATGTTGTGGCAGGGGAGCGCTGCTGAAGGTGTCAAGCATCACTGTCCTCTGGTCAGCTGAGCCAGAGATCAACACGTTGTCAATAGCCCAGTCATTCTGGTCCAGGCCATCATGTTTAGGCTGCCACCAGCGGAAGCGTGTCCCAATGGTTTTGGCATCATAAGGAAGGAGGATGTTCACAAAGCTGAAATAAAAAGTGGAAATTAGTTGTAGGAAAGCCACAGGAGAAAAACACTTTTCAATGCTCTGTCCTGGGTACTTCGACCAGGTCTGCTCCCATTGTTTCCTAGAGTATGTGGAAGCTGGGAAAGAATGAAAATACTGTGTGGTCTAGCCTATGGGAAATTGCTGAAACGAAATCAGTCCAGATATCATCCCTGGGACAGGGCCACTGAGTGAGGTGGGAAGGGCCAAAAGCCACACTGTGTCATGGTTTGAGCAACATCATGTACTCCAACTGTTTATGGGACCAAATGCAATGGTCTAGGCCAGCAAGGTATGACCATAAAGTCATAAATAAGGGCACTGTTAAGAAGAACATTGAAATAAAATTAAGAAGAAGGTATATACAAACCCGGGCTTGCTGAACTGATCATAGAAAATTTCCATTAGAAGGCTCCAGGAGATTCCACCATTCACAGAATACTCCAGCAATACTCCTTGGTTGCGGCTATTAGGAGTTATCAGACATCCATACATGAAATAAAACTGAATGAATTCTGCACTGGTGAGGTTCAAGTCCACTGTAATTAACATACGGCTGCAGCCCTTAAAAGCAATGAAAGCGTAAGTTGGCTGATGTTGACTCGTGAAACTTAATGAACGTAAAAGAGTGTTAGACTATGCTGTCATAAATTTGCTAGTTATAAATTTGCATGGAAGAGATGTATGAGTGTGTTTTATATGTTGCTAAAATATTCATTTGTCAACTTTTATGATCCTGAGGTTATCTATAAGCAAACAGTAATTCAGCAGAAGTCTGGCTTATTTACCTATGCATGTAGCTAAACCAGGAAATTTTATACTGAGCTTACTCTGAAAAAAATCCAACAATGAAGTATCTGAAGGATGAGGCTACACCCATGTGTGGCACCAAGGACCAAGTGCAAGTTATACACATGCAAAGACCTAGTTATTAATTTACCTCTGTGATCTGATTAGAAATCACATCAAACTCTGGTCTCCAGAAGCTATAAGGAGACTATAATGAGGGAGTGGAATTGAATGTCTACATATTTGAATTGTGCTTTAGTCTATCAGATATGTCTCCAAAGGCCCTTCCCTGGCTCCTTCAAGAGGCATACATGCTGTATATAATTTTTGTGGTTGCAGTACAGCTAGGAACATGGTATCTGCTTTCCTGGAGTGTTTCTGGCTGTCCCTAGTCTGTAGGACCTGTCTGACTTTGACCTTCAACTAGGCAAAGCATAATTTTTTTTTAATATGTGGTGCTGATATTTTTTAACACCTTGCTGTTTATTTAACTTTTTAAATCAGTCCCATTTATACTGTCAGATGGAGTGAGTTGGCCCTCATGCTGAGCACACACCCCACTGAAGTGAAGAGCCATCCCAGAGGCTACTGCTCCACAAACTGTGCTCAGTTTGCCTCCATTCACTGTCAGCCAGTTCTGGTTTGACGGTGAGCGATTGAAGTTATCTTTCAGTTGTGTCGGAAGGGGTGTCTCTGGCTCGTCGCAGTACAGCCCACCCCAGTGCTCATCGCAGCTGCAGAGGAAAACAAATGCAAGATTCAGCTAACGGTGGCTCTGCATGGAGGTTTAATCAGTGCTGTGTTATTCTACATTAAGGTGCCATTTTTTATCTTGTAGAGGCTGTCTGCACTATGTACAAGTGCACAACTAGTATATGGGGGTTTCAAACACCTGCCACTCTTAGTAGTTAATACGTAGTTAATAGTAGTAAATAAAAACAACTTTAGGAAGGCTAGTGTTGTGTATGAGTCAAGCTGCTAACACAGAGTATACTCCAGCACACAGTAAAATACATTATATTTGGATGGATAAATCTAAGAGAATGTGCCAAGTCCAAGAATGTCTCAGTAATGTCAAATTTTAAGAAACTTTGAGTAAAATTTTAGTGGATGGGTAGTTTCCTGTTGGTTTTTTTGTATAGTCCTCCTTTTTTTTTTTTTTTTTTCCTCTGAAAAACCTTCTTATAATGTGTCAAAAATTGGATTAACAGCACAGATATGTGTTCTGCTACTATGCAGATTTCACTAGTGAGGTCATGCTTTGGTACTTTGATGCTGTCAGGATAGCAGTATGTCCATTTTATAGCCAAATAGATTTCTAACAAACATAGTAAACAGCTCAATTATGCAACCATTCTCCCATTTCTGTGGCCATTTGTTACCAGAAAAAAAGCAATGCTTCCATCTGGAAGGTATTTCTCTGTTGCCAGACAGACAAATCTGGGGAGATCTGGTTGTTGTTTGTTAGCTTTGCAGGGCTCAATGTGGGCTGTTATACAGACAGTTTGAGGATCAAGTCAGTCTGCCTCCACCAGCAAACCTTATCATGGAGCAGAGGCATCAGGCCATCAATCAGTTACAAGGCAAAACCTGGCCTCATGAAGAACTGGCATATATCCTTCTGCTCAGTGGATGCAACCTGCTTCAGGGTCCTCTGCAGCCAGTGTCAGGATGAGGGCATAGGGACACAGTGTGGAACCCCATGCAAATAAGGATGACACCTTCTGGGATGCTCCAGGACTGTACATCCCTAGAGGGATGTGCAAATTCAAGGGGTCCTTTCTTCCTGCTCAGTTGTGACAGAGGAGGAGTGAAACACCACAGTGCTGGACAGGACAGAGAACAAATGGCACTTACACACAGTTGTCTTGTGTGCACTTTCCATGCCCACTGCACATGTCTATGCAGCCATCCCCAATGTAGACGTTATCAATTGCCCACGTTTGCTGTTTATCAAAAGGAGCAGGCTGATGCCAGCGGAAACGAGTTGCTTGAGACCTTCAGGAGAGAAAAAAACCCAGAAAGGTAATGTTTCTAGACAACTTAATCCTTATCTTGAACTGAAAGGAAATACCAGTCTTGAGGATAGACTGGTCCTGGAAGATTTGTCTGATGTCAGAACAACCCAGGTCTGATTCCTGACAATGATGAGGTCCCTGAAAAGCAGGGTGCCCGCATTTTGAGAGCAGGACAAAGCACAGGTGCTTGGTAGCATGCTGAGAGTATGAGAGGTGGGAAAGGGATTGCTGGTGAGAGCAAAGCAATTGGGCTGTAGCTAGTGCAGTGGAGATGAGAGTAGGGAGACAGTAGTATGCCCAAAGGGAACCTCAACCAGTCATAACCAAGTCCCAGCACAAATCCAAACTTGAGGGATAGCTGGGAGCTGAATCAAGATACAATCACCCAAATCCTCCAGATTTCATGATGAGCCTGAGATTTATTGCTTCGATGCAAGTCAACAAACTAATCCAGCTTTTTCTCTACAAATTCTCCTGACTACACTTAGGTAAGAGAGGCTCTAGGGAATGGGTTGGCTCCTAGGCAAGATGCTGATATTTATAAATCTGCAGGGGATAGGTGAGAACACCCATGCAGAGCTTGCAGTGTGACCCTCGTTTGCAGTTCCCCTTTCTCCTCCATCCAGGGCTTGGCTGAAAATGTTCAGAAATGTTCTATGGTATAAGCCTGTCTCCTTTCAGTAAATAGTATTCTTTTTGTTGATTAAAGAGCTCCCCATTCAAACACCTTGCTTTCATATAGCTGCATGCAAATTCAGTGTCTCAGCTCCCAAGATAGCCAAAACCAGTCAGGGGGCATGCAGCAGTAGACACCTGTATTTGAACAGATTATTTTCTGTAACTTGTCAAAAATACCATTTTAAATTCAAGCTAGTCCATGTTTTGCTGTACAGCACTAGATGGCAGCATTGAACTTTGGGTAGTCTGTTTTCTGTTGAAAGAGAAATCACAATTATTGTAAACATCAAAACAAAATGCAAAATCCAAAAAAAGTGTTCTGTGTAAAAACAGACTTTTTGTGGTAAGGTCAGTGTTACCCTGTGAACTATTTCTTTATAAACATTTTATATGAGGTGAATGAATAACAAGTTTATTAGAGAAATCAAATGCTAGTTGTTATTCTAAAAAGAAATGGATGAATTCTGAGGAAGTCCTTTAGGAATGAAGAAAAGCACCGATATCTTATACTGCCTGCTTTAGGTTTGGCACTTCACTAACAATTTATGGACCTAATGCTTCTGGGAGAAGCTTTGTATTTGAATTTGCATTTTAAACAATATCTAAGTTAAAACTAAGAATTCATTGCCTTGTATAGGCCAGAGGTTAAATAACACTCTGGGGTATATAAGCCCTCAAAGTCTATATAAGCCCTAAAATTCTACATAAGTATGGATGCTGTGCACCTGACCAACCTATTGACTGCATTGTCTGCATGTCCCTAAAACATACAGGCACAAACAACTGGAGACACTCACCCACTATTATACAGCTTGAAATAATAAAGCAGCATAAAAATTAAATCACATCTCAACTAAAGGTCCTATTAGTTGCACTATTCCTTAATCTAAAAATTTAATGTCTCTCTTGCTTGTGAGCTATGGTTGGAATAACCTCTACCATGCATTTCATATCTTAATTTCTTTGGAAAATGGCATTACTTGAGCCAACAAATACAGTTATTGGGTTGGACAGAAGAGCAATGTTTGCCTCAGTAGGACATCAGACTTCTTCATTTGACATCAACTGCTCAAGAAACTTTTCAAACTTAAAATCACAGTTAATTATAAACCTGAATTTGTCTCAGGTGTCAGGTTCCTTTCAGGTCCAAATTTGATTGGTTTGGAACATCAGCCCCAGTCCCAATTTATCATTTTCAGCCCCAGAAAGTCTCTCCTGAACACAATTTTACAGGCTTTATACAAGAACTGTTAGGACAATGGATTTTACAGACAATGTGTTGTGAAGCTGTACAAAAGAGGAAGCAGAGGATACCAATGCTGGGAATCAGCCCTAAAATGTACTATTACTTAGTGTGAAACACAGCAGTGCAGATAGGGAAGAATCTAGATGCTCCAAATGATTAGTGATAGAACATGGACTTTTCCTGTACTATTTTCAGAATGTGTGGCAACTGTACAGGTGCTCTCAGTACAGCTGCTAAAACTAAAGGTCTAAATTTCCAAACGCGGATGTGCATTAGATGACATCTTTTCTAATGACCTTCTCAAACAGGCATAGGCTGTGCTGTTGTACTTCTGTGCCTGCAGAAGTAAGCTCAGCCTACGCCTAGGTGAGGAGATTGGGCTTAGCAGTAGAAGCACAGCTGTAGAGTCAGGTTGTGCTGAGTGCCTGATCTCTATACTCCCAGTATTTGCAGGGCTTTACTTTGGGCTAGCTCTATGTCAGCTTTACCAGGTATGACTCCATGAGGGACAGTCACAGCTGTCACTGCAAAACCACACATCAAGAAGGATGCAGACTGGTAGGCTGAACTACCCAGGTGTCCCTAGATGGATCTTTTTAACCAACAAAACAAAAATCCAGGAGTTTTGAGGTCATTTTGAGGTCACAGGGAACCGTATGGCAGCATTCCCAGTAGGACTGTCAGTTTCAAATAGCAACTTTCCCTGCAACCTCCCAACAAATCTCAGAATTTTTCTTTCCTCAAAGACAAAAGAATGTAGGAAAAGGAAGAAGAGGTGAAAATGAGAAGTGGCAAAACAGCAACTAATGTATCAAAGCTGAGTGAGACACAAAGGATACAAGGTATGCACAGCAAAACAAGAAGCCTAACAAGTGCTACATTTAAACCAGCTCACAGTCAACAATAGCAAGCACAGGGTGCAGTGGGGCTTCAGCCAGCCCAATTAGCCACCAAAATAACCTGAATTTAATGAGGCTCTAAAAAGTTCCCTCTATCCCTCCTCAGGACAAGATGGAGAAGAATTTTCAATCTTTAAATAAATAAGAAAAGTAAATGCGTATAGTAGCTTTGCAATTTTTATGCAAAGCAAGACGGGGCTTCATTTACTTACACTTATTTGTTGTTATATACATAGACCAAACAAAAATGGCAAGGTACAATCATTTAAACACTACAATGTATCATGCCTCAATGCCTGTTTACACATAGAGATTTAGTCTGCAGAAAACCAAGGGGATTTACCTAGTATAGGGAGGCAGAGGTAATGTAACCCGGGTCCACTTGTTGAAAGTGTCCGAAATGAGAATCCTCTGGAGATGGTACCTGTTGCATTCCACGTTAGTGGGAAGACAGTCTCTCAAAATTGGGTGCCAGGTCAGCCCAAGGTCCACTGAATATTCCAGTTCAATAGCTAAGGGTGGAAAGATAGTTAGTTGATGAATTTAGAGACTTACATCCATAGGTCTACAATAAGCTGGTGATCCCATACAGTGTTAGTCACAAGTCTACACTGACACAATCATGACTCAAACTTTTCAAATGCTTGTGTCAGAAGCACAAAGCTACTCTCTTTGGTGGTGGTGCTGGAGGATATGTTACATGTTGCAGAGCAAGTGTAGCTCCAAAGAAGGCTGCAGTACACCTCTGCACCTGCCACTGGGCTTTCTGGGTTTTTTCTCTCCTGAAGGTCTCAAGGGACCACAGGTGCAAAGACAAAGTCATCTGTCAAGTTGCCAGCATTAAGTCAAATCAATTTGTATAGCTGTAGTATGTAAGCAAGCGATGTGACAGCAACATACCAGAAACTTTTTTTGTTTTTCAGGCTGAAGGGTGAGATTCAGCTGGATGCAGTTGTTGTGTAAAGCAGAGCAACTCTCAACCCCAAAGTTTTAGGCTCTGTCACAAGATGGTTTAGTCACTCCTCCACTCCCTCACAAATTAGCTCATTTCATTATCCAGCCTAAACAATTTTAAATCAACTTTGTTAGTCAGTGAGCTTGCTTTCACTCAAACAGAGTCTAGCCACATTAAACTAATTTATTCATTTCTCAGCAATAATCAGCAATTTTACTGTTTTGTTGTTTGGCTTATAAACTTTTATGAAAAATAAAGATTACTCAAGCTCACTAAATACTTCGAGTTAAACTTTTTTGCAGCCATTAAGAAATAAATAACAACAGGCACAGAATTGTAACTTGAAGTAAGGTTTCCAACTGCCAGTTATTCTGGCTGTGTAAAAATGGCGTGTGGTTGCAGTGACAGGGGTGACAAATCTGCCATATTTTTTGATTACTGTAGACCCATTCCTCTACCCTTATGCACACAGAATGACCTCTAATCACCCAATCAGTCCTACTTGATGTCTATGCACAGAAGACAGACATACAAGGACAAGTGGATACCAACAAGGGTGAGTTTTTATTATTAAATCTCTATGATCAAAATGAAAAACTTTGCTCATGATGACTGCAAGCATGATAAGCATTGTCCCAAGTACAAATAAACATTCAAAAGCTAGGAATGTAGTATCTTGAAATTCACATAATGAACCAATTTTTAATTTCCATGTGATGGATACTGAGTGCAGAGCAGTTTTTTATTTTTATATATATGTATATGCTTTTATACACATGTAAAGCATGCTTTACACTCAATAAACATTATAAAGAAAAAAGCAAGCTAGATAATTAAAAGTCATCCTTCTGCATATATGTATACATCCACATATATATGCACATATCCATGTACCTATATTCATACACATACACCTATATACTTGTTTATTATTGTATATGAATGCTACATATTTTTGCATTTGATGCTGAATTAGCCTGTGTTGCATGTATGTTGATATAATGTTAAAGAGGTGCAAATGAGTCCTAAACTGAGACTGACTTCACCAAAAATCCCAAACCACAAAACATATGCTTGGAACATTCAGTTGCTTGTTATTAGAACCACAAGATCACCCAAGCAGTGGATACTGTATAGTGGTAAATGGATTTGAGTAAGACAGCTGTTAGTCTGTTTCATAAATAAACTGAACTGCAACTTAAGTGCTCAGAGGGAATAATACATTTTGGTTTATCTTAGGCTTCAGACACCTAGAACAAAGAAGATGATATTACAATTCCTAAAAGAAACATGCAGCTTTCTTTTGTTCCCCAGTTCTCATTACAATGAATAATGGAACGAGAAAACAAGTGAACTTTCCTGTACAGGAAAGAAAGAGGAAGGGCAGGGTTTGCTAAGAAGTCATTACCATAACAGGAGTCTGTGACAGAGCAGGATGCTGCAAAATCTATTTGCAGGAAAGAGTCTTCGTTGACAACGATGTCAGTGGTGACAACATAGCGGGTGCTGGCTTTCTCAATGAACACCAGAGCATCCCCAGTAGAGCCACAAACTGGCATCTTTGTTCCACCAGGATGGAGCAGCCACTTTCTACTATCCAGTGTGGTAAAGTCATCTTCTAATACTGTATTGCCAGAGATGTTTCCTCCAATAAGAATCTGAAATGTTAGGAAAGGAATTGTTACTGAAAAGATATCTAGAAGTCATCACAAACATACATGTGACCTAGAATCCCGGAGGAGGAAGAGATTTACCTATACATCCATATATATTCTCCTAGTCAAAAATGGACAAACTTAATCGTAAAGAGTTTGGGTTATGAAGAAGAGGAATGTCTTTTTCCTATAAAGGATTTCTAAAGAGATTGGCTCAGTCATACAAATGTAAAGTTCAGGAGGTGAACTCCATCCTCAATGAAGTAAAACTGCTCACAAAAAGAAATGTTGATGATAGGAGCAAAGTGATTACACTCATTTTTCGTACTGACTGTTCAGGTCTGCTACAATCTGGTGTACTACTGCCAGACTGTGTCTTCTGACTGAATTGATGAAATAGTCTCTGTTTTGCCTTTAACTGTAAGACGTCAGCATTTTACTATTCAATAGCAAACAAACCAGAATTATGTTTCATCTGTTATTCTGAGTTCGATTTCTGATTGTTCTGAACTAATATAAGTACATTCAGTGAAGATATAGGAATGAAAGAATGAGCATTTTTTCAGCTTTAAATGGTGGGATGGGAAGTAAAATTTTGTGACCACATCATTAAATGTGGGTGGGAGTTCGGTTTCTGGGTTTCTTCTAAGAACTTAAACTAACTCCTTTGAAAAAATATTCATAAATATTTCAGCAAGTTAAATTTGAACAGCCCAGTAATGTTATTTAGAGTGCAACCACTTTTGTGGGGTTTCTTGAGATTTTTACAAAAATCAAACAAAGCAATATATTAATTTTTATAGAACTAAATCTCAAACATGAAACAAAACTTTATTTTCAAAAATAGAAGATGGGTATGAATTGACATTTTTCTGTATTTCTTTTTTGTTACATTCTGCCAAGCCAATTACATATTTCGGTGGCTTATAGATGAAGGTTTTTAAAAAGTTTGAACTTGGACTTGCATGTTTCTTATTAAGGCCTTCTCCAATGTGAACCTGAGGCTCTACCCATGTATAAAAGTCATTCCTAGTTCCAAAATGGGCATTCAGTACCTCACATGGAAACTCCGCATTAAAAAACAACAGTACTTGTGTTCAATTATTTAGCTAGATTGTGATGATTCTGTAATATCGTTATACAAAGCATTCTTGCTTGACCCAGTGAAATGACATATGCCAGCAAAAGGGAAGCATTAAGACTGAAATCAGTCTAAAGTTGTAGTAAAAAAAAACAAACTCAAAAACAACCCAGAGGATTCCTTACCTGGTCAATTACCCAGGGGCTGTAGAAATGCCCATTGTCAGATGGTTGCCACCAGCGAAGCCGAGTGGAGCCAGAACGGGCCTTCAGGGGAATTTCCAGGGCAATATATCGTCCCACGTTGCTGGAATTACTGAAGAGGAACTCCTGGAGAAGGCTCCACGTGAGGCCCCCATTGAGTGAATACTGCAGTAGCACAGGCTGGCTTCTGGGGTCAGGCACCCCCTTGCCACATCCCAGTCTCATGAAGAACTGCACAAATCTAACAGGGGGAGCAATTACTGTAAAGTTTTCTTTTTGGAAACATCCTAGGTAACCAGCTAGAGAGACTTGGAGTTAGACTGTGATTCCTTGCTATAAAATCCAGCTTTAGGAGATCTTACAATTTCCTTTTCAAAGCCTCCAGAATATAAGTTGACAGACAGGTGGGATGACAAAAAGTCTGTGTGGTAGTTTGCCAGGCAAAAGAGGCTGAACAAAGCCAGTTATTTACGTTTTGAGCTTTTGTCTGCATAGCAGATGGTGTTGCAAATATTAGAAACATAATCCTGGGTGAAATTTTTATCTCTGTAGCCCGTGAGTACAGATTTAAGTAGCAGAAAAAGCAATGGTGGCCTAAGTAGATCATAATTTGCTGAAATGCTTGAATTCAAAATAAGCATCCTGATTTTCCATTGGCATAAACTAGAGAAAATCTGGACAGGAGAACAAAGCATGTTTCACTTTCAGGGATCATTTTGTCCATTTAGTCAGGCTAGGAAATTTGTCTAAATCACACCGCTTAAATGTGCTGGCTTCCCTGAGGCCAGCCCAAGCCACCCAGGGACATCAGTGCTTTCATCCCCTATTTAATTAGCTTCTCCAAAGCAGCACAATAGACTTATATCAAACTGTGAAATTCTTCCCGTTAGCAAATGCTCATAAATAGCTCTGCTATGTACTTGAAGTGGAGGGAACTGCTGCTGTAATGATATTTACCTATTAGACTTGCAAGGGATATTACAAGTATTAATTCATGTTTGCGCAGCTTTTGCACAGCTTTAGTGTTGTGTCAGTTCTAATTATTATTGCATCAGTGCTGCCTGGTTCCTGGTTAAATGAAATGGTGCAAGAGAAGTTTCTTATCAAAAGCCTTGATCTGGGTTGATCTGTAAGAATGGAGGCTGCAAAGGTACTGGGTAGACAAAACTCCAACAAAACACCATACCTGCAAGTCAATGAATTTTAGTCCTCACTGTGACTCACAGTTTCTCTTGCTATTATGTAACTTCTTTCACTGTAGATTATATCCACATCCATGTCCCAGACATAACGTATTGCTTGTACTGTAAAGGAACACTGGGGACCCTCATGGATCAACGTATCAACTGTAATGAATTGGATTCACTGCTGGCAAGTCTTTGTGCCTACTTAGATTTACCCTGACATTTGCCACATAATTCAAAGGAAACAAACCCAGGTGACCTTGTCCCTGTTGCATCTGTTATTTGTGAATTCTTATTTTTTTATCAGATTTTTTTTACTTATTTATTAATAACCCACTCAAATATAGGCAACATAACATAGAGCAGACAAAAAAATTCATTTTAAATATCATAGAATCATAGAATTATCTGGGTTGGAAGAGACCTCCAAGATCACCAAGTCCAACCCTTAATCCAGAACTATCATGATTACTACATCATGGCACAAAGTGCCACATCCAGTCTTATTTTAAAAACCTCCAGGGATGGTGAATCTACCACCTCTCTGGGCAGGCCATTCCAATGCCTGATTACTTGCTCTGTAAAGAACGTTTTGTCTGATATCCAGCCTAAACCTTCCCTGGCAGAGCCTAAGCTCGGCTGTTGCTGGTTGCCTGGGAGAAGAGACCGACCCCCACCTGACTACAACCTCCTTTCAGATAGTTGTAGAGAGTGATGAGGTCACCCTCAAGCCTCCTCTTCTCCAGGCTAAACAACCCCAGCTCCCTAAGCCTCTCTTCATAGGACTTGTGCTCAAGTCCCTTCACCAGTTTTGTTGCTCTTCTCTGGACCCGCTCCTGCACCTCAATAGCTTTCTTGAACTGAGGGGCCCAGAACTGAACACAATAGTCAAGGTGTGGCCACACCAGTGCCGAGTACAGGGGAAGGATCACTTCCCTCGTCCTGCTGGCCACACTATTCTTGATACAGGCCAGGATGCCATTGGCCTTCTTGGCCACCTGGGCACACTGCTGGCTCATGTTTAGCTTCCTGTCAATCAGCACCCCCAGGTCCCTCTCCACCTGACTGCTCTCCAGCCACTCTGTCCCCAGCCTGTAGCGCTGCATGGGGTTGTTGCGGCCAAAGTGCAGGACCTGGCACTTGGCCTTGTTGAACTTCATCCTGTTGGAATCAGCCCATTTCTCCAGCCTATCAAGGTCCCTCTGCAGAGCTCTCCTGCCTTCCGGCAGGTTGACACTCCCTCCCAACTTGGTGTCATCTGCAAATTTACTCATGATGGACTCAATCCCCTCATCTAAATCATCGATGAAGATGTTAAACAAATGTTAAAATATCTATCTTCTTACCCCACAGGTATTTTGCAATGGCACTGCTTATTTTGAAATGGAAAAGAAAAGTTTTCTTTTAGGTCTTGTAATACCAAAATGGGTGGATATTCTTCTAGTAATTCAGAATTGAAAGGGATTTGATTAGTTGTGATACCTAAAATATTCTGTCCCTACTGATATTTCATGCTGTGCTGTTTCAGCTGCTGGTATCGTGATGATGGTGATATACTGTTTCCTCTCCTAAATTCTTTGAAATATGATAAATTCTTTAAATTCTTTAAAATATGATAGCAGTGGGTAGTGGATTGGAGATTCCACTTGATTTCAATCCCAGATGCTTGCAGCACTGACAGACACCACTGCTCCCCCGTGTACTTCACATGATCTCCTCATAATAAAAGGTGAAGTTTTAATGTGGCTACTGAGTCTAGTTTACCGGCACAAACTGAAACCTCTCCAGATGCCCTGTGCAGAACTTGGCATGTCTGTGTCACAACCAGATCTATTGTGCTCATAGTCAGTCTGGAAATTATGAAAATCCCCTTGCAATTACTTTAGGTTGCTAAAGAGCAGCCCCCAGCAATGCCATTGCAGTCTGACTTGCTGTTCAGAACAGAACATACAGTTATTTGTTGATAACCATTATATTTTATAAGCATATACAAGAAATTAAACATACTGCTTTGTTTTCCTTTTACTAAGACAGAAGTCATTTATCTCCATGTAACACCTTGAGGTCAATATATGCAAATCCAGCTGCAGACTGTCATGAGGAAGAGATAAATGATGATTCTTTAAACACGAGCAATAAGGAAAACATGTCATTTAGTCTAATGGTGCAACTTACAGGATCTCTTGCATCTTTTGTTAAAAAATCTTTTAATTTCAGAACCATCTAGGGAATCAAATTAGTGCAGAGAACTGATGTTTGTATTTGCCAGGCCCTGAAAAGTTTGCTGTGAGGAATCTTGCAAATTCAGTTCAGGAATCTTTAATATTACACCTCACAGAGGGTTAGCTAACTTGATCTAAACAATGTAACAGTTAGAAATTAGACATTCTTATTGACCATAAGGCGAAGCAATTAAACCATTATTTAAAGCTTCAATGCTAATGAAGACAAGTCAGAGATAAAATGCTTGTCAAAGTGTTTCCCACAAAACATCAGAGAGGAGTAGGGTGTTTACAAGAAATCAATGTAAAAAAAGTCTCAGAGAAAATTCAGTCTCTCCAAAGTAAAATATAAGGATATAAGGTAAGATACTGAATAGATAGGAAACAATGCCTATTTGTTAGCATGCACACAATTAGGATGTGGTTTGATTTATATATATATTTATTATATACTATCAAGTACTTTCTGTGCAGCCTACAATGATACAATGTCAGACACCTAAGATTCAGCTGGATAGGCTACTGGACATGTTATCTATACTACTTTTCCCAAAAAAGGTTGGACTAGATGATCCTTGATGTCATTTCCAACCTAGTGCTCTTTGAGCCTATGATTCTATGAACAAAATCTCTAAATACACTAAAAATAATTGGTTTTCCATTGCTGTTCTCAGTGTACCTGGTGACAGCTTGATGAAGATTTCTCAGCAAATTATTGGGAAAAAATGTGCACAATAATAAAAAAGTAAGCTTTAGAAATGGACGAATTTATGAGAGAATGAATATGAGAGTTATACTAGCAGCAGATACTCCTGTTTCAGGATTAGCTTGTAATACAACAAACTGTAAGACAAGCAGAGTGTGTGATGTGCAATTTCTCATATTACACATTTAAGAAATAAAAATTTGCATAAACTACTGAAGGTGTGGCATCAGATCCTGCAGTTCTTATTCAAGGGAAAAGGTAACATTTAGATGGTTAATATCATTAAATTTCAAACTAAATTTAATTTAAAATGGTAACAATGGTTAAAAAGGAATATTTGCTAGAGTAAAGACCACAAAAACATTGCATTGCATAAAGTTACCTGGCTTGTGACAAATCTAGGTCTCGAGTCATCAGCATACGTAAGCCTTCTTCATTAAAGAAAAGGTTGTTTCCTCCAGACATGATACCACATTTCCTTGATGGTTTTCCACCACTCACAAGCAGGAATCTATCTGACTCCAGCTGACCTGAATACACAGTTAATACGTAGTTATTGTTTACTCTGAAGCGCTCCTACTGCAAGAGTACTATTTTCAGAGTTAGAGAGCTAAATTAAACATCACATGCAGAGCAAAGAAACATGCAGTACTTCCAATGCAATGTATTCTAGAAAACTGCCACACATCAAAACATAAACAAAATAAACGCAGAAGTTTGAAATCTAGGATGCTAGCCTCCAGTTATTCACAAGGTTTTCCACTTTTATTTATTTTTCTTAAGAGAACAACAAAGTACCCATGTCTACAAAAAAACCTTAGGGTACTACGTGTGGTATCATACAAACAGGGACTGGCAAAATTTAAATTTAACAGCTGTTTACGAAAGGATGAGTTTAGTTCACAGGTGCAGCTTTGTTCAAAATGTGATTTTCTTGCCGTGCTTGCAAGCAGGAAAATATTGAGGTGGTTTTAGCATTGTGTGTGCGTATGCTGTGTGTGCCTAGGCATGCATGAGGCTTTGCATTCCCTCCTGTCACTGCTCATTTGGGGTCTGCTGTGAGGTGGCCCTCACTGCCAAGGTGCATGACCTGCTCTGAAACCATATTTGCCATATTAGGGCCACATAGATTTCCCATGAATGCTCTTGTTTGCCTCACTTGCACATGTTCTGTCCGTGCTGAAGTCAAACTGTCATCAAACTATCATTTCTTATAAAATTACTTTTTACATGTAGGGTTTCAGGAAATTTGATTTCAGTGAAGATTTTGTATTCCAGCATTAACAACTTCACAAGGAGTCAGAAACTCCAAACTAGACAACTGATAGTCATCAGACATTCACAAACCATACTTGAGAATAACATCTAAACTATTTGGTTCATGGGAGTATCCTCACAGTCTAAATTATATTCAGAAGCATGCAGGAGTGAGGAAGGCACTGTTTTACTTACTGCGCCCTGGGCTCCACTAAGATGGATAGGCAGAATTCAGCCACACCCCCCTTCCTTTCCTCTCAAAAACCCCACAAAACAAACAAACAAACCAACCCCAAAACAAAACAAACCAATCAAAAAGAGATACCTTCAAAATCATCCTTAAGGAAGTCAGAATTCTTGGTACTTATTTTGCAGGTTGGCCCAGAGTACCCAGGGTCACAGATACATTTTGAGCCATTGATACAGCTGCCATGCCCGTTGCACATCTCCTCGCACTGCGGGCCGATGTACACATTGTCAATGGCCCAAGTCACTGGCTGGGATCCAGCAGGGTAAAATCCTTGATACCATCTGAACCTTGCCAATCTGAAAAAGGCATAAAGTGTTCTTACTCTAAATAATAGGTCCATTTTTTTAGTATTCCATATATATACCATATTATGCATATGTATAATATTCTTTCAGTCAGAACTGGCTTGATAAATAGCTTAATTCTAGAAAGTGACTGCTATATCTAATTCCTTCAGTACCTCATGCATCTTTACGTTGACATTCAACCCAAGTACTGACAGAAATAAAAATAACCTTATTCATTAGCCATAATAACAAAACTGAATGATGGACTTAAAAGTAGGGATTTGAAATCTAACCACTAGTTTCTCCATTGTTTAAGAGAAGGATGAATGTGCATGGTCTTATGGGTTTCCCTCTGCTTTGGCATAGAGTGCGTGGGTCAGACTGGGCCACTTGCACCCTCTCCTGGAAAGTGAAATCCTACTTCATGCAGCAGCTACCTTGCCCCCAGGGAGACCACCTGTGGAGCTGGGGTAGTAGGATCTCACCCTCAATTATGCAGAAAGAAAACATGATCTGCCACATCACCATGTATTCAGCTTGCTTTAGAGCAGCATCTTCTTAAACCAGATTGATATTGCAAGTTGTTAATTTAAACTAGATTTTCCTCTGGGTGCTGTCTTGTCATTTTTAATTCGCTCCAAAGTGCTTCTTGCATCAATGCTGCATATGAAGAGGAACTGACTAGGGGAAAAATGGGAAACCAAACTGAGATGGGGAAAAACACTTGAGAGACTAATTTTATTCCCAATTGAGAAAACATTTTCAAGGAGGAAGGAAGGTGGAAGAGTGAGAAGTGGAAAGTACTTAATTGACTTGCATGTTTAATGTGGTGTCTTTTTAGAGATATCTAAATGCAGCATGGGAACCAATAGCACAGGTAGTTGACAAGGTTTTTTTTGTCTTGATTTGCTAAAAAGAAACTTTGATGAGAGGATTTAGGTGGTAAGGGAGAGCTGATAGCTGAGGACACTAAGAGTTTAAAGAAAGATACTAGAGAACCAGAGTCCTGCTGGAAGTCAAACCTATTGATTTTAGTGCACACTAAGGTGAAA
This sequence comes from Galbula dea, assembly GCA_013399015.1. Taxonomy (NCBI): domain Eukaryota; kingdom Metazoa; phylum Chordata; class Aves; order Piciformes; family Galbulidae; genus Galbula; species Galbula dea. Next base: position 1,137,645 of record VWZX01003204.1, on the reverse strand, counting down.
GACACAAGTGTGATGCTCGAGGTGTTGCAAATTCCTCTTCAGAGGAGATCTCTGCCTCATCAGCTAGATTCATTCCACCCTTGAGGCATGTCAGCTCCTTCTCTCAGGCTTCCACCTGGAGAGGGTGAAGCATGGCTCGTGTCTGAAGCAGAATGGAATACGGATCCTGCTGAAGGTTTTCTTCACTGGCCCAATAGGCCCTAAGGCTTTTCCTTCAGGACATAAGTGAAATGTTAATTCTTAGTTACAACTGTCTGCAGAGATTATGTATTGATTTCAAACCCAACATATATAGTGGAAATAACTGGAAATGTGGTCATCTTCATTTAAATATAATCACTTGACACTTCAGGGATGAAAATGTCAGGGGTTTTTAGAATTATGTAAGGAGTCAGGTTTGAAATATTTTTCCTGTTGTTTCAGTGGATTCTGGTGGGGAAGAAAACCCTTTTCAGCCCTCTGGACCAAGAATTTCATGGCACTAAATACTTCATGGAAGCTGCTGGATTTGGCTGGCTATCAAAAGCTGGCTTCTGGCCTGGCATGTTGGGGAAGGAATAGGAGGGAAGGCAGGCAAATGGGACAGAAACAGTCAGGAACAGAGGATTGACTCAAAATACCTGGAAGGTTTAAAGGAGTTAGGAGTTTGCATAGTCAAAACTTTCTTTTGGAGGGATGCAGTGGTATTTAGATAAAGGGTCAGATACTTTTTTTGGGTAAAACTGGAAGGACAAATGAGCTGCTGCAAGAGATGGTTACCTATTCCATGCTTGAAAGGTTAACTGTCATAAACCAGAGAATTCAAGTTTAAAAATTAAGTATTTTCTTAAATTATCAAATATCCAGACTTTCCAAACTTGGTTCTCATCTCTTATATAGGACTTTTCATACTTTCAGAGGCACATATGGAGCAACTTATTTAGTGGAGGGCCAATTGCATGCAGTAGCTTCATGAATATTCAGTTTCATAGTTGCATAGATTCATAGTCTTTTAGTTGCATTTCTTATTTTCATTCATTCATGCTACAATTTAATCCTTAATGATGTGAATCCTTTTACATAAACTAAGTTGATGCTACAAGACAGTTTTCCCTGAAAAAGTAAACAGTACTCTTTTATACTTTGAAAAGTTATATATTATGCCTGCTAGCATGGGTTTGTTTTTTTATTTTTTTTTGCTATGCTGTGTATGTTTTATCATCTAACCTGGTTTGCTCCACAAACTTTAAATTTCTGAGTGACTGCAGCAGTTAATTTCTTAGAATCAGAGAAGTTCACAGCTACAAGAGACCTCAAGTATTCATATCAGTCCATCTCCTAACACTGGAGTAGAATCAAATTTATACTAGCTCACATTTTTCTGCATTTTCTAATGAATCCCAAATTTCATGCAAGAATATCCATGATTAATTCAAATGGCTAATACACTATAGTGGAGAACATTCAAAGTGCTTTAAGGGCAGTCAGTTTTGCACTAGTTTTACCATGCAGCCCACTTCCATTAAAAAGTCACCCATTAGATATATGGATAACAAGGAAATTGTCTGTGGTTATTCTACATTAACATTATGTGTAACATAATTTTGGGAATCACCTGAACACTAACATTCAGGAAAAAAAAGTGGACAAAAATTGGTCATCTGCTCTGCTCCAGTGCTGCAGTTCTTATGCATGCTCTTGTGCTTGGAGAGCTTTTTGGATGGAAAACAGAAATAAAAACACACCAACAAGCAGCTGGGCAGGAATAGGAGCTGGACACTTACCCACAGAGGTGCAGTTTTCCAAAGTGAATGACCTCCCTTCTCCAGCCCTGGGTGGTGCCCGAGTAGTAAGTGCTACTTGGGTGGTGCTCAGTGGAGCACAGGGAGCTGAGGTGGCTGCTGCTGCTGTAGCACAAGGGGAGCAGCAGGTGCCAGGTTGCCCCCAGATCTCGTGAGAACTCCAGCTTTACAGGGTCAGCAGAGGAACTATCAGTGGTGCAGCCGATATTGATCTGGGGGCCAAGACATGAAATGCACAAGATGACATAGGGTAGGCTGTGGGATTCTTAATCACTATTCGTTTTAGTCAGCCTCTCCTATTTGGTGCAGTATTTATTTAGCTCAGGAAAATGGTGATTTGGGAACTCATTTAACAACTAGGGTGATGAACTCGTGACATGCAGGTGCATCAGCTCTGGCAAGTACTGAAGTAATCACAGCATGAAAAAAATGTGCATTTTAAACCCAGAAATATTGAAAGAAAATGTGCAAACAAACTTTTTGTGAAATTGCTGAGCTGAACTATGGTCCTCTTTTATGGCACACTTTGAAAAGAAAGAGCTTGTGTCATAGTGTGTGTGCTGTATCACTTCAGAATGTCGTTCAGTTATCATGGTCACTACCCATTTGCAAAGCTGTAGGAGACATTTAAAGAGTATCATTGGTGGACTAGATTTAGATTCAATGTCACACCAAAACAGTTCAGCAGTGTCAAACTTCTCAGGGTGTTCTCAGAACATTCTTGAGGTAGAGAGTAGTAGAAAAGAAGAGCAAGCTAAAATGAACAGCAGTTCATCTACTAAAAAACCCAAACAAAATGTTGTTTTATACAGAATCTCAGGTCTCTTAAGAGATACTTTGAGCTCACTGCAAATTAGCCTGCTTTTCTTTCACACAGTTATTGAGATATTCTTTCAGTTTCAAATTGTTTATATAAAAGAAAAATAATTAGTTCCCTTGTAGGATGACTGTCATATAAAATAAGATGTGCTATACTTACCATGCAATAAATAAAACAACATTGCTGATGAAATACAAAGCCTGTACTAAAACTATGAAACATTTTGGATTTTTTACATATCTTTGCAATAGAAAGTAAATATCTTTCTAACATGCTGCTCTGTAATGAAAATGTATTCATTTCTAAAGTCCAGTAATACTAAGAACTGTGCATGAATGTTGAAAATATATCCTACATCAATTTTCCTTCATCACTCTTCAGTGCACATGAGTCCCATCAACCTATATTTGACTAGAAGGGTTGTGTACTCATCTGGAAGCTTAGAGATGCTTGACCCACTACATGTTTTGACTCTGGAGACACAGAGAAACTACTGCATTATGCATAAATTCTTTATTTATACTAATGTCCTCAAAAACGTGAGCTGAAAACAATGTTCTTACCACATATGGAAGTTAGCATGTAGATTTTATGAGGTTAATGCTCTGAAAACTTATGAATATCCTAAAGTGACCTCAAGCATTTTTGTTCTACAGTCTGTAATCTATATTTTAAAATAGTAAATGGTTGCACTCAATAATTTATTAATTAGTTGCATGACAAACTAAAGTGTGCTTGAGTAGATAGTTAAATCTAGTTTTCTTGGAAAACCCTTAGTATTATTTTAGAAATTGTTTATAAATAGCTATCTTTTGCTGTTTAATGCTACAGTATGCAATATCTTTGTTACAAACACCCTGGTAACTGTGACATAGCAATTAACAGGGAAGATTCATTTGCAATTTCTTAATGACAATATAATGACCCCTCTAAACTAACACATACTAGGCTAAATGGTTACTCCCACCAGCAGCTGCCCTAGTCAATGCACTGTTTAGATTTCAGGATAAACTAGAAACACAGTTTAGCTAAGACTATGTGTTGTCATTGTGCTACCTGTTTCCACTGCCTATATGAGAAGCACAAAAAATAAGCTACTTATTCATGAGTTCTTAGTTAACAGAGGCAAAAGGAAAGTAGAAACTTGGCTCTTTGAGAAAGTACAACAGTGCAGTTAAGCCTGCAGATAGGACAAAATTAATTTCTAGTGTCACAAATGAACTCATAACTCTCTACTGGGTCAGTGTGTGGAAATGCTGCACACTTATCCTGAGCAGGCTATGAAGTAACAATCTGGACCCTTGTTATGTTTTGCTCATCATCCTGTCCACCAGTGGTGACTCTCCAACTTGTAGGATGTGGATTTTAATTCTATCCATGAAAGTATATAGACATAGGTAAAGTAGTAATTTAGGCAAGAAAGTAGATGTTTGAGGCAGAAATTTCCCTTATCTATGTACGAAAAGTTCCACAATACATGCACATGAAAGAAAGAAATGTCAAAACAATTACAGAGGAAATCAGACTGGTTTCTTTACTTTGCAATAGTAACAGCTGGGCAAATGCACCAAAAAGCAGAACCTGAAGGAACAGGACTGTCTAAGCAAACGGCAAAATAACTTTTTTAGGACAAATACCTCAAACTGGATGATAGTATTTTCATTTACACTTAGGTCCCTTGTTGTAATGGAGTGTTCTCCAACTTCATTTGAAACAAACACCATAGCAGAATCTTCTTCCCTGTAAAAGAAGAAAAGAAGCACTTTAGATTCAGCTTCTGACACAGTCACTTCATTCTCATTCTTTGCTGAGAGATGCTTACGGAGCTCCTTTAGATGAATATGGGCAATAAAGCCCAATGTTTCCACCAGGATAGAAAAACCAGTTGTCTTCTTTGGGACCAAAGTCAAATGTATCCAAAAGGATCATGGGATTCTTTAGGTTATTTCCATCAATAATGAAGTCATCTATAATCCAGATTTCTTCTTTTTTGCCTACAAAGAAAAGGGAAACATTCCTATTAAGACCTGATACTACTATTATTAGAGAGCAGAACAGTAGCCAGTATGTGTGGATTATATGGAGAAAAGGGTGCTAAGAGCATGGCTTCACTATTTTCATTTCCCTATATTGTTCTGCAATATGACCCCCTACAGATTTAACTTCTATTTTTCTAAAATTTGTAGAAGTGACAGCAAACTGAGTAGTGAACAATTTGTGTGAACAACACAGTGTAGAACAATTATCTTCTGCTTAAACTGCATTTACTTTGAAACTCTAGCATCAGTGTCTTCTTTAATTAAGAATCATCTTAAAGTGAGCAGTTGCTGTAGAGCCCAGGCAGCCTGATTTTATTCTACACCTTTCCCCTTCCACTCAGAAGCTTGTGTTTGCCCGACAAGAGCTCTTCAAGAGAGAAGGAAACCCTGGCCTTCTCTCTCCAATGAATTATGAATTCAGATACATTGGAAAATTGGTGCTATCAAACTGGCAAGAAAGGACCAGATAGATAAAAAAAGTTACAGAAAAGATTTGGCTATCTAAAAGCCTTTGTGTTGATTAAAGAAAGCTAAAAAGCTTATTTTAAATAAAATTCCTACCTAAGGATATTGTCCGCAAGAAATGTTTAGTTAAATGTTTTAGGTCAAACCCATCAGAAGAATGAACTGGATTCTTAGGACAAAATCAGAATTTGCTTTTTTTTTTGTTAGAGATGTGCTAGGCATCTGCCTGGCATGGAATAAACCGTTGCTGTATCGCCGTGTCTAAATGACTGCTGGAATACTTCAGAGCCCTTAATGTCAGCTCCTGCTAAGAGATGTGCTTGGAGTAACTGAGAGCAAAGAAGAGCTTCTTTCTGCTGCACATCTCCTGTAATCAGGAGGAATGATATTTTTCTCTTGTGGTTTTCTGCAGTCCTTTACAATTTAATCAAAATATTAACTGCTTACTACATACTCTAAATATTTTTTTAATGCCTAGTTAGTTCTGAGCAAGGTAGTTCCCATTTACACTTGGGACACTTTTGTATAATTGGAGCATTCTTATGGGGTCTCAGTATAAATTAGAATCAGGTCCATTAAAAATAATGAGAAGAATCTGAGTGAAGTTAAGTTCATCAGTATTGCTTGATCTCCCAGTCCCTGTAGGACCAAAGCTGATAGTCTTCTGCATACAGTCAAGGGGTATTAGGTTAAGGTACTTTCTCTTTAAAGCATATAGCTGCTTCATAAGAACAGAAAAGACAATCTCATGATAAATCTAATTGAAGGAGTTAAAATATAAGAAAACATGATGCAAGAGTCTCTGTTATTCTTGAGTTCAAATACCTAGCCTCTTATTGATGCTGAGCTGTGCAAGTGTGGATCTGAAGTCCCCTGGATATCTCTTCCTTACCGTTGTTGTAAGGTTGCCAAAGTCTGAATCGTGTTGCATTGCTTTGGGCTGCATAGGGCAAAGGAACATTAATAAAGAGGACATCTGTAGTCTGTGTGAAGTAAAACTCATCTATCAGGTGCCAAGTGATGCCACCATTGACAGAGTATTGCAGCAGGATGGAATGAGACCTCTCGGGGGTGCCTGGAGGAGAGAGGACATACATTTACGCTCATTACAATCCAGTTTTGAAAAGCAGTAGCTCAAGAACACTTCTCCAAGCCTAAATACAATTAGGTTACTCTGACATCTATTACAAAGCATGGACTACCTTTAGCAAAGGCTTAAGCTGTTGTGGAGTTGTATGTGTATTGTACATACACATCTTCCTGTGCTTTCCCTTGCTTGTCTGTCTGCAAAATGCTAATAAATTAGGGGCTAACTATACATTGCTGTCCATTATGATGTCTTTATCTCCGCCTCACTGCAAGTTCTCTCACATTTGTTTCTTCAGTTAACCAAGTTTGCTGAACTCAAAGTGCCTGGTGTGCATGCTCCTGTTCCACTCCATTCCAGCACAAAATGTCTCTTCAACCACCATGTATTTCCATGAGCAAAAAGGAGACATTTGCAGTACGTAGCTGATTTCAGCTTGTCTGTGGCCATTAACAGTGAACAACACTGTTCTTAATGCTGACAGCTGTGAAATGTGTCTAGCTTTCAATATTAATTTGCATTCAACATCAGAAAACTTGTTGGGAAAAAGTCCTGGATCCAGGCCTAGGGCTAGTAAGCCATAGATTTAAGGGGAAAAGATTTCTCTCTGAGTTTCACTGCTTTACCTCTTGTGGGTCAAGTGTCAAACTCCAGTCTTTTGCCTTTGGCTATTCCTGCCTTTCAGAATAATATTTTTACTCATCATGTTTTATTAATATTTTGGCAAGGATCATATGTAGAAATACTTCCAAAGCATAATTTTGTAAAAGAAGACCTCACAAAGATTTTGCTTTTAAATATGAAATATTGTGCACATTATTGCTTTTGGGCATGTTATGGTTTTGGTTGTTACTGTTTTCTCTCTTTTCCGTAAAGTACTTAATAGTAACAAAGATCCAAGTAGAAATGATTAAATGCTTATTAAAGGGAATCAAACTTGATTCAAAAATTGCTACATTTTCACTTGCCCATAAAGAGATTTGGCTAAGGTATGTATTTAGGAAGAGAAAAGTGGTTTAAAGCTATTTTCACACTGTCCTTTGGCAACTGGCAAGTCAGTTAGGGCCCAGTCCCAGAGTGCTGAGCTTCCTCCAGGAGCTATGAACATCTTCCACCAAAAGAAAGAGGAGAGTTCAGCCTAGAAGTGCCAGTTCCCAGCAATGCTGGGAAAGTCTTCTGAAATTGCATATAAGGGACCAAAATACTCAACCAAGTTAGTCGTTCTCTGCCATGTCACTGCTCCTCACTTGGATAAAGTTATTTTACAAAACCAGAGATGGCAGGGTCTGACTGAATCATTAGCATTGAAAAATACTTGTACTGGAGAAACTGCCTCAAGCTTGTTACACCAGCATTTAGACTTGGCTTGCAAAGTCTGACTATTCTTCATATACAACTAAATAGAATTATGGAGTTTTAGTTCACCTAGGAAAGTGACAAAATAATACCCTCCTAGGAAGTAAAATGTTAAGAGCTTTTAATGCAGTGAACTGAAGCTTAAAAATGAAAAACCATGTAGTTGCTTATCAGTCCCTTAAATAACCTATTATAGCCATAATTTTATGACTCAAACTGATAAACTCATTTTTTTCCCCCCAACATACCACAAAATCTCTAAAAAATCTTGAGCTCTTTTGTTTCTCTTTTGCTCAAAGACTGTAGTAATTATGCTGTTTTTGACACCACCACAGTTTACTTTTTCTTAAGAACTGCACAGACAGCCAGAATCTCAAACAAGTTCCCATATGATGATCATTTACACTGAAGTTGAAAATGTAAATCCTTATTATTTTCTGTGATGCTACTATGTATGACTAAAACTAAAGAAGTGAGAGGAAATCAACAGCAATCTTACCTTTGGCAATAAATTTAAATGAAAACTGGATATACACTGTGTTAGTGCAATCTAGATCTCTTGAAACAAGCATTCTCAGTCCCTCCTGCAAATACAGAATATATAGTGTGAATCTCAATTTCCATCATCAAAGATACTGTGCAACTTACTGTTGTCTGTTACTGACTGCTGGTGGTAGTGAGAGATGTAGTTCTCTGTCCCACACCTTCAAGGGTGACAGCCTTGGCAAAGTGGGCCATAATAATGGAAAGGGTTAGATATGGGTGTGTGTCATCACCAGAGGCACAGCTACATGATCAGGTATAGCTCATTCAATTCATGCTCTAAATCACTGATCTGCAAGTACTGACTCACTCAGACATTGAGTCCAAGCTTGTATATTTTTTTTTTTTTTGGAAAATTGTACAGTAGTCAAGCACTCTAATTCCCAGGCAGAAGATTCTTCTCTAGGAGCTTATTTCTGTGCCTCAAAAAAAAAATTTTGTACAAACATCCTCTTTTTGAACAATCTGTTGTATCAGAGCAGTGAAGAAATGGAGCAGGCAGGAAACCTCAGAGTGACCCCTAAGGTCCTGTCCATCTCTACAGATGAGCTCAATGCTGTGTGGATCCTGGGGCAGAGCTAATCCCCCTGCTGCAGACATATGACAAACCACCTCTCAGAGCTTTGGTTTTTCTCAGACCCATTCCCCAAGGGGAGCAACCTGCAGGAACAACCAATCCAAGCTTTAGATAATTCACATCCTGTGATACACAATGTAAATGGTCTAAAGAGGTTGAACAAGAGTCAAGGTTTTGCAAATAAATATTTCTAATTATTTGTTTCTATATCAAACATTAATAAACTTTGCTTTTCGGGAACACCTGAATTCACAGTGTCAAATGAAGGTTAATGTACAAGCTTAAAATTTATGTGCTTATGTGAACAACAGTTTTTCTATTATGTGTTTTGTTGAACTAAGAGTTTCAGAAAATGGTATTTCCTGGCCTTTTTTAACCTGTAATTAACAAACAACTCACACACATTCCCTTCCTCCTCCCCCCACCCCAGAGTTCCTTAACAGGCTAGAAAACATCATAATGATAGAATTAAGTAAACCAGAAGCTAACTAAATAAACATTGATTACATGGACTACAACACTGACTAATTTGTATTCTTCAAAATTCTAAAAAGCCATTCAAGAGGTTTCAAGACAGAAACCTAATTGATTGAAATGTGTGCCATAGTTCCACATCACTTACTTGGCCTCAAGAAGCTCAGCCACAGAGTTTCATTCTTTTCCTTTGGTGGTTAAGGAGGAATTTGTACCACAAATTAAAGTTAACAGCCAAAAACAGATGAAACCCATTTGTTACTAAAAATCAACTGTGGCAAACATAGTGCATATTTAGGGCAGGAAAAGAAAAAAAGAAAACGTAAAATTGTAGCCTAAGGACAAACAAATGGGGAGAAACAACAAAAAAAATTACTTTCTGTTTTTAACTGTACTTTTTTTGTATTAATTTTGCCAATGTAAGTAGTCTCTGACCCCTTTAAAAATGAGAGCTGTTCCAGACTTGATGGTGTCACCATTCAGGTTTCCTCTCTCAGCTCCATAGACCTCAGGCCAAAGGTCTGGGTGCAAGTTACCATTGAAATCATCCTTCAGGACAGACGGCAGAGGAATGACAGGGACACAGTGTGGACCACCAAAGCCTCTGTCACACCTAGCAACAAATTGGGAGGAAAAAGTGTTATGCATCTGGCCTAGATAAACAGCAGCATCTTTCTATGAACCAGGTTGAGTAGGTTGCTACTTACACACAACGACCTGCGTCACATATGCCATGGCCTGAACACATCCAGGGGCACCCTGCAGCCAGGACCACGTTATCAATAGCCCAAGAATCAACACCAGAAGCATAGTTGTACTGAATCCATCTGAACCGTGTTCTGGGAGAGCTAGAAAAAACCCAGAATGAATGTACTTCAGGTTTCAAAGTGTCTACTCCACAAAGTGCCAAATAATAAAGGAAAACCCATAGACTTCAGGAGAGGAAAGGTATATTAATAAGCATGACACACTGCATTTGGGAAAAATTCACATTCCAGTTGAAACTTTTCTTAGATTAATTTTTAGGTAAAATTCCAGCAGACTCTAAAAGACTGTGACCAAAGTGAAAGCCATGAAAGAACACTGCTGTGACTCCGGTTGATCAGCAAAGTGGTTGAGCAGAAAATGTGAGCCACAATAGCAATTGACAGCTCCACATGTTGCTAGCAGAGTTAAATTAATATAATTGCTTCAGCAAAGGAGGAAGCAATGAAAGTTTATGGCAAACATTATATAAAGAAAAACTAATGATTACATATGTTCATATTTACGTATAACAATGTATGAATATATACATACAAACAAGCACATATATACACACTGCTCTGATTCCTGACTGCCTTGTTATCCTCAGGTGGTGAAAGTATTTTGGAAAACAAAAATCTATGAAAATGCTATAGGTTAGGTCATCTAGCCTTTGCTCAGGCAGGAAATGTGCTGCCTACAATGTATAGATAATTGCCCTCAGACTTTGATAGGATCAAAATATCATTATATTTGTGAAGAAGATTGTTATGTATGGTCCTCTGGAGCAAACTATGGAATTAGAAACCAAGATGTGAAGCCCTGTCCCAATCAATTTACTGTATGTCCATTTTTACCACTGTATTTTCTGAATGGTGAAATTTATAGAGGTAATGTGTAGGGTGCTTTGAAGAATTGCCAAATTATTTCAGAATAATGGTAAGCAATATCATCATCTGTTACCTCTAAAACAAAGCATGGTTTTATTGAGAGAGACAGATGCTAGCATATCTGCCACATCAATTTACCACCATGTGATATCACTAGGAGGCAGATGGAACTCTCCTCCTGGTCAAAAGGGTGGAGGTGGCACATCCAGTAATATGCATTTGACTTGCTGCTTGCTGAATGCCATGACTAACATGGCTAAAGATTGGATGACAACTTATATGCAATGACAGAAAATACTTTCAAATGATACATCAAGGGCATTGATTCTTGCATCTTATTGGGTAAATGTTAGAAAAGCTTGGTTTAACACTACTGTTCTTGCTGTTGTAGATTGCGGGCAAGATTTAAGAATTCATTCACTCATCTGAAGTTGTTACTTTGTTAAGTAACTGCAGTTCACATTATATTTGATGAATATATTGAAGGCAAATGAAATTTAAAATTCTGATGGTGTGACAGCATACTTTCAATAATTTAAGAGACGTGCAGAAAACTCCCAAGCCGGAGGATGTTTGCTCAAATTAGATCAGCAAAATTTGTATCATGCTAAACACTCAGAAGTGCAGTGCTCACTTGGTTGAGGGTGGGAGGTAGACTGTAATTCTCTTCCAGTTTTGGAATCTTTCTGAAGTGTAGATGGAGCTCTCAGTGTAGTGCTGACAGCCGATGGTTGGAGGGACACACTCTTCTGTCACCAGGTGCCAGTCTCTCCCATTGTTTAAAGAATACTGCAGGTGAATGCTATGGGAATTGCTGTATGGCTTGCTGCAACCCATACTCAGCTCAAACTGCAAGAAAGTGGAGGCTGATACATGGAAATCCCAGGTCTCAGCATAACGAGGTTTTCCTGAAAAAAGGATAAAAAAGCGACAAAAAAAGAACAGCTTGTGCATATGGTTTCAGTACTGTCATTCAAATTTGTTATCTGTATTTTCACTTTTTTTGAGCCTTCTTTTCCCTGCAGATTGTTATATACCTCAATTTGTCTATACCTCCCATCTTGTAAAGACTTGACCCATAAATAATTTATAAAATAGTCATAAAGGTAGCAATGTTTGGTGACACATACCAATGTTTTCACTGAACATCAGAGCTGTGTCCATAGACAAGCAGTCTATGTCTACTTGACCTCCTTGAATTCTGTACCAGCTTGCTTGCAAATCCACAGTTCCATCAAATTTATCCTGGAACCCAGTCTGAGAGCTGTCATTCATCCCTATAAGGACATCATCCAAAGCCCACTGAGCTGAATGCTTCCCTATAAAAAACAAAACAGGCAGGTTAGGGGAGTATCTTAAGTTATTTTTTATGCCCATATCCTCTGTTCACCCAGTGAGCTGTGCTCAGTCACCCAGACAGGGCACTGTTAAACAAGATTAAAACACTGCTTAAGAATGAGCTTGGACTCTAGAGTATGTTTCTATTTCAGACAAACAGGTATTTCCCTCTTCATTTCTGAAGCTTCAGTGCCTTTGCCATCATACACTCTCCCTGTGTTTGAATGAGAAAAGCTCCTAGTTTGGGGATTTCTATTTTACAGGTCATAACTTTCCTGCCATTCCTCACAGCTAAATCAGAAAGGCCTCTATTTCCCAAAGTACTTTTTGAATGGAAGGGTATAGCACACAAAGGAAAATGCTGAAGACTTTTGATATAGATTATACTCATAGAAGAGATCTTTATCTTCTCCCTCCTGGAAACCTCTCTTCTCTTGTTCTCCAGCCTACAGGTATCTTAGTTTGTGATCATCTCCAGTCCATTTCTCCAGCCCTTCATTTCAATTCACCTTTCTAAGGGCATGCTGAAAATGCCATCCTGCTGTACAAACACTGACCTCACAGGAGAAGGCAGAAAGTCTTGACAATAAATTCTTTACTCACAGAGATTTGCCAGGACTTTTGTCTTGCCACTCTGAGGAACATGGGTTATGGCTGATAGGGCCACTCTGCACTGAGTTATGGCAGAAAGAGGACAGTCTATGAAGGAGCAAATAACTGTAATGAGGAGTAGTTGTCACCTATGTGTGCTGGTAAGGAAGGCAGTTTTTCAACCTCCAGTCATAAACACTCTCTTTTACTGGGAGCCACAGGACTGCACTAGGTGGTCTCAGAGTGACTTCTCTCAGCAGGGACAGATGTCATCCAGGTGTCCTACAGCAAGTGGCCAAAGGAAGGACTACAGGTAGAAAGCAACAGGTCTGACATTACACCACTCAATGATGCAAATGACTGTGGCAGAATGATGGTCTGCGGTGAACCATTTGCTGCTCAGTATTTTTCCCAAATGAAATGGCTTCTTAACTAAATCATATCCTTCTTGCCTTGTTGACTCTTCTGCCTAGTGAGGTCAATTAACTCCAGCACATAAATTTTAAGAAAATGTATGAATGTAAAAACACCATCAAAATGATAAATCATATTCAGGAAGCTGCATACCATAATTATCCAAATGTAAGCTGTGTGCTTTGCTTCCCAGGGAATTGCTTTTAAAATGTACTTTGCAATATTCTGAATATCACTTCTATTTCCTGCAAGGATCCAGGAGCTGCTGCCTTGCACAAAGGCAAGATACTTAATCAGGAAACTTTTAGTAGTGGTAACATGCCCTCACACACATTGGGAGCTCTCACAACTGCTGGAGGTATCAGCCAGCGCCAGGATTTTACTTTCAGCTGAGCATGTGGGAAGTGGCTGAGCGGGCTTTCAAGGTGCAGCAGAAAGCAGGGTAGCAGGGTGTTGGGACACAAGAAATGGCAGGGGATAGGGGAACTTGTTTTGGAATGTGGAGTTAAGAGTGAGGTGAAAGCCATCAGGTAGGTCAATTCAAGGCCAAGTTATGCTTCTTCTTCCAAAGCAGAGAAAAACAGATAAAATGTGTAAGACATTTTGCATCCCAGGTCACTCTATACTCAGCTAAATCCTCTACTTTTATTTAGGCTTTTCTGTGTAATTTTCTTTCCCTCTCCCCTGTTATCTCTCAGCATCTCTGTTTTAAATTTACCTCTTAAACATTTTTACTCTTAAGCCCACTGTTCTGCTTTGTGCTATAACAGAAATTCACATCTGCAGTATGACTGAGGAAAGCCTAAAAATGCTCTTACAGCACCCAGCTATTCTCCAAACTGTATTTTGGCTAAGCTGAGATTTCTGCAGAACATCTCCATGCTGAAAAGCATTGACATATGAGTTGTGTAAAGCTGCTTAATGAATTTTTAGGATAGTATTGTTTACCATGTTGTGGCTGCCACCAGCGGAAAGCAGTGGCAGGGGTTTTGGCTTCCCGAGGTAAGTCTATCGAAACAACCTGGGGTTCCAGGTATGACATGAAGTCCAGCTCTCGCAGCAGATGCCAGGTGATTCCGTTGTCATTTGTGTACTGAACAACAAGTCCTATATTTAAAATCAAGAAAGGCAGTGGAAATAAATACAAATATAGAATAAAACTAAAGTTCTCTGTACCATTTATGAAAACAAAAGTAATAATTGATTTATGTCAAAAATAAAACAATCTTTTTTACTTCATAAAGGCAAGAACAGTGTACAAGACTCAAAATACAAATGAGTTTATTATAAAGGAAAGGGGCTTTACCTTCATTCCTGGCTCTTGGTCTGTTGCAGGAGTTTCCAGCAGCCTTGTTTCCAATTTGTACATAAAATTGAACTAGCCTGTTAAAAAACATCAGGGTAGAAGAGAAGTGTGATTATATTCTGATAACACAAGATCTGTCAGAATATCTCTCCTCTCTTAACTAATGTGGCATTTTCATTTAGGTCGTTATTCTGGGTTTATTGATAGGTAATGCTCACAGGATGAGCACACGCCCAGAAGAGGGATTTAGTTGCTCTTACTAGGTGTCCCTGTGGTCATTTATGTTCTTTGGGCAGTTTTTAGACACCAGATGACAATGTTTTTGTGCAAAACAGAAGTAGTAATAGATTAGAAAAGTCAAGAAAGAAAATAGCTCAGTATTTTAAAACTTCTTCTGGCTTTTAAAATGGTTCAAACTCTATAAAAAATGGAAAGCTATAAATATGAACATCTGGCATTAAAAGTGGTTTCAAAGTAATTTTAAAGCTAAAGAAAATCCTTTTCTTTTATGAAAAGATTTCTGCAAGGAATAAAGAATAATTCAAAATACTATTTGAATATAAACTTCTTGATGATGAGGTTACCTCCAACACTATGCTTCATAGGATTAATAAAACAAGATTTAAAAAGACAGTGGAATAGATGAAAAGCGCTCACATCTTCCCAGATTGCCAGTGCAAACATAAATGTGTCCAAAGCATATTTGTCAAACAATTAATTAATTTAATTATTACATAACTTACAAAATATATAAGTAATTCATGTATTATTCAGAGGAGAATAGTTCAAACATGCAGGGGAAAAAGGAAAAGCAGATGTTCCTCTGCTGCTCAGTGCTGGGGAGCAGCTAAGGATGTCCCCAAAGCAACAGCACCCCTAAGAAACACCACTTACCTGAGCTGGAGAGTGGGAGCAGTAACTTCTAGCCAACCTCTGCTGAGTGAGCCCACAAATCATGGCATTACTTACTCTTGGAACAGTATTTGTCAAGAGAAATACCTTATATCAAGCAAACTGACATAATTGTAAGGTGGGCAAGCTCTCATGGATATGACCCCTCATGAGACGATACAAAGCAGCAGCAAACTCCAGGCTAAATAACAGTTAGAATTAACAGCCCTTTGTTTATCCTAATTACATTAATCAATTAGACAATTAAGAGTAAAAAGATAATTGCTAGCAGCAGCATAGGATTCAGTGACAGCATGGAGAGAGGTGAACGCTTGTTAGCCTCTTGGCTACACAGAAGCAATTCACATTCTGGTTTTTTACACTTCTGACAAGTGGGCTAATTCACAACATCTGGCAAGCCAACAACAGCTCCTTGCTATGCCATTGCCAGGTCTGCAATTCAATGCAGTCAGGTGAAAGGGAGTTTTTCTGTCCAGCTATGGGCAGAGTCTTAGGTTTTATGCAGTCTCAAGACCATGTTTTCTGTCTGTCCATCTAGAATATAATGAAAAACATCTTCTCAGAACGATAAAGATTTCATATTTTCTTATGCTGTTATTCTACTACTTCTAACCTAAGTATTCTCTCTCAAGAAAAGGAAATGGTACACCAGAATGAACAACAAAATAATTTCTCTGACTTTAAGATTTCTTGCATGGGTTGTAATTACCAGAAAAACATTTCCCACCTTCTCACATTTACACTTTTCATAGCGGAGAGGAGACAATGTAAATATTCAAACCGTTGTGAGAAGCAGCACTGAGCTTTGACCTGATATTTGTGGTGTCCAGAGGAACAGTCCTTGCCTCCCTTTTGCCAGGTCCATTGAAGTACAGAGATCTTCCGTCACTGAGCACGCCACAGCCTGTCCCAACCTGACCTCCTGTTATCTTGTACCAGAGAGGGCTTAGCTTCCTCTCAAACCTGTCGAACATCTCACTGTGATTAGGCACATTAGACACACAGGTTCCATGTGATGCTTCAGGAAAAAAAAAAACCATAAAAGATGTTTTGGTAAAACTGTGTTGAGCAGAGTAAAGGTCAGATACAGTACATTGGCAGATGGTTCTGTTGTGTCCACACGTGAGGAAATACTGGACTTCTCGGAGGAAATGCCCTGATGGCAGGATTGTACCCGTTTAAACCTGCTTTATGAGTTTTTCTAGGCAGAATAAGCCCTATTCTTCTAAACTTGAGGATGGTTTATTTCACTAGGTGGAAACAAACCATGCTTTATGGTGATAAGGCATTTTATGTACATAATATAAATACGTAATTTAATACACAACATAAAAATATTATCGTTTTACTGACTTTTAAACAAATTGAGCAAAAGATGTTAGCTTTTTGCTTTGTTAGTATAGAGGGTTGAAAAAAGTGCAGCATACAACTAGTTGTGTCAATCACTTTTTGCACTGATTGTTTTTTTTTTAATTTTATTTTAATTTCAGCATAAAAGCCCCTGAAAACACAAGTAAGCAGAATTTTCCACAGAAGGGCCTGTCAGAACATATGTTCTCTCCTGGTCCCATGTCATCTGATAGCCAGGAGACTCAAAACCAGCAGCAAATCTTTTGAAGATGATCCAAAGGCTTTTAAGCAGACTTTTTAGTATATAATATTTTTTTTGTTTTCATATTATTGCTAGCCTTTTCACATTCATACAGATGGTGATGTTCAAAGATTGTGGTTGCCAGAACCAACACCAGTGTCCACTGCCTTCAGATGTGCTGTTTTGCCTGTGCTGAATTTTATTTAACAAAATGAAAAGACTCTTGCTGGCAGCTCATGAAATTTATGTCATTGCATATTTTTCCAGAATATTAGAAAGGAAAAACCAAGATGATAGTTTTGCAGCTTTAACTCAGGCACTGCTTACTACAATCCCACCTAAGAAGGGTTGTCCTACCTGTGTAGCCCAGGTCACAGAAGCAAACCCCTGAGATGCAGTCCCCATGGCCATTGCAGTAGTTGGGGCAAGGCTCAGAAATGTAAACCCCATCTAAGCCAAAAGGAGGCACGCTCTTCTGGGAGCTGCTCTCCTGGATCCAGCGGAACCGAGTCTTACTGCAGAGAAACAGCAACAAAGAGCAAGGTTTTACTATTCCCAGCTTCAATAACAGCTTCATAAACTCATTGTTTAAGACTAAAAGGAACTTTTCCTAAATTAGCCATTTGCAAATAGGATGCAAATGGATGCCTGGAAAATATTTTGCTCATTCTACATTTTGTGCAACTTCACTAAGGATATTTTTTGCATTTTTTTGGATGTATTTTGGCTTCATTTGTTTCTCTGGCCCATATCCACCAATATAATGTAAAGAACAGGCACATGGTTGTATCATCAAGACTGAATGATTAGACATGACTCTGAAGATGCCTTTCACTGTGCAGTTCAACCTGAACTGTTAATTACATACTAAAATTCCAGAACTCTATTTCTTACAGTACTTCTGAAAGTAAATCAGTAACGGCAGTGGTATGAGTTTATGACAGGACTGTGTAATTTTGAGTACAAAAAACTTCAAGATATTTGGGTACAAGAAAAATCATCCACTTTCTAAAAAAAAGGGCAAATAATATGACCTACAGGACATGTGGACAGAAATATTAAGTTTTTATTTCTGGATAACAACATGAAATTCCTGGAAAACAGTGACCTAATCCTTAAATCATAGAACTGAAACTGCTCCAGGAACTTCAGTAAGCCCACATTAAATTACTCCAGCTGACCCACTGCATAGGAAATTTATCGAATAAAAAGTATTTTTGTTGTTATTTGTCAGTCTTTAACTTTTAGCTGAATCATTTTATAGGAGCTCCAGAGGGCGGAGTAAATTTGAAATCTCACTGCCAAACCAGTGGATTAACTAAGATCCTCCTTGCTAAAATATAATAAACCTATTGCTTCTTTTCTGCTCTACACTGCGTTTTGGCAGGTAGGTGATCACTGTGCTAGTGCTTTATACCAACTGATGAAACAAGATTC
Organism: Galbula dea; assembly: GCA_013399015.1. Classification (NCBI taxonomy): domain Eukaryota; kingdom Metazoa; phylum Chordata; class Aves; order Piciformes; family Galbulidae; genus Galbula; species Galbula dea. Next base: position 1,119,280 of record VWZX01003204.1, on the reverse strand, counting down.
TCTGCAGATGACCCATGAACCATGATTTCCATAGTGACCTACAAAGAATTCAGTTTTCAATATTCCAAAACCCTAATCATACTCACAATACTTAAATTTTTAATATGTTAACATGAGCTTCTTATTCCTGATTGCACTACTGAACATCATGGCAAACAGATTGCTACTATTACTTCTGCACTGCTTGTTTTGGGTAAATCAAATCAGCTGGTGTCAGATCTGTGCAATTTGGCACCTGCTTTTATTGGCTAATTACTGAAGAAAAGACAAACTTGTTATGGTACACGCTGCTTTCTCAACTCCTTGCAGCAAAGGCACCAGCTCCCCTGCTACACAATATGTCACATACTCAAAATCTGTGCCAGGGCTTGAGGGTGAAGAGCCTGCAGCAGCAGGATGGGCTGAAACCCATGGGCAGCACAAGAGTGGCTGCCTGAGGGGAAAGAGGCAGGAGGCAGTGGGGGCATGGCCAAGGGGTCAAGGGCCAGCTGCCAGCTGCATGGGCAGCACTTGGTGCAGGCAGCAAATCAGTCCAGGGCAGTTTATGGATGGGGTAAGACAACAAGCAAGGGTGGTGAGAAACCTCAACCAAATCCAAGTAAGATTGAGAAAAGTATCCTAATTTCAAGGCTTATTTGCATCTTTCACTGTCTGATGTTTTCTCATCTGTATTAATCCGATTGTGAGATCACACCTATCATTCCTCCTTCCTTGACTTTGGCTGTCCCAGACACCTTCAATGACACAGCACATTACGCAGCAGCTCAAATACCCTTCTAAGATTTCTTTGCCTGGTGGTAACTGTAAAATTAATCAGCTTATCTGGCTTACTTGATTCAATTTGGCTTATTTGATCCAAGTGACTTATTACTCTCTCTCTGGTGCCTCTGGCCTAACCGATGTGTGTCGACAGACAGCATCATAATGAAGAGATTGATGTAAAATCAAAATGTTCTAGGTTCCTTATTGCCCTGTAACTTGATTTTATAGAGAATGATGACACCTTTAGAATAGAAAACTTCTCTCTGTTTTGGATAGCAGAGTGTACTCTTCACAGATCTGTCAATTTTTAACACCACTTTTATTCACAGCTTGCACCTTTTTCTTAATGTAGCATCAAAGAAGAGGCAGCTAATTCACAGGTACCACTGGTATCACTGGTTTACAATGTACAGTACCTGGCTGCAAGTGACCTGGAGATAACAACAGTAATTCTTGTCCAGTCCTCAAAGTCTCCCGTGTGATACACAGTTGGCTCACTTAGCTCCCGGGAGCTTCCCTCGCATCCTTTCATTCCTGGAGATGCAGGGTAGCAGCCTTCCTTCACAAGTGACCAGAAGAGCCCAGCATCATGTGAGTACTGAAGCAGAACGGGAGCAGAGCTGCTGTACTGGTTAGTGCAACCAATGTTCAGCTGAAAAAGAGCAGAGCACCAGATAAGAGCTGAAGAAACCTGGACTGTTATTGATATTTATTGGCTGCAAACCACCTTTGACATTTTGGTCTGGGAGGCTTAGCGCTCTGAGAGTTTGCTTTGGACCCGCTGGCAAACAGTGACTAATGCTTGGAGTCTGTTTTCTACATGTATATGACATTTTTCAGTAAAAAATTCCCTCTGTCCCTTGATTAAAGTTTCTGGGTTCAACACACTGAAATGTGCAAAAAACTCTTGAAAAGTCCTGATGCATAGCAGACCACAAACACCAAACTCTGCACACACACCTACATTACATGCCCAGGAGAAGTGGGAAGAGCTGTGTCCTCTGAGACTGATCCTAACTGCAGTCCACCCCACATGCCAGAGGATCAGGCTGAGTCCCAGGTCCCCTCTGTCCTGGGCTGTGAGCCCTGACCACAGCCTAGTCATTGGCCTTGCAGGAAAGATATTTGGAAGTTGGCACTACAGTCTGGGACGCCAAAGTAGAGCAAAATCAGATGAAGTAAACAAATGCATATTAAAATATGTAATGAGAATGGAACCAAGACAAAAATGAACTGCTGATTTAATGTTTTTAGTTTCATGTTTCAAGCTATCAGAAAAATACTAGTTTTCAATATTTTATTGCAGATTCTACTTGAGCTGTAGAATGTAAAATGTAAACCAAAATCATTCACGTAAAATGAAATCATTTTGACAAATTACTGTCTTTATCAATGCAAAATTACTCCAGGCAGCTATTTAAAATGGAAATTTCATAAACTCAGGGAAGCATTTAACCATATCTTTAAAATTAAAGCACACAAATAGGACTATGTGCAAGCCAATATAAATAAAGTTTAAAAAGAGAGTAAAAATTCAAGCCTTAAATAATAGGCTTTATAAAGAGCTCACTGTTCTCTGATACATGTTGTTTATGTTTTGTATATTTGCATTGCCTAGTTCTTTGGTGAGGGAAAATGTATGAAATTTTTTAGGTTTTGCTGTTTTAGACTGAACAAATTTTTGAAATGCTGTTGATAATCAAACCTACAGAATGGAGGCTTAGTCACTAAAGTAAAGTGGTGAAGAGGCAAATAGCATATTTTCCAGGCTAAATGGTGTTTTTATATTTAAATATTTTGTGGTTTTAGTCAGTTTAAACCATAAAGCTAAAACAACACTCACTCAGAAATTGTAACACATTTTCTCAGTTTGTTTAGCATTTCATTAACATAACTTTTTGATGAAATTAGATTATTTTACAAATTCCATTATTTCTAACTAATTTTCCTATTTATAGAACTGTGGGAATTATATTTGAAAAGCTGCCTGTAAACTTCAGATCTCTTTAATAATTCTACTTGTAAATTATTCAGTGTCTGTATCCACCAATTTTGTAAGGACCATGTATTTGTGGTGAGCTCATTAAAATTGCATTGCAACCAACCTCCAGAATTCACTGATGGGATTTCATTATAAACTCAATAAAATTTTGATTAGGGTTCAGAAACAAGAGCTTGTCAAAGAAAATACACTTTATTTGGAGCCCATATTCTGATGTATTGTCAGACCACTGAAATTTTTGTAAGCCCTTTAAAGAAGAGAATGCTAATTGGAGCCTATATTCATTGATACAATGAAAGTAAATTGTATGAAAAACCCACACTGGAGTACAGAGCAGCTTGTAAGTCCTTAAATAGTCCAAAACACAAAAAGTGTACATAAACCACATTGGAGCTTTTGTAGTCACTGAGCCTCAGATGGGATAAGCCCTTCTTCCCTTGACAGTGTATTTCCTAGTACTGATTCAAATATAATGACAGTCACTTCAACTCACTTCTGGAACATGTTGAAGAACAACAAGCTTTACAATTTCTCCAGAGGGGTAAAAAAGCTCTCCTGCACCAAGGTTTTGGTTATCCTTTTAGGAAGCAGCATGACATTTTGGTATTTTATGCTTTATGATTTCACACTTGTGCTTTTCTCATTGCTTTGCACAGTGGTATGATTTATCACCTTGTTTTGAACTACAGCCTCAGTGACATCTTGCAAGGATTGACTGGGAGCAGTTTGACTGATATTCTACAGGGACTTATATTTAAGGAATACCTTGAACTGCAGGATGTATCCAGGCTTCAGAGTTAAATCTCGAGTCACTGCAAAACGGTCTCCATCTGATTTACCAAAGAGCATGGCGGAGGGAGTGCCAGAGCAGAAACTTTCATTTTTGGCCATCCCTTCATTGGCCAACATTAACCACACACTCAGCTGGTTCATAGGGTAATCAAATGCTGGCTTTTCATAAAAGTTCTGTTAAAAATGAAAAGGAAAGCAACGAGTACTATCACCTTGCAGTGTGACTTTAGAATAATTTTTCCAAAATATTAACTTTCAAATTTTGCAACTTGTATTTTCTGTACATTAAAAAAAATAAGTTCCAAAATTTCTGTCTTAACTTTTTTTTGAGCACATACATAATTACATCCTCTGTTACAGTATTTAGAAGCTTACTGTTTTTCTGATAAGACTCAGGTTATTCCCACACAGAGAGATACAGATGCAAACACTGCAGCTGTTTCTTTAAATACACCAAATATTTTCAAATAAAATTCCATTCAAATTAAAGTCTACTAACAGAAAGTATGGTTCCTTTTTTGTAGGGATGCCCACAGCCTGCTTTTGCTTATTACCTGCGGTAAAGTGGGATTAACAATGGGAATGATGTGCTTCTGCTTCTCTGACAAAATGATGATGTCGTCGATGGCCCACTGGTCATACCCTTCCCCTGAAAACACAGGCTGCCACCAGCGAAACCTGGTGCAAGGTGTCTTGGCTGCAGCTGGCAGCTCCAGATAGACAAACCTGAAGAACAGAAATTCAGCAGAACTTTAGGGAACATAGTCTAGAGGGAAATGGGAGAAATGTCACAGAAGAGGGAAAAGAGGCAGGAAAGGCAGTATCTATCTTACATGTAGAAATTCTCAGAAATCTTCTATGAATCTGGATACCTGTTTATACATTGCATATTCTCTGTACTTCTCATCTGTGGAGAATGTATATTCTTTAAGACAACAGCCATTTTTCACTCTCTGTTACTATATTGCCTAGCACAATAAGGAACTGATTTGAACTCTTTGAATTAAACTGTTCAGCTGATCCATGTTCAGCAAGTCTTAGTGTTCTTTTGGTGCCAGCAAGTAACAGTGAAATGTGCTGGCAAAATTAAGTTCTCATTCTCTTCTGCTGGTTGGGCCTATTTGGAGACAAAAGCATATTTCTATACAATTCAATAGATTATGTAGCGGAGTTTTCTCTGTGGCTAAAAATATTTCAGCCCTCCTACATGAATGTTTATAAAAGAAATTTAGGTCCTCTCAGATAGCTTGCTTTATGTTAAACATAGGAAACATCCTATAACATCCTATAACATAGAAGTTAAAGTTTTGAACAATCATACTTGTGTTAAGAAGAAGATTAGTTACTTGCTCTGTCCTTTGGACACCTTATATATCTGCATTTATACATATATTCCTTTTGGTACTCTTTCTTTACATCACACACTTTATGTAACAGACCCTGTTTCGCTTGCTGTTTAGGCAGAGAGAATTGGAGGAATTGTTCAGGGACAGAAGAAATCTCCTTTTCCAGAGGATTCCTAGATCTAGGTGTTGGAAAATAAAGAACTGGAAAATAAGAGCTGAACCACATTTGAAAGAACAGAATAAAAATCATGTGTGACTATATTCAGTAAGAACTATCACTCCTGTTTACTCAGGAGGGTAAATGTTTCATTGTAAAAAAATTGTATTGGATAGTCCAGTGATGAAGCTTTCAGTATGTAGCTTGTTTGTTGGATGTGTCCTATAATTTTGATAGGGCAGAGGCTAAACCACCCACCTAGTGGGTGAAGGGAAGGTGGTGGATGTAGTTTTTCTGAATTTTAGTAAGGCTTTTGATACTGTGCCTCACAGTATCCTTATGGACAAGTTATCCAACTGGGGGATGAGTGAGTTTATTGTGTGTTGAGTGAAGAACTGGTTGAAGGACAGAGCTCAACAGGTTGTAGTGAATGGGGCTAGATCTGGTGACTGGTGACCAGTGGTGTTCCTCAGGGTTCAATTACAGTGCTAGTCCTGTTCAACATATTTATCAATGATACGTATTGGGATTTGAATTCACCATTAACAAGTTTGATGATTATACCGAACTGGGAAATTCTGTTGACTCTCTTAAGATCCAAGAGGCTTTGCAAAGAGATCTAGACAGATTGGAGCACCAGCTATGAATAATGGGATGTAATATAACAACTCAAAATGCCAGATTCCTCACCTAAGACAGAGTAAGGTGAAGTACAAGTATAAGCTACTTTAGCTTCCTAAGAAAGAGAAGTGGAGAAGGGGGAGCTGAGCTCTTTTCTCTGTATCCAGGGACAGGATGCACAGGAATGAATCAAAGCTGCATCAGGGGAGATTAAAATTGGAGATTAAGAAGCATTTCTGTAGTGATAGGGTGGTCAAACACTGGAACAGACTTCCTAGAGAGGTAGCCAATGGCCCAAGCCTGTCAGTGTTGAAGAGGCATTTGGGCAATGCCCTTAACAACATGCTCTAATTTTCGGTCAGCCCTGACTTGGGCAGGAAGTTAGACTACATAATCATTGTAGGTCCTTTCAAACTGAGATACTCCTATTTTAGTCTAGTCTAGTCTGTAGAAAGTCCAATGGTTTTATACTTCCATGTGCCTATCTAGGCACACCTTAAGAAAAGGACAGTTTGCTGAGTTACAGAAGTTCTGAAAATATTGTTCATCACAAAGCAAATTGAAAAGATGGAAGAGAAAATTTTTTACATATTGAAAGACATGAACTACAGGTAACGAAAATGATGTTAATTCCTATGCAGATAAATAAAATTTAATCTTACCAGCAAATATGAAATGCTGAACATGGTTTCTACTCCTCCCTAAATATTGTTTTAAAGGAGTATATGACAATATATGCTTATTAGATCTGAAACCAGAGTCAGAGGAAATGGCATATTTCTACATTTCTTTAGGGCAAGTTTTGTATTTGCTTGCTAACCTTTTGCAGATATTAGCATTTTAGTCATATTTCACATGGGAGGTGAATGATTGGGAACTTTACATTTTACTTCAGTTTTTTTAGTGCCTTTCACTAGATTTTTCCTTCTTAGTGACAGGACTTTACTATGGCCACCTGGAAAAGTTTCTATATAATGATGTTTTTTAAGCATTTTAACTTGAAATTATTACTATTATTATGTTTTCATAAAATGAGAAACAGGTTTTTTTAAAGACCTAATCAGTATGGATTTAGTTTAGGTGAAAATTATACCTGGGTTTGCTGAAGTCAGAGAAATACATTTCTGCCAGTAGCTGCCAGTTGATACCACCATTATTGCTGTACTGCAGAAGGACACCTTCTTCTCTGCTATCTGGTTTATTGCATGAAGAACTGTCTCCTCCTATCTGGATGTAAAACTGGACAAAATCCACCCAGGTCGTGTCTAAATCCCAGCTTACTAACTGTCTTTTTCCAGCCTACAACAGAAAGAACAGAGGAGCAATAGTAATATTAACTGTGATACCTTCACTCAGCAGGCATAGTTAAAAGTCCAACACAGATGAATATTGCACAGAAAACATGAAGGACACTGAATTTTGTGTTAACATGAATTTTTTTCATCTTTCTGAGAATGATTCTGCTTGGCCATCCTTCTAGTCTTAATCACCCTGGTGTGATGCCACAAGAATTTTTATGACAAAATTTCAACACATAATGCGACTTCATAACACAATTTCCACACAACTATTTCATGCAATTCCTTCAAGGATCCAAGTACCTTCAGAAGACAAAGAGTAGATGCTGGATATCCTGAACCAACTGAGGCTAAATTTGTAAGTATTTATCTTTTGAATGATAAAGCATAAAGCAGTAAAAGGACGTTTCTGAAATCTCATTTCCCCAGTCAGATCTTGCATTGCATAGAGTTATCCAATCATTTGGAATTATAGCCCCTATAATACTTGTTGCTTGAAGCCCATCTCCTACACAAGAACAAGGCAGAGGCATTTTCTCTTCATGCCTCACCTGAGTAGGATTTATTCCTAGATGAAACTATGCTTTTTTCCTACTAAGCATAAACCAGGAGTCTCTCAACTAAAACCTGTGGATTTGGTTTCAGGTTTGCTTAAATAAAGCTGAGAGAAAAAAAATAGCCTCATAAAATTTAGTGAACAGCTTCTCCAGAGGTGTTTCTGAGTTCTAGTGGAAACAGCTCTTGGATTTCTATGCTGTCGCCCACATGGTCACTGTCCATGCTGGCAAAGGAAGACAGAGCATATTTAACTAAAGAAATGTTTTAAGAGCCTTTTATTTAACAGGAATGATCCCATTACCCCTTTCCTCTTGTGCCCTGGTGCTTGAGGCTGAGCTTGTGGGCTTGCTCATCAACAAGCCCACAAGATGTATATATATGATGTGCACCTGACCGTGGCAAGGAAGGACATGGAGCGAGAGCAGTGTCCCCAAAGAGCTTACCCACATGCCCTCCACCTGGCACAGACTTGCCCCAGCACAGCATTGTGCCACCACAAGCTTTTATGGGTAGGGCAAATCTAAATATATACAGATAGAGGGAGAATGCAGGGTTCATATCTTTGCATTCATTAAAAGTAGCTGCAACTTGGCATTGCTCTGCAAAACAGAGCAGAACTGGCACACACCTACTGTTTCTAATTCCCTAAAAAATCATAGATTCCTGTCCATCTCCAAGCACAAAAAGGTATCAAAAAAGAAAACCTAGGCTATGTTATAAAATGATACCTATGTTTTAAATACTATTTATATTTGTCTCACTTGTACATTCATGATCCTTCTGACAAATGTCTAGGCAAATTTGAGATAATAAAGCAACATGATCCATCTGGACATAAGTAACAAGATTTAGTACCTGAGATTTCAAATATCATCTGTTTTGTTTGGCTTTTTTAATAAGATGATAGATTAATTTTAACGCAGTTCTACTCATCACCTCTTTTCTCTTTCTACTCAATTTATGATACAGCCATATTGATTTGGTCTTGAATTATGTTTGCTGTTTTGGTTTATTTGGTTGTTTATCCTCAATTGAGCAAAGCCCTCTCGGATGGTGCTGTGAGAGTAAGACAGATTCAGTCCTGGGTGCAGCCCTGACCTTCCGGGTGCAGCCCCACATGACTAAAACTGGCCAAGGTGACACTCATCATCCTTTGGTGGTTTGCTATCACAGCTTCATTTGGAGTTCCATGGGAATTGAAATTACCATCATCAGATCAAACTAGTAAAAACTACTAAAGATGCATGGAAAGGTGTGTACTGTCTGGCTGAGGGAACCCAACATACTGACCTGCAGTGGATTAATCTCTAGCTGTAAAACTATTCCAGGTAGCTTTTCCATATCTACACACCACAGTGGCTCTGCCTGCCTAAGGGTTAACCACGGAAAGAGGTTAATTGAGAAAGGGCACGAGTAACACAAAACCTCAGAGGAATTGCAGGAGCTAATTGAAAAAGCTCTGTATTGTGAACACACCTTGAACACACCTACAATTGATTAAAATGAATTGTAAAACAGAAGACAGAGGATCAGCAGAACAAAGCCAGCATTAATTCTGATAACAGTAATTGATTATGGCAGTGAACAGTAGCCATTCAAATAAAAAGTGTCTATTTGAGCCGATAAAAACAAAGAGAGCCTCTGAAAATGAGCTCCCAAGCCAATACAGAACTATTGGGCAATATATTTTATTATCTACCAGCACGGCCACTTGATCCCTTGAAAAAGATCTAAACAGAAATTAAATAAACCACCTTCTGTTGATGGCACACAGACTGCTATTACTCAAGAAATGAATGATAACCTAACCCTTAGAGATCAATAGAATGAAGCCAAGAATTTCTAAATGAGTTTTTCTCTCCTCCTTAGCAGGAACCAGCAGAAAGATCATAGCAGGTTAATTCTAATTTAGCAGAGTACTTTTGAGAAACTTGGCATAAGGAACTGAGCCAGAAGAAAAAACATCTAACCAAGAGGACAATTATATAAAAAAATCCAATTATCACAATTAGCTAGTTATACTGATTGGTCTATTATGAAATCTTCAGCACAGAGCTGTATTTCCCAGGGAGCTAGATGTGAGACTATGTAGGAGTGCTGAAAATTATTTGATGGGTTAGATTTTTGTAATGAGGTAAACACCACACAATTACACAGCATTGCATATTGGGTTTTTCTTCTGGCTCTCATGACAGCAGTGGCAGTTTGATCAAATCTTTAAAAGAGAAGAACATATCTGCATTAATACTCTTCCTTTCAATTAAGAACAAACCAAAATGCAGTACTGGACCTGAGGAGCAACAATAAAAAATAAACCTGTGATTATAACCCACAATCTTACATCTAGTCATAAAGATCTCTTTTTATTTTAGTTATAATTGCTATTAATTAGCAGGATTCCCTGTATTTTTCTCTTGGTTTATTATTTTTGCCTGCAAAGCATCCAGAAACTGTGTCCTCCTACAGGCTAACCAGTTTCTCAAAGTCTGGAGGGTTTATTTTGTTTTGGTTTGTTTTTTTTCCATTAGTTTTTGTCCTATGACCTCAAATTAAGCTTCCTGTCCTCTGGAAAACCAACCTTTCTCCATCCCTCACCCAGAACAGTAAAAAGCAAACAAATAGGAGTTGCTGGATGCTGAGAAAGAACTGAGTCTTAAAACAGAAAATGCAGAGTTAAGCCAGTAGGAATGTACACACTTCCCAGCACACCAGTGATTTACTTCCAGCTGGTATTTCTTGAATACATAATGCACGTCTTTCTCTATCTCTTTTGATTGCTTTGTTCTTTACCTGCAGAGCACAGCTGCACTGTTTAATGCACTGCTCATGCTGCGTGCAGCTTTCTGTCACCTGCTTTTTCTTTGGTGTACAACTACTTCATGCTCCATTCAAACCTACAGTACATGCCTTTCTCAGTTTCGTTAGTACCTTGTTGAAGTAGAGCGAGGAACCAGATGAGATGACCCCACAGCCTTCTTCAGGCTTGACAATCTCTCCCCCAATAATTTCCTGCCACTCTGTCTTCAGGCTGTCTGAGTTCTCAAAATCAGACATGATGGTAGAGGGAAGGGGATTTTCAGGCTGGCATTCAGTACCCCGAAACCCTGAGTCACACCTGGAAGGAAGCATGAACATAGCAAGCTTTTAAAGACTTTGACAATTACTTAAGGCAGTGTGCTGACCTTTTAAAATTAGATGTGAAATAACAAATCATTCTAGGATTGGAATTTTGGATCCTGGAAACAAACTAGAGTAAGAGGATAATGGAAAAAAAAAAGCTGTATCTTACTCTTAAAAAGTAAAATTCCTGTGGTGTCCAGAAAGTTTGAAGCTGGCAGGCAGTAGTCTGTGCCCTTGGTATTGCACCCGGCCTGACAGGAGATGCCAAGCTACCAGCGGTTGCTGGCATCCTTCTGACCCAGTGAAATCGCTCCAACACTGAGCTGGTTCCTGGGGTCCTTGGGCAAAGGGCCGGAGGGGCCACAAGGAATTGAAATTGAAAATTGAAAGCTTTTTCAATGCCTGAATCTGCCTAGGAAATGGGTTCTTGGACAAAGAGGTGTGGAGTAACTAGATGTTGATGTTGCTTGAATAGTCTACCCCCCTCAGTGCTTTTGGTTTTATAACGTTTAATCTAAAAACAAGAACATCACCGCCACCTAAAAACAGTATACAAAGTAGTAGGATGACTGAAGTATTGGGAGACCATTGTTAAGGGGAACTAGTAAATGCTTTGTACCTGCAAACACCATGGTCGCACCAGCCATGTCCACTGCACATGTTGGGACACTGTTGTCCAATGTAGATGTTGTCTAAGGCCCACTCATCTTGGGCTGTGTAGTAGCACTGACTCCAGCGGAAACGTGTGGCGCTGGACCTTAAAACCGACAACAAAGATTTAATTTGTGATTCTTTACAGAACTGTAGGAAAAGAGATAAAATGCAACTATAAAAATAAAGTAAGTTGATACTACAATCACAGCCCCGGCTGTGAAGACTGGCACAATCAAAGATAGATTTTTGTAAAAGAACTTTCTAGATGATGCCACTTGCTGCACAGAGCTGTATACTGAACTTTCCAGTCATTAATGACATTTCTGAGGAAGGCTGCAGAGCTGTTACATGGACTTTGTGCAGTAGTTTAAGATAAACATATCAATTAATATTATCAGATTTTTATTGAATGTCATTCTGTGAGGATCACAGGTTGCAAAACTAGAAAGGTGGATCTAGCATGTGAGTTTGATTTTAGTATTTTTGGTCACAGTTAACAGGCTGTAAGTTGTGTAAAAAGATTTCTTCTGATATTTATTACACTAAAAAAAATCAACTAAATTAAAGTTCCTGAAAATAAACATTTGTCCCCTTTGAGTACTGGCTATTTTCATTCAACAATAGTTGACTGTTTTTTCATGTGTTATGGAAATTTCTTTTTGTCAGGCTGATTCAAAAGTAGATTTTGTTCACATATCACTGGTGACCTTGTGATCACAAGTTTTTGACAAAGATCATGTTTCATAGCACCTGTTTTTTCCATATTGCAAACAGCTCGCTCTTGGCCAACTACCCAAACAAAATCTGTAACACTGGGAATCACTGGATTAGATTCCTTGCCTATATATAACTAAGCTCTGGATATTTGTAATATTCTTCAAGCATAAACCTTTGATGTTGTTTCTCCTTTTTAGTGAAATATTTTCTGTCCAACAGCTTTGTTTTTCTTTATTATAGTGAAGTCAGGTAAACATCTATTAAAAAATGCTTGATGTTGGCCTTCTGGGAGATTGTCCAATGCAACATTGATACTTTCCATGCTGCCGTGACTCCTGCTAGCCAAACTGAGATCCGCTACCTCAAAAAACAAAGCTGGAGAAGAAACTGTATCACAAGAAGAGTAATTTTTGTTGCCCTCAAGCCTTTCTAAGCTGCCCTGCCAACCTGCGCACAACCAACAGGTTACAGGAGTTGGCTAGTTGCAGCTCCCAGCTGGTGGGTGCAGGGACTCTCCACTGCATGCTCATGCCAGAAGGAGATTAAGAAAAATATATTGCATGTGAAGAGAAACAATGATGGGAAATTGTTCATCATGGTGGAGCAAAGGGGGTTGTGCTGGCTGCACAATGGGTGTGGGGAAAAAAGGAGTTGTGGGGGCAACATGGGTCCTGAAGTTGGGTCTCAGATCCGTGGAGGGGATGGACGGGGAAAAAATGGCTGACTGTGGAGAATTAAAAATCAGACTATAAACTGGGAAAGGTCAATGCGTGGCCATGGGATGACTGGGTGGGCTGAGGAGGAGAAACAGGAGGCTCCTTCATGAAGTAAGAGCTTCTTTCCTAGCTTGTTTCTGAGCCACACGGCTACTTTATGATGGCACAGGATACAGTACTGTTACTGCTCTGGCAGGGGGGTTGGACTAGATGACCTTTTGAGGTCCCTTCCAACTCCTAACATACTGTTATACTATGATACACTAATTTAAGAGAAAAAACCCTTCCTCCCACCCCCAACAGTTTATGTAGAATAAGACCTATTGCAACAAATATTGTAAAGGTGGCTGAGCCACCTGCTCACATGTATAGAAGTGATAAAACAGACAGAGGTGACCCGCGCAGCTGAAATGGACAGTACAGCAGAGCAGTTAGCCATCCAGTCACATACTAGAAAAATGGTTGGAGAAATTTTTAAAATACCAATTTTGAATTTCTTTAAAAACCAAATGAAGTTGCCCAAGGGCTTGATTTTTAATTGAAATGACCCTTGTTGTCTGTTTTCAGTATCTGCTTGATATTGCAATACTCTAAGCATTTTTACAGCATGCAGAATTAATCTGTGGGGGCAGATTTGCTGATTAAATACTCCCTCAGGATATAATGTATTGATGGGTTACATGATAAGAGCTATGAATTATCCATTAAAAATGCACAATGCCAGTAATCTGCACACAAAGGACTTCCTAAGCTTGCATAGGCACAATGAACAGTCAATATTCACCATAATTACTTGCTGTTTGTTTTAGGAGTACTCTGAAGCCAGGACATTGCCTTGCTGGCAGTGTTCACATTTGAACATCAACAACACCAGAGAGGGCCCTGACAGAGACTGTGTGCTCCAGAAAGAGCAGTAACGACTGGTGTTAACTCTCACGTGTACTGAGGAAAATAACAATACTCAAACCTTAGAAAGGTTTTAGAGCAAGCCACTTACTCCACCCCTCCTTGACCTCTCAGCACAATAAAATTGTATCATGTTTGCCCAGGTGACAGGAGGGAGAGCATGGTGTTAGGCTCCTCTGGTTTTCATTAGTGACGGTGTGTAGGTAGAGAGTGTGACTGTGCAGCCCAGGGATACTTACAGCAAACTAGGGAGGATTTACAGCAATTCACAGAAAGGGTTGTAAAGCACTAGAACAGGCTGTCCAGGGAAGTAGTGCTCCCCCCTGAACACAGTTCCTGGTGTTGCTTGCTGTGGTGTGGATGGCATTTTCTCAGTTGCCTGTCAGCTGCTGCCTGCTGCAAAGGTCCCTGCAGAATGGCTGTATGGGTGGATCACGGCTAGTTTTAGAGCACCAGGCTCACACCTGCCCTACACAAACAGTGAGGAGAACTCACTCATGGGTAGCAACAAAGCACATCTCTGTTTCCTGGGAGCACCACACCTGTAACCCTACCAAGAAGAGCCCTGTGCAGCAGGGCTGCTCCTGGCACTGAGCCTGCACTACAAGGTGCAGAGCTGACAAAAGGGCCAACAGCCAGTGCTTGGGTCTGGTGTGGGTCTCACCTGAGCAAAATGCTTCCCTGGACAGGCTCTTCGTCCCCCTCCTGCTGCAGAGCACTGCCACCCTGCCAGGCACAGAGCACAGCCACATGCTGCTGGGGCAGCTCCATCTTCCTACTTGGGTCTCAAATGTTGGCTGCCTGTCAAGCTAAGGGTGAGCTCAGCTGCGTTTGTTACTTAGAAGCTCCCCTAGATGAATGTGGCAATGTCAAGAGGCTTGTTTCCCTCATTTAAGGGGAGGAGAGGAAGGGAGGAGTTGCATTGCCGCCTAGAGATGAATATGTGGCTGAAGGGGAGCTGTGTGAATCAGCTGGACGCTGAGGATGGTCCCCAGGGAGCCACGCCTTAGCTCTCACAAATTCAGACTCCTCTCTGGGTGAGGGACAACGCGTGCTAGGCTGAATTGGCAGCTGCAAAATCAATGCTCCTTAAAAGATGGTCCTGCTCGCTGTTGTTGAAAGCTTTCCAAGGCTGCTCGGCGCCTCAAGGTAACAACAGCGTAAGAGGATTACGCTGTTAAAAATGGTAATCAACAATTTAAAAAAGCCATGTTAATTAAAAAAGGAGAATAAGGAACTGCATGTCAGCTGCATTCTCAGTGATAAAATGCAGGTTCTCTGGACAGTCACGATTTGGATACATATTCAAATGGGAAGTGCAGTATCAAGGAGTTTGGAAAGCATTTTATTACAAGCAAAATAAATCTCCCTAGTTCCTCATATATCTTCCCAGTTTGATATTTTTGGTTTTGGGGTTCTTTTTTTTGTGCTACTGGAAGGCAATCTGGCTTTCTGGTGACATTATATCTAAGTCAGGTTGATGTCAAATAAAAGTCACTGTTGTTGCATGACATTTTACATAAGCACATGGAAATCATATCCCAGATGTATTGCAAGTGAAATGATGTTCTTTCTCTTATAAAATTTTTCAGATATGTGAGTTAAAATAAAGTCATTGTCTTCTCTCCTGATATTAAAAACCTTAATGATCTAATGCAAATTTGTAACTGATAAAATTATATTTGGTACCTTCTGAGTTACCATAATTACATTTACCCAATTATCCTGAAACTCTCATTCAGTCATTAGGTGTTGATTTGTTTATGAAGTCAGCAACTGACAGCTGCTTGTATCTCATTAAGGCCTGTTCATATGTAAATGCCTCCCATAAAACTGAAATTAATTTTCATCAGTGTTAGAAATGTTCAGTTCAAGTACAATACAATTTCAGCAAGCAGGTGCATACATTTCATTTCTCCAATACATATTTCCTTGTTGCAGCAGATTTCCTAACATCCCAAATCACAGATAACACAGGGATCTTGTAAAGCCACGCTTGCCAGATGCAGAACATCTACAGATGTGCAGAAATACCAGCATGCCCAGAAAACTTTACAAGGGAAATAGGTACCTTATGAACAGTTTTCCAGCTGCATGAGCATGGTACCACAGCCTGATGTTATCTGTAAACCAAAGGTGCAAAACCTCAGCAAAGAGCTGTGGGTGCAGGGATAAAAGACCTGGAAACCATAGCAGGGGTGTGAGGACATGTCAAGGCTACTGAAGGCCAGAGCAAGGGTAACGAGACCTCGAGCCCTGGTCTTGAGTCCTTGTTTAGGTGGTTTATTGCTCTGAGCAATAAGCACAATGCAGACTGTGTATTTGGCTGCCCTTGTCTTATGGGGCTGAGCCAGAAGGAAGTTCCCCAGAATGCTGTCCTCCTCACTCCAGTTTTGGGAAGACAGGAGACATGGCTCTCCCCCTCTGCACTCCTCTTCCTGGCCATTACTAAGTTTTTGCCCACGGATGGTTGTTGCAGCAGAGTGTGGGTGGGGAAGGGAGAGGAGGAGGGATGATGCCGCAAAGAAGAGCCCTATGGAGCATATTTGGTACCAGGCCCCTGGGATGATGCCCTCTGTGTGGCCAGGCTGGCAGAGGAGTTCTGCACACCAATTACTCACAAGTAACCCCAAGATTTGTAAGTGTAGAAACTTGCCCACTGTTAGTAACCATGCTTTAAAAATGAAAAAAAAAAATCACCTCATAATCTCAGCCCAAAGGAGTGACTGAGCTCTTGGTCTGCTCCTTGGTGGTGAAAAGGAGTGGGGAAAAAAAAAAAAAAGGAAAAAAAAAAAAAAAGGAAAGTGGCTGAAATGTGCCAGATTGCTTTTTTTTGAACGTGCAGCCATCCTTCCTCCTGACACCAATTGTGCCATAGCACAACACAGTCGCACTGAAAATGTGTTTTATGAAGAGCAAAGTAGTGTTCAGTAGTAATTTGTACCTTAATTGCAAACAAAACTCTGCTAACAGACGGGGATCCCTTCAGATACAAGATAGAGTGTGAAATATTTATGATTTATGTGCAGCATAAAACAGGAACCCAGCTATTATTTCATCATAATTTTTCCCCACAGTCTCCTAAATTAAGATGGAATTATTTGCTTCTGTCGCCTCATATGCTGAGGAAAATTGTTAGATCCTAAAGAATAGAAGGCCCACAACATTGGTATTGTCATCAACTATACAGTGTATAAAAATAGTTTTGAGTACAGTATACATCTTATAAACAAATTTAAAAATAGCAGCTTGCTTTCGAGTACAACTTGCAAGGTTGCAGATAATTTTTAAATTCCCAAGTGCCTTCGTAAGCCACAGATTTTACAGCTGGTGGCATAGAACAGTGTCTAAGATTTAGTACATTGTAATCTAACTATAAAGCAGTTATTCATAGGCTTACTTGTGACATTTGGTACTATATGACCTGATACGCTTTGAGGATTCAGTATTTGCCTCCATGTTTTGCCTGGAAATAGGAAATTCTTAATATCGACTGTACAGTTAAAATAACCAGGGTATCACAGTGGAGTGGTTGATAGAAACAGGTTATGCTGAAACCTTGAAAAGTGCAAAAAAATGATGAAGGAAATGGAAATACAACAGTAACTTAATCTGAGAAAGCTCTCATTGCAATTGCTATGAGGGATTCAGGTCAAACATAAGCAAAGTGTAAATCTAATTGGACTGATTCTATTACCAAATTAAGGAAGTCCTGAAGATCATTGAGATTTATGGCAACTTATTATTGGTATGTTATAATAAAACTTTAAAAATAAATAATGGAGGAAATAATCTAGCTAAATAAATAAAAATGTTAGTTATTGATTACAATAGAAAGAAGAGGGTAGGGCCTTTCTTGTAATTTTTGTTGCTGTTTTTCGCAGAATAGAATGTTATTTTTGAAGATATGCTATAAAAAGAAACAAGAGGTAAAAAATTCCCAGAAATGAATCACTAGTCACTGTTTATACAAGGCTTTGGTCTGAAGATGTAAACAGTAAGGAATGTGCAAAATAAAAATTAACAATCCAAATAAAGCCTTCCTCCAGTGGGGCATTTACAGACAAGTGCCACTGTTTTGGACAAGGTCTAAACTTTATTAGAAGAGTCACAGTATATATTTAAAAAAATCCTAAACAATAGTTTCTGGTGACTTCACCAACACTTCACTCTCTAATTATTTAAGGAAGGAATTTAATGTTAAATACCTGCAAATGGGTCACCCCTGGTACCCTGGCACCCCACCCACTGGCTTCAGTATGATCTAGAGAGGACTTGATCTTTGTCACAGCAATTGAAAAGTAGAAGAATTACCAGCAGTCGCCAGGAAAAAAAAACTAAAAAGAAAAAATGAATACTCACCAAGTCTTCTGTGGTAAAAGGACAGTGATTCTCCTCCACTGAATAAATTCGCTGGAGTGGTAAATACTTGCTGAGGTAAACTCCTGACAGCTTGGCATGCTGGGAAGACATTCCTTGAAGTAAAACATTTCAAAACCAGGTTGAATATTAAGGAAGAATTGGGAACAGAAGCAAGGGCTAAACATTCACAGAACCAGGAGTTTGCTTGGGTCCTGATGTTGGAATGAAAGACCCAGAAGCAGAAAAATCCTGGCATGATACAGAGGAATTTCTCAGAAAACTAACAGTAGTACAATTAAGGGTAGGAGAAAGTCACATAACTCATTAAGATTTTTGCATTACTGACTGCTAATGTTTTGTTTTCCTCCATGAGGACGTCTAACTCTTTTTTTTTTTTTACTATTCTTACTCCAGCATCTAGCTCTGATTATGAAGTATGTCTGCAAGTCCACTATGGAATAAATCTATAAAGGTTACCTTCAGATCATTATACCAGTCATTTTAGAGACTTACTTGCAATCTCTTGCCTGGGGATGCTGGCTTACCCCACTCCTTCCATCTCACAGCAGTAGGAACAGACGGAGCCACAGGAGAGCACCCAATCACAGTCCACTGAAGTTGCCTCCAGACACTGTTACCATGCCCTGCAGCTGTATTACCTTTGACACCTTTAGCAAGTAGGGTAAATTCAACCATTCTGCTTCTATGATTCTTTGTGCTTTTAACTCAGTTTGCTAGAGAGGTGTGTTTCCTAAATTTACTTTTTTCTTTTAAGAAAATATGATTGCTATCATGTCTTTTTACTATGAATTATAAATTAAGTACATTATCTCAGCCTCTTATTTTTTTTCTAGACCTGCCCTTCCTGTGTTACTCCGTTTTTTGGAAATATTCAATTCATTTGTAAATTGCCAGAATAGCACCAAAACAAATGAGGTATTAATAAAGTGCTTGGATGTCGTTGCCAACCTGTGTGTTCCTTTTCTAGCTACCCATCCAGAGAGTCTCTTCTGCCACTACTGCCATAGCAGGGCTTGTCCTGACCGTCCTGACCTTCCTGACTTTCATTGTTTGTTGCTTTGCTCTTCCCCATGTGGGGTGTCAGACAAGAGGTGAACCTTTTGGGTAGACAATTGCCTACGCAAGTAGCCTACTTTGACTGCTCTGAAACTAGCAATAAAGCAGTGATTCTCTACAGTACTTAAAGCAATTAAGAATATTTATATAATTAAATTATATAGCAATAGTCTGATATGAAGAAGGGCAGAATATATTATTTTACAGAGAAATGTGTTGCTCAAATAGATTATGAAACTGTGATCTGATGGCTTTTATTTTTCAGTAGATTTTCTAAAGGCTTAGTTTCCTTTCCAGTAATTTTCAAACATTTTTTTCTTGATTCATCTTCCCTAAAAGATCTTACAAAACAAGATCTGATCAGCACTTGTGAAGCAAACAAAACTTTCAAACATTCTAATTAAATAGTGTTTTGTATATTTGCCAGATTACATCCTTGAAATATACTACAAATAGCTTTCTCTATTACTCTTTTATCACAGCAACATGGGTAGTGTGAGAAAAATGGTTTGGCTGCAAGTTCTTCTCTTTGAACTCAGCTCCACTGAGAGAGGAAAAGAGCTCTGAAATCTGAAGGCCACTGATCTTCCACTGGTGGCAAGGACAAACCCCAAACAGTCACCCCTAGGAACTACCCTTGGATTCCATGATGATGCCTGTTATGTATAAAAGACATGAACATTGTTTGACATACAGTATTTATAGCTTTCCTCTGAATTCCGTTTAAGGTAAGAAAGCATTACTTGGATTTGCACAGTTTAAAAATTCAGTTATTGCCATTTCTCTACTCTGCCCATCACAGTAAACGTGGCAAAACACAACATGTCAAAAGGTAACAGGATAATGCTTTCATTGGTCACAGAAGATGTGGGACTGAATGTTCAAAACTGTCTGTGAACCTACAGAGGAGGCAGTGAAAAGGCACCAGGACAAGTTCCCTGACACCCTCTGAATCTGCTTGGAGGCAGCTGAAGTACCTTGGTTAGTTCACCTAGAGGCCAGAGAAAGTCTAGCTTGCCATCTAAGAGCAGAAAAGCACAAATTATGGCCAAATGCACTAAGCACATTTGTGCTGAGGCAGGGCTGAGCCACACAGGGAAATAACAGCCAGCTCTGCTATTTGCACTTCTAGCAGAGACAGGGAAACAGTTGGTCATTACAGCCCTGGACTGTGTTTGAACCAGGGGTGGGGGTTGAAAGGCTTTACATTACAATCCCCCGAAGGAATGCGCTTTCCATTTACGAAATGGCTGCGCACAAGGGCAGAAAGAATTTCTATCCATTTAAATTACAGGAAACAGTAGATGTATTTTGCTTTGAAAAACAAAGCAATAACACAGGAAAGATCTTGGCCATTACTCTGTAGCTCTAACTGTGCCCCAGTTCTGTTCTTAGCCTTGGTCCACTCCTGTTACAGTTTTCTGTTTCAGGCTCTCAGATACCTTTCCTCTAAATAACATGAAGAATGTTTAAATACATCTATTAGTAATTTTCACTGATTCCAAACGAGAATTTCTTTGTAGAAAGGGGAATGAGGAAAACATCTTCCTTTGTTCATTACCACAAGTATATTTCAGATGATCTTTATATAAGCACAGTTTTCGGAAGACTAAGGTCCTCGCTGCCAGCCTCACCTCCTGAACAAGATGCCATGTGAGGCCATGGTTGGTGGAGTAGTCCAGTTTCACCTGATTGTCCATATGAGGGGTAAACGCCTGACCACAGCCCATCACCAAGTTGAACTGTATCATATATGAAGCTCCAATCTGCATAGACTGGGTCTCCACGTAGCGCATGCTAGAAGCTAACTTCGAATCTCCTGTAAAACTGAGAGATGTAAGGAAAGAATCAAGATCCATCCTCACACTAATTCAGAAGAGAACATTATGAATGGTTATGGGTTAAACACAGTGATGCCTCTTTCTTTGTCCTGTAGACAGGCATATGGGATGAGACCACGCACAGATGCATCTTTCTGCTATTACTTCTACAAATTACCAGGAAGGCCTTGATGTGTCCCAGAGTGTGAAACTCGGAATTCTTCTCTTAGTTCTTACTATATGCTCTTTGTATAAAAGATCAAGTTAGGATCAAGCAAAGGATAACATACAGAAAAAAACAACATAAAAAAAGTTAATCACCCAGGAGTGTCCATTGCCTAAGGTCATGTCACAGTAAGAACTGTAATTTAATTCAAACACTAGACAATAAAGATACACTGTATTTAGTTAAAAATATTATTACATAGACTTTTCATTCCATTGATTTTCAAGTGATTCTATATACGGTCCATCCACCAACTTTTGACTGTGTTTCAGAATTAATATTGCCTATTCTCAGGCTGTACTGATACAAGAGTTATATGATTCAGTGTATTGGAGAAGATAATTTTATCAGTAGCAATGTCTGGAACACATCAAGCCTCATATATGGTACCCAGTTGCCACATACATGGTAACGCAATATGTAGTTTGAAATTACAAGGTTATTTCAGTTTAAATGTAGGTTCTCTTTCTATGCACTATTCAAAAGTGAAAAACCAACCAAATGCAAGAGAGGTATAACAAGGAAGAAATAACAACTTAAACTTTGAATCTTGCACACTAGCCTTCAAAACAGAATGTTTTAAAGAAAGTTCCCATGGAACAAAAATTGCCTTCCTTTTCTTAGTTTGAGATGTTTAGTTAGGGTCTTCAGAAGTAGTGTAGTCCTTTCAGCTTCAACATTTTCTAAGACTATTCTTAAATGTGAACAATTTAGGAGAGGGATTCCACCTTTTCAAGGAAAATCACTGCAAATCATCATGCAAAAATAAAAAGCTACATTAAGTACAGTGGTGATGAAAGGAATCTTAAATAAAAAAATCCTAATTTTCAATACTGCACAACAAACCATAATAGTAGCTACCCATGTAAAATACAATGTTATAATGAAGTCAGTCATTGTCAGGACTAGAAATAAAAGTCAGTGTTACTTAGTACTCTTTTAAATGAGTTCACTGACCCACACTGCTTTCTATGGTGTCCTTTCCAAAGAAAGCAGTTAAGCCACAAAAGTCTGCATCCTGCCTTAAAGCTTTAGAAGAAATTGCTGAATGCTGACATTAATTTTGACATTACCAAATTGCTGGTACTTGGCACAAATTAAGATCCAGGTTCCTTTTTATTTTCTGACTGCTTTCAGTGACTCCATTTCCTAAAGCATGATACAGCTCTTGGCACTATATGAAACTACCCAGTCTACATTCATCAGCACCACAAATTGATGGTGGATGGACACTCCTTTCACATTGTCATAGACCATTGGACAAGAAGGCAGAAAGTTGCCTTGGAAAACTGTATCTCAACTGATTGCTCTTTCAGTTAGTGTTGTCAGTGTTTTTTTTACTCAATGGGAAAGGTAATTTTAAGTTGAGCAGAGGATATAATGTATGCTCATCAGCAGTCCAGGGGGCAACCTACAGTTTGTGGCTTCACTATTAGAATTGAATGCATCTCAGAAGAATTTGTTTGGATAATGCCTGAATTTGTTTACCTTCCAAACCTTGTCTTGTACTTTTCGAAATGACAAAAGCTTGAACCCTGCAAATTTAGAAGTTAAAGCTGACTTGGTCTAATACAGTTTTAATATCTACAATGTAGCTTGAAACTTCATGGCTGATGTGGGAAATTGAAGTTTTACTGAAGCCCTCTTGGGAAATTTAAGCCAGTACAATCAGGCTCTTCAGATATCAATCAGCCATGTGCAGTGTCATCAGGTGAAATTTATATGTAGCAATGTTCTGGAAAATGATTTGGCATTGGACACATAAACCTGGGTACAACACATTACAGTTACCTAAAGCTCTTCTGAACAGAATAAAGGATTTGAAACTCAACAATTTGATGAAACATCTGCCAACAAGCTGTCTTCCCCAAAGTGATGGAAGATAAGTAAAGGACTGGTACTCAGAATAGATACAAACAATTAAATGTTTCCACAAAAATTTCCCTGTATTCAATATTATTGGTGTAAAACTTAAATATAATCTTAAACTCTAATCTTTTTTACTGGTGGCACCCAGGTCATGGTTAAAACACTTCATTTTTAGTATTAATTCTCATTTAATAACTTAGCCACTGGATATTGTGCACATTGCATTAAGCAAGCATTGTTTTAAAGTGAAAACAGCTCTTCATGATGGATATTAAAGAAATGTGATAAAAGAAACTAGTGATGAGATGAAGACAATCTGTGATGCTCCATAAGAAGTTCTTTTAAGGGAAGGATGGGTTCACAAAGTCCTTTTTCATCCAAAAATTGCCTCCAGCTGAGCAAGGGTGGCATTAAAGGTGGGGACTGCACCTTGCTTGCCACTTCTTTACCCTCCAGCTCTCCAGTGCATGTGGTTAGGGGTATACTCTTCTGCTGGAATACCAAATGTTTTCTTTGTTCTGGGAATCAGGCAGATGGAATACATTTCTGGATTTTTGCAAAAGACAGAGTAATGTCTCTGGCATAACAAAAATTAACTAAAAAATCTTCAGACATGAGAATGCAGAGGCTCCAGTTTTGTATAAATAAGTAGCTGTGAGTTGTTTCTAGCACATATATAATTAGACCTGCAGAGGCACAGGAACACAATACCCATAGGTGCCCTCAGAACAATCACTCACCCTCCAAGCACAGCCAACTAATTGGTACTTCTGGGAATGATATCACAGCCAATGTCAGCCAATCTGTGCTGCTCCAAACTACTCTGGGATCCCCAGAGTTACCACATTTTCAAGGCCAGTACCTTCAGGACTAGTGAAAAGCCACACAGATGCAGCTGGTTTTGTAAAGTTGCACTGACCAAGAATATTGACACAATGGACAAACGCTCACACCAGCCCCAGCTTTGCTTCCATCAAAGGCAGGAGATATTTATGTCTTTTTAAATCACATCATACCTACTTCACTAAATAAGTCCTATGTATGAATGTATTAAGTTTATTACCTGAATGAAACTTTCTGCATGAAACAGAGTAATAATTAATCTAAAAGACAAAACTTTTTATAAACACAAGTAAACTATCAAGCTGATATAGGGCAACTGTATGACATTGCTCCTTCAGGATAGTTTATTATGAGCCAGATTTAGTCTTTCCCAGGCTGCTCCAGAGACGGTGGGACACTGTGTTGTCCATTACATTGAGTTAAATCATAACGTGTAATCATAGAATCATAGAATGGCTCAGGTTGGAAGGGACCTTAAAGATCATCTAGTTCCAACCCCCCTGCCATGGGCAGGGATGCCACATGCACTAGACCAGGTCATCCAGGGCCACATCCAGCCTGGCCTTAAACACTGCCAGGGATTTGGCCTCCTCAACCTCTCTGGGCAACCTGTTCCAGTGCCTCACCACCCTTTGGGTAAAGAACCCACTTCTAATCTCCAGCCTAAATTTCCCCTCCTTCAGCTTGTAGCCATTCCCCTGTGTCCTGTTGCAATCAGACCAGAAGAAAAGTCTCTCTCCCTCTGCCTTATAATCCTCTTTCAGGTACTGAAAGGCTGCTATAAGGTCCCCTCTAAGCCTTCTCTTCTCCAGGCTGAATTTATTTATATAATGTTATTTTATTTATGTCCAGATGAGCATAAAAAAAAAAGAGTAGGAGTTAGCATCCTTATCAATACTTAATTACATTTCAGCAAGTGTCTGTAAATAGTCTATAGCACTCCAGAGGGATTTGGGTCAAAATCTTGCCTATGTATGAGTATTTTTGCGAAGTGATGAATTAAGCATCAAGCATTTAATTTTAAAAGTGTTCTGGAGTCTTTTCAGTATACTCAATATATACTTGTTCTAATAAAGTCTAAGAATCAATCTGAAACCAAACATTGACGATTACAATCAAATAAAGTGACTGTTCCAGATATAGAGCATTACAAAACACACAAAATTACCTCTGCTAAAAACATATGTGTATCTACAGATCCCTCTTTTCTAAATAAAGCCAGATATTGAAAAGAACAACATCCTTCTTCAGCAAAATTAAAAATCCCCTTCCTCAATTTTCCCCAATTTTAAAGACAAATTTCAGGCTTACAGATTCTGAGGTAGAAATGGAGGCCTAATAAACAATTAAAGGCAACTGAGGAAAAATCATCCTGAGGATGAGGCCCTGCAAAATGGTTTATAGTATATCTATTATAGTTCTACTAATGAAAAAGCAGTTGTCAGACTTTTCTTCAGAGAACGGTGTCAGTGTTACTGTAAACTTTGCGCATAGAAAGTCATGAGTTAGAAAATGAGAACCAAATGGACTCACAGCTGGGAAAAGCCAACACTAATTAATTTAACTAGCAGCCATTTCTACAGACTTTGTGTAAGTTTAAAAAATTTCCCTTGAGAGAAACAAGGTCAGTGAAGGATAGAGTTCATGTCTTTCAGTGATAATGAAAAATACTTAAATAGTAAGTGAGAACACAGTTGCGATGGGCAGGGCACATCTCACAGATGAAGGACCACCACCTCCCTAAGATCTTGCTATATGGTGAACTTGCCACCGGCTGCCGCAAGAGAGGAGCCCCAAAGAGAAGATACAAGGACTCCCTGAAACAATATCTCAGCCTTGGCCATATTGATCTTCATAACTGGTCTACTCTGGCCTCCAAGCGGGAGGCCTGGAGACACACCATTTATAACGCTGCAGATGCTTTTGAGAAAGCATGCAGGATCACCCTTGAGGAGAAAAGACAGCGCAGAAAGAATCGTGCCTTGCAGAACACACCATCTAAGGAGTCTTTCTGCTGTGTCTTTTGCAACTGCACATGCCTATCTCGTATTGGCCTTTTTAGCCACCAACGCGTGTGCAGCAAACGTGGGTAGAGCCCTTCCCAAATCTTCGTTCGTGAAGCCTAGCCATGATGATGAAATAGTAAGGAAATGTTGCAAAGAACTTGATTCTTTATTCAGTGCACGGGAAGTTCAACATTTCCACTATAACCGAGCACTACAAATCCCTGCCAATCTATGAGGTGGAGAGTTTAGCTTAGTGTTTGTTATTTTGATTCTGATTTAGTGTCATAGGAGGAAAACAGAAGAAACTCTGGTGTCTTAAATAACACATCCCCCTCCCTGTGATAAACCCATCTTACAAGAACAGGGAAAACAATGTCATCAGAGGGCTTTCATTCCAACTCTTTGATGAAGAAGATGCAAACAGTTTGAGCCCTAGCATGTTGTTTCATTTTAATGAGCAGCGAGTACCTTCCTTGTCCTTATTAAAGTGGTTAATGTGCTTCTACTGCCTCATTATCACTGCTAGGACACATTCAGTGTTGTTTCTACTGCTATGTCAAATCCTTTTAGTTTGACAAATGATCAGAAAGTCAAATCAGATCGTTCAGAGATACTTGTTAATAAAATTCCAACACTGTTTTTACTGAGCACCCATGGGGAAGCTAAAATTATTTATATTTTCTTGAGGTTTTCTATAATTAATGTGATTATACTTTCTCCAAACAAATATATTGATGCCAATTAAAGCCATACCAGGTATATATGTTGATGAGGCTACCATGAAACTGTTATTTTATTTTAATCAAAACATGGAGATTAAATTGAGCTTCCCTTCTATTTATTCCAAATGTTACACTTATGTACTTCAGAATTTAATTTTTTGTGAAATGGGTTAAAATGTTACTAAAGAAGCTTAGTTTTACATCACCCTAACAGAATTTTGTTTTCCTTTGTTTTTCACTTCTTTCTCTTTTCTTGCCTATTTTTTGCTTGGGGCAAGTGATATTTTCTTTTTTCTGTTTCTAAATACACAGCACATTTTAGGCATAATTGTAGTATGTCATAATGCTGATCACACGGTAAATGGCTAAATAGACATAATACCAGACAAAATAGCTACAAACAACTAATGTCATTCTACCAACATTCTGCTGCCTTTCCTTTTTGGAGTGTGATTTAATGGCTGTGTAAACTGTTCTAAACATCACTTACAAGATAATCAGAATCGGTACTTAACACATTATTTTACAACCTGTATATCCGTATTAACCTGATTGGATTTTAAGTGAAGATGATGAAAATTTTCTAAATTATTTCTGTTAGGATATTCTAAATATTTTGTGGGGAAAGAAGGCTACATTCAAAGTTCCCATCAAACATAAATGTCTGTGCAATGGGCTGTAAAAACTTACTGCTAATTGTGATTAGATTAGCAAGTGTATTTTTGTCCTTAACATGAGGATGAGACATGATTACTCTGAATAGCTGCCAGAAAGACTCGTTTGACTCAAAGAAGTTACTTGTTTCTTAGTAGGATGAACAGATAAAGAAAACAAAAGCAGAACAGAAATGAATACATTTCTCACCAAAGAGTCCAGTCATGTCCACAGTAGGGCTGAACATTTCCCAGGTAGAATCCCAGAGACTGTGTGACTTCAACTAGGTTGGTGAAGTCCAGACTGATGCTATTGAAAAGCACAGAGGTCATGATGATTTCATCGATCGCCCACACATCTTCGCCTTGAGAAGAGTGATAGGGTTGCCACCATCTGAACTGAATGCCAATCTGTCTTGCATCTTCAGGAAGCTCCACTGAAATAATTCTGGAAAAGAAACAGAATGATTGTTGGAAGTTTTGCTGTTTGCAATAATTCTATGGGGATGTATTTTATGGCTACTTTTCCTTACTGACCTGAAAGATCGTGGGTAAATTCAGCCCACAAATACCTTAGCATCTAGTGGAATAGCTTCTACCAATGACAGGGAAATTATTTGTTCTCTTGGTAGTCTATGTATTTATATAAAGACAGCCAAGTGCAAAAGCCACAAAAAAAGAGTTTCTATCAATGTTGTAAATTTTGCTGTTATTGTGGAGCTTTCTGTAAATTTAACGGTGCTTTTCCTTGCCAGAAGAGACATGAATGCTCTCCGTTTGAAGCCCAGGAGCATATACTGGCAAAGAGAAGATGAGCTGACAAGGACTTTTGAATTCCAGCTCTATTTTCTCAGACTCAGTAGATTTTATCCTGATCTGAAAACATGCATCTGTGCATGTTTCTGCACAGCACTGATGTCATGCCTGTGCTGCTCTTGTTCTAGAAGAACCCACCTCTGTAAATTGCCACATTCAAGTGGAAAAGGTTCATCTTGTCAGACTGTGATTATTTGTAGTCTTTTATTGCAGACACTTTTCTTCTGTAGTTGCATGTAGATGCAACGAAAGGTGAGTCCCAGGCACTTGTCCTGGTATGCAAGGTTACCTGATTTGTCATGGCAGCTATGTCAACAAACCTACATTTAATAAACTGTAAAGAAAATTAAGAGCAATATCTAAGTTCCAGGAGCAATTATTGTAAACAGCAACAGGGAGCATGCATTAATTGCCAGAGCAATGACACCTTCTTGAAAGCTCCATAAATCACTGGGACCATGGTGTCCCATGCAATGCACATGATCTGTGAAACAGACTGGCAACAGGGACACTTGTATCCACTGGTGTACAATCACTTGCTGGCAAAAGGGGTTTTGGCAAGCTCATATTAGCTGATATTTTTCTCTCTTAGAGGAAATGTGGGTAAAATGATAAATCACGTGAACTGGAAATAATTTTATACTTTGGTACCAAGTTTTTTCCAGATTTAAGGCTTTCTAAGCTGCATGTTGTAATGTGTTGGTGTGCACATAGGAAACAGTCTTGTGCCTGCAGCACTCTTAGTAAAAAAACACGCTCTTAAAAACTACTTGCTGCACTGCCCTTGTAAAGGGTAAATTTATAAAAGAAGAATATGTTAATCCATTATCAAGAGAAAATCAAAAGGCTTAGTTAAACAGGTGGGAAGCACTCAAAAAGTCCTGACTGGCATGCTTAGGAGCTGCTTTCTGCTAGTCACAGGCTGGAGACAGTGGTGTCAAGGGACAGCCAGAGGTGATAGCTGCTGTGTTCCCTTGGCAAGGGACCAACAGTGCACACACTTTACGTGTGGCAGATACCTTTTTTTTGCTGCTCAAATAAATATACTTGAATGACTTCATACCCTTCTAAGAGAAAGATCAAGCCCCTAGCATGTGAATAAACTGCAAGGATTTTTCTGGCAAGGGTTCCCTAATAAACATCAAGTCTGATTTTTTTTTAATCAACTTTTAAAGGCACAAATGACACTAAATTGCCACTGAATGCCAAAAGGAACCAATTATCTTGTCTTCCATGTTTCAGTAGGCTGAACCTAAGCCAGTAGCTTGCCTGGAAGGAGCACCGTATCCAGCATATGCTGTGAAGCACTTCCACTTGTGTGAGCTAATGCTATGTTATAATCTTAGGCATCTTTCTCTGCTGATGACTGTTTCTGATGTCTGTGTCTTCCCTTTCACTCTTAACTCTCATAAGCTTACCCATGTAGACAATAATGCTAACTGTCAGTAACTTATAGAAAATCCTAAATCATGACATACATCACTGATATGCCTATTGGATGTTAAAATATTTAACACATATTAAAATAAATTTCTCATCCCAGGGGATTAAGCAAACACAATTTAAAAACATTGGTGTAAACCATCATATGTGGCACATATATTAGTTTGCAGATCCTGACTACGTACCCAGTTATAACAGCTTCTCCTGTCTGGCTTTGATTTGTTGGAGATAGATAGAGAGGGAGGGGGATTCTTGCTAATGACTTTTCTGCTGCAGAGAAGAAAAGTGTTCCTACTAACATTACCAGCTACCATTAGATTTCTTAAAAACCAGCTGGGAGACCTTTGCTCTGATCTCATTCTTTCAAGCTATGCGCATACCTAATATTGAAAAGCCACCGCTGTTCTGCTCTGAAGAAAAATGCCGCTGTCAAATATTAGCAGATTAAATACACCTTTTCAGCAGAACATTAAATGTATAATTATTTTTTTGTATGACTGAAGATTAATTTAATTTCTGGATACAGATTGATTGCCAAACTTTGCAGCAGTCCATCTATGTTACTAAATAATGCTGATATTTTCAGACAACATAATATGAAAAAGTGAAGCTTTCTTCATGTTCATCATAATTATTGCCAGCACTAACTTCAGGTTTGTATGTCTGTCATTCTTCTGTCTAACCAGAGCAGAATATACATAACCCACAATAAAACCTTTCTAACTTGTGTATGTTGTGTTTAGCTCTTCGTCCTGTCAGAGTAACAGAAATTGCTTCATGCTTAATCTCAAAAAGCAAAAAAAAGTCTGTGGTGTCAATATAATTTACTACATTTATACCTTAAACTTCACTAAAATTAGTTACTGGAACATGTATTTTCCTTTTTGTTATAAAAGTTTCATAGTGCTATACATTAAAAACCTTCAGGGAAATATAATTCCTACAGCTGTAATCTGTAATCCATTTTGTAGGATTTGCTTTTGGAAACATTTAAAACTTCAGAAATTAAAGTCTACATGCAGTGTACTTCCACCAAATACAGTCATTCCTCATAGATATTTTAGTATTTTCTATAGCTCCCAGGAAATACATTTTATGTTACAAGGTTGTTTTTTTTCCATTAGAGTACTCTTAATCACATTTTGTATATTGCAATTTTGTACTAAGTTATTAACAAGATGAGGAAATTTCTTTAATGCATTTATCTGAGCTCAATAAATATAAATAACTAAAGTTGCACATAAAGTGACTTGCAGATTATCTACAGTCCCACCCCAGGCTTGTCTTAAGCATTATGGAAGAAGGGTAGAGAAGAGGACCTAAGATGCACTTGGGCAGAAATGGATCATCTGAGACAGGATCTGTGATGCCACCATTGGCT
Source organism: Galbula dea (assembly GCA_013399015.1). Lineage (NCBI taxonomy): Eukaryota > Metazoa > Chordata > Aves > Piciformes > Galbulidae > Galbula > Galbula dea. The sequence goes on along the minus strand of VWZX01003204.1, from coordinate 1,088,413 downwards.
CTGCCTCTCACGTGCCCCCTTGCAGAGAATTCTTTTCATTGGGATTTACTGACTCTGCTGCAGCATCCCTTGAAGGGAGATGCTTTCAGGTTTGAGTGGGTTCACACAGAGCCAGCTCAGGTTGTTCTGGGCTTGAAGTACAGGTGCGCTTGTGCGGGCTCCTGATTTTGCATTACCTTCTTAAAATTGGTGGATGTTCTCACAAATTAGCAGCAAAGAATACCTTCTCTAAATATATCAGATACATTCTTCTTTAATCTGACAACAAACAGAGGTGCTGTCAGATGAGATGAGCTCTTTGTTCAGCTTCCCTGTGGTTCATACAATTCCCAGGCACAGTCACCAACTCCAACCCACAGGCACATATTCATGTAATCCTCTTCATAATGGGAGCAGGCACACTTTCCCTGCTGATCTGGAGAGACCCTCACAGTCAGATTTTGTCTCAACTATCCTGCAATGTCTGCAAACTCCTAAAATCCCAGAGGATGGTGTAGTGAAGGTGTCTGTGGCTTCAAAGCTACAAATAATTTGCGCAAATTTTTCTTTACAAGTGGCTGCTTCCATAGAAAAAGACATGCATCTATATCCCACTAGTACACTTCTACCCCTTACCCTGAACTGCCTCCACTTGTTTTGTCACATCTCCTGAGAGCTGAATGCCACTAAGTCCATGCATTCAGTCTTAGAGAAGCAAGCAAAAATGGGAAGTGCCCAAAACAGCTGCACATTTTAGGGAAAAGCAGTAGCTTTCAGTGTGCAGTAAGACATCTTCACTCACTCCAGCACCAAGTGGGCAGATGTACTTACTCTCTGCCTTGCAGTGACTGCCGCTACCATCATGAACTGCATGTAGATAATACTCCTCACAATATTATGCATATACCTTGGCTCATGGTAGTTGAGATAAGAGTAATGTTCCAGTAGTTTCCAGGTAATCCCGTTGTCATAGGAGTAATGTAGCAGCACTCCTTCCCCAGGTTGGTCCGGTGCTTTGCAGGTACTCAGCACTGACTTGCTCCCCAGGCGCAGTGTGAACTGCAGAAACCTGAATCAGAATTCCAGAAATATTTATAGGGTACCATTTGCATAGTGGTTTGTTGGTTTTTTGTTTGTTTGTTTGTTTGTGGGTTTTGTGGGGTTTTTTTGGTTGTTGTTGTTTGCTTGTATTTTTTCTAATGAAGTTGTTTTCAGATCTCAATCTAGACAAATTTTGATAAGTATTAGTTATGGGGTTTTGTATGTGCTGTTTGTTTTTACAGTTAAGTAATGCAATGTGGCACGTAGAGTTAAAAAATGCCAATCTTTATAGTATTTAATTATTTATTAGGCACTGAAGGGGAGGGAGAGGTAGTGAATGGATCTAATCAGCTGCCACAAGCTGTCAAATAAACACAATCTTATAAATTATTAATTAGCATTTGTCTTTGACGCTCAGGTTTGATATTAACATTTCATATTTTCCATCTGAGCCATGCATTAACTTCCCTCCAGTCTGTTTTGGGCTCTTGTTTACTAAGGAGGAGGAAAAATGGCAACGCTATGAAATCACCATTAAAATGTGGAACTAGCAGTTTAAAAAAACCCACAACTTTTCTTCCTGGTAAAACAATAAACCTTAATAATCCCCAAGGCTGTAGGTGGATGGGGAAGGGTTCCTCAATTTCTTTGCTTCACATTACTGTTCTTTCCCTCTCACCTGGACTGGGAGCTGTCAAGGAAGGAAGTAATAAGCTGGCGTCTCCCATCCTTGTTGAAGACCAGGGCCTTGCCGCTGGCCAGGACCCCACAGCCGAAGCTGACCTCAGCCCCCCTGATGGAGTAAAAGTTGTGGTAGGAGGAGAGGCGGGAGCTGGTGAAGCTCTCCGAGATGAACATGGGGAAGGTCTGTGAGGCCATCTCACACGCCGGTCCTGAAAAGCCAGGATCACACCTGCAGGTGAGGAAGATTGAACAACATAATTAATGACTCATTTTCTGTGGCTGGCTGGCAAACAAACAGAGCAGCCACAGCTGTTCATGAACTGAAGATGCCTACGAAGTCCTTCTCAAATCTGAGGACCAAAACCCTCTTTAAATTTAATTTAGGTACTGCATAGCCCGTGACTGTCTTTTAGCTAGTACTAACTTTTCTATTTTTAAAACAAATCACAGTTATGAACACGTCTACATATAAGACACAACACAGAAATACTTTTATTCATTTTTGGAACCAAAAATACTGCTGACATAATTCACAGTTGTTCACATATAAAAAGATTTTTTTTTTTAATCTGTAACATGTCAGATGTGATTACAAGAAACTGAGTAACAGAACAGAACTCCTTGTGGGTCAAGCTCTTCTTAATATCTAAAAAGAGTTATACCAGTATTTTGAAGGTGTTTACTGGTTTTGAGTAAGTGCCTTTACTTTTTAGGCCAGAATCCGTCTAAAAAGCCAGATTTTCAGAACAAAAGTAGAGTGCTGACCTTCTATGCTTGAGATCTGTTAGGCTATGATATATTAGAACAATGAAAATTGTGATTCTTTACCAAAATTTAATATAGAAGTGATACGGTCCCAGATCTACAACCAGTATCAAACATGCATCACTGACATTTCTGTGTGCACACATGCCGTACGTTTTAGGATGAACTGGAAGTTAGACTCTTTCCCAAAAGAAAGCTATTAAAACTAATTTAAATGTGCTGCTGTTTAGATAGTTTGATCTTTAGCTCTCCAGTGAGTTTTATGCATTCTGGGGGCTATGTTAGATTTATATTTAGTCATCTCAAAAAGCAAGGGCTGAGGTGAAAGTCACTTCAACTTTTAGATAGTCAAGTGAACTATATGACAGAAGTTGAATACAAGTATTGAATTATAACTCTTACTTGCAGCCATTTCTAGTACACTGTCCTCGCCCTGAGCAGAATTTGAGACAAGATGGACCAATATAAACTGCAGAGAAAAGAAATCAGTTAAATGAAGGGTTATGTTATGTGGTAAACAGAATATATCAAATACAAGAAAATATAAAGACCTTATCATACAGTTACTGTATTTGTCTTAATCCTACTAGTTAAAAGAGGTCTAGAAAAGGATAAAATGCATTTGGCTGTGTCAAGGATAGCCAGAGATAATTTATTATTTGACGGATAATGTCTATGTGTGGCTTGAGACACTAGTGATGTTGTAATTAATGTACCTGATTTTTCTAAGACTATGAATGAGATCAAATGATTTGCTATGCTTCTCTTTTCTTCATTTTATTTCAGAGATGTAGTCCAATGTATATATATTAGTACATTCCAATAGCAGTCTTGTAGATTTAAAAAATATGCTGTTGCTTCTCTTACTGAAATCCACATACTTCACTGGAAGTACTTGAATTAGAATCTGTCCTCATATGTCTTAAATAACTATTAAATATGATACACTTTCACTGATTGTTTCAAATGGAATGAAACTCCAAATCATGTGTGCTCAAAAATATTCCACACTTGTTTTAATTTTTTACTTTTATTTCCTCCAATGACTCCTAATTAGCAGTGTTGATATTTTGTGAAAAATACAAAGGATGGAAAGATGAGCAAATCTCAGTATAATCTACACCTCATTGCACTACTATAAAGAAAAGCATTAATCTGGTATAGACCAAATACATTAATCTGTGATAACTTGTGGGTAATGTTCTTTCAACACAATACGATAAACAGGCCTTAATTACGAAGTGTCATCTTTTCTGTTGAAGAATAACTATTACTTGGAATTATCCACTTACACTGTGACTTTTGGAATATTATCCAAATACTCACCAATTTTAAGTCATCTGTAATAATCTGTACTTATTCCCTCTCCCAGTTTTATGATGCTGCTCATCATAGCAGTGTGTCAGTACTCCCTGGCAGACATACTCTAAATCCCTGTTAGGTACACCCTGAACTTAACTCCCCATCAGAATTTATGTGATTTCTACATTTTCTCACTTTTCAGGGTGCAAAAATCCTATTCTGTCTGTTTGATTTATTTGTGTCTTTTGAGGTCTTTTTGAGGGGGTGGTAAAAGTAGAAGGGTTAAAGCTGTGATGATGTCGTTCAAAATGAAAAAAAGCTTTATGAAAATTGGCAGGTTTCCAGTGTTTCTAAAAGATGGCCAGCTTCCAGATTTCATTTAAAACTTAATTCACATAAGAAACAGTTGTGAAGCTAAAAGTCAAAGCACTGAACCCTTAAAAATCTTCCTCTCTTCAAGAGTTTGAGTGGCTTACTTATATTTATGTCTTCATTTTCAACAGTGCCTAACAAAGAAGGCATGCAAAACCTCAGAAACATCTTCCAGACTTGATTCCCAGATCGTGGTTCTACACTTCAAACAGATTTTGGAGCAGGCCCTTTTTGGTAGATGGTTGGTAAAGCTTATGAAGTAGTACACACTGGAAGGTGCTTCCTTTGATGACATTGTATTTTGTTGTACAAGCAAAGGTAATGCAGAGATACGAATGTGCCATTGATTCAAAAACCTTGTTTTGTTCTGTTGTAAAGAATTTAGATCCTTGGATTGATTTCATCTTGCTCTTGTTTCTGTCAACATTTATGAGCATATCAAACACAGTTTGCATTTTGTCAGGTAGCAACTCATCTTTGCCAATATTGACAGACATCTTCTTATGATTATACCTAAAACTTCCCTTCATTTTACTTTCTTATTGATGTATATCATAATCTCCAAAGATGAGTGTTAATTGTCTATCCAGAATGTCAAGATGATTCTACTTCCCCATTAATACGATTAGGACAATAATTTTCATTACATTTTGTGAAAAATTTTAATTTGTGGCATTACCTTATCGGCTTCATGGATTTTCTTTTCTAAACTAGACACTAATCTAATGTAAGTATTCAGCAAAATGCAAGTATTTACCATTCCAAGACTCCATAATGGCTCCATATCAGACCTGACTGGGAATCACTTTAAAGTTTCACAAGCTGTTGTACATCATCATAAATCTTTAAATTACATACTTCGCATGTCTAACAAAACAAATTCTGGATGTAGTTTGCTTAGTCTCAAATCATTTAAGGATAATGAGCAAGCTAAAAAATTTGCAACTCCTCAGAGCTGGCTCTTTCATTCATGCTTAGTTTTTGCATCATATGCTGTAGCTATTTTATCCTGTGTAACTAAGTACTTTTCCCAGAATTTAAAGTATTTCCTTTGAAGACTGGCCCTAGTTATCCTCTGCATTAATTCTTATAATTATATAGGTCGATATGGGTCACTTGGTCTGAAATCACTTGGTCTGTTCATCCTAGAGAAGAGGATGCTGAGGGAGACATCATTGCAGTTCATAACTTCCCCACGAAAGATGGAGGGGCAGGTGTTGATCTGTTGTCTCAGATGACCAGCAACAAGACCCAGGGAAATGGCATGAAGCTGTGCCTGAGAAGATTTAGATTAGGAACCATAGCTTCCTCACCCAAGAGTGATGGAGCATTAGAATAGGCTCCCCAGGGATGCAGTCGTGGCACCATCTCTCATGGAATTCAGAAACTACTTGGACAATGCTCTTAGAGACATGGTGTGACTTTGAGGTTGTCCTGTGCACAGATAAGAGTTGAACTTGACGATCCTTGTGGGTCTCTTCCAACGTGGGATATCTTATGATTCTAATCTCCTCACAGTTCTTCACATCCGTTGAAGGAACAGGGAATTGAAAAATATTTCCCCAAAAGAATAGTTCTCTGAACCAGATGTTAGTTCAGTTCCCTGAATGTACTGGAAAGTGTAAAAGTTTTGTCAGTGTTTTGATAGCAGCATTGCTTTATGAAGGTCTTCTATATCCAGAAGGAAAAATATGTCTGAGGTACTGTAACTGTTGCTTAGGTTGGCACAGTACATGCCCTTATTAGTGCACTGCAGTACCTATCTATGTAATTAAGACTAAGCAGTCAGAGGAAACGTTCTATAAAAACCTTGTAATCAATATATTTTCCTGGAAAACATTCCATTAAAAGAAATTATCACAATAATAATATAATAAAATAGGGTACTCTATTATCCTACTGTATTTTGAAATAGCAGAATTCACTTCTAGCTTCAAAATGCTGAAAAATACTGAAAAATCCTTTGAGTTGTGCTTGTGGAAAACACAGTTATTTGGAGCAGCATATAAAAATATTTATGTATCATATATGATGATCATGTATAAGAATACTAACTATTATCGATTGCCCACATATTTCCAAGGATTGGTCCTGTTTGTCTCCATCGAATCCTGGTGTCACTTGTTAATGCAGCATTGGGAAGGGGAATAGTTACTCGGTTCCACCTGAAATACATGAAACACAAATGCTAGTATTTTACATTGATAGTCATTAAGTAACTGTGTGTTTTGTAGATGTGTTTACTTATACCGGAAGTTTTGTGAGAATTTTTAATTCTAAAATCTGCTCAGATGAAGCAGCGAAGTTACTGAAGCTTTAGAAAATGCAAATAAATAAAAAGAAGAACATTGTTCATGATTTTTTAAAAAAAAGACATGAGTGTTAATACATTATAAAACCCAGCCATTTTTCCCTCTGTACAAATGCATGAAGTTAACAAAGACCTCAACCTGCTTTGCTGTAGTGGATTCTCCATCACAATGACTATGACCTAAATTGCATACTGAGTCAAACCTTTCAGTGTGACTGAGTTTAGTTTGGTGCAAGCCATTGTGGATGAGAAGAAGGACACATAGGATTCAGCCTGCTGTTGGCTGGGTCATCATTCTCATATCATCCACAGGGTCTACACTTCCTACACACACCAAGAGTAATGGCTTCTACAAAACTGGTACAGGACCGGGAAGGTCACCAGATCATAACAATCCTTCAACTACACTTTCTTCTCATAGTCATACCAGCTGCTCTGATGGGATTTGTGCACACAGTAAAATGTCACGATTCATTTTATGGTCAGAAAGTACTGAAGAGACTTAAAGAAGAACACAAGAAAGCAACACTAACAGCTGCCTCCAGCTGCAGAAGTACAGAGAATGTGCTTCATTGTAACCCACTACTGGGATTCCAAGTGAGTAAAGATGTCTGCTGATGTAAATATGGCTTTGACTGATGTTTCCCCTGACTAAGGAGAAAACCTTTGTGGCTTTGATAAGGTATAATTTTTCTTTTGATTACCAGCATGCTGCCTACAGGATTATTTGGGGTTATTTTGCAATTCATCTTTAGCATCAGAAATATTATATCACAGAAGCAGGCCCATATGTTTCAAATTTCATTACTGGGCAGCCACAAGACCAGAACACTCCTTCCTTGCTGTCCTCATCTAGTCAAAAATGAAAGATGACACTGGGCTGTGTGCTTTGCTGCTTTGGTCTGCCACCTATAATTCACTTCTCTACTCCTGCATCTTAGTTAGCTTTACAGGGAATACTCTCACCCGCTGTAATTTTCAGAGGCGTAGATGGTGCTGTGAGGGAGGTGAGGCCCAGCACATATCTCAGGCAAACACTCAGTGTGGAGCAGGGACCACGAGCGACCATGGTTGGTTGAAAACTCCAAGCTTACGCTGATAACACAGTGAAGGCAAGAAAGGAGAAAGACATTGTGAGCCTACTTGGCATAGATATGAATGGAGAAGTACTAACACTGAGAAGCCACCAAGTCTGCTATTACTGATAACTGATGCTGAAACATGAAATAATATCACATCTAACTGTTAGCTGCTAACCACTACATCTTCAGAATGTTGTAAAAGAAACATTCCCTTTTGTTGCTGACAAGTATTAACTCCTCAGTCATCTGCCTAAACTGAGATCAGAAAAGCACTGTGGAACAGTGAAAACAGCCAGCCACCACCGAGGACTGCAGAGGGTGGAGGACACCTGGGAGAGGGCAGCCTTCAGAGGACCTCTGTAGCAGACCAAGCCCCCAGGAGGTGTGAGAGCCTCCGTGTTGCTCAGCCATAGTGGTCTTTGAAGGCTTCTTCCCACCTCACAGAGCCTGGAGTGCTTGGTGGTGAATTTTTGTGGATTTTGAAACATAACTGTATGCAAAAACTCCACATTTGCTTGGAAAAGGCTGCTTTTCTCTGTTTTCATAGACTAGTAGTAAATCAAACCACCCATGTGCAGATAGGGACATTAGAGAACTGGAAACTCCATGTGACCATCCATTGACAGCAGGTTATTAAACCCATTCTCCCGAAAGTTCATTGTCAAGTTCCATTTTCCAAAAGTTATTACTAGAATAGTTTTCTTTCCCTGTTTCACACTGTATTTAAAAACCACCATTGTTTACGATCCAGTAATCTAGGAATTCTTTAGTTGTCTTACATTCTGAAGACCATGAAAAAGTAATATAGAAAGGTGCTTGATTTATTACAGATTTAGTATTCTACTGAAATACTCTTGTAATTTCCTTCATATAATTACCTTGTAATACTCTATTTTATTTAAAGTAATGCCAGTGGAACATTATAAAAGTCATAATTCATCACCTCGATACTAAATTATTGGTTTATAACTTTTCATTATAATTTGCTGACAATATTACTTTGTTTAAATGTACCATCACTGTGATACTGTGTGTATTAAAAGTGTTTATGACAGTTTTGACTAATTTATTGCAAATTTAACTTTACTGGTACCTTGGGGGGTCATATTTACTACACATATTCAGTACGAGTCTCTCATATTTTCAGTAATGAAAGCAATTCTGATTAATGCTGTAGACCAGGAGATGGCAAATGCTGCCATATTTTGGAAATACAAAGAGGTATAATGGGGACCTAGTGCTTCTTTTGTTAAGAAGAAGCTCACTTCTGCATCAGAAATATTTTAGACAAAGGACAAATATTAATCTTTCAAAATATATGTCAACCCCCATCAGAAAACAGACTAAGACAGAGACATCATATAACACATATTTACAGGCCAGGAGTGTTTACATGCAAGGTTTTCATCTTCCAGGCAGAAAAATGTTGCTGCATTCCCTTCCTGGCAAATATATGTGCAATGCCTTGGGTTTTGCTGCCTCTTGAATTCTGGTGCCTTGCATGGCTGCTAGGACTGTCAGTGCTAACATAACTCTTTCCAGTTGGATGTAGAGGCCACAGGACACAGATGTGAGAGCATTTACAGTCTCCTACTCTAAACTCTCGGCTCTGAGAAAAATATAAAGTAACTTAATCCTCATAAAATATCAGTATAAACAGTCTCACATGTATATAAGGAAAGAATACTAAGAGGGAAATCTCATATCCATTAAAAGCTGAAGCAAAAGTCATTCTGAAACTGTAAGCATATTTCAGGATAATGCAGTAAGAAAAGCAATTTTTTACATGGAAAGCTATTTAATGCACTCATAATTGCACATGAGATATATAAATCTAGGCCTGTGGAGATCAGGAGAAACATTAGCTTTTGAGCAGCTTATATTTCTCATTATTAATTGGCTCTGTTCTTTCTGAGAAGAAACATTCTGACTATTCATACAGATGTTATAAACCAAAATATACTAGGAAGCTGATAACCAAAAGAGAGAACTTGCTAGCTGTACCTGTTACCAGGTTGATAAGTTCCACAACCCAAATTGATGGAAAATTGGATCATGTGAGTCACTGTGGAAGGGAGCACTGGAAGGATGTGGAAGTAATCCACTGCCCAGACATTCCTGTTGTGGCCTTGGTGACTCTTTTGCTTCAGGCAAAACTTGGTTGCAGGAGTCTGCAGGTCCGGACTAATGACAACAGAAACCAAAGATGAAACCTTTAAAAGAAATTAAAACAGGCTTGAATAAAACAAATAGTATTAAAAAAGGCCACAAGGTACTACTGAAAATAGAAAAGCAACTTCAAATCTGCTTAAACAAATGTGCTTTTCTCTTTCCTTGCTTCATTTCTGTTGATATTTTTAGCCACTTTTCCCACAGAAGTTTCCAAATAAAACCATTTTATATTCTGTGCATAGCTATTAGTATTAATAGCTGGATACTAGTGCTGCTTGTCATCTTAGAGGGATCAAATTATTTGGCTGTAAAGACACTGTAGAAAAGACTGTACAGGTTTTTTCCGGTCTGAAAAATACTAGTTCATTTTACTGGTTCTCAGTTGGTAATCAAAGATGATATTTGTCCTGGAACCTTTCAGCTCACAGAAGCAAATGCAGGGTAATGGCATGCCTCATCTGAATACATGAGAATGGAGTAACTGCATGAGTTCACAGGCATATGTAGGGAGGATGTTGTGTTATTGAAACAAATGAAATCACTGCTTTTCGAAGCTTAGCCTTTGTCCTGAAGCAACATAATTAGACCTTTACTATGTCAAAAGAGGATGTCAGCTTTAAAACTGCTTGTTTTAAACAAATGTCCACAATGAATTCAGTGTAATTTCAGATCCTATCTCTCACAGAGTTCCCCAATCAGTTTTTTATTATTTTACAATTACAATTTCCTTAGTTTTAAAAAAAGTTCTACCCTGTCTTTCACACAGACACAGTCAAGGAGGGAAGCCATGCACAATGAAACAATGCAAGTGACTCAACCAAATTCAGGCCAAACCCTACTGTAAACATTTGCTCTCTGAATGCTAGAGTTACAGCAAAAATATGCACAGATATGTGCTTGAAAGCTGCATCTGATCTTTACCACCACGTTTCCCACACAGTGTATAAGCATATTGCTTTTTAATCTGTAGCATATCCACGTGCACATATATTACACATCCACTTTTGCTGTCTTTTTTATAGCAGCAGTTTTACAGGTTACTCAGTGTAGATGTGGTCTAAGTGCTTCCTTGCCCTAGACAGAAAGGATCCTGCCAGCAAGCTTGAAGTCTTTTTGCCCTGTCTGATGGTGGTGCATGTGGTTGGAAGGAGGCTGCAAAATCAGCAGATGAGATGCTGCCTGTGCACAGTGCCAGTAACCACCTCCTAGGGCTGACTTAGTGCCCACATCACTGCAGACCCTCTAAAAGGGCACATAACTGTATTTAAAATGGAAAGAAAATAACTAAAATGTAACATTTCCTGCATTAGGTGTGGAAAAGACATCCAGGCATTGCCAAGTCACTCTGCTCCCAGCCACTGAACCCACCATGACTGACCCTCTCAGGATGTAGGTCCTGGGGTATCAAACTGTAGCTAGCAGGAACTTGAGTGGAGACAGGAGTAATTGTTTATGAGGAGATATTATCAGTAAAGTTTTCAGTTGAGAGCTGAAAATTTTCACCCATTGGTCATTTGCCTATTACTTTAGCCAACACCACGGTCCTCATTGGGGGTGGAGTAATCAGCAGTAACTGCAGAGCTGTGCTGCAAAGGCACCCTGGCACTGGAGGTCTGTGCATGATTTATCTCCTTGGGAAGGTCGTGTTTGACTGTCACTATGGAATTCAACACACAGCACTGTTGTGGTGGCTTGAAAACAGACTGATCTATCCATTCCATCCACCCATACCGTTTAAAATTATTTACCTTGTAAGCAGCATAGCTCAGGGTATCAAGAGGTATGTGCTCCCTCCTGCCTTCAATCTTGGCATAAAGTATGACATCATTTTCATGGGATTCTCCAGAATCACAAGTTCCCCCTGCACAACACATATTTGAGGGAGAAAAAAAATTAATTTAAGCCTTTGTCATTGGAAACTGGAATCATATTATGCAGCCATAATTACAAAAATAATTACAAACAGATGTTATTTAACTTAGGTTATGAAACAAAAGAGCACCAACCCTAAGGACACAGTTTATAAGAACATGTTCATCAGATACACCATGCCAGAGATCAAGGGGATTGATAATTATGAAAACCTCAAGTATCTCTCTTAATCAGCTTATCAAAACAATTTTAATGGGAAATGCTGTGCCCAAAGCAATACTTCTATCTGTGTGTTTTAAATCCTGTGCACATAGAAATGCTCTACCTTTTTTAGGTCTTGTCAATAGACTGCTATTTAGTACTTGCACTCCATGCAGCCACACATCAAATTTAATCACACATTAAATACTTTTCAGCTGATAGTTTGACAGCTGAGATCTTGTTCTTAGTAGGAAACAAGGAAGACTGCTGTGTCCCTTATTTGTTGTGTTGCTTCTTCTACTGTCTGCACTATATCCTAAAACTGATGGAAGTAGTCTACTGTAGCACAAAAAAATGTGTGGCATGCTTGTCTCACTGGAATGGGGCAGCATTTGGAGCATCTTCATATTAGCAGAACCCAAAAGAGTTATTAACTTTTCCCAAAAGAACAGATGCACTGGTAAATCTGAGCATTAAGCTCTGCATTACATAATGAGATGGACATCATCACATTAGTTTGGTGTTCTGGAAAAAAGTTTTTCAAATGAAGTATTTGTATTTGAAACAGGAAACAATTTCCCTGTACATTATGGGTACTGCAGGTATTATAAAAAAAAAAAAAGCTACAGAAAAACCAGCATGAGGAAGCTTCTTTGAAAAGTCTGTAAACTAGAAAAGTTGCATATATGAAACACTTTCTCTGCTTTTTTTTACTGCAGATGGCCAGTTCTTGGAATGGACTACACAAAACAGAGAACTAGAGAAGAAGTGTGTTACACTGTAATAAAGAACATCCATTCGTCCTCTCAAATCCTCCACTTGCCTGAATGTTTAAACTATTATTTATTTCATTTACAAGTATGTAGAGAACACATTTTTCAAGCAATATCCCACTATCCTCTGTGCCTGCATGTGCTGACAACTTCTCCCCTAAGTTCAGAAGGTTGAGCAAATTTCTTTCCTGTTTCTCTTGCAGGTGTTGTAATGCTTGGAAGAATGGGTAAAAAGCATTCTCTTTTTCCTGTGCTTTATTAGTAATTCAGGAGATGTGTAACAATTTAGGACAACAACATGAGGTCTTCCACTCATCAAATAAAGCGAGTTTTTTCTTGTTTATTCAGAAGGTTGCTTGTGGAGGTCACCAGTTTAGTCTCTGCTTCCTCTTTTATTATTCTATTATTCTCTGCTTTTAAGCAAAAATCCTCATCTCCTCTAAATGTGGTGTTGAGAGAATAACCTCATGCAATTTCCTTCATGTGCAAAATAAAAGTTGTGGAAAAGCACTGTGAGGTGCTGAACGATAACCAGTATGTTTATAGGGATTTTGGTCTATTGCACTGACAACAGCTGTGAGGAGGGGATGTGACAGGACAGGTCAGTTTTTGACTGCTTTCTTAGCCCTAGCAAATGACTGACATTCCACTTTGTCCCAGCAGAGAAGGTCCACATATGATGCTAACAACACATCGGTGCTTTTCACAAGGGATACCACATGTAGGCTATACCTTCTCCAAGACTGTAGCACGCTGTAGTACCCTCTGTCTGAATTTCACCCTGGACCAATACCTTAGCAGGGGAAAATGTTTATGAATAGAGTAAGAGTTTTTGAGTAGAAACTATTCTATGGGTTCAACCAGGTAAGGCTGTTCCACCTCTGTGCTACTCCTATCTCATCCTTGGGTGTGACTCTGCTGACTCTAATGGATTAACACTAGGGTCTACATGGATATGACTGCAGGAGGATATGACAGGCATCTCTAAATCCTCTGTGGTATGTTAAGGATGACAAATATATGACTATCTCTCCTAATAATGGAGTAAGGGGCATTGAGTGAAATTAGAAGATACAAGACAGGAAGATGTTTCTTCATGTGAAGAATTGTTAAACTATGGACCTGTGGTTACAACAGGCAGGCTAAGTTGATTGAATACCAAGGGCAATTTTAGACACTGTGAAGGTGCCTGTCTCACCTGCCTGCTCCTCCAGTAGGCTGTGACTCTCCCTCAAGTCCTGGATTAGATGTGGCAGCCTTACACTGATACCTCAGAAACACTTGGACACCTCAAGTGGCAACAACAACCTGCGCTTGTGTAATGAATCCTGCCTGAGGACTGAACAAGAGTGAACTCACATCTATGTTTGGACCAGGTGCTTAAGCTTTGTTTATATCAACAGAGTCCAACCCATGCAGTCAGTGGAGTCCAGGGAGCTGCTCTGCTGCTCAGCTATCTCATGATGAGCTGAGAATTTTCCAGCAATAGTACTGATGACATCTCCTCTAATTACAAAGAAAGTTTAGACACTGATCTTACAGTGACACACCTTCATATATCAAACCCTTTAAATCTGGAACTAAATGCTTGTATCAGCAAAAAAATATGGCTGGATTAATCTATGGAAGAAAAGACTACCAACGGCCACTAAACTCACAATGCCTTGTTTGGTTCAGAAATGTTTTCACCTGCAAGTCAGTGTCACCTGGGAGAATATTTCTGGAAGGTCTATTTATGTGTCCACTATGTTTGTACACACGTATGGGCCTCCAGGAGGGTGGACACTTGTCTGACTGACAATGGTCAGTCTTACATCCTAAAGAGCATCACAAACACAAACTAGATCTATCCCCTTCTGAGAAGTATTTAAAATAGTTCTGTGCACACTGCACAATTTAAATCTCACATGCTTCACATGTATTACATTAGGAATATATACTTACCCATACTGAAATAAAATCTTAAGTTGCCATAACCTGTAGTGTCCATGTATGGAGTGCATATTTTTCTTTCTCCATCTCTGAGAAATACCATAGCTGAGCCAGACTCCAGTGTCCCACATTCAGTACCAATGACGGCTCCAAATATGTCCCATCTGGAGAGATCAACAACGGGTGGAGAATGTGCAACGAAATATTACTGATAAACTCATACAAAACATGTTCTAGAAGTTCATTGTACATGCAAAAGTATCTGCTTCTACACTTTCAGAAGACAACAAAATATAGTGTTTCAAATCTGATTCCTGTGACATTACTTAAATATTCAGTACTAGTTTTTAAACTCATTTGACTCAAAGTTAATATAAATATATTAAATAAATTCTCAGAAAAGCATGAATTACTAAAAAAATGAGGCTTTAAATAAATTATATTAACAACTATTTAGTGTTGCAATATTCTATAATCATTATTTTTCTGGCATTAAAATGTTTAAAATCAAATTGTATTTTGTTTCATTTTGCATGGTATAAGCTTTACAGATCAATAAAACTTGAAAAGGCACGTGTCCACCATATTTGTTATACTGTCATTAAATATGTAAGTAATAGCTGAAAATGCTCTCTTTTCATCTTTTTGAGCATTTAGGGTAGTGCTTTTTAACTAACAAATGAACAGAATATGGAAAAAGATTGCTGTGTTTCTGCTATGTGATGATATGATCTTCCTCAGTTTTTCTGCACAACGTTTTACATTTTTCTTATTCAGTGATAATTAAAAGAGCTGTTGCAGAATTTTTCAATTATTTTTTAATTGAAAATACATTTTCATCATGAAAATGTTGGTTTCTTACAAACTCAAAATATTTTTAATAGAAACTGTTGAAAACTTGTACATTATTTTGGTCGGATATGCCATTATTTGTGTTGAAGTCTTAATTCACAATAAAGTATTTTAAAATTATAAGGCTGATATAACAACGAAGTTATTTAGGATCACCAAATCCTAAAAATTCAGTCACTTAACTACCCAGTGTGGTTCAGGATAAGTGAGAAAACACTGAATTTCAGAAATCTTTGTAGGAAGACAGAGCCTTTTCCTGTCTCCTTCCAGCAGAAACAATCCCTAGCAGCAATGTGCCATATGATGAATTCAAAACCTGTCATTTCAATAAGTTAACAGTCTATTTATCAGTTTAACCATTCTAACTATTTCAAAATATATTTCTAGGATCTTCTTAAAAGGTCCCAGTTTCCCTATTGACCTAAGTTGCCTGTTTGGAAATGCTGCTTTAAAACTGTCATGCAGGAATTAATGTGCTTAATATCACTGAAAAGCTTTATGATATAACTATATTTTAAAGGAAACACAGTTGAAACTAACCCTGATTTTGCTGTGCAGACTTTTTAAAGGTAATGTGTAATATAATCAAAACACATTTTTGAAAATGGGTCCCTTGGGCTGAAGGCAAGTACAGCATTAAACAGTTGTGTCTACTTTAACTTACATGACAAAATCTCACAATGCTCCATTGATCTTTTGTATGCTCTATTTAGTTCAATTAAAACATTCTCTGTACTGACCCACAAAGCAACTCAGGGTCATGAATGATGCAGATCATGGATGTTTCTCCTTTTAGACAGCATTAGAAATGAAAACCAGAAAGTTCTACAATGTTAAAAAACCTGGTACTTTAATAGAAATACATCAATACACTGTCTGTAAGGACAAATGGAGAAGGAACCTGGGTGATGGCATGACAGATGTGGACACTACATTTGAATTAACTTATCCCTCACATGACACTTGAAATTCTTCTTTACAAAACAGGTGGTAGAATGATATGTGGATCTAAACTAGATCACAGTGAATATATTTTCTGTAAGCCCCAGACAAACTACATGTCCACAGGACACATTAGTCTGTATTTCTTCAAAGGTGCTCTTTACCTTCAGGGCAGTGCAGGCAGCTTTTAATGACTCGAAGTACTTTGTAGGTTGAAATCACATTCAGTAGAGATCCATGAATTAACAGTGGATGTCTCTCACTGCCTTGCTGTTACAGAAACTAATAAAATCCTTTTTATATTCTTTTTTTAAACAAAAAAGAATCAAGACATTTGTTGTTTTCTTTCTGCCAGAATTTATACACTGAGGTATGTAAAATGATTCTTGTTTAACAGAGGACTTCTTTTATTTAAAGCTTATTCTTGTTCTGGTAAAAGTATTAATTTTGCTCTTAGGTGGTTTCTTTACTTCTTGCGCCCTTGCAGCAATCCCTGCTGGATATGACTTTACAAGTACTCTTTGAAGCCTAACGTGTATATCTGAAGTAAAAATAGTAAATTACCGGCTCTTGCATGGCAGGCATGGCCATGCTTTTGGTGCTGGAAGGTGAGAGCAGGCTGTGGCTTCAGATGTCCTGCCTCCACCTCCTCACCTGGCACCTCCAAGCTTCTGTATGAGCACAGCAGTGATTCAGAGGGGGATGAATTTCTCAAGGAATTTGGTTTATTATGGATATGAGTTTGTTAACAACACTCAAGTGTGAACAAAAAAGTAGAATGAAAAACATCTTCAGAATGACTGCATAATTTACAGCACAACTGTTTTCATTAAAAACTTTGGTGACAGGAATCAAACTGCTTCTCCTGGGTTTTCTGGGCTTGTTTCTTCCCAAAGTCCACACTCACCTCTCATTTACTATATTTCTATTTATCCTAGTTACAATCTTCCCTGACCACATAGCAAAACCAAAATGCAATTCTCTGTTTATCCAGTTTCCTCCTCCCTGGAATGATGCTGCATGCTTGTTTAGGGCCCTGCACAGGTCAGAAGTGCTTACCCTTTTGGCTGGCTCTCAAACTCTTCTGCCCACTGCTCCTGGGCATCCTCTGTGGAGAGGTCCACATCTCGGGTTGTGGCGAAATTGAACTCACTGCCTTCTGTCCCGTGGAAGTAGATGGAGTTTCCATCTGACTGGCAGCTATGCTGTGGACAAAAGGAGCACATGGGAGGTGGTGTTACATCAGGTTTGTAAGGTGTCCTACTCACACACCATCAGAGCTCCGAGTGAGTTGTACATTATCTAATGTGTGGCCAGCAGGACCAGGGAAGGAACCCCCTCTACTCAGCACTGGTGAGGCTGCACCTCAAATACTGTGTTCGGTTTTGGGCGCCTCTCTATAAGAAGGACTTTGAGGTGCTGGAGTTGTCCAAAGAAGGGCAAGGAAGCTGATGAGGGGTCTGGAGAACAAGTCTTAGCAGAAGCAGCTGAGGGAACTGTGGTTGTTCAGGCTGAAGAAAAGGAGTCTCAGGGGAGAATTCTACAGCTACCTGTAGCTGTAAGAAGATTGCAGCAAGGTGAGGGTCAGTCTGTTCTCCTTAGTAACAACCTATAGGACAAAAGGAGACAGCCTCAAGTTGTGCCAGGGGAGGCTTAGGTAGGACAATAGGAACAATTTCTTCACAGAAACGGTTGTGAGGCACTAGAACAGGCTGCCAAGGGAAGTGGTTGAGTTACCATCCCTGGAGGTATTTCAGACCTGTAAATGTGGTGCTCAGGGACATGATTTAGGGATAATTTGGCTGTGCTCTGTTAAGGGTTGGACTCAATGATCTTAAAGGTCTCTTCCAGCCAAAATGATTCTATAATGACTCACAGATGCCTGAAACAAAATAAAAATAAAAATGAGAAATCATCTTTCATCTTTCTTGGCCCACCTTCAATGATGATTGTGTCCTTATCTTATGCCTGCTTCTGTACAAATGTACTACAGACCACTGTAAAACTGCTTGCATAGAAAAGGCATCTGCCAGATTTTTGGGTGTTTATTTGTATTTTACAGTATTGCCATTATGTCTGGTACATATACAACTGTTTGTACAAGTAACTTTAGTAGTATATCAAATATTGCTATGGATATTTTGTCAGCTTAAGAGTTTCATGCTGTGAAACATGTCAGATTTCTGTCAGAATTTTTGCCAGATGAGGTAAGAAGCAGCTGACTGTGAGGATCGCATGGGGGTTACAGTACATATCTTCTTTCTCCTGTCCTACTTTTGCCTTCTTGTGTGTCTGATAAAATGCTAGAAGTCTGCCAAATCAGTGTGGTTGAAAGAGACCTACAGAAGAGCTACCTTGCCTTAATGCAAATGAGAACTTGGTGTTTTATTGAATGGTTTATGTTACAGCAAATACTGAGAAAAGCAATGATTAGCTCGAACAGTTTTTTAGTGGAAATGTTGGTTGCATTAAAAGCGAAAGCTGAAATAAGAGAAGATTAATTAGAATAATTCTACATTTTTACCACAGCTCAACATCAGAAAAAAGAGATACAATAATGCTAAATTATATTGACCTTTTCAGAATGGTCTATGCAGTGCTCTCTTGTCTATGAATCCCTTCATAAAGTGCTGAAGGAAAGTACAACAATCACCTCTTCTGTGCTTAAAAAGGTCATGGCAGTGCCACATAAGTGAACAATTAAATTTTTAACAAAGACAAAGATGTGGCAAGAAACAAAAACTGCCCAGAATATCTTTGTCTATCTGAGTAAAGTACAAAGTAACATATTTTGACAGATTCTACAACTTTTCTCATCCTCTCCTACTTGTCATATTTCCCTTGTCTGTATAGTCACTACTTTTAGCTTCCGTATTTATATTTTCATTTTTCAAGCAGTCACTCTGTCACTGCTTTTATTGGAGGTTTGGGTTTTTTTAGGTGTTTTTTTTTGTGTGGATTTTTTTTTTTTAAATTTTATTTTTACATCCAATGGGCCACTGAGAGCTGAATAACCTTAAAGAGCACTCAGCCAAATTTTCCAGAATCAAAAGAATCTCCACAGGAGATGGTCCCTTACTGACATTGCCCCAATCTACCTTGTCAGTCTTGTTCAACATTCAGGAGGCTGCTAACTGTGTTGGATGTTTTTGCAGTTTTGTAATAGGGCTTGAACAGATTAGAGACAGAATTGAAAGTACCAGACTCATTTTTTCTTGGGTTCAACCCAGGATTTGAATCCAGGCCTTTAGAAATGAAGAACTAAAGTACAGTCTACATACTGTGTTGCCTGTTTCCCAAATTAAAGGCATTATACTTGCAGGGGTAGTCTATCTACTTCCAGTATTTAAGGACTGAATTTTGCACCTTGTTTGTTTTTTTTTTTTTGGTCATTCTAAAGTGATAAAAAATATGGAGTTAACATGTACTGTGTTCTGAAACTAACTAGATTAAGTTCTCCCTAAACTGGAGATACTGCAGATCTCTCCATGCAGACATAGAGTTCCCTTCTACAAATTCCAGATTAAATTTGTTCTCTGTTTCATTTTTATTTACACTTACATGATTTATAAGATAAGAACAAATTAACTTGTTGTGCAAATTTTGTAACTAAAAAAGCCAAATGACAGTAACTTGTAGGACTTCTCCTTGTTACCATGGAAGTGTCAGCTGTAGGTCCAGAACAAAAGCTGAGTTTAATTTTATTTAAAAGAGATTAAAAGTTTGTGGAACACCTAGTGTGTCCTTGCACAAATTACAACAAAGAAAAGTTAACTGATTTGTGAGAATAAATCCTTTGACAGAACTGATAACTTTCACAAATAAATTTTTCTCCCAAATCACTTACATAATAGAACATAGGACACTTGTAGGCACTCGTATGGAACCACTTCACAACAGTAGCTATTTCCCACTGTTTGCAACCGGAGTGAAGCTGCCACAAGTAAACAGTTGTGTTCCTAAACAAACAATCTCTGCGTGTTGCCAAATGGAAAGAAGCCAGTTTCTGTTCAGGGACTGTTGCCATCCCAAGAGGGAAAAAAATGTTTAATTTAATCTGGCACTAGCAATATTACTATTCACTAGCTGCAATTGCTAACTATTGCTTTACATGAATAGAGCAAAATGAAAATTGGCTGGAGACATTCCTGTATCTCAGCATGCTTGGATTTGCTTTCAAACTAATCTCCACTCTGAATTTTCCCTGTTTATAAAGTTTGTCTACTAGGTAGTTATGGTACCACTGCTTTTTCCCTACTTTCAAGGCTCTGCATGGCTCACCCTCACCTACCTCCACCATCTGACATATGCACTATCTAGTATCTTACTTTTCCTTGACAGCCACTGCTTGCCACCACATCTGCTGGTGAGGCCATCAAACTTGTATGCTCTTACACATTCTGCCCATCATACTTGGCAAATTCCCCGGAAGATGATGTCCTTCAGACACTTCCTTAATGTTTTCCTCAAACAGCCTTGTCATTGATTACACTGGAAAATGCACTGCTTAACCAGGATGAGCACTCACCCCTCTTGCAATATTTCTTTTTCCCCCCCATACCTACCCAGCCCCAGCTTATCTCTTGTTGAATAAATGGATGGCCACTTCCTGGGATATAGGTTATCTTTTTGGTTTGTGCCTGAAGAGACAGCAGTAGTATATTCCTTGCTGAGAGCTCTTTGATACTACAATGGTGTGACTACTACAAAAAAAACCCCATTTTCATGCTAAAATTGGTCTTATCTATGAGTACTTCTGGTCTATGAGTACCATTCTTAGTCAAGCTGTCTATGAGAGCCATCAAGTCTTATTAATTCAGATGAGCTTTCTGTTGTACATTGTGAGGCTATTAGCTAATAATTTGAAGATACAGACTATGGGAGAGAGAAGTGCATGGTTTCAAAATCAAACTTTTTGTCAAGAGTCTGTCATCTTCTTTATCCCACTATATACTCCTCACATTTTACAGCTACCTACAGCTTTCACCTCTTTTTTCACAGGTGCTTTTAGGAGAGCCTTTTGATCATCTGAGATGCGGAAGGGTTTCAGTTAGGACTGCTCGAAACCATTGATAAGCAAAATCAGGGAAATTAGATTTGGTGAAGCAGGTACTTTCCAACTACACCTATTTAAATTTTTGTAAATACTGACCAACTTTCCATAGCATCTAAATGGCCTCAGGTAAGATCTGGGACTGTACATCATGTAACATGCCTGAACAATATCCATTTTTTAAAGACTTGTTTGAAAGCACCATGTAAATATTACCCTCAGCGTGACTACTCAGCTAGGAGCGACCTCTGGAAGTCTCCTGTTCACCCTGCCATATGAAGCAGCACAAGCATCAAACAGATCAACCTATGCCACAGATGCAGCTAAGGATGCAGCTCTGAAGAATTTAAGAAGCTCAAAAGACAAAGATTGGAAATGTAAACAGAAGCACTGAAGTTCATCCAAACCAGCTTCTGTCCCAGTTGTTCAAGTCAAACTTGTGAATCAACAAATACCTCTTGGCTTTACAGTATGGGATTTCTTTACTTGGAGAGCAGAACAGAGGGCAACTAAATGATACAACTGTGCCATTCAGAGCAGCAACAGGAAACATTAGTGTGAAATTCCTCAGTGTAACAGATTTTTGGCTGAGGTGCTACATATCATCTTTCTGAGGTTCATCCCCATATTCCCATTAAAATGTTGTTCACCTTTGTGCCTTTAAAGTATCCACAGTCATCTTTACCATCATTTAATTAGGTTTTTATCAGAGATGAACTCTGATGCACCCCTTCACATCATCTCTCCTGGGCCTAATGGTCCTGATGATTCTTTCAGACAGCTGTAGCCTCACAATTTATTTCTTGGCGACATTTCTTATGTTGGAATGAATGTGTTGGGCATTTGGGCAGTGCCAGCTTGCAAAGGGCTGACAGCAGATGGAAAGAAATCTGCCCAGTATGCCTTCACCTCTACACAAGCAGAGTGCCATCAATTTCCCCCATTAAGGAGTTGTCAGGCAGCCCACCCAGCTGGAGGAGCATCCCCGATAGCCAGGCTGGCTGGCGTATGCTGCTCAAATACAAACCACACTTTAAAAGGAAACGAAAATATCGCTTGTCGACAAATTGAAAATGCATGGCTTTGACCGCAGCCAATTTTTTTAATGACTGTAATATTTTAAGTGATTATTTTTGCCACTTCACATTGCTCCTTAGAGAAGAGAGTTTTTTTTAATTAAAATCTAGGCAATGCAAACAGATGAGATATGAGAAGCAGAGGAACAAGAAAAAAGATTAAGAAAATTAATTAAAGCAGCATTGTCAATGGACCCATAAATTGGATATTGTGTCTTTCTGGGAACGAGTTGAGTTGATTTTAAGAATTTTTAGATTTTGACTTGATAGCAGGTACAAGAATAGATTCAGCCCTGATAAAATCATACTATGCATGTAATGTCTTATACAGGAAAGGTACAATGACAGAATTTAGAAAGATTGTACATTCTGCATTCTGTGCATTTGTCTGTTAATACTTCTGGCCTGAAGTCCCCTCTTTAACCAGAGGAAAAACCACAATGTGATTAGGCTGCTTTCCCATGAAATAAACAGGGCTTTAATCTTTCCCACATGCTACATTTTTACATCATTTAATGTAGGTTACAGAAGGAAAACCTTGGCTGTACAAGCAGGCCAGGTGCAAAGGGGTTTATAGCGCAACTTCCCTTTCCAAAATCACGATGAAACTTGTCCTGTGATGTTGTAACAAACAGTTTATGAAGTGTGTTTTCACTCATCATTTCCAATTACAGAGTGTTATTCAAGGGCTAGTGGTCAAAACAGTTCTAGTTTATGAGTGACCAGAATGATTCGTGGGGTTCTTAATTATCTAGGACATTTCATGATGTTTGTACAACACTGGTCATTCTGACAATGACCAATTTCCTTAATGAGTCATTTAACTGGCATGAACTGAACTATTCCTCTGTGACTGGGAGCTACTGAGATTTCCAGCACTCTGTAGTAAGCATGATTAAACCTCATCTGTTCTCCTGACAGTAATGATGTATATTTATATCACTGTAAAATTAAAGTTAGAAAGAGTCAACCAAAGTAATTTCTACTGTTTGGCATCTAATGGGTCAAGTCATGTTGTTTTTATTAATGTGCATCTCACAGTGACCTGCAAAGACCAAATTCTTTCCTTCTAGGAGGCAGGAAAGACCCCTGGTGCTTTGACACCAGCTCAGAGCTAAAGCTGGCTCCCTGCCACCCCTCACCACAGTTTCAAGCCACGGGGAACTGGCATGGAGAAAGATGCACATTCAGCATTGCTGCCTGACAGCAATTCTTAGCACCACAGTCAACCACCTATTAGTTCAAAAGAACCCCTAGGTATTTTACCTAAGTAATATTATTTTAATTAAAAAGTGATTATTAACAAAAAAATGGAAGAGCAATTCTGCTTATGGGCTAGACTCAGCCCTAAGGGTATACGATGCCTCCTCATGGGCACAGCTCAAGGTGCCCACATGTTCACTAAAGAGAGCCAGTTGACAGGTTTTGTGCACCCTACTCTAGTTTCTTCACCTCTCCTCCCCCCTCACACTCCTCCTTTCACCCACAGAGAGGCAGGAACGGCTCTCAGATGAGGCACAGCAGGAAGCCTGCTTGCCTCTTCCCAGGAAGATGTGGTGAATAAGGGCTCCCGCAAGGCAAAGCAGCTGGCTAGAAGGCTGAGTTTGGCCAACAGACCAAATAGTGCCTTACTAGATCTTATTCAAAAAAACAAGAGTCTTGTCAGAAACCCCTTTATCTGTGGAATTTTGTCCAATAACAGGTCATAGCAATTTCAATCTACCATTTGCACACTGACATACCTAGAGCATCACCTTTCCTACAATGGATACCTCAGCCTTTTTTTAAACAAGAATATAAAACAAAAAAAAGGGAAAAAAGCCTTGTTCATTTCAGCACAAACAATCAAAACCAACAAAGATATATATGGAATATCAGGATCTTTGTTTTGAAAGAAGACTATCCAATACCATTCATATTAATTAAGAGAGTATTCAAAGATTTGGAAATCTGCTCTAGAACTGGGGGGTTAGAATAGCTTAATCAGCTTTTCTCTTTGCCAAACTCCTAGGCTTGTGTGCATGTCTTCTCTGCTCAGTGACACACAACAACAGAGGTTCAGGAAGGACTCACAGATCTAGGATGTGCCTAGCCCTGCTTTGCTCAGGGTGTGGTGAAAGGTCACAGAGTTTTACAGACACATTTTCAGTATATTTTTCTGAACATGTGTTCAGTTCTCCCCCTCTCTTCTTATGCAGCTTTCTCTTGTACTAAGCTGGCCTGCACTTCTGGGAAATTAAAATGAGATGAATGGTGAAGAACTGTTATTTAAGGGGTTACTTATCATGATACTGGGATTGAGACATTTTCAGGATTTATTGGTCATGTCCACTATAGTGAGTAACTTGCATCAGGTGCCATTCCCTGGTCCTAAACGTAACGCGCTCATTGAGGCTGACACAGACTCAATCTCACGCTCTGCCAGGCTGCACACTCACAGCACAGGCCCCCTCATGCATAGCCCCCAAGTCCTGCAGACCAAACAAACTAAGCTGAAGTTTGCTGGACTGCAACATTCAACCACCAAGTGAAAAACATCTGCAACTACTGTGAGACAGCAATTCTGTAACCTGACTCTTCTCAAAGTTAAGAAGTGTCTCTAGGTTAACACATCAAGACCAAACACATGACTGCTGCAATGTCTGTAATGATCTATACTGCTTTTTCACATGTGGAAAAATCCAGACACAGTTAGTTTGGACTCCACGGTATTTTTGTGCAATCCAAGCACTGCAGAGACATGAACTATAAGACTGCTGAGGTTGTCTCTCTTCTCAACCTTTGTTTTTGACCTTGCACATCCAACCAGGTCAATCAGAAAAAACTAAAAATATTGGCAAAAGTTATACCTCAAAAGGCAACAATTTCTGGTTAAATATACAAGATATATGAAGTGTTCACTGAAAGATGAGATCAGTTTTCTGTTCTATAGCAGTAGACTTCCAATAAATACTACTGAAGGAAGAAGATTCAATTTTTTTCCCCAATTAGCTGTGAAGTCTTGAGGTTCAGAGACCTTTAATACCTCTCAGAGCATAGTATTGCTTCATATGTTTCAGTAATCTCAACCACCAGTGCAACATGCCCACCTTGCTCTGCTGCAAGGCCATGTTCATGCTCAGAACTGTCACTGGAAATACTGAAATGCAGAAAGGAATTTATCCTGTTCAACACCCTTCAACACAGACCAACACAGATAAATACATTCCAGTGGATCCAATTAATCTCCTAAGGGTTGCTTGCCCTTGCTAGCAGCATCTTTGTTGTCTTTTGCTGTCTTCTTTGGAACCAAAACACACAAATTCAGTGGCTTATCTCTCAGCTTGCTTCCTGTCTTCGTAGCCAGTTCCAGCTGCGTCTGCAACCAGCCATGTGCTTTCAAACGAGCAGCAACTGCTCCTAAGTGCAGCAAGAACATTAATGAAATTCCTGGTCTAAGTTCAAGCTGACTGGGAAAGGAGGAGAAACTGCTTCCCAAGCTAGGCACAGGCAAGTTCCTACAAGTGCTTATTGAGAACACACTCTCCAAATCCACCAAACTGAACACATTGGTGATAACTACCATTAGTGCTTGCACTGTTCATTCCGGTGACTGAATCCATCACAGAACATAATCCAGGACCCAGACAACAGTCTGGGAAGAAAACATGGAAACTTTAATTTGTTTCAGCTATCTTTTTATCTTAGTAATCTAAGTAGATATTAATCTGAACAGTTTTATCAGCACAACACCTGGATTTATAATATTTGCTATTTATGGAGATGTGATATTCACAGTCAGAAAAAGTGGAAAACCATAGTTTTTTGTGACGGTTTGTGGCTGAGTAGTGGTAGATGAACAACAGAAATAGGTAGATGACAAAAGATCCGATGGAGAGACCTGAATTTGTTTTGAAAATGTTGCACTGTTTTATTAAAAGGAGGCTGTTTCCCATTTTCTGTTACATGGTCTCAAACTATGAAACTATAAACTCTCATTTGGTTTTGGTCATGGCAGAGAGGTTGCATTGTTCTAGAAAGACCTGTTGGAACCGAGAAAAGGTAAAAACCAACCAAAAAAGAGTCCCATTCGGAGTGGCCTAAACACCCTTGTATGTTTAGAGTTTGGTTAGGTGTTACTGTCTTCTATGTACAAAAGCAATAATAACATTAGGCCATAAAAAAATCAGACTAACCTTAACTGTGGCCCCAGGAAAGAAAAGCCAGTTTCCAGTATCCACAGGATCAAGATTATCTTCTAACACAACTTTTCTGTGGGCAGCATTTATGATCAGAATGTTGTCCAATGCCCAACAGGCTTCATACACATCACCAGGTTGAACATAATCCTGTTTCCATTGAAAATGGATGTTCTCTCCTTTAGCATCTTCAGGAAGGTACAAGATGTGGATGATTGTGCTGACATTGGAAGGAGCACTGAAAAACAATGATACGGAATTACAGCAGATTTAAGCCATAGCCAAGAACACTTTTCCTTCTTTTAACACTTGTACAAGGTGTGACATTTGTGCTGACATCCCTTGTATGCTGGTAAATCTTCTGTGGAGATCAGAAGATACCTGCCCTGAGGCAGAGTCCTGCTGTGCCTGGCAGTGCACATATACCCTGAGCAGACAGACTTGCTTCAAAGAAAACGCAAGCTAATGCAATAAATAACAGATCAGTGCTGATGTTTGGAGAGCAGGAAGAAAGAGCAGGGCAGTGCTCATACTTAATGCTGGTCACACCTCCTAGGTGACTGGGTATTGTCAGGTATTATTTTTACGGCCAAAAGAAGTAGTTCAGGAAGGACTTTACAAAAACAGACCTCCCAAAATGCGATTTTTACATAAGCTTTCACCACAAGAAACTCCTGACTTCTAGTGTCTCAGTCCCTTATAGATCTGGATGGAGCAGAATGGATGAAGAGAAACACTGGGAATTTTCTCTCACAAACATGTCCTTCCAATCCTACACCACTGCTGTCAGGATAATTCTGTGGATGGGGAAGGCCAGGTTGTCTTTCTTTCCACATTCTGTTCAAGAACAATACAGAAGAAACAACTCATTTGTCCTCTCTCTTGCTATTGAATATATGTGGGGAGGAGAGGCAGATCTGGAGTATTAGTTATTAGATAATGATCAGGGCCTTGAGCTCTGCTTCCCAGAGTTATCCTCAGAGATACGAAAGGACTGAGGTTCACCCTGAGCTCTGGGTGAATTGTCTTTACATTTCTAGTGGCAATTAAAGGACTGAGCTCTGTGTGCAAGGAAAGGATGCTAACAATTATTATTTTTGCTTTATTAATCACCCAGAAAGGGAATTAGCTACATTCAAACTTCAGACTGCAAGGAGTTACAGAATTGGGGATCACAAGATGCCAGCTACACAACCTTGCCTCTGCCTTGGTAGTGATGCTTTGATGGGTGAATAGTTTGTCAGAGACAGTCCAGAGCTTTTATGGAAAAAAGCTCCTCTTGGTTAAGCGAAATATAGGACTGTAGTGAAATGTTGAAAAGAACTGTATTTGTCCTCTATTCACACCCACAAATCTGCCCCAACAAATCCCCCTGCACTTGCTAAATGTTCTGTCTGTCACCCTGCATAGCAGCATTGCTTTGAGACATCATCCTTGCTTCTCCCTAAGCCCCCACACAGCACCTGCCTTCAACAAGAGATCCTTCCCCTCCCACACAGGAGTTCAGAGCGGAAATCCCACTGACACAACATCTTCCCTTTGCTGCTGCCCTTCTCTCTCACCTCTCCCTAGTTCACCCACCACTCCCTAGAACTGCATGCAGTGCAGTGAAAGCTGCTGAAGCACATTCAAATAAACACTGTAATTCACACAGACCACAGGAGAAACAAACATCCTTTCATAATTCATCCTCTCCACTTTGCATGACATTGCTCTATTGACCTATTTTCTACTGCCAGCTCCAGCAGTCAGAGTTAAAGAAGCACAGATTGAACTGTGTACACATTAACTTCAAAAAATTGAGTTTCAAGGGCTTGTGGCTGCACCACCACAACTCCTGAGTTTCCTGGTTTGCAGAGCTATGAGGATAACTGAGCTGCTGACTAAGTGCATAATTCTGCATCAGTGTGAGAAAACCAAAAGGCATTGTGTGGCTACTCTGTGGTAACTCCATTGGCTGCACTGAAGTAACTCTTGCTTTTTATTTTCCTGAGATAAGAATTTGTACCACTTGTTTTAATAAAATTTGTAATACTTTTAACTTTGTCAAAGAAATCATAAACCCACTCTCACAAGGAATGGATGAGATACTGAAATCCACAGCCTTGCAGCTAGAATTTTGCTTACTCGTCAGAAATTAAGTAGCCTTTTGCTCTGCAGATTGTCTCAATGGACAGAAAATAGGCTCTAACAAATGGCCTGTGTGGCATTGATGCTAAGGTAATGCAGGAAGGCAGACTGAGATGCTATGAGGACATTACATATCAATGGCATTTTTTCTTCCCCAGTTGTATTTGTATAACTGTGCATATATGTCAATGCACAAAATATCTTTCTTAATATTATTTACTAAAATGTTGATTCTGCTGTCTTTGAAAAATCAGTCTCTGACACTGACTCTCTCTTTAAAGGTGTGCATACTGCAGTAAAATATTTTAAAATATCCATTCACAATCCTTTGTGCTTAAGTGCAAATCAGTTTGTTTAAAAACAAGACATAATTCACCATAATCTTGTTATTATAAGAGTGTTAGGAGTCAAATGTTCATATCAAACTATAAACTATTTTTAATCAATGTTTTATCCCACCAAAATATAAACTCTTAACCCTATAAATCATGGCTCTTGCTGACATTGAAAATGGTGCTAAAATGCAAAAGTTATCAAAATTTTGTTTTTGTCAGGCACCTGACACTGCTGGCTATTGGAGTTACAGTTTAACTCTGAAGTCATTGTCTTCCTTATCTCCCACATAATGAAATTTTGATTTACCAAATCCAGTGGCAGTTCTGCAATTACCTTTAGAGACCATAATTTCACTCCTTACCTTTTAATGCGAGAACTGAAAATCTAACAATTAAAACAAGTTCTAAAAGAGCCAGGTTTAAATACCACCTGCTCCTGTGGAAAGCATGTAAAATGATTAAAAAGTTGTAACAAACCTAATTTTCTCCAGCTGAGTCCAATCTGCAGAACTGTTCTTAGTGTAGGACACGGTGATGCTGGGATCTGAGTAACTAAAGCGACATGAACCTGATCCTGGGAAAGGCAATAAAGTTAGAAGTGTTACTACACAGTGAAGCAATAAATGATCCTCCAATAACCACAGTCGTTGACTGTGCCTTTGTCACATCATCACTCCTCCCGATTTTAAAGTGCTTTGATTGATGATGAAATTTCCTGTGATCTGTTGTTGAGGGTAAACACAAAATAATGCATGCTCTATGAATCAGAAATAAAGGAGAAATGATAAATCACAGCGCTGCTGTGTAATCTCTGCAGATTTCCCAGGGGAAGCCGAGCAAATTACTTAACACCCCCCACTGAAGAAAAAAATCCACCATATAATGTTCAAAAACCCCTTCTTATTAGAGAATGGCCCACAAAACAGAATAGGAAAAACAATTAAAGGTTGTTTTTTACATTACTATAGAGAAAACATGTTTTCCAGAACTAAAAATATAGTGATAAGAAAATGTGTACAAAAGTATTTGAGCCAAGACCAAATTTGCTTTAGGATTTTAAAAAAGTAAAGATGATACAGAATTAGTAAATTTAAGGATGCCTGAAGAGAACTAAATAAAGGAACCATCCAATATACTCACTAAAGCCTATAATTAATAATAAACATTTGATACTGACCTGGGAATCTCAGAACACTTTACAAAAATGAACTAATTAAGCCTTATGGCACCCCTGCAAGGTAGGGTAATATATTTACTTTTGATTTATAAAAGGGTGCCTTCTGGGTGTTGTCACAAAAGATGAGCTGAACAATTAATAAAGGGGACAGTGCAAACACAAAAACTAAGATTGACATAATCAACCTAGAAATCATGATAAACAACCTGAGTGTTAATTAAATACACTAAAAATACTTTTTTCCCTAAGACACGAGATAACCCATCCATCTCGGTAAATTCAACAACAGGCAAAACTGACAAATCCTAACCTGTACTCCAAAGATCAAAATTTCTACTTGATAAGCATGTAGAAATGTGAGATTCAAAGCAGCAGACATTAGCTACCTTCTATATTTAAGAGAAGCATCTCTCAAGTAACCAGCACTAGGATACTACTGAGTACCACAGTTTTGCTCACAGTAGAAATACATATTATGTTACAAGTAGTGTATTATGTTTATGTGTTTAAGATATGTTCAAGCACACTGAAACTTTTGTATATACTTATTTTTATACATGTATAAATATATATATATATATATATACACACTCCCAGATGTGGAAAACCACTGACCATAAAATACTGTTATTTTCCAACTCAGGCTACTTATTTTTGTAATGAAATCAATGGCTTGATTAAAAAAGTGTTAACCGCTTGTATGAGAGAACAGCTTACACATTTTAATGGGAACATATGTCATTAAGCACACTGCTTGCAGCCCCAGCTCCCCTGAGGCAATTCACATTTGCAGTTCTCAGCTCTACAGAACTAGTTTTCTACTTTGAGATACACATCACATACCTCTGCAGGGGAAAACCACCTCAAAACATGGCATGAAATACTGTCTCTATAACTTTGCCTGATATATCAACTAGCATCTTGGAAATGACCCACAAAGTTGTTTTCTTCTGTCTTTTACTAATGTTAAATAGGAAATAAAGAAACAGACACTTCTGAGCCACTACAGCTGCGTGTGGTGTGTTCAGCTGGTCTGACATGTACACTTGCTGTAATGAGGCACAGAGTAATTAATATTGCAAAGGCAGCAGGACTTTGAATTACCAAATACATACCTAAAATGAGCACAAGGCAACTGTCTGGTTATATTTTACTGACAAGGCATTTTATTTCTATTATATTAA
The DNA here is from genome assembly GCA_013399015.1 of Galbula dea. Taxonomy (NCBI): domain Eukaryota; kingdom Metazoa; phylum Chordata; class Aves; order Piciformes; family Galbulidae; genus Galbula; species Galbula dea. Next base: position 1,057,000 of record VWZX01003204.1, on the reverse strand, counting down.
AACCAAATGATGTCAGGAAAAGCCTTTATGTCTCATATTTGCCCATCTGCTGAGATGGTCTACTTTACTGACTGACATCTGTTGTTGGTTCCTAGTTTTGTGCCATTTAGGAGTTTCAACTCTTAATCACACTCATTCATTTTATTTTATGGGAATTCAGTTAAAAAAAAAAATCAGTGAACTTCAGCCAGTTTAACCACTTTGGCTGGCTAGAGGTTGAGAGACAAAATAGCAACATACTGAGTTTTCTGTTGGACAGAAATTAAAGGAATGTAGACAGTAAAAATAATCAGCAATATAAACTTTATAACATGTGCCATTTCAGTTAGTGTTACAATCAACTTTTGGTACAGCACTCTTAAATAAAGCCAAGTCCAAATATGCTGCTAAAAAAGGGGAGAAGGCTATATTTGCTGCCCATACTGCAAAGACAATAAGAAATGAGTGCTCCCTGTCAGTACAACCAGTACGAAAAATGCTGTCAATTAAATCTGAACACCCTCAAGCCACTGCCTTCAGTTGTTTTAATATTACTTTCAGTAATCCTATTACTTAGTACTATTGCTCTGTATTACTATTATTTTAGTAATCCCAGACTGGGAGTATTGAAATTTTGTAGAAATCTGCAGTTTGGATGTTTGCCTCTACCTTGACTGGCAAAGCTATACCCTGAGTACTTTGCGAACAAATAATCAAAACTCAAGTAGTAACATAGCAAAAACTGAGGGCAAATTCAGCTGGGAAGTGTCCTTGGCACTGCTTCCAGAGATGGTAATAAATGGTTTGTCAGCTTCAGGCTGAGCAGCAGGGGCAGCATGTCATACTGTAAATCTTGATACCCTCCTGTCCTCTGTAAGAAAAAGTTATACAAGATGACATAAACCCCTTTGAATGAGAATAGGATAGGCTTGTTTTAAATCAAGAATGGCTGGGTTTTGAATTGGCAATGAAAATGGGTAATAAAACTTGCACAATGATTACCATAAAGAAATCTGCATTAGTAAGTTACTGCACTGGAGAAAAATGCTGCAGTTTTCTCTTAAGCCTAGTATGTCACAGCAAACCTGATGTGACAGTGAGGTTATTGCTAGCTAAATCTAACTAAGAGTTAAGATTAAGACAACCTGCTCTGAGTGAACATGCTTCAGCAGGGAGGTCGGACTAAATCATCTCCAAAGACCCTTCCAACCCAACCATTTTGTGGTTCTGTGATTCTGTAATTATGCTTTCCATATATTTACCGGGGGGGGGAAGGGGGGCACGACACACACAACAAACAATGCCAAACCACTCCTCAAACAAAACAGCCTTTTTCCTCTATGCTTCTATTTATATGCCTGTTTTTTTCTCTTGCCTCTATCTGTAGGCGAGGTTGTCCCTGGATTTCAGGAACAAAGTATGTTTTTCTCCTTTGGAGTTATTTTACTCTTTTTGACAGGCTTCTAGTTGAAGTTCATAGACTACCAAAACTTTTGGAAAAAAAAGCTGAAGTAGAGACAACTTTCATGGATTTAACTTTAAATGACACATTTGAAGCTCAGACAGGAATTTGTCTGTTATCAAAAATGATGAACAGCTTCTGTTATAAAATCCAGCTATTTTCATATACTGAATATTTTGAAACACTCATTTATTTGGCTTGTGGTTACATTTTGCCCAAAGGCAAATTTTAACAACAAAAAAAATCTGCTTAAAGTTGAATCCAGACTGTTGCTAATAGGGGAGGGTTTTGACTGGCACAGCAGGGGCTAAACAGCTCCTGACCTCTACTTTTGTAATGCAACTTAAACCACATAGGAAAGAACAGAAAAGAGAAAAAAAAGAAAAACCTGCACTTCTCAATTGTTTTTCTACTTGTTTCAGAGGATTGATAACCCATAGCCAGGATCTGACTGGCACTGACCACCTGCAACATACCTAAGTGAAATGGTCATGACTTTTTTCCTTTCTTTTGTAAGTCTTGTTAAGCTGATTTTGGTTCCTTTCAATGCCATCTAACATACTAGTGAATATTTTACATACCTTGTTTTTTAAATATCATGTTAGTAGAAGTACTAGAAGCATAATATTTCAGGAGAGATGTTTTGCAGGCACTTCATATCAGGTGTTATTATCCAGGTATTCAGTTATTTGTATCAAGGCTGACAATGGCAGACAAAATTAATTCTCAGTATGGCTTTGCCTCCAACTGTGTCAGATTTACAGAAACCCAAGTGATATGGCTGTTGGTCTTTAAGATTTCCTAACAACACTGATCAGAAGCTGGTGTTTTGCTGAGATAAAACTGGATGCCATCTGCAAGGGAAGCAATATTTTGCTTCTTATAGACTGTGACGTCTTCTGCCTCTTGACAGCCTCTTGATAGTTCCCGCAAGTGTTTCCGTGGATAAGTAGATGAGATATCTAATGCTGGCCTTAAGGAGAATGAGTCCAATGTTGAACTGTACAAGAAAAATTCACACAAAAAAATTGTAGAAGGGTTTGAACTGTGGCCTGAAAAACAAAAGGGAGCTGAAAAGAATCCCTTTTATCTAATGCTAGAAGATTGTTTTTATTCATTTTGTTAATGTGATGAATAATGATTAGTGTGTTTGCTAAGGATTATGATTTTCTGATAGCACTTGAATTAAGCCAAACTGGATAGTATAAATTACTAGGGGTCAGATTTGGCTGGCTTGCTGTTTTTTCCAAATTAATTAACTGTACAGTTTGGTATAATGAATGCTCCACAGATCTCGATTTATTTTTAGGTGTATGTTTATATTGACTTCTGATCAAAAACCAAATTATTTTAACCATGTTAAAAGATGGAATATTTTATGCTGGATATACCAGAAGCACTAGTACAAAAATGTATAACTCAACCGATCATCTCATTCTGCCTCTGAAAACTTCCTCAAGAGAAGGCTGAAAGAACATTTTAATTTTTCTGTGAAACCACAACTTTGAATTTGGTTACAAGTGTGGCTTTTAATCAGGACACATTTCAGACGTTTAGACAATTTTTTAGAAGTTTGTCTTTGTTAATAGGATGAAGTTCAGAGCACAAATAAATATTTTTATTGTAAAAAATCTTCAAATTAAAAGCTGCAATACCTGTATTCTGTCATTTTAGTCTATCTTTTCCATTGAAAGAATCAAGTTATTGCTGGCTACTTTTTCGTCCCTGGTGAGAAGAGCATTTTGATTATCTGTGCCCCTGTATGCATTCTGATAAACAATCTGAAATAAATACTTGACAGTAGAAAATAAAAATGGTCTTCACTAAAAATTAGATCTATTCTAGCTTTAGTGAGAATTATGAATTTTGAAAAGAAAAATCTCAACTGTTTATTTTCAGCAGGTTTCAGAAAGCAGCTAACCTGTTTCACTGGCAGCTTAAGGCTGACCCTCAAATTTGGAAATGCTGGGTAGTTACATCTAAATAAAAATAAGGAGTTTTAGAACATGCTAAAAGTCTCCACCATAAAGCTGCAAAAGATGATAAGAACAGTTAGGAAATACATTTGATAAAAATTTATCAGAGAGACTGCAGAAATTAAGTCATAAATCTGAATCAGAGGTCAAACACAAAGTAGACGGGGCTCTCAGTGAGCTGTCCTCGCCCAGAAGGTGGTTGTGATTGGAGCAGGGTGGGAGCACAGAAGCAGGTGAACTCCTACAGTCCCTTCCCACTCACCTCTTTCCAGGATTCCCAATAGCAGCAAATGCACTTTTTATGAATCACTGAAGCTAATTTCCTTTAGATGATAAGTCAAGTCTTGAGGAAATACTTTATCTGGTTCAACTTCCTCTTAGTCTATTTATATTCAGAGATATGATGTGCTTCCTGGACTCACACAAATGTATTCTTTCCTAATGAACAAGAGCAGGTCACAATTCATATTGCTTTTTGTGCTGACAACATTAAGGAGGGAAAAATAAGCCAGGCAGAAAGCTGTATTTCCCTTATGCTAGTCCGATTCATTCTGATGGAAAGATGCTCAGCTATTTATAGTGTCGCTTTCTGAGATACAGCCAGCAGGTATGTGCTTGGGTTGGTTGGTCTGTTGCCAAATAAATAATTACATGATGTTTCTAAATTTAACCACATTGTTAAGTGCACTAACATTGTACAGAGCACATTGCTGAATGCAAAGTGAGCAAACATGTTAAGATCTGGATGTAATGGATACCCAAGAATTACAGCTACTGAAACAATAATATCATTAACATCCCAGAAATAATCTTACAGTGATTCTTGATTATCTGACCAAGTAGTAAACCCTGTGCCCAGTAAGCATTTTCTACTGGTGTACCTGCATTTTATTCTTCAGCATTATTCCCATTAAATTCTTAATGTCAGGTCAGGTGAAGATCCTCTAAGTGAGAGGGTAAAATTTCAATGAAGTTGGACAAAATTTAAATTATACCATTTTTAAGCAGTGCACTAATATGGATAAAAGAGTAGAAAGAGGTGTTTTGTTTAGCTCTATTTAGCAGCCTGGTTCAGCTGCAAAGGTCAATAATCAAGAAAATGACCACCATAAGGTGCTGATAATGGTATTAAAATCGTGCAGGAAAGTAAATAATGTTTTATTTCAATCCCCACAGCCAGTCCATTCTAGAGAGGCAATAGAAAATCTACAATGGTCCCAAGAACTGCTGTGTAAAAGGAGGTATCTTGAATATAAAGACTCAAAAGTACTTTCCTTACCTGCCTTAGGAAAACTCCCTGGTACCAAGAAAATCTGAAAAATATATTTTCTCAAGCCACGTCCTGAGACAAGGTCCCTCTCTTTTCTGAAACCCTTCAAAACTAATCCCCTGACTTTAACTTAAGGTGTGGGTAGGTAATAATTAGTTTAGCTAAATGTGGGGGTTTTGCAATTGCTGATGGGCGTTTCTATTTTTATCTGGTTCTGCCTTCATGGAAACCCTCTCCCACCCTCACTGGAGATTTTGCTGAGCTGGGTGCTTCTCTGTTCCTCCTCCTCCAATCCCCACCACCCCCCCAAACTACAGCTGCTTTGTTGTTTGAGTTAATTCAAAAAATGGACAATTTTAATCATACAAAAGTGTTATCCTCGTACAATGATATGAGCAGGATTAAGATGAAAGTCTGTCTTTAATCCAGCATTTGTTGTTCGCAACAACCAATTCTGTATAATGGTCTGTGTTTGACTGCAAGGCAATGGCTCAGCCACCTGCCCTGCTTCTGAATCCTGAGGCTTTTTTTATCTTTTCTGCTTTTCTCCATGAAGTAAATCTGTATTGCTCACATTTTAATTCCTAAGAGAGGCAGAGAATCGCTGGTACCAAAGTAATAAAGACAGTATTTTGTTGTAACCTTGGGCTAGCCAAAACAACACAAATCATTTCACCTAAGGCCATTAAAATGTCTTTCAAATACAGCATTAACTTCAAACTGTGGTTTCAATCTAGGCATTATCTGGGCAGCCCCTTTTGTATAACTCAGCAAAATCAATAATCACCACCTAACATTTCCACATGCTATGTGAAGTGTGCTAGATGATGTTACTTACTTGTCTTATTCTTTCACATTAGATCTAATTTATAACCTATGCATCTACACAAAGGACTTCCCAGCCAGAAAGGTGAAACTAGGTTTCATGTCAGGCAATAGCAAATAGCAATTTGGGTGGTGAGGAGGAAAATAGGAAAAGAGGCAAGCAGAAGGAATGCAGAATGGTGAATGATCATTTGGCACTGAATTATTTCAAATTCTCAAGCTCTTCCTAAAAGTAAAGGAAATAAATTAGGACAAAATAACCTAAGGGTTCAGGTACGCTCAGTGCTCTGTTGTCATTGCTTAGATGGGACTGGATCTGAATATAGCAACAAACTTAATTTCAAAATTTTAATTTCTTCTTAGATAATTTTTGTAAGATTATTTTTGGTCCATTGCAGTCTTTTACTTGCTGAGGTTAATATGGAAGTAAATATGTTTTCTGAAGCATAGAAGCTTGGCAGGTAAGAAGTAATCCAAAGGGCACATACAATGATTCTCATGATGATGATAATTACATAATTACCAATAAAAAAACCACCACCACCACCAAAATAATCATCATCATCATCTATAGTTTGAATATGCATCAGGACAAAATATAAGTATTTCCATTATGCAAATTACATTACATTAGTTCTGCAGCATTCACAGTGGTAACAAACTCAAATTGCCACTACACAAATAAAGGAAAAAACCTAAGCCTGAAAAAAATTACATTTTTTTGCTAAAGGTGATAAACACTATTTGTACTTTGTCTTCAGCAAACATCACTGAGGCACTTACCCCATGGATCTGCAGAGTAAAACATCTCTCATGCAGACATTAGCAACCTTTCTGGTTCAGGAAGAGTAATAGAGGATGCTAGGTTAATGATTCACTAGCCTGATGTCTTAGGGTGAGGCAGGACAAGACATGAAAACCCTTTTGGAACCATTATGTCAAAGATCTATAACCAAATCAGTGACCCTTATGTACTAATCAAAAGCAATCAACTGTATGTTTCAAATAGGTTTTTTGTGTGGTTTTTTTTTGTTGTTTGGTTTGGGGTTTATTTTGCCGTTACAGAAGATTATGAAATCATCTAGCATTAAAAATAGACTGTAAATAAACTAAGCCACATGGAACTTCTTGCTATGTACATTGCACATAGAGCTTACCTCTTAAAAAAGATAACAGAATAAATATAAAGTCATTACAGGCAATACAATTGCTCTTCATTTAACTACAGCTGATGGTCTGATGGATTTAAACAGCTCAAGAAATTTGAAGTGAAGACGTGGTTGTTTGCTCAAACAGAAAATAAAGTTGCAAGAGTAGAAAGTGTGTTACACAAGACTGGAGAAATTATTCGGTTTTTACTGATTTTAGTGACTACATATAAAGATTGTAAATGAAATATTTATGCATGTAAAAGCAGAAGGTTTAGTGTTTTACTTCCTTTGGGAGAAGATGGAAAATAGAGACAAAGGGATACCACTGAAACAAGATCACCTGAGCGATGTATCTGCACTCTCAATTACTGAGGTTCTCTCCTCATCAGACAGTACTGAATAGTTGAATGCAATAACAATATTTTTTTCAATAATATTTTAACCATATTAAATGCAGCAGGAGAAAGGGGCTGTTCTTACTCTTCAGATAAGGTCCAAATGCTTCTGGTTCCAGAACAACGTGCAGATGATAAAATGGGTGACCCATCTTTTGGATAATACCTACCAGGATTTTTTCTGAGAGGACAGAGTCCATCTGGCAATATCACAAAGCACTCTCCCAGATTAATACCTGTTACTAAAACCATACACTGAAAAAGCGTATTTAATAAAGATTGATATAATAGATGCATGTTTTGCTTCGCGTCAAGACTCTTTTCTAGCAATAGCAGGGACTAAATATATGATCCATGCAGCAAAAGTACCTAGGGAATTTCCAGTGTCAAGACTGTTTGCTGTTCAAGCACTGAAGATCACCTTTGTTCATTCATGCTGCATCTTCAAGTCTTTCATATTAACAGCAAACAATGCTCTCAGAGAGCAGCACCTTCTTTGCCAGCTCAGTAGCACCCTCAGCACCCACCAGAACTTCAGGGACAGGGGTTTACTATTTTATTTATTGCAGGCACAGTTTTTCTGCATCATATTTTGTTTCTTTTAAAATGTTTCATTTGGCACAGTGAAGACACTCCAATTTTTTCAATTAAGTCATGACCTTGTGACTTTAAATGTGGAGTATAAAAATTGTGTTAAGTTCTGGACAACATGTAGCTGTCGAAAACTTTCTATACATCCTTTTTTGGATGCCAGGAATTTTGGCATGATCACCACTAAGCTAACAGAAAGGTGTTTCAGAGACAATAAACATAAAACAAAAGAAACATTACAGTTAATTTTTCTTGATATGGCATGGGCACTGATGGAACTCAAGCTTTACTTTACATTTCTTGACTTCCAAATAAGATTTTATATACTTCTACAATTTCCTTTTTACATTAGCCATCTCTTAAGCTCACTGCAGTCCTTTGTAGGATAATTAAATGGTGCCTATATGAAGGTACCAATTCCATTATAAGATCCCAATGAATAGCAAAGCAAATCATCCCTGTCAAAATGTGCTGTTTCTGTGTATCAGACAGTAGTGTGCAGAACTGATAACACTGAGCAGCTGAGAGGTTTCATTCTTACGGGTCCATGCAAATTATTTTTCTACTTTAGTATCATATTACTTGGCACCTTTTGAATTTCATTTCTAATTCTGTTTTGCATTAAACCAAAACCAAAGTCACACATATTAAATGACCATAACTCAGCTAAAATCAATCAGAGAAAGATGCTTTGTCATTGGAATCATATTGAAAACATTGCAAATCACCTATTTGCCTAGAAATAGCTTTAGGTGTGGCTGAAAGTAGGGAATAATGACTGACTCAAAGTAAAATTTGTTAGGTTTGGGAACCCAACTTTTGCGAATGTTCTTTATCATGGATTTGTGGAAGGGAGAGTCCAAGCCCAAGCTTTTTCTCAAAATAAACAAGAAAAAAATTTCAACCTTTAGCTAGTCCTTTGGTTGCATAGCTAATGGCTTAATCTTTAAAAAATGGCCTTTAAGCTGAAGAGTGGGAGCTTTCCTTATCAAGTTATTCGCATTTTCAAATATTGTTTAACAGCCAGGAATGATCTAGTGATGCTAAGACATGAGGAGAGAGCTATGGAACAAAGTCTTTCAAGTTAATGTAATATTTTCCATTAGCCATTTTCACATTGCTACACACACTGGTCCAAGCAGCACCTGCCCTGGAGGCCATCTATATACAGCACCTACAGCTTGGTATCTGATTCAGAGGCAGTGTGGAGGAAGGAGGGATGGGAAGAACCTGCCAATGCCGAACTGTCCATGCAGATCACGCACAGTCCACAGCCACAGGAGCATATGCTTGAAGAGGACGCCTAAGGAGCAATGCATGAGCAGAACCACTTGCACACCTCATGCCTTGGCATCACTTCCTTAAAGCCTTTCCTTTTCTCCTTATGGGATTTCATGGGTCTTTTTCTTCCTGTGTTTAGGTCAGTCACTAATATCTCTGTACTATGAGACACCTTCCATCATAGCGGCCTACGCGAATGATAGATCGTGTTTATCCCTGGGGAAGTCCGGGGATGCAGCTAAGGGGAAAAGCTTAAGATTTGGAGTGAGAAATAGAGAATATTTCGGCGAATGAATCAGACTAACTTTGTGTGGCAGCTGAGTCCAGATGCTTTTATGCAATATCCTGCAATCCCAAGCTGTTAAATTAGATGTTCTGGCCTGAGAGAGCCCAAAGGCATTGCTTTAAATATCTCAATTAACAATCCCACTGAACATTACAGAAACTGCTAGACTTTGTCTTTCCCATCTCAGTGTTCAGTCTTGAAAAATGTAGTTGTGGATGATTACGACATCTCAAGTAATTGAAATTTTCTGCACACTTGGACAGAGAGTGCATGAATGCAAACATCACCCCAGCCCTGGACCAAAAGGCACTACCACCAGCTCCAGGTGAATGCTGCATGGCAAAGAAGTTGCTCTTGTTTGGAAAGGTTACTGCACATTAATGTTGTCCTATGTGCTGAACAGACCTTACTAATAACCTTTTCATCCTCATTAAGCCTTATATTAAGTGCACGTTTTCAACCCCATTGCCCTTTAAAGGTCAAGGCTACCAAATAGGTGGTACATGGAGGAAACTACACAGAATATCAACCACTGAAAAATTCACTAGGGTATTACCCTTCCTAACCACACAGTTTAAAAGGATCTGGGATTTATGGTGAAATCAGGACCATTTTTTTGCTTCATTTCCCAGTCCTCATCTGGTTATATACCTGAAAATATAAAATTCCATCTGGTAATTAGTGGTAAGAGAAATCAAAGCGTATGCACTTCAATGTGGTCAAAGCTATGTGACAAATTTAATATAAAGGTATCCCCCAAAGATTACAGCTTAAGGTGATCAATAAAAAGTGTTAAACATTCTTTTAAGAAAAGGCAATTCCCTTTGATGAATCCCTAAATAGGGTTATGATTAAACCGGACATCAGGGAATAAGCTGGAAACTGCAAATGCCTGGTTTAGATTTATGATTCTAAAGCTGAGTACTGCTGAGCTCAGCAGCAATCCCTTGCCTCACACCAGTTTTTATCAGTTACAAAACTAATCTGCACTGTATTTCAAGTTCAACACTGGCACATGGGGAAATGTGAATACATTTGGAACTTCAGGCTCAAATCTGATTTACTCACATGTGCATCCACCACTCTCCTGCGCCATCGTACTGGGTATTTTACTGATTCCTACTGGTACAGGTTAAGGTGATCTTATCATATATTTATGACAATCCTGTCACACAGGGTATTTCCTACTCAGCCTGCTCTTTGTTGTTGTTTTTATTTGACCTTCCTCAGCTGATAGGACAAAAGCTACTAGTGAAATCTTAAGTCTCATTTTGAAACTTCTGGGAGCCTGCAACCTTCTGTAGTTCACCTGCAAGAGACACCAGCCACCAAGCTGTGACAGCAAACATTTACCCTTCACTTAAACTGCTGTTAACCACTCTGGGTCACTGTCAGAATAATCCATAGAAGATTTTTGTAAATTTTCCTGAAAAGCTCAATCCCTTCATCATCACAAATTTGAAGCATTATAAAAGTCATCTATCCTCATGCACAGACAAGGCTGGAAGGGCTTCTATGGATGAGCCACATGTCCTAGCAGACCAAGGGAGCTGCTTCCCTTTCACCTCCTGAATGAAACTACAGGGTAGCTCCAAGCTGATATTTGTAGGAGATGCCCAATATTTATGCAATAATTCCATTTAGGAATGAATATGTATTTCTGTCTTTTTAAAAAGAGTAATTCAAACTAAAAGGGTAGATACTAATCCTTAGAACTATTAACATTGCAGTCAGTTGCAGGGTGACAGATAATGATGACCTCAAATAGTCAAATTAACAACTTTGTGTAAAAAAAAAAAAAAATTACATATTTCTGAGTCTTATGGGATTTCAGTTTCCAATCCACCAAAAAAAAATAAACCAATCTGCTTGCCAAACTACTTGACAGCTCTTATTTCCAGCTGAGATTTCCAGAGTTTAATCACACATCTGCTGAGATACATTTGGAGAATTACTTTTTTAAAAATGGGAATATGATTTGGAAACACATAACCAGAGGCCTACAGAGGAAGTAGGCCATATTTCCTGCTTGCATTTTTCATTGAACCATTTATATCATAAAAACTTTTTTCCTTTGTGTTTTGAACAGTGAGCTATGAGTAGACAAATTTAGTGGGTTCCCAATTTGCCCTCAGCCCAAGCCACAACCACACAGTGAAAATGTGCAACAATTTACAGCAAGTATTCTAATTAATAAAGCATACAACCACTCTATTGGTAATAGGAACTAAACAGCATTTAGTTTTGGTAAATGGACAGATGTGTTAAAAAAAGCACTACCCAGCCCTAACTGGTTTTTAACACTTTTACAATGTTAAAATAATTTTTCAGAAATAGCAATCACAATTCACAGGCAAAGCAAGAGATTATAATGCAGCATCAGGTTATAAAATAAGTGAAAAATCCCCAAACCCCAAACATGACTGTGCCTCCCATTATCAGAATATCCACTGGAGTTTCTCCTTTCCAAAGCTTAGATTAGGAGTTCTAGATTAGAAGATGAACTCCTGCAGTTTTTAAAAGATTTTTTTTAATCCCTCATGTTGAGTAGAACATTGACCAGAAAGGTAAGCCTGAACCTGAAAGCCATCTTGCTTGCTTGACTTTTTACACTTTCTTAGGTGAAAAAAAGAGCTAAACTCACCAATAGAAAACTGAAGGACAGATGCAGTAGTTGTGTTGAGGCCAGTGGTGGTCTACAGGAAGAAAAGCAAAAGTTGTGTTAGATCAGCAAGACAATACATTCATCACTTATTTTTCTTTGAAAGCATGGAAACTCTCTGGATACCTAGATTTCCAGTGCATAAAACTATTAATCAACAGCCCTTTCAGGTTGAGTGATCACAGACCTTTCTGTTATGTCATTTTGATTATTGGTATCTCATCATATGTCAGTTGGAAATTTTCTACTTTCATTGTATTAATGTCTACAAAATAAGCACGTTTATGTGAAGCACTGGCACTTGAACAGTGTTTAGAAGGCTGAAAAAATGAACTGTGTGGTTTATGGTCAGCTTGGTGTAAATCTGTATAAATAGAATAGTTTTCACTTCTACCAGCACAGAAAAATAACCAAAAGTGATCATAAATGAATTAAAAAATAATATTAAGTAAACCTAAAATAATAAAATGAAATATTAATAGGGAACAACAGAACCTAAGTCTTCAATGAGAAAGAAACAAAATCTGTATATATTACTGCATAATATTTATAATGAATTTTTTTAGTAGCATCTACACATTTAACATCCAACCAAGACCTAGAAGCAGGCAGAAAACACCAAGCATATTCAGCATTCTATATTCAGCACACTACCCTTCTTTGAGGTTTTTCTTTCTCCTTTCTTTCAGTGCCCCCATATTTCAGTAGTTCAAATTATTACTGTTCTCCTGGAAATACTATAAGATAAAAAGCACTAGTGTGTTGTGAAGGGCACATTTATTTTCAATTCATTTTGAAAGTTAGACTTAACAACACTGCTGCATAACACGCAAAGCAGAGACGCGGCAAAAACCACTGCCTGATCTTGTTATTTTGTCAAAGACCTGAAAAAAAAATCATTGCTTCATAATCATCTCAAACAGCAACTTTTAAAACTACCAGAAAATTTGGCACTATATGTACATAACATTTACTTAATGTATAGTTTTTCTCTCTTTGGAATACTCCTAACAGGTAATTTTAGTCTTTAAAGAAAACTAGAGAAGCTGCATTTACATAACTCCTTTAAAAATAGACACATCAATTCCTTTAAAAATACAGTCCCATTCCTATTTAAGTCCATTCAGTCAGAATCAATTCAGTATTGGGTACCACACATTATGCAAAGCAATAAAATTCTTTGATGAGTTATGAGTACCTATTATATTAGTTTATATTCAATTAATTATGTTGTGCAAGTTCTAATTTGAAAGCTAAACCCTTTATCAATGTTCAGTGGCTCACATCTCCGAGAAATTAAATGTATCTGTTATCACAGAAGAAGCATTCATGTAGACTTAAAAGAGATTATGTTGTGAATCAGTACTGCTTTAGAAAGAAGCATTAGACTTAGTAAAAACATTTTGCAAAGTTCTGCCAAGGACTACTAAGTTCAGACTTCAGAGAGGCTGGTAGGGAGCCATTAGTAGCTGTTCTTAGCTTGCAACATCCCTGACACTGTACATCTTTCCAGGATTTTGTCAGTGGTAAATTTTCACAAACAGACATAGACAGTTGGCATTAAAAAAACCTCTGCCTGCAGTAACAGGCAGCTGCTGGGAGTCGGGAGAAGAGGGGGAGGCAAAGGAAGCAAAGCATCAGCTGTCAGAGCTGTTGATATAATAGTACATTTTGCAAATTCAACTTTTCTTGACTACGTAATTTAAAGCTACAATGTGTCACTAGGAGCTACGAACAGGAACATGGATTTCAAGAGTCGTTTCAAGAAGAGACAAAAGAATCAAATAGTAAAGGTGATACAGTAAAAACAAGTAATGATTGGAGAAATGAAACAGATTTTAAAATCTGTGATAATTTGTTAAATTGCTGAAACATGACTACAGATCAGAAACAAGTTGGTTCTAAGAAAATAGGGTTTTAAACCTATGTCCATACTCAAAAATAAAACTAGGTCAGACTCCTGGCACAAACATCATTCTGTGCTCATCCCAAATGTTAAGCTATCAGCATGTTCTTTCAGAAGGATTTGATTTTTTCACAACACTGCCATAATATTTATAAATGCTGTCATTATTAGGCTGCTGATTGTTTATAAGCATGATGATTTTTTCAGATGATTATTTAATCACATGACTTTGGCATCATAATAAATTTTTCCAAGTCCTAATGCTGTGGTAGTGACATTTTAATACAACAAATACAGTCCAGCACTGGATTTTTGAAGCCAGTTTGTGATTCCTAAGGATAGTCTAAATGACATATCAGCAGGGACAAGATAGCTAATTAATAACATTTCAGAACCCTCAGAGGTGGGACTCTGGGTTTGCTAAATGTCATAAATAGATTATTTTTCAAGGAGTGTTACCTATACTCAATGCTACAACTAAGAATGAACTAAATAATTAGGAAAAAATGTCCCAGTGGTGTGACTTCTGTTTTGTACAGGACATAAAATAATGTGCTTCTTTTCAAGGCAGCTAATGAAGCACAGTACACTCAGATAGTAGAGAGGCAATTTAGCATCCCTGTCAGGATTCCCTGGCTAGTGTTGGCTGTAGGGGAAATGACTGAGATTCTCCTTTATCTGTAATATCTCTAGATTAGTTTTATATGTGTTTGACTTTCACTCACCACATCAGCAATATCTATATTTCATTTGTGGAGTTCTGGTCTCAGTTAAGGATGTAAAATTACCCTGTTTAAAGAATTGTCTATGTCTGAAATGAAGAAAAGATGCCTGGCCAAAACCATTACTGTTTTATGGCACTCTTCCATGTAGGCTTTCCAAATAACTCAGTTCTGTCCTTCCCTCCACTCAGAAGACTGCTGAAAGCACGGAAATTAATTTTGAATTATACAGGCTTTGAGCTGGCTGTTAAATTTTTCAATTCTGTCCAAAACTTCTCCTTTTGTATATCATTGCAGGTAGTTCTCAGCATCAGGATGTGGGTGTTGGTTATATATCTTTATTTCATTTTCCACACCCAGATGATCTCAGTTTAATGCAAACTGTGCCATGTTGTTTCTTATAGAAATTTTATGACCAAACTACCCCCCAATGAAATTATTTCTGTCCCCTTCATCATGAATCAGTTTGTTACATACACTTTCCTGAGACTGGCAGGTGGTTGCTCCAGGCTGTATTTAAGTCTGTAGGATGCATTGTTCACAAGTGATGTTTTACAACCAAATTAACATTTGTCAACAGTGAGAACAAAAAATGAGACAGCTAATAAAATAAGAGAAGAAAAATGAACCTTGTCTCTATTTCACTGTCACAAATAAAAAGAGAATGATGTCAGTTTGACAACACTTTTTTTTCCTTGCCTTTCCAGTATTTTATCAATACTTTAAATAACTTGGACACACACTGAATCAAGAGACTTTCCCTTGCTGAATATTGCAATAACCTTTGGTTAGCAGCTGCAGTTTAAAGCGTCAGGACATCCCTGGAGTGCTCTTCTATGGCCCTACCGCCTTGCTAAGAGCCTCTCCACTGAACACCAAGTTTTCAAGGCACGCCAAGACCTCTGCAGCTGACACAGCCTTGATTCATAGTTTGAGTCCCAGCCCTGGCAGACAAGCCAGACTTCACTTACCAGTTCTCTGGGACCATATGGCTCACAGAAAGTGACGGCATTGCCATGCATTATCACACCACACTGCTCTCCAACCTCGCAGTTATTGCATTCAGACCTGCAGGAAGAACACACCATGTTCAAAATGGAAGTCACAGACCATACTTTTGAGACAACATCAGGCTTGTAAGCTGTAAAATAAGACTGTTACATCTTGCTGCTCAGAAAAATTGGACTGTTTTGTTATCATGGTGCTAAAAGTAAAGGTTGAGTAACAGTATGTATGATATGCTAGAGTTGCCTCTCAAGACTCTTGAAAATAAGTACTTGCTCTATGCAAATGATTCCACCTTCAAAAAGGAGTGTCCCTGCTTGTCAGCCACAAAACATCACACCATGGGAAATAAAGTTAACTCTTACATGTCCAATTTACCCTGAAGTTATTCTTCTTCCAAAATCCTTACTGCACATTTGGTACACCATACATAAACCCACCACTGTGGGGTCACCACACAGAGCAGCTCATGAGAAGGGGGTAGGATCAGCCCCTCTCCTGCATGTGGGATTCTGGGCTCAAGGCTGCAGATCTTACCCAAACCTGAGCACCAAGAGCCTCCTACAACTCAGCTGCTCTAACATGGGTCTTACTGCTGCTTTCTATTTGAATTTGTCGTATCCCATACTCCTAGCAACAGAGAGTTGCTGCTCAGAGTTCATCTTTTAGGGGAAAACGTATGAAGACAATCTCAGAGAGGCTGGTAAGTGCTGCTGAGCCAACTAATTGCACCTTTCCTGATACTAATATAGCATGAAGGACAGTGTGGGCAGATTGATTGTAGAGTAGAGGGAAAAGGTTCTCTCCCTCACCTTCCAGTATCAGGGTTAGTGAATCTTGGCATGAGCTGCAGATTTTAAAAGAATTTGGAGATGCTTCCAGCTGCTGACAAACTGCTTGTGATGGAGCTGACCAACATTGCCTTTGGGCATCCAACGTTCAGCTTTAACATCAAACCTACAGGTAAACATTTGCTCCCAGAGCAATTCCATTGTAAGTAAGGGTGAACTCACTCCAAACCTTATTTCTTGTTGATTTTTTTCTGTGCTTTGATAATTGGTATTTTTAGAGCTTTAAGTCCCATAGACTAATGTAAGAGGTGTTTAGTATTATTTCAGCTTCTGTCATGCAGAATGCCTCAGGCTTTGTCAGGCTTTATGATGTGTAAATGTTACCAAAATACACATTCTTATATACACAGTGCAGATGTAGTTTAGTAGCATGAAAAGGTTTGGGTTTATGTCTTTAAATTATCTAGTTAACCTCTGGATGACAGATCTTATAGGAAATTAAATGAAAAAGAAGAAATTCCTAATTTTGTTGCTTGTCTGTCTTTTCCTTAATAAACATTGTGTTAAACCTCTGCAAGTCTTTCTGCAAACTGCTTGGGGCAGGATTTTTCTATCCCTGAGTATTTGGAAATCATCAGCCTGACATTGTCCTGAAGAGGCAAACAAAACCTCTACCAGCATTAGGAGGAAGAGGCTGGCAGCTGGAACAGCTTTTCCGTGCTGCGACCATGCATCCAAAAAGTCTGAGCAAGGGAGGATGGGCTCCTGCAAACCCAGCTAGAGATTAAAAATATTATTTAATCATTATTTCTAAGTTATGTTTGAGATACCTCCTGGTCTGCTTCTGCAGAAGACTGAGGCTTCTAACCACTGCCCTAGCTTTCCAGGACAGCAGAGTGCAGGTAACTTTTAGCAGAAAGGGTTAAGTCTGGGCAGTAAACAATAACCTGCACAATACCCTGCAGGTTTGTCGGTACTAAGCTCTGCTGAGCGATAGATGTTAGGTTTTCAGATGCATAGATGTGCTAAATAATTGATTGCACTTGTTATTTTGGGTCTCTTCAGTTGGTCCTGGGTGAATTCAGAACAAGGCTGGCTTTCTTATGCCCAAGTCCATTACAGAAGTCAAAGATGAATTCCTTGTTTTAACTTCCCAAATCCCTCCCTTATTCTGAGATTTTATGAAAATCATTTTCAGCTCAACCTTCCAAAACAAAGTCAGATGCAAAAAAAATATTTGAGGATTTTTCTTCCCTCTATGAGCATGTCAAAAAAGTCATTCAGCAATTCATACTGATAGCATTTATGATCTTGAATTTAGACAACAAAATTAAATCCTCTAATAAAATAATGTATTTCCTATTGACTTCAATGAGTTAGTATTTACTATCAGAAGCCAGAGTCAGCCCATAATTTTATTTCTTAATATAAGGGAAGAAGAGAGCATAAATGAACGAAATTGTACTTCAAGAGAAAGTGTAGAAGCAGAGTTCACAGAGAACATGTTTTGCCACTATCTAAATTTTGCTTTAGCCCTAAACGATGATAACTGGAGAACAGAGAAACAGGAAATAAGAGAATACCTGGAATTCTGTAGAATTCTGGCTGTTTATGGACATTATTTTAATCATCTGCTACTACATTTTTGAGTTTTATAGTGGAACATTTTCCTGAATTCTTCATACATGCAGAGAGAGACAGATACAGCAGCAAAACTTTGCCTATAAATACTATACAGGGACCACTTAGTCCCTTGTGAAAGGTCAATCTATGTAATCCAAGGGGCATTTTGATTTTGTAATATTCATACTCTCATACTTCAGTGAATACAAAGTAATTCACCTATTCATCTATTCTACATCTGTAACGTGGTCTTTGAATCACTCTCTGGAAATGCAGAAACGCTGTCCTTCTAATAGAGCTGCTTCATCATCACTCGTCTTTTCTAGGATGACTTCTCAAGTGAGAAATGGGATGGTTGTTGGTAATCCTGATTCAAAACTTTGTGCTCTCTTTGAAACGCTTTACCTTTGACAATAAACTGTTCACTAGCTTGACAGGAATGCATGAAGAGTGAGATAATTGATCTGCTGTTCCTCAGATCATCACCACAGATGTTTAGAAACGATCCAATTTGCTCCTCTCCTGGTGCAGACAGGAAGGTTAATTTCTTCTCCATT
Organism: Galbula dea; assembly: GCA_013399015.1. NCBI lineage: Eukaryota > Metazoa > Chordata > Aves > Piciformes > Galbulidae > Galbula > Galbula dea. The sequence goes on along the minus strand of VWZX01003204.1, from coordinate 1,038,518 downwards.
TATATGAACAGGAGACAGTATTAATTGCCCTGGTTGGGTGCAGCTTTTTACATTATCTTTCCCACCTGCCTGATCTAAAATCTTAGCACATTAAAATCAGTTTTCTCTTCACAGCTGGTACTGCCACTGTTGACATGTGTGATTTTCATCTAGATGTCTTCTCTGCAGACCTGTCATTGCTCTCATCTCTGGCTTAGAGAGTCCCACTTCTCTCTGCTATTGTTCTTCACTTTGCTGAAGGGGAAACATCTGCTGTTTCCTCATCTCTATTTGTCATAGTGTTTCCCTCTACAATACCTGAATTTGTAGACATTATATTGACTGATGTCTTTTGTGATGTTTGAACTACAAGGAAGATAAACATCTCAAGCTGCCAAGAGATTTTTAAACATTAATCTTTCTGAAGTTTAATCCCACAGTTTTAGGGGAATTTGGAAATCGTTTTAGGACTTCTCTCTCCTGTCACAAAGCTTTCCTCCACCTTTTTGCCACAGGAAATATCACTGTACCTCTTCATTTCTCATATGCCATGAAGTGATAGAACCTGATTCTTATTGATTGATTTTACATTCTCAACTTTTCTTCATGTCATCTTTGAAAAGCACATCTTCTGTAAGTGATTGCTGTTTGGGTTACTGTTTGGCTTAGAGATGAAACATGGCATCAAGTTGGGAAGGAGAGTTTAGTCAGCTACAAGATTCTGAACAGAGTCCTTTTTTGTACTGCCTGCTGTCTATAGCCTTAATGTTAAAACTGCTAGCATCTCTTTACTAATTTATGCATTTTTCCCTTCCTTTTTGTCTCAACATGAAATAATTTATGTCAGGATCAAACTATTTTTTCTACATTTGTTCTTGCTTGGCCTGTTTTGGTTCTTATATACCACCTTTTTTATACTCTCCTCTGCAATTTTATCAGGTTACATGGAGGCAAGATGGTCACAGAAAGAAGTGCTCAACAACCTAGACAGTCTCCCAGATACCTGCCATATTAGACCCCTTCTCATCTAGCCATTCCCTGGCCCTTCTCTGACAAGCAGCACATGGAGCAGATTTCCTTTCCCTACAGAGGAAATTAATTACTTCCATGGTTCCAAGGCTTTCTGAATTAACCCACTCCTGCCATTTTCAGCAAGTCCCATGGACCACCTATCACATGGACTATTAGACATTCCATTGAAAAATGTGTTAAGCATTACTGTCTAATTAGTTGCACAAGTCAGCTGTCAACTGCTTAGCATGGCCACCAGTGCTACATTTACCATGGAGAGGAAGGCACATAGCTACCTTAACTTTCACAGCTAATACATTAGATATAAAATACATTGGACATTTATTAATGCGTCAAATGTATTTGTTTCACAAGCCAAAGATCTTTGCAAAGTTGATGGCAAATGAGACTCAAAAAATGAGGAAATCTTTGCTTAAGTAAGCAGGCTCATGATTATGTGTTGAGAAATTTAACGTGACTGCACACAAGAAGAAATGAATATAAAAATTAGTTGGACACACCGTACAGGAAAATCTGCATGGTGGCTTGAGACATGCTCCCACTCCTGCATTCCCAGCACAGATATCCTCCCTGCTTCCTTCTCCTTATGTGTCCTCTCCTTATCTTTTCCCACTTTAGCAGTTGCTCCTGTTTTCTTTCAATCACCGAATTGTGATTTAGACCAGGAACCCATTCCCATGTGCTGTGATTTTCAGTTTATAAAAAGCCCCATCCCAACCTTCCCTTTCTCCTCCCCTTGAAGCTCCAGAAACACTCCATAGCCATTCCTTTCCTGCTCCCAGATGGTGCTGGGTAGAGTGTCGTTTTAATGCATTTGGAAAAGCAAAATCCATAAAAAACAGGCAATCGCTCTCAAAATCAGAGTGCCCTTGTGCAAAATAGTTATTTGATGTGAGGCCTCCCCAAGCAATGGAGTGACAAACCAGCTCTGCTGGGACTCATAAAATCAGACACACAGAGAAACTATAAAATGTTTTGCTGGTGCACTTGGATTGTACATCTCTGACAGAGCTGCAAGTGCCAGGAAGGAGATCAGGAGGAATTGGACAATATTAATCACGTTCAAGCCAGTGTTATGTAGGATTTGGGAAGAAAAGATCATAGGAAAATACCAACACTTCTCTTTTCATCTTTACACAAATGATGGTTTCAGAAATTATTAGAGTGGCTTAGCCTAACTGGCCCCTGGTGGCACAGCACTGCTGGAGTACTGGTGCACAGGAGGCAGCTGCTACTGCACACTGAGCACAGCAGAGCAGGGACTGAGCAGGGCTGGAAATCCTGCTGTAGCAGTTACTGCAATTGCTTGTGGTAAAGATGGGATTTTAGCAGCTGCCGGGGGGGGGAAAAAATGTAGTTTTAGGGTGGATGGCATAAACTGTTAATAATCCCTGATTTAACTCCCACTAGACAGTCAAATGAGAATGAGCTTTCTGCCACTAAGCAGGTCTTCACTGGAGGCAGAGCTACTGTGGAAATCCTTTGTGCAGAAAGGCTCATGACACCTCATTACAGTTTTCTTTTATTTGTACTCCACTTTTATTTATCATTGCTGAGGATGTTGCCTTTCTGGTGTTATTAAAGGAAAATCTGTCTCATTGTGCTGAGTCTTGGGACACTCTTGCCCAGAACACACCTCGCTGCGCTGACCCACCAAGCAAGGTAGGTCAAGGTTATTCCAAATCCAAATCTTGGGGACAAAAGGAGAAGGAGACAGGAGGTATTTTCAGTTCTCTTACTCTGAAATTTCTCTGTTGAGACTCCTATAAAGCAAGGATGAATTTAAAGATAAGACAGCAATGGATAAATAAATTACAGAGGCTCACAACAGACAGGCCCTCTGTGAGTTATGAGACATCTGCAGGGAAATAATGCCTCCTCTCATTTCTTTCCACTCAAGTCCATTTAACACACTGCTGCTAAAGCTATCTACCTTGGCAGCTATTCTGTAAGCCATTAATAGTCCTTGATCTATTCATTGCCACAAAGAAAGAGAGGGTTTTTATATTATAATATTCCAGGTCCTTAATGCATCTGTCCAGCAAAAAATCTTTCAAAAAGATGACACAAAAGGAACAAAAAGAGGAAAAATAGTAAGCACATGCTAAAAAGTACTCCAGTAAGTATGTGCAAAAGGAAATATCCATAAAATTCCATAAACTACAATCTTTATACTTAAGATGGTGAAACTGTGAAAGACCTGCACAGGTGGAAAATTGAGAGGCCTTAATAAAATGGAAAATGAAATCAGATTTCACAGAAAATATGTATTCCTAACTAACAAATGCAGATAACTGCTAAAATGCCCTTCAAGAATTTACCTGAACAAGATAAAGTAAGCCAGTAAAATTTTTGTGTCTTGTGTGAATTAAATCAATAAAATTAGTTACATTTATGAAATAGCATTAGAAGGAATAGATAGTTAGTAATAATCTTATATAAAAAAAAGGAGACTCCCACCTTCAAAACTTCATGTTTAGGCTGATAGATGTATTTATCTGGGTATGGTATGACCAATAGATACATTCACTGTACAGAATATGATCAGTTTTGTACCATAAGAGAACTATAGCTTCCTCTTTTGTGACATACATACATATATGAAATAGTACTCATCACTGTGATTGTTGTGGTAGTAAAATTAATACCTAAGATTGAAAGTTCTGGCTAAGAGTTATCTTTGCTAAAAGAACATGCCTTTTGACTAAAAGCTAACAGTATGATTGTTTCCAAGTCCCCATTTCTGAGCTAAGACAACTTTGGGTGTGCCACTTGGACAGGGTCTGCCAACATTTCTCTCTCCCATATTGTCTTGTCATTTACTGTTGGAGTCCTTAGAACTGTGGCAGTAACTTAAGGACTCCAGCTCTCTGAGAGATAGATACTTGGCTTTGTTAACATTGAAATGATTGTTTTTTCTCAGCCCTTTCCTTGTTTTCTGAAACAATGCCTGGGTTTGGTCTCTGCAGTCACTTGTCAGAGAAGGGGGAACAGAAGGGATATGTTGTCTGAGAGCTCTCTTGCTACGATTATGGTTAATAAAGCTTCTGCCTAATTTGTCCTAAATTGCACTTGCCTTGTTATGCACATGGGGTTCCGAGATTCTCCAACAGCATCTACTGGTTAAAGAGTGATAACAACCTGTGCTAGCTGCTTCAGATATAGGCTGTGAATTATCAAATGCCCTTACTCAGGACTCCAAATGAAGGAAAAAGCCATTGAAACTGGGAGTTCCTGGGTAGAGCTGAGAAGGGAGGGGAAGGTGTTTCCTTCCTACACAATACAAAAGTTTTGAAAAATTTTGCCTTACAAATGCACAAAAAATTAATAATAATGAAAGATTTAAAAATCAGCCTTAAACATTAAGCAGCTGAAAATTAGATGAAAATTTAGATGAAAATTAGATGGAGGTACTTAATTTCAGTTAATTTTTTTCTTTTGAATGATTTAGAAACATTTAATTTCAGTTTAGAAGTACTTTTACTATAGTTAGCTTCAGTACAAATATGTACTACATAGAAGTAAAATTAACAAAAATGTTGAAAAGATAAAGTTTAATTATTAAAATTCATTACCTTTTGCATTAAAGCTATGATTTCAAAATCTTCGTACAAACACATTCACTCAGCTCCTTCTTTCTATTTTTGGATAATTTGTCACTCACTTCAATGGTCTTAGAATTTTTCAGTCACTCATCAGTTAATTAATAAACTATTCAGGCCACAGTGGAGAAAGATAAACATAAACTTACACTAATATGAGCTGAGGTATCTAGGAATTAACATAACACAAATACCTCACTTAAATAACCAAAATGTTTTAATTTGCTTAAATGCATATAAAAGAAAGCAGAAGTCAGGAACTCACCACATGGTAGGATTCAATTCTTGCTGATGGTAGGAGTCAAAGTCATCTCGTAGGATAATGCTGTCACTGTGCATTTCAGCTGCAAAGAAAAGAAAGCACTATATGAAAATTAAAAAATCCCTCTGATCCAGAGTTTGGAAACACTGGCACAAGGAGAGATGAGGTGTCCTAGTGAGTGTACTACACTTCTAATAGTCAAGAAGTTCATTCTGATAGCTCATAAGCAAAATTCCAACAGCTCATAGCTATTAGTGAAGCTGGCAGTACAGGTCAGATCATTTAAGGAATATAAATTGAGTTGTGCTATACAAATGTTTCTAACTATTGGTCTGCAAGCTTTGGACTCCAATTTTCCCCCCAAATTTATTGTGACATTTATGTATGATAACAAAAAAACCCCAAATTCAAAAAACTTTGGTACCTCTATCTGTATTAGACTCTTCCCTACAATTACTTCCATTAAATGAATAAAGTAACTGCCACCTTCTATTCAGACTGAGCAAGGATGACAGAATCTATCCTGGACTAGTTAAATTGTAACACACAGGTTGATGGGTGAAGGGCTGCAAACCTGGTCAGGGTGAGTGCCCTGCCTGGTAAACGGATGCAGCAGTTCCTCGCTCCTGGGTATGTCTTGGAGGTGTAATGGGACAGAAACTTCCTGCCAGTGACTCAGTAATGGTGTGATGGTACTGTCTCACACTGGAGGTTACATGTCATAGAATCACAGAATGGTTTGGGTTGGAAGGACCTTGAAGATCATCTAGTTCCAACTCCACTGCCATGAATGGGGACATCTTCCCCTACATCACGTTGCTCAAAGTTCCACCCAACCTAGCCTTGACCTTGAGCACTTCCAGGGATGGGGCATCCACAACCTCTCTCTGAAACCTGTTCCAGTGTCACACCACCCTCATTTCTTTCTTACATCTAATCTAAATCTCCTCTCTTTGAGTTTAAAATCATTCCCTCTTGTCCTACTGCTAAATGCCTTTGTAAAACACCCCTCCACATTTTTCCTGTAGGCCCCTTTTTTGTACTGGAAGGCTGCTATAAGGTCTCCTCAGAGACTTTTCTTCTCCAGACTGAACAACCCCAACTCTCACAGGCTGCCTTCACAGAAGAGGTGCTCCAGCCCTGGTCTTCATGCAAGCAGATGCACTAATATATAGCTAGGAAGATAAACTCTGCAGCATGGTATACTCACACTGCAAGGGCTCAAATGCAAAAAAATAAACAGCAGTAAAAATCACAATGAAAAAGCAACTAATCAGAATTAGACATAATTCAATTCATTTTATAGGAGTCTTTTTTTTTTAATTTGAATTCCCCACAGCTAGTTTCAGATGACCTTAGAGATTGTTTATTGTAATGAAGTCAGTGATTCTGTGTTTTTGTAATAAGAATGACAAATCACCTACCTAAGTGAGGATGTAAGGGAGCTTCTGTCGGGGCTGTGAGGAACAAAGACACACAATGCATGAATATCTTCTATGATCAAGGTTTAACTGCAGCATTAAAAATCTATTCAGCATAAAACAAATTGTACAGTACTTGTTTTCTTAAGTCAACTATTCTGACTGTTTAATTATGAAAAATGTGATTCACACTGAAAGTTATAAAAATATAACAGGAAAGAAAAAATAAATATTCTAATAAACCTCAATAATAAATGAAAGAGAGAAACGGCTGTACAGAGAGGTAAAAAAGATCACTTCTAGTCTAGGATTATGAGATATTCTTAGAAACAATTTGGATTAGGTTTAAGTAGTTCAGTGATTGACAAAGAGAGGGGGAACTAGGCTGAACAGAAGAAATAGTCAAGGTGAGGCAAAAAAATGCCATACTGTAACATTTACACTGCACTGGACAACATTTCACAACACTGTCACCGTGGAATGACAACTTTATTAAGCGTTTTTCTCCTAACACTTTTCAACAGGAGTCTTACTACACAAATGAAATCAAAATGCATCTGAATGGGCACAGCTACATAAATATGAAGTCTAGAAGCTGATGACACATTGTGCTAGATACTCCTTGGTGCTACTACATCCATAGTGCTGCCTGATCTTAAATCCAAAGTAAGGTACACCTCTTTCACAGAGGCAAAGATGGTGCATATAAGGAGGCTCCTGGGGAAAAGCAACATATTTTGCTTCTCAGTACCTTGCTCATCCATGCACATCCCTAGCTGTATTCTGTACTTTGGTAAATAGGACATCAAAAAAAGAGACTTTTTGAAGCCAAGATTCTTTTGATGTTTCTGTTTTTCTTGTTGGACATTGCCCATGATTCATTTTCTTAGATGTTCCTTGGGCTCATGGTTGGGTGGTTTTAAATTTAGTGTTCGTGTGGCTCCAAAATGAATCTTAGCTTGAATGGGAATGTTTAAACTTTCTAAAAAAGTAAATTAATTTATTACTTGATTTTCAGCTAGAACTCCATGTATATACAGAGCTTTACAAAAGATGAATTGTACTAAGCAAAGAATGGAAACAGAGCTCAACAGACTTCACAAGTTAAGAGGCAAATGAAGCATGAGAAAATGTAAAGAAATGTAGGATCCTTGCCTTGTATGACCAGGAAATTCCCTTGTGAAGGAAAAACACAGAGGAAAGTACAATACAAAGTAGTTCAGATAGAGAAAGGCTACAGTCAAACGGGAAGCGTGAGAATCTTGAAAAAAGTAATAGGGAATTCAAAAGTCAATGAGGTCATTATGGGGCTCTATGTCAATGGGATGAAGGAGAATGAAGGCATCTTTTGGAGTAAAAGGTTAAAATTCTCCAAGAATGAAGTAAGGCTACTGAAAGGTTAAGCCAATAGAAAAATATGCCCTGTTTTGGTTAAACTGGTAAGGAAGGAAATACAAGAGAAGTGGGAAGTAATATCATCTTCAAACAGAGGAGCTGGAATACGATGGAAAAAAGATTTGGTGATGGTCCTGGTGTCAGTAGAAAAACCAAGAACCAAACTCATTAAACACAGCAATGGTTAATGTTAAGCAAAACCAGTTTCTAGCACAATGCAAATTAAACACATGTTCCAGCAACATCAGTTTGTACTAGTGACACCATATTCCATAGATCTGTGGGATCAGGCCTGTGTAAAGAGATACATTGGGGATACAGCATAATAAAATATTTATAAAACTCACTGGAAAACAGACTTTTTTCCTTTTTTTTTCTTTAACTCAGAACCCTGTCTTTTTTAAAGAATATAAAGGAAAAGTGAATTACAGAAACTTAAATGCTCAAATGCTCACACACAAACACTGCACTCAGTCCAACAACCAGCAGCCATTAACTGTTGTTCATCATCACAAACAAGATCTGGAGAGAGGTATATTCTATTTTTCAGATTATGAAAAAGTTTAATCTTCTTGTCATTAGCAGCCAGAAAAAGATGAAAAAGGAAATTAATGCTTTTATGTAGACTCCTGCCAATACTTTCTCTCTACTGGTAAACAAAGTTGCTATTGAATGATAGAAGCTAAACATCCCCCTAGAAAGAGTGTGTTGCCCAAGGGCTGCATTATTCTTGCTGACACATAAGCCAAGGAACAATATGTCAGCTCTAAACTCCAATCTTCTCTTCTGTAAAATACTGCTCTGGTCAAGCCTGAGAGCCTGCAATATATTTTGAATTTGTTTTTCAGAGCGTTCTTCAATTTTACAAGGTAAAAAACACCTCTAAAAATTCTTCCACAAATGTTCAGGTAAAAGCTATCAAAAAAAAGAAAAGAGAGTGTCTTGGCCAATTCTCTGGATTTACTTTCAGATGGAGACATCTGTCAGATTGCAGAGTGGTTTCTTAAGAAAGGGATCCTAATCCCTTTCATTGAGTATGACATTGTATAAAGTCTGGGAACTATGCTGAAAGGAAAGATTTTGCACTAGGAGGGAACAACATCCTTCATCATTTCCGTCTCTTTTTGCTGTTCTGAGATTCTCCTCTAGTCAGTCAGAACCAAATTACAAGCTCACAAACCTTCCAGTATGGTCCTTATTCCAAAGAACAGAACTACTAGTCCAGGGTTACACAGTGTACTGGGGCAATGACCTCCTTAACCCTTTAACACCCTAATGGGTGCAGTAAAGGCAGGCAGGGTTGCCTGGTGTGATAGTGCTGGCTGCACCATCCCTGCACCACGAGCTGCTCCTCCCAGCAGCATCACTGTTTTCATACAGATCAAAACCATTTTGAGTTCTACAGTGCAGTGTAGCCAGGTTTGATGTCTTGCCAACTCCATTTTAATTATGCTACTGTTTATTAATGAATGATTTTTTATCTACTTAACTCAGGATGATAAACAAGGATGGAGAACTGCTGACATTGAATATGAAGGCTGAATTACTTAGCGAGTTTTTTGTTTCAGTCTTCAATAGCAGCCAAGCTTCCAACAGCTACCAAATATTGATAGATCTAGATGAGTGTTGGGGAAGTGGAGGCCCTTCCACTACAAGCAAAGAGCAAGTGCAAGACCATCTAAACACAAACAAGTCTGTGGGATCGAATGACACACATCCCAGAGTCCTGAGGGAACTGACAGATGTAGTTGCAAGACCACTCTCCATCATCTTTGAAAAGTCATGGCAGTCAGGTGAACTCACTGGAGACTGGAAAAAGGGCAATATTGTCCCCATTTTTAGATAGGGCAGAAAGGAGGACCTGGAGAACTACAGACCAGTGAGCCTCACCTCTGTGCCTGGGAAGAACATGGAATGAATTCTCATGCAAGCAATATTAAGGCACATGTAAGATCAAAAGGTGATGCTACAAAGCCAGCACGGATTCACTGAGGACAAATCATGCCTGACCAATCTGGTGCCCTTCTATGATGGAGTGATTGCAACAGTCAACGAGGGAAGACCAAGAGGGTGGCGAGATACTGGAACAGGTTGCCCAGAGAGGTTGTGGATGCCCCATCTCTGGCTGTGTTTGAGGTCAGGTTGGATGTGGCCCTGGGCAACCTGGTCTAGTGGGTGGCATTCCTGCCCATGCCAGAGGGCTTGGAACTATATGATCTTTAAGGTTGCTTCCAAGCTGGGCCATTCTATGAATCCATCTGCACAATAATAAGTGTACCTTATTTTCCATTTATTTTGTTATTAGATGGACAAGTTAAAAGGTACTGTTAACTAAAGATTTTATTAATGACAAGAATATCATCAGTCATTACCATCCTTATTTGTCCTCAAAAGTATTTATAAGGCATCTTTTCTGTCTTGGTTTATGCAGAATTTGTTTTCTTGACTATTTGTGCTGGATTAACTCCCTTGTCTGATGATTTTTACTTCCACTTTCTTCAATATCTAGTAAAATTCTTATAAACTTAAAACTTACATAAGTTCTCAAAGATCTCTCTAGCTTCCTAGAATATTTATTATACGCTGAACACACAGCTTTTCAAGTGATTATTTTACTTAATTTGGTATCTTTCCCTACGGCATCATTCCTTATTCCATCTACATTATACACAGAGCTGCTTGTTTGTCATTGCCATTCCTTAACATTACCCTTTATCATCCTCTAATTCCCTTCAAAATAAGAAGTACACTTTCCTTTCACTGCACAAATCCCATTAACTCTATTCTGATTTACTAATACAGAACTGTGGATGGACAGCCACAGTGAACATGATTTCTGAGATTCATGCTACTTTCACATCTTCCTGTATATTCTTTGTACTAGTTACTATGAAGTCTGATATCACCTCCAGTGAACATATTTATTAAAAAGATAGTCTCTTATAAGCCTAGGAAGTAGCCCTGTGGTTTTATTTTCTTTACTTAATATGTCACATTGTTCGTTACGGCATTTCAGTATAGTGACGTTTAGGGCCAGAAAGAGACCATAAACCCTCATTCATGTCAATCTGCCTTGCTGGTTTGCTTATGTCTTAATATGGTATTTGCATCTAAATAAATTCACTAATGCTTTCTGAAAGAATCCTTTGTTTACATTAATAATATTGATGAAACTGTGCTGTCTTCATGGAAAAGAAGCAGTGAGGTTTGCTTCAAAGAAAGCATCTTTTGTTTGAATGGAAAAATTAATCCTACTATTATAAGAGAGTAGTATGTGCTGCTTAGGGAGACTAATGCAGTGCATGTTGTCTGCTAAAGAAGAGGAAAAGAGGAAAGCCTGGTGCTGGAATGGATGGGGGAAGGGCAACAGGCACTGGGGTGGTTGACTATCTGAGTCAAGAAAACTGTGTCTGAGCTAGGAAACTCAGAAGAGAGAAGCCTTGGAGAGTATAAAAACATAGAAGGACTAAAGGAATCTCTGAGAAGCTTGCATACCCATACAGCAGGGAAATTTGATCACGTGGCTGTAATACACTGTCAGCTTCTCATAGAACAGCACTGCTGGGTGATCCTTGACTAAGTCAGGCCTGATTTTTGAAGATACGACAATGAAATCACATATTTTGGAGATGACAGATACAGAAAGTCTCTGAAGTGACTGTGTATAAAGCAAAGACAATTGCTAGTAAAATCATGGGCAACACAAAAGACATGAGGATGTGAGAGACTATGACAAGGTGGAGAAGCTGGAGGCCTCTTCAGGGAAGCAGTGCAGGATGTATGTGGCTGTCAGTGACTGGATGGGAGGAGGAGGCAAAGGGATCATCACGACTGAGCAGCCAGTGAAGGCCCAGGGATGGCACATCTCAGCATCTGTTATTCTCTACACACAGCTGATACCCAATTTCTCCTTATGATAGATATGATAAGCTGTACAATTAGATTCTTAAATTTTGTGCAAGTCAAACATGTTGTTTAGCTAAAAAAAGTTATGATATGTTGTAGGTGATGAGAAAAAAATCAGTGGCCCATTTTCACAAAATGGGAAGGCAGATTCTTCACAAAGATATGTGAGCTGGATAGTGAACAAAGCTTTTCCTGCAGGCATACTGCATTATTTGCTTATAGTTAAACCAATGAGAGTTAAAACTTAGCTTGTGGTTTTCACAAAAAACAAATGTTGTTTGTCAAAGGTTGATTTCAGGTAAGCGTATAATGTAAGAAGATTTACTTTAGCTTTCATATATCCCCCAATGTTCAGCAGAGAAGAAGGCTTTTCCCTGATAAGTAATGGGAAGTAGGAAGACAAAGAAAGTATCATTTTTAAGAATGCAAATAAGATCCTGATACTAAGTTTTCTACAAAAATAGCTTTCATGATGAGTAGCACTGGCCAGATATGTTTAATAAGATAGTTGTTCTTACCTCCTTGTTCACACAGCTGCTGTGCTAAGGCATCCTTGAATATCACTTGGCCCCTGTGAGTAGCTGTAGCCCTGTAAACATAAAAAAAGACAATGAATAATGTATTATACTTATTTATATATGCATATATATATCTATATGCATGACTAATCAAATCACAAGTATCATTCTGCTTTCTCCCTGTGTTTTTTTCTCCATTCTTTTGCATTCACAGACTAATTTGCAGGGATTTTTTCTGTGCATAGCAAAAGAAAAGTTCCTGCACCAAAATGCCTAAGTTGGTAATAAAATGCAGTGGCACAGGGATTCAGTGAAGGATATGAGTAAAAATAATCATATTGCAAAATGAGGCACATCACTCTGCCTGGGAAAGTGTGCCTATCTTAATGCAGAACAGAAGAAATGGGTTCAGAGCTGCTGCCCTGTGAAAGTAATAGTCATGTAATCCAACAGGCAATAGCCAATGGCAGTACTGTTACATGCTGCTGATAGAAATGTATATCTTAAATGGATGTCCAGAGATACTCTCAAGAAACAAAAATTTTTCTCTTACAGAACTGCCACGCTAACAGTAATAGTTATTCTTTATTTCAGATTGCTCATTTCTTCCCTCTTTAAGTGTAGTATTTTACAACGTCAGCTTTATTTCAGAGATTTCAAAACCTTTCAGTGTTTGCCAGTGTTGTCTTTGAAGTCTGATTTCTCGCAGCCAAAGTTCCTTCAATATCTGTCTTGACTCATACACATTCTTCATGTCGTCTTTGTCATTTCTCCAAGTCAGTAATGAAAATAATTAGCATTAACGGGCTCAAGACAGATCTGTATGAATTCCTTGAAATGGGCTCTCAGTTCAACAGTAAGACATTGAAAGCTGCTTCATGAGTATGCTTTTTCAGCCAGCTGTGTGCCCTCTCTAATGGATCATGCCTCACATGCTTAGGAAAATGTCAGGAAGGACCATAAAAGAATGGTCAGAAAGGAAGGTTGAATTATATCATTTTTTTCTTGGCCACCAGGTCAGTTATACTGGTGGGAAAGAACAACAAAAGTAACACATCTAATATTAATTTTTTCGTATATGCTGGATCCTCAAGGTAAAACCGATCTTCCAACTGTCAGAGTACAAACAGGAGTACACAAAAACTTCTCTGTGATCTAATCTCCTTTCTGCTCATTTAGAAAAGCTCTATTTACACTAATGTGTGTGCCTAAAAATGCAAAACTATGGCCACTTAATAGTTCTAGGGCTTTTAGAACACTCCTTTCCTCTGCTTGTGGAAGAAAAGCTATGTTGCTTTTTCCATCTGCTTGGACTTTCAGAAACATACACAAAGCTGGAGCCTTGATTCACCTTGTAATGACAGTATTTTGGCCAGAGTCCTGGGATAACATTACCAGTGTGAGGCTGTACTCCCTACCATGTGCAACATGGGAACTACTTAAGGATTTCCAACGCTTCTGTAAAATACAGCAAAATATAATGTCTTACTTCTTCATTAGCATTTCTTCATCTGCTGTCATGACCAGTGATCATACTGAGTAGAGAGTAAAATAATATCAAATACATCACCTCAGCACATAAAGAAAGGCAACAGAGCTGAGGTTTTCATTCCCCCATAAAAGTATGAATTAAAGAATTTATTAATATGCAAGAAATCACAATCACTACAGAGGTTTCTGCAAATTTTCTCACTGGTATATATGAAGGCACAAGTCAGAATGGGACCAAACAGTCTCCAAAATCAAACACAGGTTCAGGCTTCTTTATAGGGACCAGATATGATGACTACTTCTGGCAGCTGAAACTACAGGGCAACCCACAGTCAGCTTTGGGGCCAAAACAGCACCAACAGACATGCTTTGTTCATTGTGGGAATTCCAGAGTTTGAACAAAAGCCTGGCTCACTGTGCTCCTGGGCACATACAAGAAAATGCCACACCTAATGCACAGAAGGTATTTGGTACAATATTTCTACCCCTCACCCAGGCTGGAAGAGAGGGCTCTTAGCAGGCAGTGAGAAGGAAAACCTGTATTAGCAGTGGACTAGGACTTCAGAGATGCTCTTTTTGAAACAGTCCAAGATACAATTCAGGATGTATGCAACAGCAACTGCAACCACAAAATTCCTTTGTAAGGCGGAGAGGAGTAAACTCTCAAAACACAGACCACATGCAGAGGAGAGCTCAAGTATGTGTCTGAATGCAAAACAAATACCAAATAGTAGCAATAATACCAAACTGTGTACTGTTTACTGGATCTCTGCATGCGTGTGAGAAAAAGGAGATTTGGGGAGAGAGCCAGCAGCCAGCTGAATGATCTGCATCTTTCTGTGTCTATCATCCCTTGCTTGATAATGCAGAGTAGGAGCCAATTATTGATGCTCCATAGCAGGAGTGGTCTGCACCCTGGGGACAGCAGTGCCTCGCACCGAGGGCATATGCTCACATTAGCATTAGTTTAGCAACAGGCTTATGCCTGAGTTCTGTACTGGCCAGTGCAGCTTCAGGAAATTATGAAGGGTATCACTACTGTCAGTTTTCCAGTATTATCTGCTTGGTTTTCTCTGTATTTATGCTTTATTCATTAATCAAGTGACAATAATGCAGCACAATTATGCAACTTCTAGAAAGAAGTGCAAAACCTACCTTCCCTGTGTTGAACTCTCTTTGGTGGTGATGTTCTTACCTGACAAGCTGAGATTAATGAAACTGGAGAATTAATTTGTTTTTTTTTTCTTCTTTAGAAAATATATAATGTATCCAAAACCATATCCATCCCTGTATTCATGCTCTTGTCTAAAATCTACATAGTATTTATAGCAAGATGTGTGCTCCATNACTTCTAGAAAGAAGTGCAAAACCTACCTTCCCTGTGTGCTCCACGTGTTCCCAGAGGTAATTCCTCACTAGAAGCAAATCCTTCCAAATGGATGAGAACTAAAATAAAAAATGGGAGGGAACAGGAACATCTTGACATGGTAAGTGAGAGCTTCAGAAAAAAAACAACTTAGAGGTAATAAGGTTTCCTGTATACTAACTTCACACTTCCATTAGCCTAGATGTATTTGTCTGCTTGGAGCTATGCAAGAGAGAGGAAAATGAGTTCTTAAAAGTAGCAAGAGGAGACGAACTGCTAACAGAGGAAGAAAGAGGTCTGAACACAAGAAGACTGTATCAGATGTCAAGGCTTGCTCTCAGTTCAAGGCACTACTAACCCCACACTTCAACTCCAGCAATTCTGTAAAGAATTTTCCTTCCTAAACAGCAACTATTCAAGTTGAAATCAGCTGTCAAAAAAGACTTTAAGATTGTCTGTCATTGAAAAGCAAGAAAAAAGAAATATGACTTGCTGATTCTCTACTTGGACTATAAATAGTCCATGTCATCTGAGAAATAGAACTTCAAGTGCCATCCTGCTCGTGTCAACAAGCTTAAAAACACCACTCAAGTGCAGTATTGTCAACTCCTCTGAACATAGCCTAAGTAATATCAATTCGTCCCCTGTGCAGTGACACAAATTGTTCCAAGTGATCTGGGAGAAAGAAATCTAGAGCCACTTGCACACATTCATGAGCCTGTGGATAGTGAGACGTCCCTCTAGCCTCCTGTTGATTAGATGCAGCATGCTAAGCTGTGTGTTCACGAGCAGAGTACCAGTCCTTGCTGCTTTCCTGGCAGAAAGGAAAATACACAGAGCACCTGTGGTTGTTGATCCAGAAGGTGCTTGGGTAGGAGACTTTCAGGTACAGGTTAAATGCCTCTAAGTTGTTTTTTCAGTTTCCACTTGACATGCAAGCACAATCTAATTAAAGCAGCAGGAACGAGAATTGTGTGTTCTAAAAAGCTCATTTCTGACTCTGCCTTTCCCTCCCTGTTCCCAGTGGTTTTTTCCATGACATGCTATAAACAAAGTCATCTGTCCTGACCATATTCATCTGAAACTGCCAGGGAAATTTGGCAAGTAAGATATAATTACTTATGTACATATTTGTTCAGAAGATGGGAATTAGCACACATGCTCTAAAAGCCTAAATCAGGGGTGAAAATCTTCAGAGAGAAAGGATTCAAAGGGCCAGCAAAAACTAGGATATATGTTCAAGGGCAAAGAGCAACCATTCCATTTGGGGCTGCAGTCCTGAGACAAAATTTGTGGTTCACATTCATAAATTATGCTCATGACTTACTTCATGAATGAGTTAAGACTTTTACCTTCACATAGAGTAAATGCAAGAGGAATAAGAGCCACCTCCCTTTCTCTCTCGTCTCTGAGTTTACCTCTGGAGTCTGCACATGTGCAGAAAGACTCAAAATCAACCTAAGGCTTCAGTGAGGACCTTTGTTAAAATTTTGTTTTTAAAAGTTTTTAAAATAATGAAGACAGAGACAGAAAATGTAGAACAAATGCCAAAAGCCTTCTCAGAAAGAGCCAGTAAACACCAAGAAGGAAATAGAAGTCTCACTGCAAATTTTCTGGGATTAAATCAACTTTTAGAGCCACACGTGCATTTCTGCATATGGAAGCAAGAGCATATGTACTCACGTGAACTATCTTTACCCAAGACCACATTGCCATTAACAAAACACACATAAAACATTGATATGGCTGGCTGAAACTCTTACTAGTTTGGGATAAAAGGCACTATGCTCAGAGAAGGGCTATGTTTCCCTCTCGCATGCTGTCTATGCACTCTTCTATGCACTCTGAAAAGATAACTGCAACTGTTTCAGTGGTGCTAGACCCAACTTGCATCCAGCTGGTCTTGCAGAACTCCTCTCATTCAGTGCACTGGATGCAAAACATGCATTTTTAAAACCTAGAACTCCAACCACACTTCACTCTCTTTTAAAGTGTGCAGTCGTCCATGCACACTCCTGTGTGCTGACCTGATATGTATATTTTCAACTGTATACATGGTCCAGTGCCCACACCTCACATAAGACATAAGGCAGGTTTTGGTCTTGCTCTTTGGCATTTAAAAAAAAAGTTATACACTTGAAAGATAATATCAGGATTTGGGGTAACTGTAAGGGGAGGAATACAGCAGTTAGATGATATCATCAGCCCCAGATGAAATGGATTTAATTTTTTATAATTCCACATAGAAATCTATGCTAGACTGTGTACATTTAGGATATGCTGGTCTGATTAGGGATTGATTTAAGCACACATCTAAGGGCTTTCTTTAACCAAGATTTGAATAAAACAAACATCCTCAAGTAGAAAAATAAGTGAGATTAACATATAATTATAGCCTGTATTACAAAGAATCAATCTAAGGTTAGAGCACAGGAAGCAGAAGGGCACATAGGCAGCTCTGGTCCTTAAATCTTACAGTTTATAAGATTTTTATTTTTTTTTTTTAGTCCTAAAAAAACAACAAAATTTCATTTGGTTGAAGGGTCTGAGTAGAAAAGAAGGCTACAACAGACCAATATATATGCATTATGAAAGGGTAAAAAGTAAGAATTATCATTTAAAACTGCATATAAACTTTGTCATCTTACTTTCCCTGGTATTTCAGAGAATAAAAAGATGGGGGTTTTAATTCTGTCTAGTTTTATGTGAGTGAAATGATAGAAGCTTCTTGCTGACTGAAAGTAGATTAGGACAATACTTTCTTCTCAACTACAAGAAATCCAGCATTTTCAATAGTACTTGGCATTATATGATTATAAAGGAAGGCAAATTTTATTTTTCCTACATTTTAAATAAAGAGTTAATGTACTGGCATCTGCCAAGCATTCAGTTCATATAAATAATAGAACAAGCATCCATTGTCTCTCTGCTGACACAGTGCCAAAACCCAGGTCCCTGTTTTCTACCTTTTTTAGTATCTGGGAGAGGATGCTGCTCCTGTTTTAAATTTTACAACCTATTGTACTTTGCTATCTAGTGATAATAAAGATGGGAGCTCTGTTCCTATGAGTTGGCACCTACAGTCAGGACCCAATTTCCCTCTCTACTACCAGCTCCAAAATAAGTGAATTCAGCTGCTTCTTAGCCACGGGCAAAATTTTTTCTTGGGAGGACTTGAAACTAACCTCGTGTTCAAAATAGCTTTAGCTACGCTAATCAAACACACACAGACCTGCTATGCCTTTTGCTATGTTTTCCAACAGCCTATCCAAGTTCACACTTCTGGTATTTGCTAGTGGTTTTGCCCAATAAAATACTGCTAGGTTTATCAAGATTATGCTAAACAAAAACTGTTGTGTGAACTTTAGCTTGAGCTGATGAGTTACTTGACACAGTCAAATACTCTCAATTTACAACTATTTTTGACAGCAACTTCCCACATAATATCCTATTGTAACAGTAATGAGTTTGAATCAGTGTTTCTCATTAGGAAACAATCCATAATTTACCTTACTTAGAAATAAGTTACCCACTAAGCTACCTTGCCATAATATCTCCTCTAGATAGCGTTGACAGTAATTCTTTAAATCTATTGCTAAAAAAAGACATCAAATTCTAAAAATTGTTAAGTATTAATGAAGAGATTTATAACCACAGGCTTGAAAGAAACCAAAGTAAGACAATCTAAGCAATAATGTAAGTACTTCCAGGATAGGTGGTTGGTCTTGGCTCTTTGTTACTGACTCATTTTTCCTCTGAGCACAGACTTATTTTCAGAAATCTTTGGCAGAATGAGTACAACACCAGAATGAATCTTTGTAGGAAAATACCCTGTTTATGTTCTGGGGCTCTTCAACACAGTCTCAACACTGGTTTTCCTACATCCCAGAGGAACAAAAAATGGCAATATAGGGTGACACGCAACCAGACTTCGACTCCTCATTTATTCGCGAGTGATGGCTTCCAATTGAAAGGAATATATTGGGAATTCAGTTCAGTAACATTGCCAGGAAGGTGAACTTTGCAAATACACACAAATAATAATTGCTCTGTTACATTAAATATTGCTTATGAGCTCAAAATCCCATGTCTGGGGACCCAAATACCAGGTGTTCCAGATGAAGGCATTCATTGGAGACTTGCACATCTGGTGCTGTACACAACAGAGTGGTGCTGTAAATTAGGGAAATTAATCTGTAATTTGTATAGCTAAGAAGTTTATGACTGATGAATAAAACAGCAAACTTGAGCTAACACAACAATAGAAGAGGACCTCTTCTCAAAACTGATGTTCTAATGGGGGCTTCAGAGTGTCATAGATTTAAGAACAACCACAAAAAATGTGGGCTTGTTCTTGCAAATCTCTCCTCTTCAGCTAAGGAACTTTGGGTAATAGGTCCACCATCTAATTTACTAGAAGTCCCTGTACCATTAAGGAAGAGAGACTTCCCATAAGCTGCTTAGGTTAAATTCAGGTGTCAGGGTAAATCAGACAGGTTTTCTAAAGCCTTGGTTCTTCTGAGCACTCTTTTTGGCTAAAATATCTGAAGTACTGGCTCCAGGCAGAGTGCCCTGGAAATGGGAAGCAGTGACATCTCATTCTCGAGAGAAACCTTCCTGTGTAATCTGTGTAAAAACTGAGCAGACCCCTGAGCATCACTGTTACAGATGGGTCCATAACAGGTACTGGATTTGATGGATGGAAAGTCACAAAAAAGGTACCCCAAATATTTCCCATTTTAAATGGCAGTTTCTCATTTTGAATGGTTGCCAAACATCCATTGATCTATGGATAAAAAACAAAAAAATCTCGTCTGCACAGAGAATGACTACAATCTTGAAAAACTACAATGAAAAAACAATATACCATAAGCTAGAAGGCACCTTGTCCCTGTGGATGTGATGGATGTGGCTGTGAGTCAACCCACTTGAAGTAAGACCCATCAGACAGATGGAAGGAATAGCAGTAAACTGTTAACTGGTAAAGGCACATGGATGACAGATACAATTATCAATTGAGAAGAAAATAAGACATATCCAAGACCAGCATCTAAAAACAATGCTGTAAAAGTAGCAGCACTAACTCTGCAGTACCACTCGTTTGGCATAAGGGAACAGGCAGACCTCATTCGTTGGCAAAGATTAACTCTGCTCTGCTATTCTAGTAGGAGGACTGTGAAAAACAATATACTGCAAACAACAAATAGAATGTTTTAAAATACATCTGGTGATCTATGACTTTAGCTTCTACGCGCATTCATTTCTGAGGATCCCTCATAAGAAGCTTGGATTCCTTGCATGACATTGCTACCCATCTCCTTTTTTAAATTTTATTGACCTGAAGCAAACCCTTTGCATTTAAACTGAAGACTTGCATTTATACATCAATGATACTCAGTGGACACATGTTTACATATACCTTTTAGTTTCAGGATTTCTAATAATGTATTTATTACTATTTCTCAATATATATTGCACCTAAACATTATTGGCTCTGTATAAAAGTATATAAAAATTATCAGAACAAAGAAAAACAAAAAGCATCACAAATATTTTTAGATATATAAATAAATGTATCTAACATGACTCTTATCCAGTTTCTATTCACAATTCTTCTCACCTATGCTTGCTACAAAACATTTCATGTTGTTTTGCTGTAGGGAAATACTTGACATTTTTTTCAGCTGCTAGTATTGTTGCAGAAAATTGTTCTTCAATATTTTCCATTAATATTTGGTCCTTCAAAGAGCTTACCAATAAGAACATAGGAACATTCTAAGGAATTCTGATCTGTTAGTTTTAGGAAGCATGATTGAAACTGCTTTTTTTTTCTCTCCAAACTACCTGATATGCCTCATTAAACACAACAAAATACATTATATTTCAGAAAATATTTGTTTTTCAAATGCAAGGTTTATTCTTTGGAGCACAAATATTGGTCTTATTGAATTGTATTTTAAAGAAACTGCACCTATATTCCTTAATAGTCTATTTTAAACACTGTTCATGGTTTGAAAAAACGTTTATATGAATAAAACTTTTTTTGGGGGGGATAGTACTTTAAAAATAAGATCCTGTTGAAAACCTTGCATTCCTGAAGTCAGAAGCCCTTGGCTACATTCCTAATGCCAGGTATGCTGGATGACTCTGTTTTGTGATTTTTATAATGCATTCATTGGGTAGTATTTAAAATTAATGCATTTGTCTTTGTACCTCCATGCACTGGGAGCGTGTACACAGGCATTCCCTACCTGAGGTAGGAGCAGTGATTCCTAAGCCACAGAAAGCTTGTCACTTGCAGCCACATTGCTATCATCTTTCTCTTGATCTCTCAACTCAAAGTACTGTCTGAGGAGGAGTTTGATAAAACATGTGCACAGCCAGAGCTAATGCAAAAAGTAGTAGTCTGAGTAAAGACACTTAAGTTGCTGCCAGCTTTCATTGGAATGCAAAGATAATTACTGTAGGAAGACAGAAGGATGGACAGACAGCATTATCAGTCTAGGAATATATCTTAGGCTAAACTAAATTTGATTTCCCTGCATGTTTTCTCTTCCTGTTTTTAATTGGCACAGACACCTTTTAATACTAGTGACAGAAAATTTTACTATTACTTAGCGACTGTCTGAAAACTGGACAGTTGCCCAGGAAATGGATCTGCACTATGTCACCATGCACAGTAGTAACCCTCTTTAAAACATAACCTTCCTAATCAAAGGACGCAACATAACAAAGAAAAATTACCCTAGTCACTGTTAGTTCAGAAGTACTAGAAGATAAAATGAGCTTGCAGTTAATTATTGCACTGTTAGCCTCAGATCCTAGAGTTCTGTGGTCTTAAACACATTAATGCCATTAAGTAGGTATATAATAGCTCTTCACCAGGTACCCTTATGTCCTGCCTAAGGGTGCCACAACTAAAAAGATATCAGTTTTCTCTGCAAAACTGAGGACAAGGTGTCCCAAATTAGTCTGCTGCAGTTTGGCTGCTAGCTGCCAGGGATGCCCAGGGCGCTGTTGGGAAGATCGGAAAATCTATGGGCCACAGTCTCCTATGAGACCACAGGATCCCTCAGGGTCCACACATCTTCCCAAAACTCACTGATCACACCCTTAACATCACTCAGCACAACAGGGTTAGGAAAGGCTGCTAGATGTCAGGTGGCCAACAAGCTATCATTGCAGAGAAGAGGAGGAACTAATGAGGTGTTCAGGACAAAGCATTTTTGGAAGATTTTGGACCAGTAAAATACTAATAGGGGAAAAAAGTCTCCTCCAGCTTTTTGTACAAAAGCTTATCACATATCTAAACTGATTTTTTTTCTCATTCTAACACAACATGTTCTTCTTATCCTCGTGAAAGGTCAAATATTGTCTGTCAATAAAGCTTTCAGCTTTTGATTCCTTGTGTCCCTAGCCTTTTAGTAAGCCTGTAAAGGGAACAGAAACCCCATTTTGGATTCTGGAACGTGTTTCCTTCGCATTCCAGAAAGAAATCCAGACACTCTGAAATTTTCATCAAACGAAACAATAAAAGCATGACATAGAGCAGATAAAGTATTTTCTTTAAAGTTTGGTATCTTTGATTACAAAGTAGTAATTGTACTTCAGAATATTGTACTGTATTGTACTTTCTTTAAAAAGAAAAGTCATTTCAGAAGGAAAAATATAACTATCTTCCCATATGTCCCACTGCCATCATGCTTCTGCTTGCCATTTGCCACAGGCCTGCAGGGAAGACAATTGCTGTCCTCCTGCATGGGCAGCACAGCCCTAATATCAGTGTGGCAGAGGGACCATGGGATCTGTCCTGCCTTCACTACTCAACACCAAGGACAGGGACAGGCAAGTGTGATGGCAAGCTGCAGTGAGGAATACAGGATACAACTCTTTTCTGCATTGATCCATGTTTGTTTCAAATTTATATTCACACAGAGAAGGGCATGAAACCTGTGACATAGTGAGGCTGAAGTCTGATTTTTTCTCCCTGTCCAGGGGTGTGCTGTTTGTTTTATAGTACTTTATTTCCACTGAGAACAAAAGTTTGAAATAGTGAATAAAAAGTATTCCTTCGTTTTCAGAAAACATGGGGTTTTTTTCTAGTTTTGAATTAGGTGTAAATATTAATATTCTCTTGTGAATGTAACTCCTTCCAGTCATACACTGAAAATACATGATGATTGTTTTGGTAACTCCAAGAAATATCAAAAAAAATACATCCCATCTCTTGCACCTTGGCAATGAACAAATTTCTAGCAAATGGCAGCCCCGATGTCACCCATAGATTCTGCATAATTAACATTTCTAATAAACTGCATCAGCAGTTTAAAAGAGAGTTATATCTTCTTGTTTCAAAATTACCATTATATGTGAATGATACTGTCAAGGGATCATATACACTTGGAATAATATTGAGGTAAAAGCACATTTTCAAGTCAGCACTGATCCCAAGTTTAAGGTTTTGTAAGAATTTTTTTTTTTAAATTGAAGGGAACAGAAATTTTTGCATAAGATTAATAAAAAGTAAACAGACAGTAGATAAATATTCTTATAGGCTTTTCAATGCTCTGGGTTTCAATACACTAATTCAAGAGGAATTTAAAGAGGTAAGTAAAGAGTCTAAAATGGGGGTTTATTTGTGTTTCAGCAGGGAGAGAAGTAAAAAGAACAGTAAGAAATACTAGATAGTATTAGATTTTTAAAGCATAATTTACATAATCAGCAATAGTATTTATTACACAGAACAGGCAAGACTTATTTTTACATTTATAGTTTCTCTTTAGAATAATTTTAAGTATATTCATGTAAATATATTCCTTTTTGGATTGTGGTAAAAATAATGATACCATTTGCACCCAAATAAATAAAACCACAAACGCTATTCACTAGACACACTACACTGTATTGCTATATATTATTCTCACATAGAACATAAGGGCATACAGAGAAGGTCTGAAATGCAATCAGAAGAGGTATTGTAAAGCATATTTTTGACACCTCCTAGCCCAGCCTACACCTAGAGGAGAGATTGGTGCCTCTTATGAATTAAACATAATTCTTGATTTATGTTCCGTTACCCTTGTATCAAAAACCATCATTCCAGAGCAATGTCACTGTGAATTAATTTAATGATATTGATGATGCATCTAGCACAGAGAATACAAAGTAACAAGCAGTGCAGAGCATGGCATTATAAATCACTCCTATAGAGCATTAAACAATAAATAACAACCCATTAATTCACTCTAAATTATATGCTAAAACACTTCGACTACCTGTGCAGCAAATTATAAATACCTGCCATTCCTGGTAAAAATGTGAAGCTTACAACCAAGTAATTTTATCAAATCACATTGTGTATACCAGACTTCAGACTAACTGAGTTTGGATTACACTGACTTCAAAACAAAAAGCAAATTGCAACAAAAATATCACAGCTGTGTTGTCCTTTGACATACACAGTCTAAGAACACAACATGCCAAACTGCCTCCAGTACCTGCAATTCTGGATTATCCGAGTTACTGACTTGACTGCATTGGCAACCATCCCAACAACCAGTAGTACTGCTGCAGCTCTTCAACTAAGTATGAAAATCCACATCCTGAGAGCTTACTCACTTTATCAGCATCTTATCTGATGAGAAGACCTCATATGTGTACACCAATAGCCACACCATGCTTAGTGAAGGTCACTACTAATGTGGTACTGTTCTCTGCAATGTGATTTAAAATAGTAGAATCTTCTAACAGAGATTAAGAAACATCTTCCTTAACAAAATTAAAATTAGAGGGCAATGAATGATTAATTTACAAATCAAGTGACATTAAAGATTATTTAAGGGTTGTTAATGTTGAAAGTCTTTAGCAGAGAAACAGATAATCTGTTTCTTATGTCCTACTTTCTAGTATTTTGGGGAATTTAATTTCAAGTGTTGGCTTTTCTGCAATTACTCAGCATGAGCTGTATACCTTTGTGTCTGAGAAAAAGTAAAATCACTTCCAATTATAATTATTGGTTATGAGCTTTTGAATCATTTAGATATCTAATTCTATATGTTGTAAAAATTGTGGTAGCAACTATAAAGCTGGTTATGACCCTGTTATGTAGATCACAAGTGGTGCCATTGCTGTAATAACCTCTAAAGAAACTTCCCTGGAAACTCCAGCATAGGTCTGACACATGATCCCAACAGGGAATCCCCTCACATAAAGTTGTGCACAAACACATCTCTTTCCTTGTTGGATTTGCTAATGGCTACAGAGGACAGGACCAGAGGGAAGTAATTGTGTTCAAAAGAATGAGACTGTAAGCCTCAGAAACCTGCCTAATAGACCGACCATGCACCACACCTTGCTGGCTGAAGCCCAGACATTGCTCTTTCAGGATACCTAGCCTGGCTAAGTCTGACAATTTGTAACAATTTGTACACTAATGCACTCGGGGAGACTGTTTTATTCCTTCATAAATCTATTGACACAAAGGACAAACAATTGTTGAAAATCACAGTGAGAAAGCTGAAGGCAGAGGCTGAGTGAAGGAGATGGACACTATCCCCATTTCATACATAATATAAAACCTTTTCATGATCACTTTTTATCTTAGTTACCAAACAGTGCTTTAAAAAAAAGGAGGAAAAAAAAGAAACATAAGAAAAAAAGGAAATTGCTTCGATTATTATAGCAGGATCTGTGTCGAGCCTTGTTTTGTGCTTCTCCAAACTGTTTTGACTCCTCCACCTCTGCTCCTGTCCCCAGTAAACCAGTGATCTCCAGTACTGAGTTACCACCTAATTTTGATATTGGAGATTTGAGAATTGCTGCAGGTATAGACATGCCAGTAAATCTAAACAAACAACTTGGGAAGAATAATGAAGTTGTCACTTATTGGTTTCTACTTTTTCCAAAATTTCTGTGGGCAGGGTGCTAACTTTCTGCACAAGCTCTTTCCAGGCTTGGCTTAACCTGCATCCCCATGAGCTTTGCTGTCTCACCACAGGCTCACTGCTCTATATCCAAGATTGATTTTTCTGTTCCCATCCATTTTTGTATTTCCCAAAATAATCCTAACAATTGCCAATGAGAAACACAGTAAATGGTTCCTTCTAACTGGAATTATGTCTCTCATTTTAACTTCTCCTTTGAAAAGAAACCACTTAGTGTAACATCTTTTTAACCATGTTTTTAGAATAAAAATTTAATTATACTCTACAGATACGAACTTCAGAGCTAAAACTTAGTTTCACCTATCCGTAATTGTGTATCAGTTGCTGGGAAATCTTTGAGGTCCCTTCCAACCTGGGCTATTCTATGATTGTGCTACTCACTGTAGGTCTTTCCCTTGTTGTTTGTTTTTGTTTTTTTTTTTTATTTCAACAACCTCTAACAGCCCTCTGTGTAATACTTCTGCTCTTTAATTTGTTTCAGTGGTTGCGTGAGCAGATTGAGGTCAGCATAATGCCCTCAGAATTCCTAGTGGCAAACTGCTGGTGTTATGTACATTAAATCTGAGATCAACACAGCCCAGACTTTTCCACATAAAAAATATCCTGAGTCTGACCCAGTTATCCAAAGCTTTGCCAAAGGTTATTCTACACGAAAAGGAAAAGTTCCCAAAGAAACACAGTAGCAGAAACTAGTCTCATGTATTGCAAGCGCTAGATACAGATCAGGAGTTCAGTCTGTAGAGACCAGGCTCAACTGCAGAATTCATCAAAAATATATTTAAAATATAAAAGTAAATATAGGTAAAGGTAAATATAGACTACTTCTATGAATAATGACAGTTAAAGTCATCACTACTATTTTCCAGCTACCATCTCAGCTATATTTCCTAATTCTAACAAAACCCTGAAATTAAGTAGCAAATTAGCACCAAAAGTTACATGGTTTATGTTTGCCTTAGCAGACCAGCAATTGTTCTATAGTTGCATAACAGCTATTCTTAGTTTGATGGTATTTTGGTAACACTACAGCTGCATTAACCCCAAAACTTCAAAAAAACTTCACATACGTGCAGCAGGCAGTCAGCTTTCCTTAGGTGCATTCTCAGTGGTGTGCTGCCCAGCCCTGTCTAGAAGTGCTCTTGGCCTTTGGCAAGTGTTTAGTGAGAGAAAATCTTTAGGAATGCACAGGCATGAAAAGTATTATTATATTCCTATTTGTTATGCTAGTTTTGTTAAGGGTCTGTCAGAATTTCATTATAAACCATATTTTCAAGGGGCTCATAAATCAACCATGAAATTTATTCTGCACTCACATTTTCACACAAAGAGTAAGTCCTAATAACATTATTATTTTGCCAATTTAAAGCAAAAAAATAAAGTTTATTAAAATTCTATTTATTAATTTTTCAAATATAACCTGACAGTTTAAGGACATTACTAAAACACTGCTAAACAGAGCAACACAAAGCTTCCAGCACTGACAAACACCAAGCTTCATTTACCCTATGATTTTGTTACTATTTGGAAATCTAACATTCATGTTTTGGCTGAGGTTTGTATCCCTCCCTTTCCCCCTGTCATTGGGTGTTATTCCCAAATCTACCAAAACCTCCATGCAGCTGAGAGCCCCAAGACATACACCACAACCCCTGAAGGTCCAGGGCTCGGCAGCTCCAAGACCAGCTCCCAGGTGAAAGGGGGCTTTCCCTCATCCTTTGGAAGGGTTACTATTCTGTCCTGGCTCTGGTACTCCTTGATAGCTCCAGTGGGGAATTCACATTGCAGGTTATGCTGCACCAGAAAAGCCCTGCTGCCAAAAACAAGACAAAATCCAGCTTTGAAATCCAGCTTAACTACCTATGAGACGGATATAGATTGAGAGCTGTGAGTTGCCAATGCAAATAAAATACCTTTACCAAACTAAACTACCACAACTAAACTACCTTTACTGACAAATGTAATTGTCATCCAAGGGTTATCTGTATCCATTACACAACACCTGTCAATCCTAGAGATACTTGTTTCTGATTTTTTTTTATTCTTTATTTCTTCACCAAGTCTACAGGGACTTGTGGCCAAAAGTATTCCAGAGACCTGAACATAGTCACAAAGGGTAAACCTACCTACTAGTTAGATCCCACAGTGTGTTATAAATCAACCATGGAAACACCCTTACAAATATAAGTAAACATTCCTGACATATCCTAAATAGTAGTAAGAGTGAGATCTTTTTATTTCTATTTCATTCAGTTAATGCTAACAATTTGCAACCATAAAGTGCTCTCCTGAGATGCTTTGGTTTTGCACCACAATAAAGCATTAAAAGATCAATCTTTAAAAGCTTAACAACAAAAAAAGGCCAAGTGCAATCTATATGTGCTGAAACTAATTACTTTTATGACAATCTACTTATCCACTACATCGGTCTGGCAATCTAACAAGTGAACTCCTAGAGTCTTAAGTGTCTACAGGTTGTGCCATATGGCACTGCAAAGACATTTAAATTTGGCTTCAATATCACAACAGTCATCTCTTTAAAGGCACAAATAAATGTACTAATTGATAGATTAGGAATGTATTCATTTTCAGAAATTTAACTTGAAACAATTTGCATTTTTTGGAAGCATGACTCACAGGGACCACAGTGCTCTGCCAGGATTTTTTCACTATTGGTAAGTATGTTGCTGAGCTTCTTAAGAAAAGGCTGACACAGATGTTGTGTGCCTTACTGGGAAGGGATTCAAAAAAAAAAAAAAAAAAAGGAAATTATATGTTAAAGGCAATGTCACACAAAGAGGAATATTTGCCAGACTGTATTTCACATTCCCCAGTAAAAGGTACTGGAATATTTGCATGGGCTACACAAAGTAAATGTATCCTTGATGTACTTCAGAACAAAGATAGTATCATCACTTACTACAGATATGTTTGCCGTCCCCCCATAAGTAATAAAGCTGACATTCCTCATCTATCAGCATAGAGAACTGCTTAGAGCACTGAAGTAGTGGTTCCCAGTCAAGAGACATCTCATATGACTAGGGTGGAGGAGGGAGGATTGGGACACTGTTACCCCCCTTCCCTTGGCAATCCTTGCTGCGGACCTCTGCTGGTGGAGGATACAGAAACCACCAGAGCACAGCTGTTGTCTCCTGTCTAGCTGGGCAGAGACCTCCCAGCAGTGACTGTCACAGCCAGGCTAAGCTAGCAGGAGAGGGATGTGAGCTACAGCCTACATTAGCTGGTAGCACAAAGAGCTACTTAGAAGTAAAGCTGCCTTTTTCATCCCTTTACTCAATTGACTCTGGGGCTCTTGCTTGCTGAGAACAACCAGAAAAAAAAAAATAGTGCACTGAAAAGTTAAA
This sequence comes from Galbula dea, assembly GCA_013399015.1. Lineage (NCBI taxonomy): Eukaryota > Metazoa > Chordata > Aves > Piciformes > Galbulidae > Galbula > Galbula dea. The sequence continues at coordinate 1,009,241 of VWZX01003204.1, read as the reverse complement.
GGTTCTACAGATTAAGAAACCCATTGAACAAAACTACTGGAAGACACAACACCATTCTCTGAATTAATGATGTTTCTATTATGCTAAGTAACAACAGAGGTCCAGCCTCTTGGAACCTTTTTTGTGTGGAGGTCACTCCAAAATAAACTCCTTGAAATAAAAAAAAGACAACAATTTGCACATAAATAATTGGAACAATGACCTAATTGCCCATACTATTTAAACACAAAACTCTGGCTAAGAACATCCTTGATGGTCAGAACATTGCCAGCTCCTGGAGGGAAAGGACAATAACTCCAAAGTTGAGCACTTCACCTAAAGGAAAGCTCAGTTCTCCCTGGCAAGCAGGAAAATACCCAAACAGATTTCATGGCTGCTGGCAAGGCAATGCATCACAGATGAAGTGTTTGCCCTTGCAGATATCATGGTTGAAATCTGACATGACTTTCAGCATGACTTGAGTGCCGCAAGGGATAGTATGTAGGGCACACAAGCCTGGGAGAGCAGCCCAGTGACCCAAGCTCCAGATGCACCAAAGTGCCTCACCAAAAGTTTCCTAGGCATATGGACTCAGGCATGTGCAGTTTCTGCAGTCTAATGAAGGCTGAGGGTCAAGGCAGAGGGTTTCTCCCAACCTCCCAGAAGGAACATCGGTGTCTGACTAGACATGTTTCAGTACATCTACCTCTCAACAACGTCCTGAATCCAGCTCCAAGCAAAGTGTCTTCAGTCACTCAGTCACTTTCATAAACTATGGATGTTAGCTACGCTTTCCTCCATCTTTTCAATAATGGACCAAAAGGTAAAGCAGCAAGCCAGGAAATGGTCAGTATTGACTCAGTTCCCACCTCAGCCAAAGGATGTCCCTTCACAAAGCAAGGCTTTTGCCACTCATGCACAAGCGAAACCCTTACATTAAACCCTGGCACTGCACAGCTTCTTGCAGCCAGGGGAAGAAGTCAGGAAAAAAAACCCAGCAAAAACAACAAGCAAAAGCCTAGCAATCTGAGTTTTAATCCTTAATTCTTCCACGAGGCTGGAGTTCAAGTGTCTCTCCACAGATACTTGGTCCAGCAAACAAACTCAGGACATCAGACCACGTTGCACGCAGCAGAGAATTGACTTCCAGCTTCTCCTAGGCTGTGATGGCTCCGTGAAAAAAACACCTTCAGTATGCCAACTTTCTCCACCCACTACCTAAAGCTCACATTGTACAAGCCAATGAGAAAACCCACAGCGCAGACAAAACAAGTTCTACCACCTTCAACCCCAAATTCAGTTTCACAGATGCAAATCAGGTGTCTCTGAGCCACAGTCACCAGTACTTCACTCTGTGACTGGGTTTACAAGTTTAGTCTATGCAACAGCAGAGACCAAGCTTGGGACAGGTATGCCCCAGGCACCTGAAATAGTGTTGGAAACAATGAAGAAGAGGCACATGTGACCCCTACCTGACATGCTCAGTTGTCCCAAGAGAGGATGAACTCCTGGGACTGTAAGCTGCCCAGCTAGCTAAATTCTTCCATTTGCTAAGCTTGTAAGTTCCACACTACCTTCACTCAGACAGGGAAGTACTGACTACATAACATCCTTTTCGGACTTGGGTTTGCCTCAGTAAAGACAGTTAATATAAAATTAGAAAACTGAAAAATCCCTAATGTTGTTTATAGAGGATGAGCACTGCTTTAACTCTACTGTTTCAAGAGAATAAATCTTTCTAATAGTTGGATCAAAGAGGCAGTACTCTCAAATGCTACCAGACATGACCCTCTGACTTAAATGCAATTCAGACAGTTCGGGTTTTTTAAACTTCAGTATCTTCTGAAGATGTCATTTTCCCTTTTAATTTTGGCAATCTCACAAATTATAGGGAAGTTTCCTAGTACCACACATGCTGTCACAGCATCTTCAAGCCATCTTTACAGCTCTTCCATCATATTAATGTGTAAAGAAAAACTTTTAGCTCATCACTGTAACAGCTGCTAATGAAGAAGTCTAGGCTTTCTTCTAATTGATAAAGAGACAATGACAAATATTTTAAGTAGCCATTAAACTGTGCTAAATCAGTGGTGATTTACACAGAATTTCTATAGGAGCATACAGCACATCTACTTTAATATCAAGTGAGTTAATTGTGATCAGTGATACAACAGTGGAAGGCAAATGAATCTTAATGACAAGAAACTTTGCATGTTACAAAAAAAAGAAGCTAACAAGAAATCTCTGCTGCATTTTACACATTACATCATTATTAATAGTATGTTAAAAAAAAGTAAAACTAGTATTTAAAAGAATTTTATAGACCAATTTTACAAAAGGTTATAGGATTAGGAAAAGGATACTTTTTAACATTAATTTTTCTCTACATTATTGGAAATTTTAACAGGTGTTAGATTAACTAAAAAGTTATCATCACAGAACTCAGGGTTATTTTTTTTAGCCACTGAATACAAGACTGGAGACTGTGTGTGTCCTTGTCTCACTTTTACAACCTCTTTTGTTTGACTTCTAGGTTTTAATGTGCATCATAACACCTCTCATACAGCAGTAAGAAATTCTCTGGGGAACACTTGCAGAAAATAGGACACTGAGTCCATAATTAAAGTAATCTCTTCCCAGGCAGATGCTTCAGTTGGCTCTGTTATCACATATTACAAAAGGCATCTTGAGGCCTATAAAATGGGCAGCAAATGGCTTTGGAGATGAGAAACAGCAATTTTTCATCTAATTTTGATCCATAGACATGTAAGTACTGTATTGCCAGTTTTTGGTATAGAGCCAAATAACTATTGTGGTTGTTGAAATAAGCTTGGCAGTAACCAAAATTAAATAGTACTCCAGCTTTTATCTTTAGTCAGGAAAGCCTTTTTCTAACCATCTTTGCACTTAGCAAATAAGCATGCCATCTCAAATATGAGAGTTAATGCCTACATCTGGATTTGAAAGAAAGGCTTTATGCAGCTTAACTCACCATACATACTCTCCCCCTATTTGCTTGTTAAAACCGTCGTTCAAATTAAGGCCCTAACATCTTCATTGCTTTGCAGAACAGTCTGTGATACCCACTGGAATCATTTCTACTGTTTACCTTTTGTGTTTTAGGCAGTTAGGACATCACTCTTTGAATGTGTAGGTCTGTTCTGTAAAGTAATTTGCTCATATCAGTTATAATCCCTTGCCTGAACACTAATGATGATAAGGAGATGGGTGAGTTTATGGAGAATGTTCTTGATTCTTGACTGCAACTGATGTGTCGTATGTAGGCAAAATTTGACCTCAAACTACTGAAGTACTGAAAAAAAAAAAAACAAACCAAAAACAAAAGACAAAGATATTTACTTTCTCCCATTATTCATTTATTCAAAGCTGCTCTTTTAAACTCTCCCCTTCTTGGGAATCATAGAGATTATTTAAGACTTCCAAAATCCATTTTTCACAGAAAGTGTCTCAAATAAATACATTAGAACTTGGCTGAACCTCTTGTGTTGAGCCAAGATGGATATTTAGAAGTCTGTAAGAGAAAAATTTTGTATTTTTTACATTTCTAATAAGAACTAAAAGATGCAAGCCACTCAAGAGCAACAGGGAAAACAAAGCCATGTTAGGAAAGTTACATTTGATAATGTGACAGTGGTATACTATCTGTAAAATACATAAGAATAGCTGTTAATCAGCAACATATGCCAGAAAACTGTGCATGAAATATTTCAATAATTTACTCAAAGTGTATTATTATTTGAATTAGCATTGGATCTCCAAGCCTTCTCCTAGGTGATAACTCTTCTACATCACAATGAAGTAGAAACAGAATTTTCATTGAAAGCTGCTATGATGATGACCCCATCATTATGGCATCCATCATTAAAACATCACTGTGTCATCATTATCAGAACAGGTGCCATCCTGATACCTGTCGGAGACTTCTGCCCCCACAACTGAGTTGCTGACTGCCAGGAACTACTGAGCAGTCAATGTGTGAAAGTTGGCTGGACCAAAATCTCCTACTACGATGCTGTCTCTGCCCTGAACACCTCACAGGCCCATCAACGTGCCACAGCCACAGTCTAAATAATCACACTTGGTCTGCAAGTAATGAAACACTTTAATACAGCTACCCTGGCCTTGCAACAGGACTCTTAAGGCAGATATGATGACTGGGAAAATGGATGCACCATTTTATTAATTCTGAAAGTTAATGCTGTGCATTTCTCTTTCAGATTACCTTTTCCACTTACATACCAGACAGAAGTTTCCAATGCACTGTTATACAGGCTAGCAATAGACACCTGTTAAAATCTGATGGCTCTCCTGTCGCACAAATGGACCCCACGTGGGCTACTGCCTGAAAAGACCATGCTGCCATGGTAGAGGAGGAAGAGCTCACACCAGGGGGTGGCTATGTAAATCTGATGATGGTGTAATTTATCAAGGCGATTTTCAAAAAGGCTGTGTTCTGGGTCACAAGAGAAAAGGATGAGTCTCCCATTCAGGAGCCATTCGGGAATAACTATCATCTTTCCAGGGGAAAAATGGAGCAAGATACTGGAGAAAAATAGGGAGAGCTATTAAAAGATTCTGGTTTAAACCTCTTTAATCTCAAGAATAGAAATAAAAACAAAGCAAGGAAATTATTAACTGTTTCATTTATTTCTATATTTTATCTTTCACCTGACAAATAATGGCTGTATCAGAAACTTCTGCAAGCTTTGGAGCTCTCTTGACCTCTGTGGTCTTTAGCTCTAGAGGACAGAGTTGATAAATGGATATAGGCCACAGTATGATCATACACAGACCACTGCAAATAAACAACGTTTGCATTCTGAATATCATAAAAAGAAATAACTGCCATTGGTGAATACTGTAGAAAAAACAGATGAAGACAGATACTATCAAGTATTTTCTAAAAGCAATTCCATTCTGATGATATTTGTGTAATATATATGCTGAGATTGTATAATGTATATATAAGACTAATATATTATTTAATCTGTAATGTTTTTATATTATTATAGTTTATAACTACAAACAGTTTGAATTGTATTTCATTCTATATCCACAGATAAGAATTAACTAAATATTAGTAATTGATTTGAGTTTCTCAAACTGACAAGGGAGGGAAACACCCTGTTGTTAAGAACAGTTTAAACAATAATTATGAAAGATGTTTTAGAGTTCACTCTGTCAGCTAGTTTGTGGTCGTGGTCATTCCAAATGCTCAAATCCAAATTTTCCCACCATGTGGGCAGCAAAAGCTGTTCTAATGTTGGGGGTTTTTTTTAATCTTTGAGTAAACATTTCTTTTTTTTAAAAAAAAAATACCAAAACCCAAACAACTTCTGCTAGAACTAGGTGTGAGGAGAAAAATAGTATAGAAACAGGGAGAATTTCTTTGCCTTATTGGATTCTGATGTTCATCATATCCGAGTTTTCACATTTTACATGCATACATGAAGCCTTGCTGAGTATTACTGCACATCTACGTAATACTTCGTAGGTGACTAAGTTTCATCCAAACAAACCAGGTGAGAAAAGTAAGCTAACTTGCATGAATGGAGGATATGGGCAGAACATCCTTGTATGTCCTCAGCTGCATATACAAAGAAAGCAAAATTTCAAAGGAGTGATCTGGAGGCATGAATTCAAAACAATACAACAAGTGTTGTCTGTGCCTTTGGTGACAGCATTGACATGCACAATTGCTCTGCTGGATCAAGGCCAGCGCTCAGCACCCGGCAGTATTGAACTCTTCACAAAGTTATTTAGTTATAGTTTCTTGCAAGAAGTTAAATGCTTCCCAAAGAAGTATACAGACAATTACACTTATCTCAAGCTCATTCATGCACTGGACACTTGTTGTATCATCCACTGGGGAGATGGCATGGAAATGATCAGACCCTTTCAGTCAACCATAAGGACATTTCAGAGCTACAAAGGGCTTCCATGTGGACACAATGTCCAGTTGTATGGGCTTGTCTGCTGTACTGAAATTTAGCTTTCTAAAACAGCTGTTATAATTGTCCTCCACCTTTGCCTGTACTTGTGACTTTCTGCATTATATATTTACACCTGTAGAATGGTTCCATGCATGTTAATTGCTCACTAGCTATATACCTACTTTTCCAAAATACCTCACAGAAACTGTTTCGTACCCATTTCATTAATACACCTCTTCTAGGATGTCATTTTGAAGGGTTTGTTATCCATCAGTTATTAGCAGCCAAAAGATATTTAATTCAATTGCTCTGTTACACAGGAAAGCTTCCTAATGGAAGCAAACTCTTGGAGTCTGTGTAAAACATTTTACAGTCTAGTCAAGATTTCAAATTAAGCCATCTTGAGGAAAGGGGAAGACAAATCACCTCTTTGAATGAAACAGAGATTTATGTGGTTGATGAACTAAAATATGCTGAGAAAAATAACCCTGAGGTTAAATTTGAGAGAGAAAAACAAAGTTCAGGACAGAATTTTAAATACTACTCCTGGTAATTGTAGTGTGAATTGATGGTCTTGGGCACAAAATAATGGGGATGTTGCTCAGAAAAGGAAAAACTAAAATCTCATCTCTGCTTCTAGAATTGCCAAACGAACATTTGTAAGAAGAGAAGCAATTCTCACCGTGATTGTTTTGTTATTTAGATAATACCAGTAGAAAATGACTGAATTTCATTTTATTTCATACAAGAGGTGTCAGAATCTTATGTGGAACCATGCCAAAATCTTAACAGAGTAGCCAAAGGCTACATTGAGCTGCCTTCTGCTATCATACAAGTACGTGATATATTAAATTTCTACCATATGAAGAAAAGAAACTGTCCTAATATTGTATCATGTTGCAGATTCTATTCTGGCTTACACAATGTTGATAAAAGTAGCATTTTATGCTTTTTGCTCATCTTTTGAATTAAGTCCAACTAACATCAATAGAATTTTCATGTGCTTTTATTTTTAATAAATGTTCACATACCCATTCTTCCTGGCTTTGTTTGTTCTGTTTTTCTTGCACTTACACAGTATAAGGAGCCTAAAATAGCAAATGGCCAGTTGTCTGCAAACTTGGAGAGAGTGTTAAAAATTGAACATTCCTCTCATTAAAGTGGGCTTTTAGCAGGAGTATCAGACATCTAAGACAGTATCGGACAACAGGCTTTTCCTCCAAGGAAAAAGGGGAAAAAAAAGCAGCAAGATTTTATGAACTTTACAAAATTTCCTTTTTCACTCATGCCCTTCAGCAGATTTCAACTGCTGAGCAGCCTACTCACTGAAAATTCTTGACATAGACAAAGCTACTGACTGTTGAGGGTGGTGGGGTTGAAAAATTTGTGTTCATGATTTAGCACAAGGCACTTGTGTTTAGGCAGCTGAGTCTGTCTGGATGGGATTCAGATTTTAAAAGGCTTAAAATAGGTGCCTATATGAAAGTCTACACAGAAACTAAGTAGCTAGTGATCCATTTTGGCCAGTGGAGACCTAGGGCTTGATTCAGCTGCCTAAATATATGTAAAATAATTTGGAATGTCCTAAGAAAGCTAGTAGATATATAGAGACCTTCTAGACCTGCAGTTTCCTCTCTGTAGATGTACCACTGAACGTGGTACCCTACATGTCTCTGGAGCCAGACTGCACCCCCATCAACTTTCAAGGAAGTCACAGACACATAGCTCACACAAACCTCTCTGGAGATACCCACATATCCTATCTCTAGTTGAAAATAACGGGAAATCCCTTCAAGGAGTGAAAAATCAGTTGCAAACAGCTTCCATCCTCTCCCATGGTTTTCTTTCTTTTCTCTGAACACTTCTGGATACTCACCATCATAGTATCCTTAGTACTATTACCTTCTGCTAACAGAGTTTCAGAAAACACTCAGAATTCCTCATTGGTCACATCTGTTTGCTTTACCACCACACAAAATAGATGAAACTCAGGAAAAACTAATAGACAACCCAAATCTAATTCTGCACAGTCAGTCAAGTCTGTGCTGCTTGGGTAATACTTAGAGGAGCCACCATGATTCCAAGCATGGCATTTACATTTCACTAAGAAATTAGCAAACACAGAAGATGATGGAGGTAATCTGGGCACCACATCACAATGGGGCATGAAAGCAGAGCCAAGATCTGAATCAAATATTGGCTTGTGATTTCAGAATGCTACACATCATGATGACTGACAGTACAACAATGCGTCTACACAGGGAAGTGGAAAACTAAGCAAAGGGGCAATTTTTCTTCATAGTTCCACTAAGCTTGCACACCAACAAGAAACAGTTACTAATAATAATTTCTATAACAATATATTTTATTTAATGCAGTAGCTGGAACATCCACAATAAACTGTGCTGATGGTCAAGGCACAACATATTTTCATGATTTAGGTCAGCTTTATCACCTTTACAAACTAGGAAGTTAAACCATCTGTAAAACAACAGGCTTAACAACCATGATGTAACCCAGTGTGCCACTCTATTTAACAGCCATCATTATCCCACCAACAGGCTGAGCTTTAACTAGGCTAGTGTGAGCTTAAAGCAGAAATTACAAACAGTAAAACCCAGCTGAAGGATTATGAAGATAATGTTTTACAAATTTGCACACAGTCAAAGAAATTATTTGTTAGTGTAAAGGAGAACCTACCATTTTTTGGTGGTAAAGAGCATTTATGGATCTTGGCAATTTGCTTAGGAGCCTCTGGTGCTCGACACCTGTTTAAAATAGCTCTAAGATACTGCTAAGAAAACTATTCTGCAGTAAAATTATGCAGTTTAGCTTTTATTTCCTTAACTCATCTGTAGGTATCTATGGTAAAAAAAAATGCTAAAGGATTACACCGAGATGTCCTATAGGGACACCAGCAGCCTTCTGTGTTTCTCTTAGAAGTGTATTTTATAAAAGGATACTTCTAAATATTTATTAGCCATGATAAGGTACTTTGACACCAAAAAAAAAGCCCATGCAAACAAACATAAAAACCCCAAAGCCAAACCAAACAAACAAAACCAGAAAAAGCAACAATTTGCACATGATCTGGGTAAAAAAAATGGCTGCCACCCAATTTTGCATAGAAACAGGTTGGCTCCAGCCACCTTCCCCCATGGAGATCAGGGCTCTGTACCATCCCTGGCCCTGGTGAAATCAGGTTTGCCAAGTGAAATGCTAAGCCAACGAAAGATTCTTGACTCCATCAGGCAATATTATATTTGGATCCAGCAGTGACACAGTGCTGTGTGCAATGGAAATAATTCGATTACCTCAAATTGCAGCAATAAGGAATCTTCCAGCAGGGAAGGAATTTTGCCTGCGACATCTATAGGGTCATGTCATGTCTGTGCTTTCCAGTGGAAGCCAGAGCAGGTCAGTAACTTGTCCAGTTAATAAAAGCTAGTTGTGCATTTGCCTGTGGGAGACTTGCCTGGTGACCTTTGTTCAGTTCCTCCCCAGAATTGTCCAGTGGGAAGTATCAACATTGCAAAAAAATCACACACCAATGCTGGTGCTAATTAATAACCTTATTATCCATCCCCAGAGAGGTCAAAGACTAATGAGCTGATCTGACTCATTGATGTAATGGCAACAAACAGTGTAGGAATCTCATACTTATATTGCACTGCTGTTGCAGTCTATAAATTCTTTTTATAGGTACCTGTAAAAATAGTTTTACTTCATATTAAACTTAGATTAAAATTAATTTCTATTAAATTTAAACCAGACTGATAAATAGTCTCAAGTGTTAAAAAATTACATTTAATTATTTGCTATAGAGGAGCAAATGGAGACAAGGAATATAGAGCAAACTCTCTGCAAATCCTGAAATCAGAGAACTGGGTAAGGCAGAAGAACTAACACTACACCAAAAAAAAAATAGCTTTGTTTACTGCAACTTGTGATTTAGTAGGTAGGGGACACAACAGCTGAGGCAAGAAAGTGTGGACAGCTAAAAAAAAATGAGGACGAGGATTAAAAGTTAAACATATTCCTCCTCCTTTCATCTCCTTCAACTGATGATCACATTTATCCAGAAGTTCTGCAGGCAAGTGTGATCCTGTAGTAAACACTGACTTTGGAGAATCTAAGATTTTCCACTCGTACCTTAATTTATCCTACAGGACACCACAATGATATAACTGCATTGTTTTGTTCAAAGAGAAATGAGTATACCCCATGGAGTGAAGCAATTCATAATGCCACTGAGACTGAAGGACACCTGTGTTAAATTTGTAGAAGAAAAGAAGAGCTAGAAATAAAAATTTCTTGACATTGTCACTGCAGCTAACACATAACATACAGTAACAGTACAGGCAAAAAAGGTGTATGACATAGGAAAAGGGAAATATCAAAAAAAAATCAATCAAGCAACCAGTACTGCATTCACCATTAACAACTTATGTTCTCAAACTAAGTCACTCTCATTTTACATAATAAACAGCAAGACAACTTATTATTATCTAGGGCACTTACCTGCAGCTTCCCAGGAGTAATGCTCAGGAGGATTTGTTTTAGCAAACAGGACAGTGTCTCACACACTGAAAGGTTTCAGCTGTTCACTTATCTAATTAGGATGCAACCTGACTTTTTTTTTTTCTATGAACAAGTTAAACTTGAAATATTTTTTACTTTCAACTCCAGTTTAGGTGTATTCTCTCTCTCAAATCTGGTCTACCAAAATCTTGAGCTTGATATATTTGTCCATTATTTCTCTGATGGCATGCTACATTACAAAACACTATCTCCTTCCTACATGCTTTGAAACACAAAGTTCTAATTTGCACAAAAACTCTTCAGCCAGGAAGGACTCAATACTCTAACTTCATGTTACACGACTGACTCCTCGATTCATAAATTTCTAGTGCTAACAGGTTAGATCATTTCATTGTCTCCACAGTGATTATCTTCCATGGGCATTGTGTGCGTACTCACATGAAGTTGACACAGCCTGTCCCTGCAGGTGGAGCAATCCAAACAAAACTGAGGTTTGTTGTTGGGAGATGGCTCACATGTGATGCGACCACACTGCACATAAACTGGTTTCCAAACTGGTGATCAGACATAATTCCTACAAGAAAGATATGGGGGAGATAAACAGGAACACGTTAATGGCTTCTCACAAGGTGCTAACAGACCAAGAAATACATCTGCCATGTGTTTCATCATAGCAACATTGAATGAAAATAAGCCCCCAAGAGTATGCCACTGAGTAATTAGAATTAGTGCTAATAAAAACGTTGGAACTGACCTTTAGTTGAGCCAAGGCTAACCCTGTATTTACTACAAGACTCCTTGTATGTACTACAACTATTCTTCAGAGAGAGCAATCCCAGAGGGCTTATTTGCATTTTTAAAGGAGGAGCTAAATCACAGCTGCTGTAAATCAAAGTTATTTCATTACCTAATTTACACCCATTACAGATCTAAAAGAAACTAAACCCTGAAGGAAAAAAATGCTATGTTTTAATAAGTAAAATGAAGCTTTCAGAGAAAGGTGTTATCTTTTGGCAGAGAGGCAAATCTATCTGGAAAAAAACAGATGAGCTTTGGATTCATCTACAGCTCTTCTGATCTAAAATAAAAGCAGCAACCTTCAGCAGTTCTACCAGTATGTATTCCTTTGATTTGATTTTGTTTGGTTTTGTTTGTTTGATTTTTTTGTGTGTTTTTTTGGGGGGGGAGGTGTTGTTGGTTTTGTTTGTTTGGGGTTTTTTTTTTGAATCAGGCTCTAACACATGGATGAATGTAAATGTCATCTATTAATCCCTCCCCCTGGAATTCACTGCAATTCAGCATTAGGCAAACACAAAACTATTCTTCTGAATGCGCTTATTAGAAAGAAATGCCTTATTCCAGGTTACTTCAGATACTGAGCCTTCAGTTCAGAAAATAGTGACATGGGCTGAAACATTGCTAGTAGGTTCAAAAGGAAAGGCAAACGGCAGCAGATACCTCTGTGCTCAGCAAGGTCACTGTTAGTTATTAGGTGGCTGCATCTTAAAACTTTAAAGTGCCTGGTATTTCTTATATTGTTGCAATTCAAACAACAGAGAAATAACACCTCTCTGCCTCTCAAAATCCTCTACAACTGTATTTGGTAGCAATTTTTCAGAAATGTAAACCCAACGATCCCTCTTAACCCCTCAGTGATCCAGAAGTGGAAAGTGTTTGCAAGGGAGAGACTTCCACCAAGGAAGGGTACAAATCCTTTTTGATGGAACCTCCCAGCTCTGCCTGGTGCCTCTCCAGGGACTGCCACGCCAGCAGCACCCTTCAGGGAGGGGAGCTGTCTCACAAGAAAACCATTTAGCATTTTATAGACCAAAACCAACATCTCATATCCCATTCAGGTACTGGTGAAGATCACAGACTATATAGCTCAGGGTTATTTATTTTATTTATCCTGTGGTATATTAAATTCTAAATGAGCTTCAGTTTTGGAGTGGAGAAATGAAGCGACAGTGAGTTTAAATAATCTGTCCTAGGAATGACATAAAGCAGTAGGTAATGTCAGTGATGCCTGTATATTTTACAAATAACTACAACCTTCTCACTCAGGATTTTTCAGTTAGCTCACCACTGAAGTGTACACTTAAAGCCTTCCATCATTCACACAGTTACACGCTTCAACTTAATCCTCAATCAATGCTAAAGACTGTTGTGTCAGGATGGCCACAGAGAGGGCTCAGACTCCCCTGGGTGGAGCCTCTTTCCTGAAGATCAGACCCAGAAAGATGGTATTTTATTGACTAAGAGAGTGCAAGGCACTAGATGCAGATGAGGTTTGGCCATTTCTTACCATTTAAAGTTTTTGTTTGCTTTCCTTTTCTGATTGGGAGGAGTGGCATAAACATTCTCAAAGAAATCTGCTTGACTGGTGCCCAGTCTCACTCTCCTGGTGTCACCACTGAAGTCTATTCAGCAGTGCCCTGACAAGACAGATGTGTCCAGAAATATGCCCAAAGGGGTCTCTCACAGGGTCAGTGGTATTTAGGTAAGTGTTTTGCTTTGCTGAGGATGAAAAGTGGTAACTCTTCCCCAAAGCTGTGGTTCTTGTCCGTCTCTATTTGAAGTTTATGCTAAAGCCAGTGACTTCACTGATGTGGAAAAGGGTCTCTGGGCCTGATGTGGAGCACCAGCTCTCATCTATCATCATCTCTAGCTGTACAATAGGAAACAGAGCCAGCTATAGACTTTAATTAAATAACAGCACTGTCAGGGGAGAAAGAGGAACAGCCCTTCAGTTTGAAGAAATTCCCCTTTTTCCAGAGCCAGCCAAATACAAGACAGGACAAAGACTCCCCTACCACATCCCCCAGCCGGGGGACAGGCACACAAGCTTGGGAAATGTGACTGCTTCCCTCCTTGGCAGCAGCTTGTGAGTTAATGAATTCCCTAGGTTTCAGGCAGTAGACTGCAAAAATGTGTCTAATACATCAAACACATACAACATCTGTGGAGAATTATTTTTCCTTTGATTTACCATTTAAAAAAAGAACAACTTTACAGTGACTAGAATAAATTCTAAACAATGAAAAAAACCCAACCTCATTCAATCTTTTTCAGAAAATGTCCATGAATTGAACAGAGAATATTCAAAATTACAATTTTATCACTTTATCGTTTTATCTTTATATTTTTATTAATAATTCCTAGTGATAATTTTTGCAATTAAAGAAATCTCTCCTTGTTTGGTCAATCTTTACTGGATACATCAACTCCATTTTGGACTTCAGCGTCTTCAGAACATTTCACAATAATTAAGTACTGAAAGTTCAGTGAGTAACAGAGTGATATTAAAAAAAAATGAAGCATAAATCACTGGAAAAGTGAACATACAAATCATAAAAATGCCCAAAATGGAGCAATATAATTGATATTAAGAGCTTACTACATTAAGGATAGAAAATTCTATTTCTCCCTCTTGCTTCCAGTCTTTTGCAGTGTAAAAGGAATGACCACATTTTAGTTTTGCTCCCCCTAAACTGATTATCTGATACATACTTCTATTTTCAAAGTTGTGCACGAGTGACAGCAAAATGCCAAACGTAAAATATTGATGGAATACCAAGAACACACAGCTCTAAGAAACCAAATCACACTGAGATCTTTGGGAAGGTAATCATTCCTCATTAGTAGATAATAAATTTAATTCAGAAACAGACACCTCCAAATTAGATTTTGCATTATGTAAAAAAGAAGTACCTAGTTCTAGGAACAATCTTTTCCCTTAGGAAACAGAGCTGGGGACCTATCTTCTCCACTTAGGCTCTAACATCCTGACTGGTGATACACAAACCCACAATTTAAGCACATTTCTGCCTGGTGTTGTGAAGCAGGGAGTGATGCAAATGGGACTGTGCCAGAATACACCTCCCATGCTGAATTACATGCTAAAGAAGCCAAACCAGAGCCTGCAGCTTACTTCTCTCATTCAGCACCAGGGACTTGTTCTGAGAGGGCCTGTAAGATGGCTCCTTTTTTTCAAAATGCAGAGATGCTGCTAGCCACATTTTTTATAATACTCTATCTTTTAAAGCCATTGCTTTGGCAAAGAGCTTATGCCTATAGTCTCCCACCCTCCTGTTGTGTACGACCACACTACTCAGATGCAAGAGTGCTGGAACAAGTGACATAGCTTGGTGACTACTGACAAAGAGCCTGGCTTCTTAGTAAAGTCCCTCTAAGACAGGTCTCTGGAACTACCACAGAACTAAGGTTCTCCTGATGATTGAGGGAAAGCAATGTGCCTCTCCACATCATTTGAGGAGATACAGAGGCTGCAGAGCAGCTGGGAGGTAGCTGGCAAGACCTTCAATTCAGAGAAATCCAAGTGCAGACCCTAAGAAAGTTTTTAGGCCAAAATGTATTCACTGAATGTATATAGATACCAAAAGCATTTTATGGCAGCTGAAACTGCAACTTTCAGACCACATTTTCAGAGCTGGGCACTTCCCTTTGTTCTAAGACTCTCTAGATGTTTAAAGGACCTTTTTTATCCTTACCTGTAATCTCATGTAAAAATGAAATACATGCTTTCCCTGAATGATATAGCCAGTGAAATAATGGTTTATTTTTAGTTACTGGAAGAGTATTTAAGCAGCATCCTTAAACTGTTATGAACCCCTTTCAGGACTCTGAAATGTCTTAAAATTCTGTGCAGAACAAGTGGAAGAAAGAAAATAAATTCTGTTTGCTTGCTTTTAAAATAAAAATTTTAAAACCCACAAGAAATACATTACTAGCTTGTGTTAAAAAAAGACTGTTGGGAGTAAAGAAATATCTGGAGTTGATAACTATAATTTCTAAAACATGAACACAAATATACAATTATGAGCTTATGGAGTTTCTACTGAAGAAAGTAGCTAGTTAAAGACAATTGAATTACCCATGTAGGTTCCTTTCAGAAGGAAATTACCCATGTAGATTCCTGCGCAGAATCCAGCCCTGGGTGAACTGTACCCACCTAGCTAAAATATGCTGTGATTGATTGATTGATTTTTAGGGGCTGATTTCATTCTGCTTCACAGGAAAAACACATCTTTTCTGATAGAATGTAAAAGACTGCTAAAGCACTTAGTGGCCCTTGTGAGCAATTAAGGATCAGGATGGTTTGATAAATTATATAAAAGTATAAAGAAAGAAAATACCAGCAACCACCAGATACATTCTTCCAACCAGCAATATATTACCTTTATTTTTCTTGAAGTCATGTGTTTACTGCATGTTTACTTACTATTATTATTACTGCTTGCTATTAAATAATAGACCCTTTCAGCACATGCCACATTGAGGAAAATACCATCCACAGGCTAATAAAGAACAATAAAAAAAGGATGGATAATCATATAACAACTTAATAAAGTCTGTCACTAAAATCTGTAACTCCTTTTGTGGTCAGGAGCCAACTGGAGCCTCAATAGAGCAACCTGATTCCTGGGGGAGTAATGCAGTGCTGAAATGATTCCGTCTCGGGACAGGATGTATGTGGTTTATAACCTTTTGCTACATATACAAAATGTAAATGTGTTTTCTTTGTAGTTCCAAACCCAACAATCTATTGCAAGTGCACATTTAAAGTATATTCACAGTTTGGGACCCAGGCACAAAGCAGATCAGGTTAAGGCATTTAAGTGATAACAAGAGTAGAGCTTTATGTTCACATTTGTTGAATACTTCCTGAAGTGAGCACTTCACTAGAGACACAGCTTTGCAGGAATGAACCCCTAATGTACAAATTTACAAAAAATTGCTTTGAAAGAAAGAATATTTTTTTGCTTAGTCTCTCTTTTAATATTTTACTTTTAAGGGATGGTTAATCAAAACTTTTGAGCAGCCTTTTGTTAGAATCTACTTAGGGATATAGTTTCATATCAGGGATTTATGAGAGCCAGTCTCATTAAATCTAATGGGAGTTAAACACATGGAAATTGTAGTGCACTGGGAGGAGAATATCTCCTTTCATCTGCATAATTCCCCAAGACACTAAATGAGCCCCTTGTGTAACGTGTGATATGGCTGCAGGAGTCAAGGGAGTGGGGGTGGCAAGACCCTGGTCTGCAACATGTTAGTGGTTTTAGGGTGACCATTGTCAAAAAGGATGAGAGGACAATTTACAACTGAAGTCTAAGTGCTCCACAGACAGCAACATAGTACTAAGTGCTCCAAGGCAAGTGGATTTAGCAACAGCAAACAGGGAGCAGCAGTAATATAAAAAGAAAATGCTAAGAAGCTACAGCGTTGCTGACATACAGAAGAAAAAAATCTCTTTTCAAAGGCTGAGACAAAATCTATTTTAAATGTATTTTCTAACAGACCTAGCATGATTTATAATAGTAACTTTTATGTATTTCTTTACAGAAATCTGTTAGGCTGATACCTTCATACTGTACTAGCTTGCAGTATCTTGTACTCTCTTGTAGAAATGCAGTTATCCCTGGTTTGCACTCACTTTTTTTTTTCTTTACTGTTGTTACCTTTGGCTGGTGATTGGCACATTCATATGAGCAACTCTTGTACAACTTCCCCAAAATATCACAGAAACACAGAATATTAGGAGTTGGAAGGGACCTCGAAAGATCATCTAGTCCAACCCCCCTGCCACAGCAGGATTCCCTAGACCAGGTCACACAGAAGAGCGTCCAGACAGGTTTTGAATATCTCCATAGAAGGAGACTCCACAACCTCTCTGGGCAGTCTGCTCCAGTGCTCTGTCACCCTCACTGTGAAAGTGGTCCTGAACCTTTCCACTTTGTAAACCTTACTATGTGTCCCAGGAGCCAAACATCAGACACACAACTTGATAAGTTTGGTACCAGTGAAAAATATAACAAAGGACCACACTGTTATCATGCCAGACATCTGCTTCCAGCAGACTCACTCTTAGCAGTGGCTGCATTCTTCCCCTTATGGCAGTGACAATTCACCAAGGCAGCACTGGAGCCCCTGGAATTGTCTCAATTTGCTCTTGTAGAGGTGAAACTGCAAACCAGCAGTCTTAACTGACAAAACCATGGTGGCCTACTCACTTAAATAGAGCCATGAACCAACCAAACCTACCTATTACCAGCACAAGTAACATAAAATGAAAAGTTGCTAGTTGTAGCAACTGGAAAACAACTACACAGCTCAATAGAAATGTAACTGCCCAAGACTCATCTATAACACACCTACATCCTGATTAGAACTATAATGCATCCTTTCTAAGGGAGTAGCTTCCAATTTTTTTTTTTCTCTAATCTTCACCTCAGACTTTCACTGTGCTGGGCTATGTGGTTTGCATACTGACACCTCTTCTTTGCCCATACTGCCACTGGTGACATGTCCTGTTTGCTCTCCTATAGCCTAGTATGACTAATTTGCCTTAAGGCTTTACTTACAAAACACAAAGTTTCTCTTAATTTATCTTAAGAGTTTCTGGCAGCAATCTGCCTTGTAATGCATTTCCTTTATTTTGATTCTTCACCCACAGACATATTTTGCATTTACCCACATTGCTGTCATTGTTTCAGTCACTGAAGGAATCACTCAGCGCCTGGTATCTCTTTTGCACTTGCACTGTTCCTAATTACACTTTATAGCTCTGTTATCAACATTATTGGTGAACTCTGACATTTCCAAATTGATGGTTTCCTCCAAAGTGAATTAAGTCAGTCAAATCAATCAATAAGGATAACTATATAATGAATCCAGAGGGATATCTGTGGAAATCGTTTTCCGGATGAAATGTTTATCATTTACGGGCATCTCTTGTTTTGCAGTGATGTTGTTATGCAAGTCACTCTGTCTTATTCCCCAATTCCTTATCTTAGATGATCTGAAACTCAACTTGAAACCTTGTATTGTTTACAGAAGCCAGAGAGTATCCTTCACCAGCACCAGCTCTAACATCTCCACAAAACTGGACACAGGAAACAGTTTCTCCAGAGAGGGAGTCCTGAAGGCAGTCCAGGATCTCCTGCTCCCCTCCCCATGGCTTGGCTTACAGCAGTCTCAGCAATGTCTGCATTCAGGTGAGCTACATAATGTGTCCTACAGCCCCCTGTCCCCTTGCTGGGACACCAAAGTGCCCTCCAGCATGGCCAGTCCCACAGCCTCTGGAATATTTTTGGAGCATGGGTGTATTATAAGGTGTCTGTTCAGGAAAGACTGCATGCAGGAGCTATGTATTTTTGAGGGACAAGTCACTAAGCAGTTACTAAAGAGAAGTGCACTGCATGCCTAGCAGTCTGAATTTTGCTCACTGAAATCTGTATGGCACCCATGAAGAAGAAAACTACTCAGAAAACACATCATAAGCTAACAAACATGAATAGCAGCAACACTTCCAGGAAACAAAACCTAAATACAAAACTTTACACACCAAAATAAGCAAAAATAATCACAGCCAACAAGCACAGAGGGAGAGCAAATAGTTTTACTCATTCATTTCCATATTACTACTTTTAACTCTAGTGAGAAAAAAAAAATCACTCATGAGAAAAAATCTGGTGCAATGCCCCCCAGCCATATGGTATATATTAAGACATACATACCACAGAAAATTGTAACACTGCACTTTTATTTCTATCTGACAACACATACTGTCAGCTGAGAGTTGCAACAAAGCAGAGGAGAAAGTAATTCTGCATTTCATTCCTTTGCCTAAAGCTTACTTCTTCTAGACAAAACATTATCAATCCCAAATATGCAACAGCACATCTAGATCAGATATAAGAAAGGCAAACAAAAGCAAGCTACCAAGAACAGTAACCCTCTTGTAAACTATCAGTCAATGGAAACAGTAATTATGGGGGGAAAGACTGCTGTTATTCAAGTCCTTGTCCTCCAAAGAGCACTTTATGACTAAATCTTAAAGGATAGTCTTCTGTAGTCACCTCATGTTCAAATAGGATCTTAAAATATTGTCCTGGGAGTGCTGTAGTGAAGCTGCTGTAGGGTCAGTGCAGCAGCAGGGCTTCATTTTTTCTTGTTCAAGGCAGATTAGCAGTTCAGAAAATGAGAAGCTTTCTTAATTTCCATTAATCTCTACCCTGTCATGTATGCTAATTGAGATTTTTTTTTTGCTAGGACTTCCAGATACTTTGCAGTTGTTGCTGCCTCACACTATAACTTCGGCTCTCACAAATATCAGCCCTTCCCTACATGTCTATGTTCTCTATTCTGATACTGATGCTTTTCTTGAAAGGCATCTATTGATTTATGTGTGGATTTAGTGCTTTTGGGTCTTCTTCTCCATTGACAGAGAAACTGGTATATGATAGGATATTTCTGGTAAATATTTCTGCCAAACCTGAGTAGGTAAAAGAGTCTCCAAGTGATCAATAAATATGGGCCAAACACGTCAAATAGTTTTGTGTGGAAAAATGGGGGATCCTAAACTTAGCTAACAGAGTATTATTTAGTGCAGTGGTCAAAACATCAAGGAAGAAGATTGTATTGAATAAGCTGCTGCTTGGGTAGACCTAAGTCTACTTTCATAAGAGTGAATCCAAGTGGCAACAGAACCATTCTGGAGTGAGGCTGAAGACACCACCACAGTGGCCATCTGGCGGAGCTACTCTGTGTCTAAAGTGAGCAAAGATATGAAGGAGTGGGGAATGCCTCTGATTCCCACTTCCCCAGAACACATTGGTGATAGAACATTTGTGATCACTAATTATGATGCAATTAATTTGACATACTCCATGTTTATAACACTGCCTGGTCTTTAAATGCAGTTTATGGTCTTTATTTTGTAGTTTTTCTCAATGAATCACCACACTTCACTTTGAAATATTTTCCATAATTAGTTTTCCATCTATTTTTCATATAAATATTTTGAAATACCAACAGTACACAACTAGAGCTACAGGTTGTTTCGGAAACATGTCAGAAGCTCAAGGGCTGCCAATACTCTGCACATAGGTGCATTTGGAATTTTGGTTTTGAAGTATATGCAGGTTGTTATTACTTACACAGCTCCATGCAGTGTAGTGCAGAGTATAGATATAGAGTATAGATAGCTCTTTGGAAATTACATCCAAGTTGGATTTGGTGCTCTCTCTGGGGTGCTTTGGAATCATGATGGTAACATGTTGCTATGTTAGTACAGGAAAGCTGAAAGTAACCTTCAAGATAAACAGAAACAAATCTTTGCTGAAGTGGGTTATTTTAATGTAGTGTCTTGTTCTTAAAAAGGAACGCATTGCTATATCAAAGCTGAGCCTGAACTGCTTCAGAGCACCTACACAAGAAAGTAATACTTAGATAACTACACCTCTACAAGTATAGTTGTAAATATAGATGAGCTTCATATCAGTATAGGACTTCCTGTGGGGAAAAAGAATAAGCTAGTATAGTATAAGATATCTTTATCCTGTCAGAATTGAGTCTCAGCTAAAGAATATACTAGTTTGTTCACAGCTTTCTTCCTACAACTCCTGCTGGTTTTGGGTCAAGATTTTTGTGCATAAAACACATTTTAAAATCCAGAATGTAATAGAAAACCTTATTTTAGAGGTTTTGAGGCTTCTGTCCAGATGAGATTTCCTGAAGGAAAGCCTTTCTCCTGTCCAAAAGTGAAACAGGAATAGCAGTACTTCTGCTTTAAGGCCTATGTTATTCCCAGAGAGGTTTACTGAGCTATGATGTGGTCACATGATTCTTCAAAGAACATCCCCATCTTCACTCCTTCCTGAAGGATCACCAATGGATTGTGCTCCATTAAAAAATGGAGTGATGCTACAAATTGCAGCACATTCCAGGAATGTTGATCATGATCTGAAGGCTGACTTACAAACTTCCTTGCATTTTGTACAAACTGTTAGTTCTAACTCCCCCAAACCCAATATCTAAATTCTTGGATTAATTTTTCAAAATAAAGAAGCAGATACACTTTGATTTGAACTGCTTTGTTTCTGTTAGTTCATCTGTTCACATGCCTGCTTCTCCTTCAGCAAACCTCCTTCTCCCCAGCTTCTTCACCATCCTGTTCTTCCTATTCTAACTGCTTCCATGTTTTCTGTAGACCTCAAATCCCTGTTTGGACTTACTCTACAACCCATCTCTTCAACCTGTTTCTTCAAGTAGTTCTCAAATTAAAATCTTCACTAGAGAACTGTAGTACTGAGCTATCTTCATCTTTCTTCTTGAGAAGAAGTGAACACGAGAAAATGTCAAACAGCTAATTCCAAACTGAGTGACGAGGGCTTATGAAACCTTGTGTACAAAGATGAGGGAATTCTTTGTCACAGAACTCCTAAAAATGATGTGCTCACAAAATTCAAGAGCTTCTGTGCATAACTGTCAAGTCCTCAAAAGACTTCTGGAACTAAAATAACCCACAAAGAATGAAAAATATCCTTTCATTGCAATGTGCTATCGCCAGAAGAGCATTTGTCTCTATACTGTGCAGCCATTTGGCTGAAAATGAAATCAGCAGACTTCCAGTTTGGTTCATGATCGTTGTTGATTCTCTTTGTTTCATTTCCATTATTTGAAGGGGCTTGATGTTTTCAGTGTCATCTAAACATAACTGGCCTCTGCTGTAATTAAACTTTGATCAAATTTTGAATGGGATCTCAGAGGAAAACAGTATTTGACTAACATGTATCATTCTGCATGTATTAATCAACTGAATTCTTGTTGAGCTGCCTGAGTTTCACATAATAACTACTCTTCTCCATTGTTAATAATAGCAAGGCAGGAAAATGCTGTAATCTATTTTCACTGAAATAATATTTTTGTAGCCACAATATTCTGAAATTTTTTATTTCAATTGTCAACTCCAAATCACTTAGTTTCAGAATATAATTTTTAGCCTTTCCTATGGCACTTTGGTTTAGAATGCAATATCCCTATATTCAAAAATAGTCCCAGACAATATCAAACCAAGCATTTACAGCATTAAGTGCTTGAATCACTTAGGTCAGCTGTCCCTTATAAATCACCATTAAACAGTACTTTTGTGACTATTGTTGTCAGTCAGCTTTTTAATCAGTAATTGGGAAGCAAATCTGAATTCATCATCTGCATCACTTTCTGAATGGTACAAACACTAGCCAAGTGGGAACAAATCCTGAGTCAGGTTAGTCACAGAGAATATGGTAAACAAAGTCTTTGGAAAATAGAATCTACCTTAAAAACAGAGTAAAACAAACCACTACAGACACATAATTGATACTGTAAGAGTATCTGTTGCTAGGGTTCATATATTTAGAATGAAGCTGAAAACTTCTACAGTTTGAAGAAAAGCTAATAGGCCCTCTACCTTCTACTTAGAGATAAAAAAGGTTCCTTACACTGTAGGGTAGAATTTATTTCTTGAAACTAAGAAGTGATTTGATTTCTGTAGAAAAGTATCTGAACATGAAGAAAAAAATCCCCTAATAAAGGACTTTCACACACTCCATAAAAGACATAGCAAAAACCAATTCCTGGAAGTCAAATGAAACACATTAAAATTAGAAATTAGGCACCTTTTTAAACAGAGTATGATTAAAAACTGGAAAAAAGTATACTAAGTGGATTCTTTGCCTCTTGTAGTAAGTGTAGGGTCATGCACTTTAGGTGATAACAAGAATATTTTCAGCTATAAGCTAGAAATGACTGAGGAGGATAAAGCTCAACCCATATTAGTCAATCACAGTCTATTACAATGAGCTACGAATGTGAAAAAAAGGCAAACACTGCCCCAGAATATATCAGCTCAATTATTTCTAGTAACGATGGGAGAGTATTAGTATGATACTGGTAAAGCATTGCTAAGACATCACTTCAATTATTGTGTGCAATTATGAATGCTTGTGTTCAAAAAAGATTAACTTAGGCTAGAGCAGCTGCAGAGAAGGACTACTGAGATGATGAGAAGAATGTAAAATATGTTATAAAAGGAGACAGAAAAAGCTTGCCCTGTTTAGAGAGGGGAAGACTTCCATCACTAAATATAACAGGGTTGTAAAGTTGCT
Source organism: Galbula dea (assembly GCA_013399015.1). NCBI lineage: Eukaryota > Metazoa > Chordata > Aves > Piciformes > Galbulidae > Galbula > Galbula dea. The sequence goes on along the minus strand of VWZX01003204.1, from coordinate 985,813 downwards.
GCTTAAGGCAGAAGACAATCATGGTATAGAAACAAAGGGTGAACACTGAACTTGAATAAATTTACTGCAGTTTAGAACCTTTTTAATCATTAGGCAAATGGATCATTGAAACAATTTTGCAATTGGAATTTGGGAGATAAACCACTCTAACCAGCTTAAGATAGAAGTTAAATCCACAGACATTCAAACTACAGCATCGCTGTCCTGGCTCCTGCAGCACTGAGGATAAGACCCAAACTCAAAGGTCCCCTCCTGGGGATGGTTCACCAGCATCACAGGAGTCAGGAATCAAAATGGGCCAATCACTCCCAAACTGCAGGGACTGCTGAAGCAAGCATCGAGCTTAAATTGTGATCAAGCCCTGAGCTTAATATCTTACTTCTCTTAAACAAAAAAAACACCAAACAAACAAATTATCTACTTAGAAGCAGCAGAGATTTTTCTGTTAATATCAGAAATTCACTTTTAGAAATTTGCACTAATCATTCACTTGTTTTTTTCAAAACAAAGCTCAAAATACTCTGAAAATGCCATGGTCAAGTGGATTCATGCCTTGGTTCATACACAAATACACAGTATTTAGATCAGGCTGCCAAAAATAAGAATTACCTGGATATCAGACAAATATTCACTGTTTCTCCTGTACTTCACGTGAGCAAGAAGCACTGCTCTAGCCACAAAAAGACTGGTTAGCTTTTATTAACAGTAGTTCAACTTCATGTTGTCTGACTCAATTAAATAGATGTCGCTGCAAGTGCCTTTCTTGTTGTGTATGAAGTGGTGACGTAGTGCATTCCTTCAAGAGCAATCTAGCTGCAGTATAATCGTATATTTTCCTCCCAAGTCCCCAGATTTTTTTGAAAAGGTCATTTCATTGCACTGGCTTCCTGAAGCACTTCAAATTTATTATTTATTGTTAGGGCACAAAAAAAGACAAAATCTGCTTAATTTTTAAACCATTTAAATCTTTCTACCATGCTATCAATTTTTACTTTCTTGAATACCATGGCTGCTCTATTTAGATTGATAGTTTCTTTGTTAACCTGAAAACTGTAGAACAAATAGTTAAAGAAAAGAAAACACAAAAGAACAAACTCAAAAGCCAAGAAACAAACTGCAAGTAAAATGGATGAGGACTTCAAATGCAAGTTTCTCTGTGTTTAAAATGATTCCTAAATTTTTGTGAAGCAAGTTATTTTGTTCATGTGGCTTCTGGAACTCACAAAACCATGCCTGTGGCTATTTCCACTGAAAATATCCACTTGACCGAATCCCAGTTTTATCAGCTCCAGGGTTCATGCTTTTTCTCTGATTTTTGCCTTCAAGATGTTTGTTTTGTGACAAATAAGGTAGGGGGAATACTGTACATTTTCTTTTACCAGCAAAACAAGAAGGAAATTTTTTGTCAGTTAAGAAAAACAATGAAAATAAAGACAAAGTAGGATCTTTTGTTACATGTGTAAGACTGCGATTCATGTCAGTGAGCACAGGTTGAATGAGATCTTAACAGATTATTCAAATATAGGTAGGATTTTTTAAATAACTGGCATTGTTTTTCTGAAGCTATTTATATTTAATTTCATTCATTTGTAAAGAAATACCTAGGATAGGCAGAGAGGACTCAAAATAAATCATGCCACAAGATTGCAATGGGTAGGACTCAAAAGCCTGGACCCTCTCATAATGAGTAGGCAGATGCCTCTTTTGGAAATTGCAAATGAATTCAGTTCAAAATTAAATGCTTTCCAAGTCATTCACTAGAGACTGGAATCCAACCTTTAAATACACATGGGAAGCCATCAAATGTGAGTCAATAAAACAACGCATGAAAAACCACTTGTCCTGGCGAGACTCTTCTACACCAGCTTTTGAGAAAGCACTTTAGAGAGTTTGCAATAGCACAAATTCCACAGCCAGCACAAAACTGTTGTGTTAACAGTAACCTTTCCTCCTTTTCTTACCCTGTGTCAGCAAGGTAACGTTAAGTAGAATTTCTAAATAAATTTACTTATTAAATAAAAAAAAAGTCCTTCCTCTATGATTTAAGCTATGCTTAAAGGAAATCATAGCTGAACTTCAGCTATTCCCAAGGCTGAACCATGAAGTGGTTTATTAACAAAAGCAGACAATAACCTGAGTGTCTGAAGGAGAAAAGCCAGGGTGGGACTCAGCTCCAGAAGCAGACAATGTAGATGTACCTGTAGAAGAACGAGGGGTCTCGACTCCTCATAGATGGGGGAGATCTGATCAGTGCAGGGTGTGGGACACATGGCCACCTTAGGATACCTTAGTGCCTCCCTCTCCCCAGAGCAGGAAGTAAGCCCAGAAAGACATGCTCAGCTGCTTGCCACAGGCTCCTGCCATAGTTGAATATGACAGACATCTTGCAAAATTCCTCTGAATGAACAGCAGCTACAGTCAGAAAATTACATTTTCAGAAGTACTTTGCAATTCAGTGTCAGTTCTTGGAAAACAGGACAACTGAGGCACATCTTTGTATGAATGCCTCAGCCAGCCAAGTTCCCTACATTATACACAGAAAAAGAGAAGTACCTAATCAAAGGATCCTCAGAAAGAGGCTGAGGAGATCCATCTAGCAGTAAAACACAGAAGAAAAACCTAAGTGTTGCTGATTTTAAAAATGTAAGATATCAGTAGCTAAATTCTTCAGAAATATTTCTCAGGATAGACAATGTCATTGAATTATACATATCCTATTCAGTGTGTTTCAGCAGAGAACAAATAAACATTTGTTTGTTCCATGCCAAGCAAAAAGTCCAAAATACCACAGAGCAAATCTGAATTCTGTATTCGTGTTAAATCTTTAGCCACATTTCAGTTAGAAGCTAGCATACACCTCTTTGATAGACTCAGGGAAAACTGCAGCTAAGACACCTTCCAGTTTATTTTGATTGAGCTCTTGGCAGATTATGAGTAAAGATTTTTTTAGAGTTCATTACATCATTGTCCTCCTTAAGCAAAGGTTATCACAAAGCTGCCTATTTGAGAGAATTATGACTACTGGGTGGTCACTAGTGGCTGTGATATTACTTATTACATGTTCAGTGATAAATTTAAGTAGGTAGTTAACAAGGAGAAATCTCTACCAAGACCTTTATTATGGAATGTAAAAATAGTAAAGTTTCATTTACAGAGAGAAAATAATGAGCTCACTGTATATATATGCTGAGCAAGCAGATGAAATATCTCAACAGATTCACTATTCACATCAAAATTTAAATTTCATCTTTCTAAAAATTAAGACTTGCAGGATAAAACAGCTCAAAGATTTTTTTTAAAACTAGACTTACTTCATTAATGCTCATATTCTTCATCTTCACAGCTAATGCTGTCAGCATTTATTGATTCAGCCTTCTAATAATTGCATCATCTTTCCAACATGTCAGAGAACATCAAGGTGACTGTGATGCCATAGGACTGGAATATGACTCTAGTGTCACAAAATATATGTGACATTTATTTATCCAGAAACAGACATATAGTAAATCTCAGTGTTAGAGGAGCAAAATACTGACTTTATTAATAATGTGCTATGTAAAATGTTTCATCACTTTCTGCAATGCTGCCAAAAGAGCTTTGTCAGGTAATTATTTAAATAAACTAGAACTCAATGAGGGCACTTTGACTAACATCACATCTTCCCAAAACACTATAAGGTCTTTCAATATTCAACTATTTAATTAGATGTTATGCGGAAAAAAACCCCAACATTCTCACATAGCTGCCAAGCATCTTTCTTTTCCTGCAATTAAGTTGGATACTGTACTTTTGTATCTCATGGATTCCACCTGTTGGTTTGTTTCCTTCAAACATTCAACCAGCTGAAGCTAAGGCTTATGAAAAGACAGTTGCTTTGGTTACAAACTGCATGGATTTTAATAATTGTATTACTTTCCCTAAGAGTTGAAATAAGACAATAATTACATTATATTGATTAATTTGATAAATGTGAAAGAATCCTGATTCAAGGCTTTTAATACCTTGAAGTTATAATTTTGAACTAAAAGGCATATTTTCTTTATTTTCTGAAGCAAAATTCAGTGTTCATATGGCAGTAGGTCCAGTAAGTGACCAAAAATAATTAAACTCAAGCAGTAGATAAACTAATAAAAGATAAACAAATATACTTTGTTAAAAAAATTAAAAATCATCATTATTTCTCCTTCTCTTTCAAGAACTTTGTAAAATAAGGTGCAAAATCAGCCTGGACTGACCTATCACCCTGGAATAATGGATTTCATTCAGTAATAAAACCCAGCAGAGCAGAACTGAAAACAACCCTACCCAAAGGAGTAAGGACTTTGTAAAGGATTGCATTTTTTCTTCCTGGGGATTTTGTAGCAGGGAAGACTGGTCTGAAATCACTTTAGTGCTGATTTGGGCTCTTGTGAGGTGATGCTCACATACAAACAAGTACCTTTTGGTAACTGCACAATTTTCACTTCAATGTAACCTCAAATTTTCTAACCTCAGCAATGTAGTGTAATCAATAAGCACCTCTTTTGCCATGCCACAAACTGTGAGCATGCAAAGGCATAACCCCTCTTCTCTCCACCTATCAACACTGCTGGCAACAGCTGAGCAGGAGCAGCATGGGAGGTTCTCTGCCCTTCCCTCTTGTGCACCAAGAAAGCAGGGAGCCAGACCTGCTCCCACTGTGCCACACACTGGCAGGGACTTGGGACACTTGTCTAGTCAATCATTTTAGCATCTGATAAAAATGGAACTATACCAATCATTCTCTACAAACAGCAATTCATTTTCATTGGAGTAATCTTGAAAATTGGATTAGTCTTTTTAGGACATCTGAAGCAGATTTTTCATGTGAACCATCTCTGAAAACACGCAAATGTTTATCAGTCACAACATCGACAACAGAGAAACAAACAGTGAAATCAACTGGTAGGACAGGTGATGATCAGGATTTTAACAGAGGGTTCTTGAGCTTCTTTTTCCTGTAAGCCTGATTTTTCACTGCTTATAATCAACTCCACATTGAAATACAACGAATTGGCAGATATGGGGGAAGCAGTCTGATCCCAACATTTGTTTGTCACAGTATGCCAGAAATTAGTTTACAAACTTGTCTTGAAAATTACAATCATAACCGGTTCCCAATATCATTTCACATTTGCAAGAGGCTTCAATGCATCTTAATTGATGAAGTCCAAGAGCACAGTAATTTCAGCTTGAATATGTGATCTCATCCTGATAAACACAAAATGCAGGGAAATAATAGACTTGGCACAATGGGAAAGTTGGGAAGGGGGCTCTGACTGCTTGTCACAGCACAACACATGACAATCAGGCATCACAGAAACAGGCTCAGGACAAGCAGTAATGCAAGCAGCCACATTGGTAGTGTGAAGTTCATGCAGCCATGGGAACATTTGCTTAATCTATTCTTGAGGCATACACACATAGAATGGAAGTTTAAGATGGCCCTAAATTTCTAGATGATGGCCTTTTTTCCCCACTTTATTATTTGTTACTACAAATTAGCATGCAACTTCAGCCTGTCGACCCAGCTGAATGTAACTCTCAAGGCATAACAACAATGACTTTTAGAGAGGAAAGTATTTTGTTATTGTTGCTGTTATCAGTGAAGGCTTAATTAATTTTTCCTTGACTTTTATGCACTATTATCCATACTACAATAATGGTTATGAACAGTTAAATGTTGGGTTTTATTGTGCCAGCATGTCTCTACAGGAAAATAAAGAAGAAAGCTCTTGCTTTAGAGATCATACTCTAGTTGGTGAACAAGACAAATATTGTTAAGATGATAAAAAAAAAAAAGAGAATTATGCCATACATTGACATTTCTCTAATCAATGCCAAATAAGAGTGATCTACCCATTAAAGAAAAAGAAAACAAACCAACAGGGATTTTAAGGTAAGATTTCAGTGAGGGCAAGTAGTTAGCAAATTTCCAGAAATTTCTCCATGCACAGAGGATACTGTAGAGAATTTGTTAAAAAGATACATGGCTACTCCCCTAAGTGCCTCCTAGGGTGTAAGAGTGCACAGATCAAGGCCTCAAACTTTACAAGTATTTTAATTGCTAATCTGTGATGCAGGAAAATGGTCAGATCATTTTCCCTGTATCTGGTTGTCCCCCATGTCTTTCTCTTCCAATTGTCTTATTTTTCTGGGTTTTTTTACTAATTTCAGTGCTGCATAAAAGAACTCAAGTGAATCTGGTGTATCAGGAGTTTTTTTACAAAAAAATAAAAATTTGGAATATACTGGTTAACAGCATTCAAAGTGCACAAATTGAACATGATATTTTAAATCAGGATGAAAAAGGAAGCGTGAGAAACAAATACATATGCATATATGGGGTTGTGTGTATATATTTATAAACATTATTTCCCATTATTAAAAGGATCTGATTTGTACACTTCAAAAAGTGTTACTTACCACTTTCAATAAGTATTAGTATAGCTAAAAATCACTAACCTCTCACAATGAATATTTTAATCTCTTAATGTATTTTTAATGAAATCCATACCTTATTGGGATCAGAATCCTCTCTGAGGTATGGGGTATCAAAAAAACTGCTATTATCAACACAGTCTTACATCAGTTTTTTACTGCATGCATTTTATTAAAAATTAAAATACAATTTAAAAAATCACATTAAAATTCAATGATGCTCTAACTTTTTCCCATACCATTTTCTGGCCACTCAGGGGACAAAACCAGATGTATACAAGACCTGAAAAATATCACTCAAGAACAAATGTACTTGCTAAATTGGACCAGAATTGTCCCCAACACATCAATTACCATTTTGGATTGGCTACATAAAACTGTCTCTAAAGGCATCTTCTTCTCCAAGAACTCCAGGGGTCTCTTTACAAGCTCTGGAAAGTGTCCCTATGTGTCTCTAATACAGTCACCACCTCCCATCTCACCTGCAAAGCATTAAGTGTTGCCTATAGCACTAAACACCCACCTGCAGCCACTATATAAATCTAATAAATACAAGTAACGTCACACATGCCACACTTCTACAGAGGGTCATTCTCCTTTTCAACCTTGACCACACAGATACTAGCAGGGCCTACAGGTGCCTTTGAAAGGTTAAAAGCTTGAGTTATTTTGCTGTCATCTTCATAATGCTTCAAAGACATTTGAAATAAATTATGGAGCAGACACCATCACTCACTTTTATGTATGTTAAATTGCGGAGTAACTCAGGGCTTCCCGGCAATTTAGGTAAAATTGGATTTTGATGTCCAAGAGCTGCTGCTGCCATGGCAGAGGGTAAGAGTAAAGCTGACAAGAGTACATGCAGAAATGGGTGAAAGCATTCAGGGTGATGGGACTGGGTCAAACTAGACTCAGACTAGGCCAGTTTAAGTATTTTCTGTGCAGGTTCCCACGCTGGGTAGCTTGTTCGTCCAAACTTGGGACAATGTTGTGTGCCTTTCCCAGTTACTTGTGGGCAATTTTTCTCCTCAGCACCTAAAACACCTGGGGACACAGTTCATTGTTGAGCAAGCATGGGTTATTACTGTTTATGCCGTGATAATGAAAATATGCTGGGTTAATAAAGCTGAAACCCTTTCATAAGGCACATATGATAGTCAACCACTTGTAGAAATAGTCAACTTTTGACCATAAAGACATTTAAGTGGTAATTAAACATCATGACACAAAAACTTTGAAAGTTTTATCATAATTATGGTTTTGTTATGGACCATTTACCAGAGGGGAGTATCTTAAAACTAAATTCAAATGTAAACTTTCTTGACCAATGTCAGTTTGGCACCAACTCACTACTTAATTGACTGTTAACAAATTCTCCAAGATATGACTGCTACACAGATATTTTATCTTCCTGTTAATTGGTAATTATGCATTGGCAGGAAAAACAGTGTTTCTTTCCAATTATTCTAGAACTCAGTGATTATTTAAACTTTGCTAATTAGCAGTGGAGGGTTGGTACATCTTCTGGGCAAATTGTGTTTGATAATCCCTATTAAAATATACATGGCTTTAGTTGACTTGTAACAAACGAGGGGGGGGAAAAGTGGCAGTTCAAAGGGTATTAGATACAGCAAGAGGCAAATGGGGGCCTATTAAAATTTCCCCAACTGTTCTAATGAGAATGCCGAGGGTCATTTCTTTCGAGTTCACCATCTGTTTGGTTTCTGGCAAATATCTCTGGTGTGAAGGGACGGTCCTGGAGCCCATTTGGCTTGTCACAAAGTAAACCAGGGATCTACAGGAATTTCAGTAAGTTACAAAACTGCACTTCGAGAGCCATAGCACACACATAGCTGAAAACTCTTTTTAAAGAGCTGGCATTTACTGATTATTCCTTACTCTTTAAAGCTGTCAGATAGTATACAGAGGCAAAGACTTAGCTGGAGGGATCAATTTTATAGACTCACCTAACAAGAAAAATCCAACTGTTGGCCTTTTTCCATCTCACAATGTTAGTAGAGGATATTTTCCTTTATCTGTCAAAATCTGAAAGCAAAACATTACCCCAGAACCATCAGTGTTTGAGCATAAACTGATGCCAAAACCAAGCCTCTGAAGGCTCAAAACCACACGCCCCATCCAGGAGCAGCAAGAGACTTGGTTGCCTCCAACACATAGTCTGGACCAGTGCACTGGCAGAGCTGGGGAGCATAACTAAAACATTTTCTGTGGTACTCCCTTGAAGATGATACTGTGAGTGCCCTTCAGCACCCAGGCACCCTCTTTGCCCTTTTTCTTTTGGGGATGAAATCAGCAGCAATACCAATGACATCCACCTACAGTCAACTCTGCCCTAGGACTGCTTGTGACTGCCAAAGGGGAATATGGGAGCAGGCAACGACTTTTATCCTTTTTCCCAATTCCTAACTCATACAGACATGGATCAAAGTGATCCTTCATCTACAAATTGAAAGGGGTTTCTGGGTTTGCTCTGTTATACAAACATGGATGTAACCAAAATACCAAGCAGAAGGTTATGTGAAGGCTGCCTTAATCCTGTCATAAGGCAACAGAATAATTTTTTTTAAAGTATAACATAAAATGTGATGCAAGTAAATTATTTCAGGTGATCGCTCTTCTCAGAATTTCCTCTAGGAAATTTATTATTCACCATACTTTATGGCATATTTGTAACTGTTCAATTTTTTTTTTAAATCCCAGAGACTCAATGTATTACTTACAGTATGTGTGATCACCTTCACAGTATAGAAAAAATAATGCAAAAGAGGAAACATTGTAAGATGATCTTTCATATTCTAGTTTTTGCTTTCTAGCAAGTACAATTCCTCTGTTCAGGCACTAAAATTTTTCCAGGTAACATCACTCTCATAGCCTCTTATAAAGTAGCCCACAGAGGTAAACAAAACCTAAAATTCACCAGCAGTTTATGATCTTGCAGTATAAAGGAGACGACATTTTTAAAAGATAGTAACTTACAAGTTGTATAAACCTACACAGAAAATAAACCAAAAATGTTCTGTTAGCCAATTTTGTTATCCAATTAAGCCAACACTTTCCAGTGTAATGAGAACTTTGAATTCACTGCCTTTACCACAACAGAGCCTCTGGACTTTCAAAAGAATCTTTTCTATTTAGGCTGAAAGGTTAATGGATACACAAACATTATAATGAAATTACTTGTTTATTCCAAATAAAAAGGTAAAAATCAGCGTAGTGGTTATGATTTTGCATAAAATTAGAGGTTTGGGGGTCAATCTATACAGGCTTACATTTTCCAGTATAGTTTGTAAGAAGCTAATTATAGCCAACTTGAATTTTAAATAGTTTGTCATGTATGCATGATGTGAAAATCTACCTGGGATCCAGAAAGCTTTGGGGAAAACCTGAATGCATGGAGATGCAGTGTGACTGGCAAGTCAAAGGAAAACTTTAATGTGTGTAGCCCAGCACATCTTCTCTGCTCAACCAGGCTGCCAGCTGGGACAATCCCATGTAACGGACAGATTCAGGTCCTCAGCACACAGCCCTCCTTTTCACTGCTGAGAGATTACACTGTAATCTTCTCCTCTAATTGTAGAAATGTTACTGCACTTCTTGCTTTCCAGTGCACAAGGCTTTGGAGGAGCAGAGCTGTATTTTCATACTTATCCCAAGCTACAGATTCATATCTCTAGAACCTATCAAACCCATTTAACCTTAATGCCATTTGAAAGCATTCCTTCCCACCAAACCACCACTACATTTGTATCTTTCTAATGTGTTTTTCAGTACTCCTGTTTCCCTCTTTCCTCTTCAAGTAGTGAGGGCCCCTAAGTGACTGTATGGACATCCTGGATATATGGCAGGTTGGACTAGGCAGGCTGATAACCCAAGATTGCAGCTAGCAGATGCCCCAAGCTGTCAAAAAGAGGCCAAGAACCCTCAGAGTGAAAAGCAGGAGGAAAACACATACAGGGGTGGAGAGATCACCACAGGAATCCAAAATGTATCTCCAAAGAGAGACAGGGTGTAAATGACATCCAGAGGTATCAGTGTGGCTAGGAGAAGGGGGAGATGAGGGACAGAACTGCTCTTCTGGGTTCAGCAGGTAGTGCTGAAGGATGTGGAAATGAGTCCCACGTACACACTACACTGATCAGGAAAGGAGAGTGGAAATGGTACTGGAGATATGAAACTTAGGTATCTGTTGTATCAAGGGATCTAGGAAAGAAAGGAAAGCTAGTCTTTAATGCTAGAATAGAGGATTATTTTTTTTGCTGAAGAATCCTTGCAGCTTCATTAGTGAGGTGTCAAGTATACATTTACATTTTATCCCAGTTCTAATTTTAGCTTTACAATTTTAGTTTTATCTTTATCTGAACCTAGAAAATGATTCAGTCTGGGACAAAATTAATATTTATGACCACTATTAAATTTTATCTCCAAAAGTTCACCATTTCGCCCTAAAAGAGCTCTTGGAAGGCTTCACAAATAAAAATTTCAGCAAGTTTCATGTCAGTATAATCCCACAGAGGAAACCAAGAACTATTTCTTTGGCTACACAATATATATTGAAAAAGAAAGAAAACAAGCCCCTCAGAATTAACTCTGTCACTACTAACGTATTTTATCTTTTTTCTTCAAAGCTTCTTGACATGGACAACTGTGATAACAGACAATGATTGTGCCTCCATCAAGTGACTTCCTAAATTGGGTCATTAAAAGATAATCATAGCCACAATACAGTAACTTACAGCACAAAAGACAGATATATGGATGTTGGGAAGAGTTCATATTGTCAGGGCAGACTGGAAGATTACGATAATCTAGCGTGACCTCCTGTGTAACACAGACAAGAGCATTTCAATGGTAATATTACAAGAGAGAAAAAATATTCTTCCCTAGTATATAAGCAACCACTATCAACCCAATTTCAGAATATTGCTATCTTCAGATTTTAAAGGCCCAGCTTCAGCCCCCCCTACCTAATGTATGATATACCACATAAATCTTTGAACTGGGGCCTCTAAATCTGACACAGTCCTCAACATTTAAAAACATATCTAGCAGGCCAAATCTAACATGAGCATCACAATCACTTGCTGGAAAGCAAATGCAGTTTCTTTGTTAACTGGAAATGATGACAACAGGCTTCTCCAAGGTTTCTGGAGAGCTTTATGTTTTTTTCAGAAAACAAAACAATGCCATTCCCACTTACTATTTTATTAAACAACATATTAAATACTATGGAGACTACTCTATTTTTCTACTTCAGAAGGTAGATTTTAAAATATTCTTAATTTTTAAAACTATCAAATTGGTTTTCAAAATATATCATTTTGCATGCTAAATGTTTTATGGAAGAGGTCAGCCTTCTCATCACTCACTGCAGAGTAAGGAAAGGAAGAGTTTTTGAAGTTCTTTATCCTGGGAACCATCAGTAGTACATCATGGACTCAACATTTACACAAAACTGAATTTAAAAGCAATTGCCATTTTTCCTTCGCCATTTACTTTTTACTGTGACTGTGAAAGCACTGCATAAGAACATCAGTTCGTTTGAAAGATCCACACTGGATTTTTTCAATATATATGCAAGCTTAGGAGCTAGCAAAGAAAAACAACAAAATGAGATTTTTATTTAAAATGTTGAATAATTAACAACTGTGGCACAGCTGACCTATAGTTTGCCTGCAGAAAGTTAAAAAGGAAAGGTCAGAGATGGCAGCAGTTTTTCTCTGACATGGATGGAGGCATGCTTAAGACAGAGCAGCAGATGTCCCCTGCACACGATGTTTGAGAATTTGTGTTGAAAAGCAAAATTCAGTAGCTCCAGCCACATGTGATTGCTTTTGCATCTCTTTGGCTTTTGTAGGCTTGTGTCTTCTTTTGCTCCGCAGAACACACCTGTCATCAGCTGAGTTGTTGGTTATCTTACCAGTGACTGAATGGTCAAAGTGGCACATTAAAAGCTAGAAAATGACCTTTGACAAGTTACAAAAGGCCATACCTTTTTTCCTGTCACGCATACTTTAACATCTGTCTCAGTGAGACACCCATTGTCCTACAAATTTAGTTAAAAATACAAACCGACTTTGTACTACACAGCACAAAGCTATTTAGGTTCTTAAAATTTTGCTTAATTTAAATTCTTAAATATTTAGATGCAATTAAACATGACCTGTACACAATGCTCTGTGGGACTGCTGTAAAGGGCTATAATGTCCCTACTGACATGATACAAGATAATAGCTTGCCAGTAACTTGAACATACCAAAATTTTCACATTGTAAGTGCTTTCTGTCTCACTTACTCCATCAGGTCCTGTTCACCTTGTAAAGATTATGGTGGAAAAGGAGAATAAGCAGTACTAATTCTTCTGGAAACTTCTTCCGGTACTACTTCCTCCAGAAAAAAAGGATCTTTCAGTGAATTTTGCATAAGACATAAAACACCTGTGGCAACTCTGCTTTTCCCTTAGAAAGGCCAAGCAAAAGGTTTGAAGTTGATTGGTGGTGTTATTCACAAAGGCAAAGCCCTTCTTAAATTATTCCTCAATATAGTGTTAAATAATGCACTAATAACATAGCATTCTTCAAATTACAAGCCAATGTATGTCTGCTGTATGTCACTCACATGCCCAAGCCACTTGTGTTTCACATGATTTATAACAGAGATAATTACCATGAAAGATTATTATGAAGAAAATACTAAAGTTTTATTCTAGCAGACAAATGAACATGTAAACACGCTAATTCAAATGCAGCAGTGTCCCATAAAACTGGTTCCTACTTTTGTACCTTCACCCCAGGTTGCTTGTTAGGGGTCACTAAGATCCTCCAACTGGAGGAATGCAATTCTTACAATTATTTGTAAGGATATAAAAAATGCTACCAAATAAAATGCAGAAGGTATAGCTGTAAATTGCTTCTACAAATTTAGAAAAGATTTTTCAAAATCACTTGACTTGAGCACAGCTGGCCTGACTCCTACTGCTGAATGCTACAGAGAACTTGAAATATATCACAATTCTGCAAAACCTGTCCCAGATATTTTACTGCAGTTCTGGGGTTTCTACATGGAAAACAGTTGATTATATAAAATACCTTGAGCAGCATTTGGTTTTAAGGAAGGCACTACCGTTAAGTGAATGGAAAAAGTAGGTTAACATAAGCTCAAAGGAAACAGTTTTTCAGCCCAAGAACATTTAGATGCTTTGGGCTAAATGCTTTAGTTTATGCAAAATGTTACACTATTTAGAAATGGCTATTTTAACCAGTTAAACTGCCAAGGCTTTTCTTTCTTAAAATTTATGTATTTCAGCATACCAATACCAGGGCTGAGCAAAAACAAAGTAAGTGGAGGAAGAAATAAAAGCTATCTAAAAACCACCACTGCCTTATCTCATTGACTCTCACTGACTTCCATGTATTGCTGATTACTCAGTCTGAACAGACCCGTTTCAGTAATTGTGTTACTATTGATGAAATATACATTATCCTGGGTTGTAGAAAGTAAATTACAATAGACTTACCAAATCCAAAAGCACTGGAACCACCAATGCTCTGGGAAGCCTGAACACTGGTAGAAGTGTAGAGTCCAGTTACTAGTAAGCCATCGAAGAAGGTACTTGTTGAAATAGTCACTGAAAGGAGAGAAGTAAAATATGTGTGATTATTTATAAGAAGTACTTAAGATCCTATACACATTCTGTGAGCAGAGTCTTGCCCTTGGGTGAGACGCCATCATTCATCTGAATTCTCTCAATTCTCCTGACACTTCAGTGACTTTAAGTTGGCTTTCTCACATAATTTGCCCAAACAACTTGTTTAGTGTTCAAGCTGCGTGTGCCAAGTTTCACTATGCTTCTATACAACTTACTCAGGCTTTACTTAAAGAAAATTGACTGGTTTAGGGGTAAAAGACTGGTATTTATTGGTGTTTGACTCAGCTTCTATTCCTAAATGAATCTTAAGTCCTGTACCCGTAATCATCTGCAGCAGGAACCAGACACAAATTGACCCTTATGACAGGATCTGAAATGAACATCAAAAGGCTGGTTATGACCACCTCTGCCTTTGCTAGAAGCACAAAACTGTACTATACACCAAATGTACAACAAATTAGCAAAAGGTAGAATTGGCATATATGGCTTGTTAGGAATTGTCAGGACATTAGAAAACAGTAAAAGCAGCAAAATAACCAGGATTATGGTATTGTTCTTTCTAGGCCTAAATATAGTGCTCAGTTTTGGTTAGAATGCATATTATAGTAATATACACTTAAATTGTATGGGCATATGAGTCATTACAGATTATGTGCATTTAAATAATGAGTGCATTTTTAAGAGATTTAGATACTAGCAGTAATCATTCAAATAACATCTACATGTAACACTAGAATCTATATATTCTGTTAGAATTGATGAAACTTGTAATAATTATTTACTTCTTGTAAACACTCTCACATTTTTACTTTGGTGTCTTTCAGATTGTATCATTGCATACTTAACATGAACTTCAACAGTTCTTTCTTGGAAAGACTTAAATTATTAAGTGACAGATTTAGGGTTTTCTTATTCTATAAATGCAATATTCTCTATAATCAGAATGAGTTCTCTAATCCTAATCCTATAGCAGCACATAAACTTCTTGGTTTCATAATAATATCCTGTCTTTTGTTTTATTTATTTACTATTCTATCATAAGCTTGTGTTATCTCTGAATTGAAAAGCACAACCAGGGAACTTTACAAAAAATAATTAATTAGCCTAATAACAAAGTAGATTTTCTTCTCTTTCCTCACCTCTGTGTAATAGCCTTTTCTTATCTATTATGATCCTTTTTTACACTCTTTACCCATATTTTTTTAAATGTGGATAAACTGCCTTGCAAGTCTACAGACTACCATATAAGATTTTTTTTCTTATTTTAAACTGCATTACAAAGGGCAAAGAACTTGCAAGGAGATCCTCACAAAAAGACATCCTTGCTGAAGAAGATTTTCGTAACTTGTAGCCTTATACGTTGAAGATGGATCAAGACTTTACTTATCACATTGGTTTTGTTTTCATACTTTAATCCTTTCCCTCCCCTTAACACACAGGTTGATAGGGATTGCTGATAAACTCTGATCATAGAATTGTCAGAGTTGGACGGGACCTCAAAGATCATCCAGTTCCAACTCCCCTGCCTGGCAGGGACACCATCCACTAGATCAGGTTACCCAGGGCCCCATCAAGCCTTGTCTCTCCCTGCATCATCTTCCACCTCTCCATATCACTCTTTCTTGCTGTGAACACCACAGGCAACGACTGGCCAGGGAATGGAAGCAAGGTATGTCAAGGTGATTAACACTGGTGATACACATTCAGCAGTGAAACAGTTAGGTTTATTTAAATCCCAGTAGCCATTTAGTGTTTCTTCTGGGGTACACGTTGGTGTAAACTTACTGTTAAAAATCTAAAGAGCATACAAACATTGACAGTGGCTTAATTTGTTCTGAGCAGAGGAGCAGTATTTATTATTTTTAATTTATTCTTCAACTCTTTATGATTAATTACCTTTCTTTCCTTGATTATTGAATAGTATACTGGATAATTCCTGAAACTAGCTTTTCTGCTCCCATGAGTCCAAATTTCAATGTTTTGCAATAGGTACTTCCCTGAATGCAGACACAGGTTTGGAGCTATGTGCTCAGTTTTAAGAAGAGGTCACTTCAGATATGTATGTTAAAAGAACAGCAAAAGATACTAGATTTTTAGAAAATAAAAGAAACATTATAGATAGAAAAAAAAAAAATCAAACAAGTAAACAATGAACTTTTCCTGCATTTGATGATGAATTGTCAAATAATGTGGAATCTTTTCTTCCCTTGTGCCTTTAAACCAACAGAAGCAAAACATATGTTGAAAAAAATATGGCTATATGTTATTTTTGAAGACTTGGCAAAACAGTCAGTGAAAGCATTGGTAGAAGGGCATCAGGCCAGTACTTTGCTGCCATTTTGTTTCCCTGTGGGGAAGCATCTTATTCTTTATTGAATAGGATATAATGCAAAATCCTACTGTGAGTAGGTGACCAGATTCTCTGCAGGAAAGAAGTGATATTTTACAATGCCTGTATTTGATTTTGGACATATTTGTGTGATTGTCAACCCTCATTTTACATGAGCATGTAATAGGTCAATTTTTATTGTTGAAAAATTTCCAACAGAGTATGGCTCCCTCATTAAGCCCCTGGGAAACTGCACAACGCCTCTAGCACATTTGTCAAAACCAGAGCACTTGGCTGTTATTATACACGTGTCATACGTTTCAGAATAATTTCATAGTTCTTCAAGGGGAAAAAATTAATCATGACATTCTCAGTGATGGGCTTTTTTCACTACCCACTGGTGAAATACATCAAATTCCCATAAAATGAAAGAAAACCTACACCATGCCAAGCATTAATGACCAAGAACTGGAAAGCTGTGATAATGTACAAGCCAGCAATAGGTCCATGATTTTATATGGGGACTAGGGCTTGTTACTGAGGGCTCTCAGCTTCCTCTTCCAAGAGCAGCAAGGCACAACCAGACCGCCCACCTCACAGAACCCAATGGGCAACATAGCGGTTGCAAGTCCAACCAGACCCCTGTTCCATCCTCCAGAACATCCTTCCTCGAGAGGAGAATTTGAGTGAGTGAAGAAGTGAGGAAGCCTTCCTATCACTGAGGATTGCTCAGCCAGGCAGGGGGGATGTTGGACCCTGCCACCCCCCAACACAGCAGCACCCTGTGCCAACCATCCTGCCTGTTACACCAGGGAAAGCTGGGAGCCCCAGTGTGACTCATCTCACCCCACACACTGGGGACAGGAAGAGAGCTTGTGAGAGAACCAGTGGAACAACTAGCTGGTGGTGCAAGCATAGGTAGGAAACCCTTGGTTGCTTTGAAATAGCCCAGAAAGAGGAACTGAGAACATCGTCCCGACAGATGCAGGAGAGCTGTGCTGGGAACAGCCTACTGATCAGGCAACCGCAGACTGAAAATACTAGAAGAAAATCTGTTAACAGCTACTTTAAAAGTTGCCCAACATTTCCTTCTATTTTCAGTTCCTGAGATCTTTGCCAATTTTTATCCTCTTGGGCTTTGGTTTGGTCATTTTTTTTTTCATGGAGTCTGTCTCAGACTGCTTAAATTACTTAAGGGAGAAGGGTATTTCAGTCAAAACACTTCATTCATTTCCGAGATGAGGTTGGAGAAAACTATTGTGCTGCCCTGGCTGAAAAATTCCAATGTCCTTTGCTTTCAGTAGCTCTTCCACTCTGAAGTATGAAAGCTGTCCCAAGTTTGGACAAGACATATTATATTATATATACAAAAATAAAATAAAATAAAAAAAAATCAGAGTTCACACATGCTCAATAGAGGTGTTTTCATTCTTACCATCTAAATATTTCTGAAAATTCTGCCCTCATTTAGCACTTTTAGAGCACTTGGAGGCTAATAGGGCTTGCTGAAAAAAGTCCCATGAAATATATTTCAATGCAGCTATTCTGCTTTTGTTGAAGCAGAAGTGTTTTGTGGAGGTATCATCTCTGATGATGTTTTGATTTTGGAACTTTCTCAGTGTTTTAAAGCAGCAATTCAGGTCTGCTGGTTGGAAAGAAAGAGGAAAAGAAAAGGTTCTTTATAAAAAGTCTAAGCCTTCAAATGAGAAAAAAATCAATGCAGAAGAATCTCGCTTCTCAGGAAGCTGAAGAATGGGCACAAACCACGACAAACTCATAACATCTCTCCTGCCCTGAGAGGGACTGCTACGATAGATGAAAATGAAGATCTGCAATCACGAACTAAGGATGACTATGATATAAGTGGTTGTGATGGTTTGGATTAGAACAGAATTAATTCTGTTCAGTAACTGTATTTTCTAAAAGATATTCCACCACCACATACATAATACTGTTATTAGTTATCCCCCCCCCCACACACACACCTTGCCTGAACTGTCCCTTTAAGAAACCTGAAATTCCTGAGTTGAGGATACTGCAAACCCCCCTCCGGGGGGCGGGGGGGGAATGCTGGGTTTCTCCGGGGGACTTTTGTTGTTTGGAACCACGAGGAAGCTCCTTCCTGCTGGGACTTTCGGCCGAGCTGCGTGCTGTCTGCCTGTGCTGAAACCTGCGGGTGCTATCTCACTGCTTTGGACTGCTTGTGCTGATTCCACTGGGAGCTGGCATCGGGACGGTTCAGTATCTTGGGTCCTGTACCTGTTTATATTTTGTTTCATTTATATCTGTTATTATTATTAAAGCAGTTTTTAGTTTTTAACTTCCAATCCAGTCTCTCCTTTACCTGCTGTGTGTGGGGGGCTGGGAGGAGCCCTTAAACCCACCACAGTGGTGTGGAAAAAGAGGTAGAATGTCCTGGTTTGGGTTAGAACACAACTAATTCTGTTTAGTGATTTTACTTTTTAGCTAAAGCTCCTCTAAGTATTCCATATATGTCATATTCAATATAAAACTGAGGGTCAGTTCCTTCTTCCCTCTTCTTCTCCTGCACTTCAGTGGCCATCATCCAAGGAGAAATCTGTCTGTTCTGCCCTCTATCCTGATCCATAAATTTCTGCATCCATTCCCAGGATCCGGCCTCTGAACCTAGCTCCCGTCTGCTGCTGAGGCCTTCTGCTGCAATATCAGCAGTGATGGTGACATCAAGGGGGGTTTGGGTTTGGCATTGGGTTATGTACATATTTGTACATATTTGTATATATTTCATTTTATCATTATTATTATAATCAGTTTTAGGTTTTTTCCAATCCACAAGTCTCTCTCTCTCTCTTATTCCCTTTCCCTTCCTATGGTTGGGGAAGAGGAGGTAACAGGGAGCATCTGTCACTGGGTTGGTGGTCAGCCCAGCCCTGACCCTCGACAGCTTCAAAAATGAACTTGCTCCTGAAGTTTGATCAGCATCCTCCCAAATAACTTAAACTTAGGTCACACAAAAGCAGACTGAGGGCCAGAGGACAATGAGTATACTATGATGGAGAATGTAATTGCACTGGAACCAGTACAGGGAATGGGGGAAGAGAGACTTTTTTGGAAAAAAAATGGGCAGTGATGGTGAAGAAGTGGCCATGGCTGGGCAAAGCAGAAGAGAGAAGCTGTGGCCAGGAAACCCTGGAGACGTTCAGTATGAGGGACCTACACAGAGACTGGGAGAGAGACTAGACGTAATACTACCTGTAAAACCCAACAGCAATGTGTAGGTCAGCCTCACATAGTAGTCGACAGCCACAACAGCAACCTGCTATGCAGCTCTTACTTTACCTTCTGAATCAAGTGAACAGTGTTTGCATGATAGATATGAATCTTTCCTGTCAATGAATCGTGTGGATAGAAATACATGGGTTAGCTGGGTAACTTCAGCTTATTTTCTAAAAGCAGAAAATTGCTCCATTTAAAAAAAAAAAAATCTTATCCAGGCTGGGAAATACCACAAAAGTAGCCTCTGATGCATCTTTGCCCTACCCTTCTTTCTTTCCAATGGTTGTGGTCCAAGCAAATGTATTTCTGAGATTCATTAACCCCTAGATCAATTTTCCACTAAAGAAACAGTGAAGTTACTGACTGCTACTCCCTGCATGTTCAGCACTTACAGGCTGCTGTGCTCACCTGGAGCCTCTACGGAGACCTGCCAACTGGGCACACAGGCTGGCCTCATCCTGCCAATGCTATGGAGCTCCAGGGAGCTTTGGGTGTTATTACCTTGGGAATGGAGGAGATGAGGCAGCCCTTCTCAGAAGGTGCCCACACTTGCAGTGACAGGTTTCTGCGAGAGCCCTAGCATTGGTGCCTCCCACGGGACAAGGAACAGCAGTGCCTTTAGCAATGCTGGGAGCTGGCATGCCTCGAGGAGAAAGCAGGTCAAGAAGAAGGAGGCTGGCAAAGATGCTGCTGAAATTGTATCATAGGCAGAGGTAGCAGCATAACAGGAAAGACAAAGTTGGTTTTGAACTACTGTTATATTCAGATATTTCTAAGAAACTCATGCTATTCTCATGAGCATCATTTTCAGTGTTTCTAGTGTTATGTGCTACACATACTGTAGAGTATTATAGAAATATATTAAACTGTGTAATAATTGCATAAAATTTGTCTTACATTCTCTTGAGGGACTGATTTACTCTGCAGCTGTTGTTGATGATAGAGAGTTAAAACAACTTTAAGGCAAGGAAAAGGACTAGATGTAGACTTACAGATATAACACATGAAACAGCATGAGCAGAGATTATTTAATAGAGTTTAAGAAAGAATTAACAAAGGCAAAAGTCTTTGAAGCCCCATATACTGTTTATGTGAGTCAAAACACATAGCCACAGTGTAAAACTGCACTTTTATATACCATGAAGAAAACAGAAAATAATTTTGGTATGTGAAGAGGGAACACCACAGACAGCAGACTTCCCAAAATGAGATATTCTTGCATCAGAGAAAGCACAGATTTCTTTTTTAGGTTCATCTCAAGGTCAAACCAGTTCCTGATATACTGTAATATTGCATCACTGCACACCTGACCCACTGAGCCATGGCTCAAAACCTTCCTCTTAGGAAATAAATTATTTATACTGAAGTAATTTTTTTATTTTTTTTTTTTATGTATCAGCCTCTATGTAATGCAAGTCAGGTGTGCAATGGCACTGTTCAGAGAGGTCTCTGTCCCTTCCCAGTGCTGAGGCTTTCACAGGAGACTACAAAAAGAAACAAAGACTAACATCAAATAAAGCAAAGACATTCAACATCACACTACATTCAGAGCCAAGCAGAGCTTAACACTCCCTAAACCAGCCAGCAGTGCTAATGCAATCCAAAACCAGCATACTTGGGACCACCCAAGCTCACAGGCTTGTATGTGAACCCTGACTTCCCTTATACTGCTCAAAAGATGAGGAAGAAGAGCAAACTGCCGAACAAATTGCAAGATTCACCTGGAAGACCAGCACAGACACACTCTATCCTCTGAATCTCATTTTCTAATGCCTTATCAACAAACAGTGGGTTTGGTTAAACTGTACACAAGCCAATCCTGTAGGCAACAGGCACAAAACACACCAGGAAGATGACAACAGACACACCAAAGCTAACGCATCTTCTCTAGTCACCATTCCTAAACAACTTCTCTCTGACTAGCATTTGGCAGAGGTCACAACTATTGCCACCCTTGTTTAAAACCACCTGCTATAGTGTGTTACCACCTTATGCCAGAATTGTGCTGGTGCTGCACGTTCATGCTGTAGCTGAAAGGGGCACCAGCTCATTGCAGCAGGCAGAGCAGAGACACTATCAGCATACCACCAGGAATGGAGAGTTGCCCCACACAGTAGGGTCTCATGCTGCCTCCAGTGCAAGCCTCACTGGCTCAGAGATAGAACTGGGATGGACACTAACGTTGCCAGCTCAGAGCTGGAGCTGGAATGAGCAACAGCCCAGTGACCATGAGGAGCTCTGGCAGAGGCAGACACTACAGCTGTTTGCATCTCAGCATCTCTTGGCCAACATGACCTGATCAAAAGCCCACACTGGGCTCCTCCCCTTTTGAACTTTCCCTCTCTGGCTTTGATCACAATGGCTTTAAAAGTAGAAATGAGGTGGTGCACCTAGAGTGGATTTCTGGACTCATTATATGTAGTCCCAGCAATCTGTGAAGGCTTTGTGCAAATCAGGGAAGATGTTCTTTGTCCCTTCCCAAGTTGGTTCCCTCTTTTGGGAAACGGTGTTTTTACGTTACAGTCCTGAAATACCAAACACAAATGGCCCAAGTGTAAACCCATTCTGGCATGTAGTGCTGTCTTACAGGGCAGAGATAATGTTATGCCCAAATCCTTAAAATGCCAGACCACCCCTGAAATGTCAACCACAGATTAAATTGCTAGTAAGAAGAGAATAAGCCCTGATGCTTTATTTAAAGATTTACTTTTAGACACCACAGTGATAAACAATCTATAAATACTCAGGTAGAGTTTTAGAGGAATGCATTCAAAACAGTCTGCTGATAAATGTATTTGTAAATTAATAATGGAGTATGCATTATTACAACAGTCCAGAAGCTGTATGCATTTAATTGCACTCAGAACTTATTAGTAAAAAAGAAGGAACTAAAAAAAGAGTAACATATATGTTGATATCACATTAACTTTTACTGCTCACAGAAATACTTTGGTTTCAAAAAAAACCCAAAATCCAGGAATTCATAATTATGCAGCAATTTCAAATAAGAATGTCAGACAGACACCCACAAACAGTGTGAATCACAGTTTTACACCTCATCCAGCAAGAAGGAAAGCAGAAAACCCACAGGATTCTTAGCCATACTGGGTTTTTCCCCCCAGGTAGGTGGGAGGGGAAAAAAAAAAAAAAAAAAAGGACATTTCTGCATGGTTAAAGAAACAGACATGTGCAAGGGGTGTCACTCTTACAACTGAAAGCATTCTCACTTCAATAATGGCTTTCTAAAGCCCACACCAAAGTACTAAACTCACAACAGCACACTAGTGAACTTTTCCTGAAAGTGGATTGACAGAGTGTGGAACAGCACCATCTCTAACCTGTGTTGCCTTCACCAATACCTCCATTTCCCAACAGCTCTTAGGAGAAAGGGAGTAAGAATGCATAAGCTTTGAACCTTGCTCTAGACAGCTTAAAATCAGATCTGATATTGCTTTGTGCAACAGTGCTAGTTTCAGTGATTCTGCCCCATGCTCCATCAAATCTCTTTGTTTCTATGGTTTTTCAATTCCTTTCCTAAATTGGTAATGAGCAACAGAGTACTGAAAATAGATTGCAGATGTGTGACAAGATGTCAGTAACATGATATACAGATACATCATTTGTCATTGATGGAAAGAGTAGCCTATCAGGCCTCTAAAAGAACTATTTGCAGAGACACTACTTATAACATCTTTTTGAAAGTTCAGACCAAGACAGTGACAATGACATCAGCAGCAGTGTTATATTCTTATATTCCTAAACTACAAAGGATTGGTGACATTTTTATAAGGTCTGAAATACTTCAGAGCCTGCATCTCACTAAAAGTGAAGAGTCCAATGGTTAGACCTGAGTTCACACCTGAAACAGATGTCTGATTCCAATATTAGACCCAACATTAGAGCCTGACTTCTCATACATTTAAATCCCTAAATTAAATACCTTTCTGACCACACCCAAAACCACTGGAAACTTGACCGTGTTGAGCACTGAGGTGCTTTGTTCCAGTTAGCATCACCAAAAGTTTTGGCACAGCTCAGACACTTGAAAGAGCGACTGTTGCCATAGCAGCCTTCTTCCTCACCAGCAGATGGGTAATTAAGGCTCTCATCTAGGTAAGACAATTCAAACCTGAATTTCCCAAGCAAATATCATAAAGTATTTTAAACCCTAGCATCTGTGTGGTCCAGTCACTGTCCCTCAGCTGCAGGCATTGCATTTTGTATGGGAAAAGTGAGTATCAGCTGGCACAGAGAGAGGCTTGTTCTTGATTTCTGTCTTTGGGGCAGCCTTCTTGGAAGGAAGAGATGGAGGTTTCAGTCAGTGGCCCAGTGAGTACGTGCTGCTGCTATATGAAGCTCCCGAGAATATCATAACTATTTATGTCACCCAATTTAGCCTGTAAATCTCACCCTAACATTGGTGACTAAAGCAAGTCGGATGAATCATGCTCAAGAAATGCCTGGTTCTCCCCACAGACTACAAAGGGAGCCTAGACTGTAAAACTCAGCTGTAGATATCAACTCAGAAGATGGCCAAACTGAGATGAATTCCACCAAAAGCCACTCACAAAGAGTAACTTAATTATCCAAATTCTATTTAGATGTCCAGCTATTGCCCACATCAGGGGGAGCTGAGCAGGAATTAAGCATCCCAGTACCCAAAGCTCAGCTGAGGACATTAGAGACAATGACTATCGTTATCTTCTTTCTTATGTAATGCCAAATACTTCATTAACGCTTAACAACTTAGCAAGCACTGTTGTAGTACCAAGAAGCTCCAAAAGATACCAGCAAACATCTGTTTCTCCATTTCAAAACTCACAAAGACCTGAACAGCATTAATGATTTTTAAACAGTAAGAGCAATAATCTGCATATGAAACAAAATCTGCCTCACAAAAATGTACATCAGCTATGGCTCTAAAAATGCTGTCTAGCAGAAGCGACCAACAGTCAAAATTCAACCACTGCATTATATTGCATACTGCAGCCAAAACAAGAATTATCCTCTAAATACTATTTCCTCTAATGATTAATGAGGACAATCATTTAGTTTAAGAAACACAAACCCAATCATATTATTTGTTAAAATGTACCTCTGGACAATCAAATACTTTTATTATGAGAGTCAGTAGCATAACATATCAACTGTCAACATATCCTTTAAGAGTATGTACATGATGGCTAGACTTAAATAACTGTGAAATGTATTTTGCTGGTCATACTGTGTTTTTTCTCTTATCCAAAGTCCCAGGACCAGTTGGGAAGAGATGATGGTCATTCCTACAACTCACCAGCTACAAAGGGTATGAAGCAAGTGTGGTCACTGGTCTATGTTGGAACAGTTTTGCATCCTTATTTGGCAATCACCAATTTCCTTATTAAGTTTCAAATTCAGATTTTGTCATGCTTCTATGAAATGTGCCAACAAAGTTTTCTTTAAAAACAGATTAAAGGTTACTGTGATTACCTTTCTATTACTCTAAGCCTGAGAATATTTACCTCCATTTTGAAGAATAACCTTATCTTTCATGCCTTTCGAGTTTATGTGAGGTTTCCTGTTTGAAACCCATACATGAAAATTTCATATTGTTGGCTGTGCTCTCAATAAATTATTTACAAGGTTTGAATATTACTGCAGTGTTGATTTTGAGAAGACCTTGGTAAATCCCTTTATTCTGCTGTTGTTAAAAGACAAACAACTGCTTGATATACAACCAACAATAGCATTAAAAAAAACAAATGAAGGCTGACTTGGAAGAGAGCAAGTTTAATCACCTACTGGGAATTTATTATATCTCAGTAATATATAAACATTTGCAAGAACTTCTGTCTTAATTTTAACTAAGGAAGCATGCCAACTAAAACCAGGTTATAGAATATGTTTACCTCAGGCTAAAAGAATATAAATTCTCTCATAGACACATGAATTATGATTATAATAAGTAAATATTGTGAAGTGCATGATTTCTAGTGATGCTGGAGAATAAAGAAGCATCTTCAAGTCAAAATACACACATGCAGTGTTCTTCTGTAACTACTCATGCAATAGAAAATATAGCCCTAGATAAATAAAGTACAATGGGTTTATGTTTTCCTAAACATCATGAAAGATATTCCCTATAGCTTGTGACCTCAAATTACATTTTTATAGATTAAAAAAAATAATAAAACAGGTCAGCTTCTTCCCTGCTGTAGAACTCCTTTAATTTGTCCTCGAAACATACTGAAACCCTAAACACAGCCCACTGAAGGTCTGCTTGTTACTCCCAAAGTGTGTAAATAACATTTTTGCTTTATCAACTGCATTCAACATTTATAGGCATTTTTCACATGTCTCTCAACCATCCCTTTTCACAAACTGAGGAAATGCACTCTAGTTTCCCATTACAGGAGGACATTCCCTCTCTATTCTCATTTACTTTTACTATGTTTTTTTCCAAGAAGCAGCAACCAGATTTGCCCATAACACTGAAATCTGGACTTATCATCGTATTGCACAACCAATGGCCAGATGATACTGGCCACTATACTCTTCATGCCTTTCCTTGTAATTCCTAAGGTTCAATTTTACTTCTTTTTGACTCCTGCTTAACAATGACATTATATATTTTGAAATTCACTTACATATGCTGTCTCACATGTTCTGCATCATTTTTGCCTGCGTTATTCTCCTTCACTTCAGCAGTAACAGAGTTAGCCTTAAATTTTACTGACATGAGCAGCATGGTATATGATGGTGTTACCTTCCTTGTAAGCCCCAATGATCACTTTGACCACCCTTAATTTCAGGCATCAAGCCATGATAATGACACTTCTTCCTCATCAGCCTCAGCCCTCCCTCCTCACAGTGGATTCCTTGTGTGATATAATTCAAGTGAAAGTTGACATACTCTACATTTTTATACATATTTAGATCATGAACAAGAGGAAGCAATAAAGTTTCTAACTCCTTTTTTCTTTAATGTATTTGTGCTTATCTGCCTTAAAACAGAGTATAACAGGATCACTTAATGGACTGCAGTATCAGGAGACCTTAAGTAACCTGGTGCTTTGCAGTTTAAGGACATTGAGCAACCAATAGAGCAGCTGTGCATTGGGCTCAAAGATTTTTGTTTTAATACTAGAAAAAAGACTCATCTGCCTGGATGTGAGCATGCAGAACATCGTCCTTCTCACCCAAACTGCTCGTCTCAGAGTCCTTTCTATACAACAGATCTACTCAAGAGAGTCAGCAGCATCTGTGTTGTAGTCTATCCAGCCCCAAAGGAGATACCAAGTCAAGCTCTGGGACAGCTGGCTATAGTCCCCTGGGGAGTGATGGGGTAAAAGCACACAAGAGTCCTGATTGAAAGGACAAAAGTAAAGAAAACAACTACAGAAAAGTAAAGACTGAAACACACAGAGTTGCTGAGAACCATGAGGAGGAGGACCAAAATATACAATGTGGATTATTCTGGGAACAGGGCACAGAATTTAAAAAAGTGATCTAATTTTATAATGTATGATTCATACAACTAAATAATTCTACTTAAGCACAGTCCCTCATTTAGTTGGCACAGAATGCTTTGAAAAAAAAAAAAAAAAAAAAAAAGGCTAGACATCACCCACCTATAAACTGGAACAAAACTACAAGATAGCCTACAGATTGATTGGCACTTTAAGCTGAAGTAGACAGGATGGAGTAAATGAGGATTCATATGGGAAAAATATAATAGGGTTTACACTAAAAATAAAGTAGTATTTATACTGAATTCTGGCATATGAATGATGACTGGACTGTGACAAATGTGAATATAATCCTTTGACAATACATAGTATATTAATATTGCAAGGTCTCATCAATGAATCTTGCTTTTCCAAAGGTTCAAATCAGAACAACAAGAAAAAGAATCCAAAAAAATAAGAACAAACATTCACTACTAGTTCTTTGACATTTCAAAACACATCTAACGAAAATTCAGTTAAAGTAGTGAAAATAATGTGTTTAAGAAACAAAATTGCTAAAATAAGAGCAATATTAAAGCTCAGTGACATCTGTTTGTCTTATCTTTATGGGTATGTTGCTAAATGGGTCAGAGGCAGAGATGGTCACAGTAATAAAACACATGTTTATATGCATGTTTACACCTTTATGGTGTAAAGGCTGAGTATGCCAAGTAATTGATGGCTACCTCACTAAGGACATGACGGTGGGTACAACATTGTCTGGGAAGCAGTTTGTTCTTTGTGTTACGTTTGGTATAATGGTCAACTACTGAGCAAGAAAGACTGAGGCCAGAACAGGCTGTGATTAGGAAATGTTTGCAGGTCTCTTGGAGAAAAGCCGCAAAATGCCTTCTCTCTGTTTTCCTTGGACAAAGGGTTGGATATGAAGATAAAACAGGTCCCTTCCGGACTCCTGTTTCTAGATACTTTCTAACAGATGCTTTGCCACCTTTAAACACTCACAAAAAATCTGAGCCCAACATTCAGATAAAGCAACCAGCCAAGACATACACACAGAGAAAAGATAATTGCAGCATGATGACTTTTGTTGGATGAACTTGTCATTATCATTTAGCTGCTTGTTAAATACTTTATATACACAGATAATTCCCAAATGGTCATTTTCTGCTCTTAAAAAAAAAAAAAAAAAAAAAAAAAAAAAAAAAAAGGAACAGGATGGTTCTTGTTCCTGGTGTGCACAACTATCCCAGATAATACCAGTACAAATTTCCCAAACAAATAACTAATCAGTTCATATCTTCTTTCCATGCTGAAATTCTTTCTGCTCCACGCATCCCAGTGAAAGAGATAAGTATTCAAAAACCATATCCCTGCAATGACTCATGTTTTATTAGAACAGAAACAGGCACTTGGTTCTCTGGAGAAAAATCTCACAGCTGTTTGCCTTGTTTTGCTGCAAGCCTATGGCTCCACGGGTTGTGCACTGTTCTTCTGTTGTCACAGAGGTCTTCATATCCCACAGAAGACAATTACTCAGAAGCTCCTCCAGAATAAGTGATGTTCTGCATATTATTATAGGAGGGTGGCAAAGCCTAAAATGGTAAATATGCTAGCCCTAATGTTTCAATGTAGCCTTGACAGTTTTCATGCAAGGAATCAGCAGAGCAACTTCATGTCATAGTGATAGTGCTCAGAGCAGATATACCTTCAGGCAGAGATGTGAGTCAGTTGGGTGGAACAGAGCTACAGCATACCTCATATTTAAGGGCTTTGCTGTTGGGAGCATGAAACTTGTGCTCTTTGGCAGTAGGTTTGAAGAAGTAGAAGGTTTGAAGAGGACTGCGACAGATGTGGCAAATGGGTGAGATATCACAAGGCATCTTCTGTTGCTATGTTGATAAATGCTTATCTGAGATAAAAATTTCCGTTCTTTCATGTCAGTTTGGAAAAGCTCAAAAAGCCCAGTTACACCATGGAAAGTCAGCTACCTGGCCAAAGAAGATGTATGACTACCACAGCCACTCTCCTAGAGTGAGGGTCATTAGTAACAGGAAGAAATAAATTAACTGCCAGAATAACTTGTACTAGCAACCTCAACGAGAAGTCAAGCAGGCCAAGAACCATGATAACTAGAAGATCTAGGTCAGAAAAAAACATAAAGAGTTTTTTGATCTTCATAGCTTTTCTTCAGTTTGTCAGTAAAAATTTTAAACCCAAGAAAGTAACACACTCCTGGAAAAAGTGGCAAAGTTAGTCATGTGCATTTGATGCAAACATCATTGATTGGACAAATGTAACACAACATTTCTAATATAGTCAGACCCACAGACCCTAACTGGTCATTCTCTCTCCTGTTCTGTGGCATCTCTTTATACCACTAAATAAATCAGGTTGCCAACTAATCTCACAGGGACACCAAACACAGGCTGCTAGTGCAAGAGTACTTGCTGGTCTGCATTGAAGTTCTTCCAACTACCTCTTTCAGTGCAAAATAAAGAAAGGCACTTGAATCCTCAGGAATTATTAAGGTCAAGGTACAAGTTACACCAATATGTTGTGATGGGTCCAAACCCCAACATCTGTTCCCACAGAACAACTAGGAGGAGAAAAATCTCCACTATGTTATCAGTATCAGACACCCATACTTGGAAGCAAATTCTGAGCAACTAAGAAATATGTACCTGAAGGCAAAAGAGGAACATTACCAGTTTAGACTCACCAAGCAAGGTCACTGTGAATCTATAATACCTTGAGCAAAATCAGAGAAACTATCTACTTAGGTGAAGACTCTACTTTGGTTTTACTGTAGATATTTGAAGTTGGACAATGAGTAGTCACTCATTTCATTTTGTTGCAATTTAATCTTGAAGTGACAAAGAACAAAATGTATTAAAGGAATTAGAAAGAAATGCAAAAAATAGTTTTATCTGAATTAAACTCCCCTTTTCAAAATTTTTGTTTTCCATATTAAAAAAATTTTTTAAAACCCCCACAATAAACATGAAGGTTTTTTCCCAAGAAAAGTCTTCATTCTGCAAAAGCTACGTTATGTATTATAAATCATTCCTGCTGGAACTGTTTTTATTCCATTTCCTAAAGGCCAAAGGTACACTTTGCCTCTACTGTGTGTATTGTAAAGCCTCCTTATGATTTTTCTTTTCCTCTTTTACATCTGATATATTTTTCCTTATTACCAACACTGAAATAAACATGAGTAAACACAGTTTTCCTGTGAGCTCACACGTAAAAGTAGTTTAGGAGATGTATTCATTTTGCTTTTTGTATTATCCTGTTGAAAACAGGGAGAACTTGGAAATTTCTCAAGGCCTGAAGAATAAAGTCAAAATGAAATTGAGCTGTAATTAGGCAACATCTCTGAGCAGACTGGGGAAGAGGACTTGCCTTGGAGTTCAAGATGCAATCCCTGTACAAAACTTCTGGTTAAAAATCATACTTCCAGTTTCTCACCCAAGGACAACTTCCAAGGGCTGGGAACCATGTCCCTCATCCTTATAATGAGATGGGGAGTGTGCAACATTCTCTCCTTCACATTCCCAGAGTTCCTCAAAGGCAAGGAGAAATACATGCTGCAGAGACAGATTAGAACTACTCAGAAAGTAAGAGAGCAAAGAATCCTGCAGATTCAATTCAAGCACTCTTAGAACTGGTATTTATGGACATGCAACAGCATACCAACCTGTAGCATTTTTGTGCCCATTTTCTTCTCCATTAAACTTCAGGTTTGCTTTTTGCAGCAACCAGAATTATGCATTGTGCTGGAGAGGGGCACTCTTCAGAAGGGAAAAACACTGCATCAAAGCAAGATTTCTACCCTAGACCACAGCAAATTGCTTGGCTAGCCTTTAATTATATTTGAGGCTCTCTCAGGCAGCTGGGCCTCATTACAGGCCATGGCGCTTTAGCGTTTAACTTCAGAGAGATCAGGAAAAAATCTCTAAATGCAATGAAGATAATTTAAAACATGTTAAGCAAGAAAATGAAATGGAATAGAGCACTGCTAATACTGTATGCTAAGTGTGCTTCCTGTTGAGTGCTGGAAGACCACATATGCCTTGGGACAGATGCTCCTAAAAGGGTGTTTGGTTTTCTTCCAGCCCGGTGGGGAACTGTGCTGGTGGAGCCCTTGCCATGCTACAGGAGAATGGTCAGCCAAAAAATGAGGTCCATCCCTCCTTTCTCATTGTACCAGTCCCAGTGCCGGAAACATTTCCAGGTAAAGCATTATTGCAGAAAGCAGTTTTTGGGAAATTAAAGCATGTGGTACAGAGCTTGCATGGTTAGGATTTGCTGACATGTTTTGTGTGAGTTCTAACAGTACTGATGTAGAAAATTGGAAGGTGAATGCTATAGGCTACATTGGGGGTCAGACTGGGCTTTGCACTAAGTTTCAAATAGATTTATATCCTTCCATACAGATCTTTACCTTCCATACACCACAAGTATACACAAGGCTGACTGAGCTGCTGCAATACCAAAGAGAGGTCTAGGGAGAGGCACACGTATGTAGACAACAGAGTGCTGACAACCCAGGATGAAGTATTGGGAAGCAGTTAACAACTCTGAGCTCTTGCAGGCCAGGAAAGACATGGACCCCAAAGACCAGGACTGGCAAGGGGGAACATCTTGTCTACTTCCCTCTCCTGACTCTTACTGTGGTTTGTCCTGCAGAAGAACAAACCAGCATGGTGGATACTTCAACAGAAACTTCACAGTAAACAATTTGCAGCTTTATAAAGCTAAACTCAACTTGACTGATGCCACTTTGAGTCCTACCAGCTGGCAGCATTGCACTTAGGGTACATTTCCCAGGTCTCTGGATGTGGTAAAGATGTTTTGTTTAGGATATCATGTGATTTTTGTAGAACACAGGAGAGAAGCTTTCCTAAGCTACCAAAACACATAGGCATGACTAGACTTAATAAAGAGTATCTTTAAAAAGTTTTGAACTTTTTCAAAGTCTTAGAAAAGAAACTCCTTCTTCACCATCTTTCATTTGGTTTGCTCATCACGACAGCATTTTTTTTTTAAAATCCATTTGGGGTTCAGCAACCATATGCCAACAT
Organism: Galbula dea; assembly: GCA_013399015.1. NCBI lineage: Eukaryota > Metazoa > Chordata > Aves > Piciformes > Galbulidae > Galbula > Galbula dea. The sequence goes on along the minus strand of VWZX01003204.1, from coordinate 953,572 downwards.
GCCTGCCAGGTCTATCCCACCTCCCCTAGAGATGCTAAGGCTCATTCTTCAGCTTTTTAGTTTAATTTGTATGTTGTGAAACAACACAGCTCCAGGCTGAGCAAAGTTTAACCTCAGCCAAAGTCCAGGACTAGCTTAGTCTGAATCCTTCTCCAAAATATTTCTGCATTTCTAAGAAAATGCATAAGCGTTGCAAAGAATTTCAGCTTTCAGCCTACTGAATTCGTACAAATCTTAACTGAACCATATTTTTGTGAAAGGTACACTTCAAAAGAACTTTAACAGCTGCCCTCAGTTAGACTTTAGGTGATTAATTCTGAAGCAAGTTTTATGAAAGAATGAACAATAACAGCGGAAGGTCCAGACATTAATATTAACCTGTAATAAAATGAATGATATTTAAACCATTCCTAGAAATAAAAGATGAGTACCTGGCCCTACAGTGCTGGAAGAAGCACATACCTTAAATTATACCCAATCAGGCAAAATACAGATATTAAACATTTATGAGCAGCTCTGATATAATCTGAATTAATCAGTTCTGCACATTTAAAAGTTTTAATATTTAATGTTGCTACCTTAGAAGTGTTTCAGAAATATTACACTTTCATATGTTCCTTTGAAAAGAATAGCTAGGGATTTTCCTACACGGAACATCTGAATTGTGGCTGTAGGTGTCGTGCTGGGCTGTATTTTCTGGAGGATGATGATTATATTGTATTAAACTACAACAGAAATTCTCAACATTTTTACCACTGATGAAACAGAAATAAGGACAGTAATAGTAAAAATAGCAATTATTAAGCCTGGGGTATGCACATGTGCAATCTGATTCTGTCCATCATCTCCTAGGCATGATGGATTACTATTGAAGGCTTACTAATGTCATACTTCTGTGAAATCTCTCAGATGAGCATAAAAGGCATGCTAAAAGCATTTTAGATATTGTAGCATATTAGTGTTACTGTGTTAGTACAGCAAATCTGCTCCAAAACACCAGCTGTGGCAAGCAAAAAAAAAAAAAAAAAAATCTATCCACAAATTCCCTCACTGTAAAAAGCAAACACTCTGAAATTTGTCATGACTGCTGCTGTTAATGGCAACTTAAAATACAATATGTGGTTTTGGTATTTACGAGTAGCTTTAAAACATAGCTTTTAAATACTTATTAAAGTTGAAAATGAAGACATGAACTTCCTCAGGAGAGACCAAGATACATATGATGCTGATTCAATTATTGCAATGCTTGCTTTGATTATAAAATGATTTCTAAAATTGTCTGCTTTATTACTTCTGAATAAAGTAAAAGTTCCTTAGAAAATTCCCAGATAAAACACTACAAAAAAGCAACACTATGAAACTGTTGAAATTTTGTGGAAATTGTAAAAGACCACAAACTGCATAAAGCCTGCACTATGAAAACATGTTCCCTTTCAAGTGACTTGGGCTGATAGTTTGGAGTTCAGATTCTGCACACCTCAACTCCTTCCATCTCTTTACTTTTCATCAGTCAGCATAAATTCAATATATAGCTATCATTTCACATGGCTTTGCCTTCATTTTCTTTATAGACCACAAGACTGAGACTACTGAAATTATCATACTATAAACCTAATACTACTAGCAAGTTCAAAAAGAAGCACAGTTATCAGGAATACCCTATTATTGAAAGTATAACACATAAAAATCAGTGTATGTAGTTATTGACCAAGACACATCATTCCCTTCTACGCTGACATGAGGGAGATGAAACACAGAAGCTCCACTTCAGCCCTTACACCACTTGGGGCTCCTGCTAGCCCACACTCATATCCAGAGACCTCAAACAATCAAAGGTTCCACACACAAAATACCCTGCCCCAGAGATCATCTTTTGATGATTTCACAATGTTGCTGGTAAGTGAACTAACAAAAAAAAAAAAAAATAGCAGTAATTCCATCCTCAAATGATGTGCTTGTAACCAGCAAGCTTTACCAACTGGCTTTACAGAGCTAGTTAAAACAAAAATAGGTCTTTCATCCCTAATGCTGAACATCAATGTGCAAGAGCAGCTATACACACATAAAACAGTACTGCTGGCAGTAGTTTTCTGAAGGATTGTGTTTCTATGAAAAACAGAGAAGAAATTCTGGGGAATTCAAAAGGAAAAGCATACAAGAAAATGCAAGGGCGCAATCTGAACTGTGCTGAGCACAACCAAGAGATCAACACACTTATTCAGCCGATGGAAAGGCCCCACGGTGGCCAAGACTCCCTCATGGTTACCAGAGGAGATCATTCAGAAATCATGACATGCTCCCATGCACTCAAGGATGGGTAAATACTCTGAATGCTGAATCATAAAGTGGTCTGGGTTGGGAGGGACTTTAAAGATCCAACTCCTCTGCCACAGGTAAGAACAGCTTCCACTAAACCAGGCTGCTCAAAGTCCCGTCCAGTCTGGCCTTGAACACTTAGAAGGATGGAGCATCAAATCTAAATCTACCCTCTTTCAGTTTAAAGCCATTACCCCTTGTCCTGTCAGTACAGTTGGGATAGCAGTCCATTCATTTGCAAACTGTTACTGAAAACTACAGTTAATAAAGATGGGAACTGTGGTTGTAAAAGTAAAAAGAGCAGATGTAGGAAAAAAATATGTCACTGCACAGTACAGCAGGTTCACTGTGCTTTCCCCAAATTGACCTGAGGAATGGTAAGTAGCCAACGGAAGTAGATCCAAATGGCAAGGAAAGCACAGCTTTCAAAAATACACAAATCCTCACCAATTGGCATTGACAGATGTTGTTTTACACCTGCCATGTGAGGGGTGAGACAAGCAGCCTTTCTTGACCAGATTGCTGTATCTAGAGGATATCCTCAGGCAAGGATTGACAGAAATTAAATGGAGAATGGGAAGTGACTGATGTGCACATATAAAAGTCAAATACGGAAACAAATACCACATACATAGCACCACAAAGATATACCTATGCCATTCTAGGGATTTATACATAACTAAATGTCTTGCAAACTAAACTCCTTCAAATCTTATCACAGATCTAACCAAAAAAGGGAGGAAATCTGCAGGTGCCAGCTAATCTGCGAGTTACACATGTGCAGAACCGAGTCAAAAACTGCACAAGTTTAAAATACTGATTTCAAACCTGACTTTCTTTCAGCAAGTGAAAATCTTTTTCAATCAACCCGTAATTATAAAACAGCCATACATGCCTGCCAAACATCTGTGCACCATTTTAGCGTAAGCAAACTTAATAAATATTGAGCAAAAAGGTAAGGTTGTTGGAAAGTTATAAGCAAACTCAAACAGGCCTTTCTAGACCCTTCTGTGTTATGGGGGGGTGTCAGGAAATAAAAGCCTTAGTGTAATTGTAAAGCATAGTGGAAAGGCAGGTGCTGCAGTTCATTGTTATGCTAAAAATCTCCTAACAATCTTCTACAGCAATTGCAGCTGTCTTTCTTTTAGCAATGTATAACAATTATCCATCTGATTAGCAAATGTAACCACCTGCAGTTAGCTGGTCCACCACTTTAGCTACTCCTAAGGATAAAATGCCTTTAAAAAAATCAAGCAAGTTAATGTCAAAACTAAAATGCACTTTTAAAGTTTCATACTGAAATATTTCAAATGGCTGTGGAATTACTTGCACTCTGGTACCAGTGGTAAGAAAATGGCTTTCCAGAATGTGGAAAAATGTCTTAAAAATGGCCTCAATAAATTTTAAAATACCAGGTAGCTCGGGCAGTATTCTATGAAGGACAATCATCATAACCACATTTTTATTACTAAATGTATGCATCACACTACAGACATCCAGACACCTCAGATAATCATTTAAATACATACAGCCATTATGATGGCCAACATCTCATCTTCTTTTCTTACCCCAGTCTCCCTCTTTCTCTTTTTTTTTTTTTTAACCCTTGGTGATCATAGGCTTACTTCTTATCTGAAGAATCTGTTCCTTTTCAGTATTCTTCACCCGGGCCTGTAAAACTTAGAGTCCATGGTGTATGCAAAGGCAGCAGAAATCAGGGACTACATATTGTAAACAGTTTGCTAACTTCAGTGCCATAAGCTTTTCAGCCTTGATCTAGAAAAATCTAAAATTTGAATTTTGCAAAGATTTTGATCCAGGATTCCCATTAACTTTGTATGCACTTATGTGTGCTGGAATTCTTTTTGAGTATGCTGTCAGGACACACAAAGGACATTTAAAACCTGAGGTAGTGCACATCACCATGAACTTCAAGACTGGGACCTTGGAAACTGAGAGCAGTCTCTGCAGGAACAGTGAAGGAAGCTGAATCACAGCTTTATGCAACATTAAAGAAGAAATGGATAACTACATACCTAAGTGCCGAGCAAAGGAGCTCTCTCTGTTCAACCCAACAACCTCCATGGCTGGGCTGAGGGGTCCAGGGCTGCTGTCTTGAGCCCATCTGCTCAGGGCTAGTCTCTCTGTCACCTTTGTGATATTATGTGGTTTCTTTAATATATTTCTTTTAAAAACTGAGAAATGTCTTTGAAGTTTAATGGGAAGAAATGATGCATACATTAATTTCAGACACAATGGATGCATCTAAAGTAAGACTTTATCAATTCAAATTTGCCATTCAGAATGTAATAATAAATGTAAGGAAATGTATGTGGGCAGGCAAGGCTCACAAACACCACTTGGCACCACACCAGCCTCCAGCAGCAGCTAGAATGGACACAAAGATCTGTTAAAGAGCTGTTTGCTGGCTGATCACCCCATTCAGCACAAAACACCTTCCGAAGGCATTTTTAAACACTTCTACAAAATTGTAATTTGAAATGTATCTCGTCTTTGCACTCTTTGAGAATAAGTTGATGTGTCAGTTGGAGGCTGGCATCAACCATTTTTGGATGATTGGTTTCAAATCCTGTAATCAGCTTACCGTCCAAATAATCGAGCTGTGTGTTGGGGAAGGCCCTTTGAGGCACGAGTGAAGACATCCTCCCTCCAACCCTGGAGCAAAATTAGAGCTGTCATTTCCAGCCCCTCGCAGTGCCTGCACCTCCCTGTGACAGCCAGCCAGAAGCTGCCTCATTTATCCAAGAGTATCCTAACCCCTGACTCCCTGCTGCATGTGTAGCTAACAGAATTGCAGGGTGCCTTCATATTTCTAAGAAATACTGATTTAGTATACAAGTAGATTTGAAGCTACTGTTTAGATACATATTTTTTCTATTTTAATGAATATTATAACCCTTCACTGAACAACTCTCACCAGCCCCTCTACAAAACAACAGGAGACACACTGGGATCTTCATAAAGGAGTTGTAACTCAGAAGTGATATAAGTAGCAAGGAAAATATATACAGTAGTATGGGTGGAGTAACAGAGTGAGATTTTTTACTTGCATGAGCAGCCCATAATGGGCTTTAAAATAAGGGTGGCATCCTGTGGGGCGATTTCAACCCGTGCTGTCCTTGCTTAAAGGGAACAAATTATTGGTTGCCAACAGGGACAATACAGATGCCAGCTTCAGAGTTCCCTTTCTGGTCATCCCACCTGGTGCAAAGTCCCCCCAGGAGTGTGAAAAATCAGTTTGCAACAGAAAAAAGGTACCAATAAATTTTGCCCATTCCTCCATAGCTCACACCTCTCTTCTCTATACAGTCCAGGACAGCTGCCCCTTCCACCCCTTGTTTTCAACAGCTAAAGGAGAAATGGATCAGGAGCTCTATTTCCCTCTTCCCTCGCAAACTAACATGTCCCAATTTTTGTATCTTCCCTTATTTCAAGTTCTCTGTAATCACGTATTGGGACATCAAAGGGTGAAGCAGGGACTGCTTTTGAAGGCTTTTATAATTAGCTTTTCTATTGTGTCTTCTAATACCTCCTCTGGCTTTCGATTTACTTTTTTCTGTTCACAACCTCCTGAACATATGGTGGTAAATATGCAGCATGCTGTGAGCTTCACCTGGAGTCTACTTACAATATATCTGCAATGTAAATAACAGACTTCGTGTCAGTCAATTAATCACACACCAGTGGCTGGCAGAGGGCAGGCAGACTGCAGGAAGAGAAATTGGCAAGTGGTGTCTTGATCAGCATTGAACTTCAAGTATTAAAGTACCTAAGCCAGTGTGCTTCTGTAATACCACTACTTTTGCTTAAAAATACTTTGTTACAATTGCATCAGACGTTGCTTGATATCAATTCAAGGTCAAATTCTCCACCTATCAGGACTACTTTGGTAACATTTGGCCCACTGGAGTCATGATCCTATTTCCACCAGCACAATATGACCCAAATGCATATAAAGAGATCCCAGGATGATGTAAAAAATTTAAATCTTACCATTCCAGCAAAAGTTTCTTTTTGGTAAAACTAATGTGAACTAATTACTTTACAGATATGTTCCGTTCTTGTTTTTGCAAGAATGCATATGAGCAAGACAAAGTGTTTTGTTTACCTGATTCACTTCATTTAACTAAAGGGATTCACAAGTATATCATCAATTATAGTCACAAACAAGTCATTTTATGCTGTGGGTTTGTTGTTTTTGTTTTGTTTTGTGTTGTTTTCTTAAAAAGGACTCTTTACTTCAGTAGAGCTTTTCTAATTTGAAGATCTCAAAGGATTTTCAGCACTGCATTAAAATCCTTGTCATTCTCGTGGGGGACTAATGAAAATATAGAAATAAGTCACCTAATATTTGAACACACTAGGGTGGAGCACAGCATAAATGTTAAGATCTCACAGAATCACAGAATCATTACGGTTGGAAAGGACCCTCAAGATCATCTAGTCCAACCGATAGCCCTACACTACTGTTACCCCTAAATCATCCCCTGAAGAAACACACCTATCCTCTTTGAGTTTTCCTAACAACAATAATCTCAAAGACAAAGAAACAACCTGCTTATGGCTGAGATTCTCCCGTGTGTACCCGACTCTGGACTTCTCGCCACCAGGGCTGGTGCCCAGGAAGACTTGCCTTGAGGCTGGCTTCATGCAAGAGGAGGAACAAGCAGCCTTGGCCACCTTCTACCCACCTTACACAGCTGCAGTTCACCCCTACAGGTCTCTGAAAATTTTGTGTTGTTGCCTTCATCCTTCTTCTTCTGAGACTTCACTCACACTACGATCACAATACCCTTTCTTCCCAGCACCAGAGGGTGCCCTTTCCAGAAAGCTTATCTTTAATCAGGAGCTAATTAAAAACTTCAAGGACTAGATCAAACTTTGTCTTAAAAGTCACTAACTTTTGATGGTCACTGGAAGAACTGGTTATCTCCCAGATTTGAGTAGAAACCTGAAACCCACTGCTGCTCCTAAGGGCTTTGCTGCCAAGGTGGGAGCAGAGGTAGCTTGGTGCTGGGGCACCACAGTCCCCCTGCAGACTCCCTGCTGTCCCTCATCTATGCCCGTCCCAATGGAAAAGAACAGTTTCCCCATCACTGCCCACCTTCTGGGACAGGGCCACACTGCTCAGCAGTCCCCAGGCCATCCTGAACATGAACCAAGCCCCAGCTCACAGCAGCAGCAGGGGGTATGGGTTAACACCAGCTCCATCTCTGCCTTGGGACAGATCAGTCATCTCAAACTGCAACCCCCAATGAATTCAATTAAAGGGATTTTTTTCTTTAGACAGGACTTGACCACATAGCAATGGTTGAGTTGGAAACAAAGACAAGCCCCAAAGCAGAAGATCTTATAATATTTCTATGTTAATTTATAATCATAATGCTTCTATTCTTAAAAGATAGAGTAAGAAAGATGGTGTTGTGATTAAGGTGCAGAATATCTAATTTGAGAGGAGAATAAAAGGAAATCAAGAAGTGCTATCTATCAGGAAGATAACTGTAAAAGGATCAAGACTTCCCCTACCTTCACTATAAATCTTTCACCAAGAACTACTAGGTTATAAAGAACAAGAATTTCAAAGAAAATAAAAATGAAAAAGGAGACATGTTAAACACTACCTAACAAGCTTTATGACATGAACACAAAAGTCTTGAATTCAATGTTATAAATTCAATACCATCAAAAGATTCAGCTACTGTGTCCTTAGAGATGGTGCTGTGTGAGTCAACTGCAATAGTAAAAAATGCTGAAATCTTTAATATGAGTTAAACATTTTAAATTCTTAAATCTGATTCACAAAAATATCACAGAGGCATTATCAACAATTTTTTTCCCCCTTCTGACACCTTTTTCTATAGATATGCTACAGTTTCTGCAGTTAAAGTTAGCCTAAACATGTACGGAAAAGAGATGAGCCAGAAACCTGTCTTTGTGGACATGATTGCATGCAATGGTTATGCCTACTCCAATAAGCATACCCAAATGTGCCAAGATTAATACCTGCATATGTTTAAATTACCACTTTGAAACAGATTAGACTTAAGGCTTCCTGCCTATTCTTAGAGGCAGCATGCAGTGCTTATTTCTTACAGGTATTTTCATGGGGGAAACATCTTGTTTAAAAGTGCTAAATGTTGTCATACTGACATATATAAAATCCTCTCCTTTTAGTTTCACATTTAGGGCACATAAGCCTTTATTTTCTGTTTAAATGTACTAATCTTCTTAAGGGTATAATCAAGCCTCTAACATATAATATTATCAGTTTATATTTAGAAGGAATAACTGTCACGTTATTGGTGATGGACATATCTCTCCATTCATCTGACTGAATTACTCTGGGTTAATCCCTTTCCCCAATTCATTTCTGCAGAGACAGCAAGCAGCTTTATTTTATTTAAAAGCAAATCATATAGTTGCAAGATACTTACAGTTAATATGTAAAAATCCTGCTTTAAGTTTGAGAAAGGTTTCTTTTTTCTTCCATTTCTCACAGGAAAATGTTCCTGTTTTAAATAGCAGGCTACAAATTCAAGAGAAGGTATTCATATAGCTAACAAGTCACAAAAACTTTGCTTGCATTCTTGCACAGCTTTGTGTTTTTGGAAAGCAAAACTGAGCCTGATGCTTTGGGCACATTTAGTAAGTTTATATTTAAGCATATGACAGGACTCTAAGCAGAATTGTGAGATCTCCTAGTAATTCCTAATTCCTGACCAATATATTACCGACTTTATACTGCATAAAAGGTGCCCCCACCAACACCAAACCTAAGCCAGACATAAGCCACAGAAACAGTCTTTTTGGGAGATATCAAAGGGGGATTTTAAGCATAATAAATAGCTGCTAAATACCCAGGATCCTGAAATACCTATTAAGAGCTCTGCCACATCACTCATAAATATTTCCTTATGGCACCTATTCTGATTCTGAAGAGCACTTTAAATGATTAGCTACCCAACATACATAACTATTTATCCCAGCAGTGATCTGATTGCCTGCAACAGAAAATCTCAGGAAGTAACAAAACAGCCAGGTATGCAACAAAAGACATCATGGAATATCATCTTAAGTCAATAACTAAAAAAAATTTATTACTATATGTTTATTATACTGAAACATTTCCAGATTGTTCAAGAGGAATAGAGGAAATATGATATGTTCTTATCATTCATTCCTGTTTTGCCTCAGTGGCAAATACCTATACAAGGTACCAGCAAGCAAAACAAAACTAAGAGAGACCATCGAATTCTGGTCTAATTACAAAGGCATCAATCTCTCTTTATACACAGTGTTCATGACATAAAAAGTAAACACAAAGAAGATGATTCCCCTCTAATTCAAATTCATTACCACCACTCTGAGTGCTAAAAATACTAAAACATGTTAAATTCAGCAGAAGGGATGAGAACTGAACTGGCATGCAGCTGGAATTTCATCCAGATTATTTGACCAAGGCATTTTTTTTCCTACCGCTACCTCTGCCTAGCAGTTTGGGGGGAAGCTGTTGATTCAACTACGTTCTCTGAGCAACGAGCCTGGCTTTTTGAAAAAGAAGTGAAGAGGAGAATGATCTGGTAAACTGAAAATCTAACTGCTCCTTCACACATGGTCATCCCTTCTGCCTCACCCTTCTGCACCTGGATGCCAGAGTTAGGCTTCCTCTGATGCATCACTGACCCAAAAGTGATAAAAACTGCCCATCCAGATCTGCTTGAGGAGTAAATGAGTAAAATTTTCAAGACACTAGAGTTAAAGCTTGTTTTGCTGTGCAAAGCTCTTGTCTCTTTACTTGCATTATACAATGCATCAAAGAGCTGTGGTGTTTGCTGGCACTGATGCCCTTTCATGGGGACAGCGGTCTTCCTCCACTGTGGAATGTTAAAAGAACTCCAAGGTGTCAACCAGAACATGCATCTTTTGTTTGTCAGTGATTTGGCCAACTTAAAGATTTGAAGCATTACACTTACTAGTACCTGTACGAGTTCTGTACCTTGTAAAACATCTACACACTCCAGAGAAAATATGACAATTAGAAAATAAAGGTTCCCTGTTTCTGACTTTTTGCATAGAGAGAATATTGGTAACAGCAATAAGTGCAGGAATGAAACATTAATAGTTATGGAGCAAGTCACTCAGTTTCTTAGCAGTTTCTCAGCAGTTAGTGATGAGCCATTGGAATATTGTACTGCAATTAATTTTACAAGGTACTTTTTCAAATGGCAAATGTTGCCAATAGCAGGAGAGTTTACTCTTTACTGTAATCACACTAATTGGGAGAAAGGCACTTGATGGAGTTGGACACTGGGGTTTAAGGCAAGGTTCCAGAGGAAGTGTAGCCAGTGCGTAGTACACCACCACTGCTGCTCAGACAGTTTAGAGTTTAAAAAAACAATTTGTACTAAGAAAACATCCAGATGCCATTGCACTGGCTTCCACTCAGTGATGAATGGCATTAAAGCTCCCTAACATCTGCTACCACTTGATGAAACAAAAACTTACATCTCTTTGAGTGAAAAGGTCCACAGATGTTCACTGGAGCAATTTGGGCTGCCTGAGGCTGGGGAGGGACTGGTGCTGCTAGCTTTGGCCAAACCTGTACTTTTTCATCTCCACTGGTTGAGGCAAACTCTACAAACACCATAGCTCCCTTGTAACTCCATTATACTCTGTAACTGCATTAACTACAGATTGAAGGAAAGCAGGTCAACAAAGAACACAGGAGATCATTTCTCTGAATAAAATAAACCTGCAACTCTCTAAGCCAACTTCCACATCTGCTCTGAGCAGTTCATTTTTATTTGAGGTTGACAGCACTTTAAATATTATTCCTTTAATAAAGATAATTTTAAAGACATTAAGACCTATTTGTCTAGTTAAATGAATCCCAGTTCTGTTGATGCACTAGAACAGGTTTTCAAGTTTGGAAGCAGAAATATCCTTTAACTGTAGATATCCAGAAGGAGCCAAGTGACAGATCTATTCTCAGCCTTTGTTACTGAACATAGAAAAGGTTTCTGCTGAAAAAGAAAACCGACAATGACTAGATGTAAAGGAAAATGTGGCCAATGTATACATCAGAAGCCACACAGCAACCACAGGTATCATTATAGAAAACATGAGTTTGTTACCTTGGAAATGTCACAGTATCGTTACCAACTGCAATTCATTGCCTTAAAGAGCAAATTATTATTCTGAAATTTATTTTGGGAACAAATGCAAGGGCTCTGGTGAGGGGTATTTGTCTGAATGAGATCTGTTCAGTGGCCGGAAATTAAATGGTCAACTTGTCAGAAGTAACTGTTCGATTTTTGGTTCAGTGATCAAAATGAAAAGAAAAAGAAAGAGAAAAAGATCAGCTTGTGCTAACATAAAAGGAGTACTGAGGGGTTTAGCACAAAAAAAATTAAATTAAAATATCAGTTAGGTCAATATGAAAATTTTCAATGAACCCAAAAAAATCAGATAAAGAATTTTGTTCAAGCAGAAAAGTCTCATTTCATTTTCTAATTATGCTAAAATCTTTTCTTTCCCCACAGTCAGTTTCACAATTAAGATACTTTAAAAAAAAAAAAAAACAGTAATATATTTCAAATGCTTCACTTTCCCCCATTTTCCATTAAAACCTTTACCAAATTGTACTCAAATACATTGTCGGTTTTCACCCTTTGCAAAACCAGATTTTAAATTAATTCACTACAAACATGGTGATTTCAGCTGAATCAGTTCTAAAGACCTGCCTCTCATGCAAGACTACTGTCAACTTGAAAACCTATCAGACAAGGTGTGTCAGCAAATGAACTATAATAACTGGAAAGCATAATAATATTTGCCAAAGGCTTTTTATCTTTGTACTAACCAGAATAAGGTTCTGAAGGCTACAGTCTTTTGGGGTCAGAGTCAGAAAATTTACTCTATAAAAATGTTAGACACTGGAGTTTATTTAGCCAGAAATCCTTTTTTCAAACACACCAGGAACTTTTTTTTTTTTTTTACAGCACTTTATAGGACTGACTCTTTAATTTTGATACCTGGCTTCCCCACAAACTGCTTTACTGCAAGGCTGGACAGTGCCCTGTTTAACCAGGATCTTTGCCTTGGCCAGATGTGCTGTTTTATTTCTTTCTGCAGTTGTTGGTATCAATAATAATTTTATCCAGTGTCCAGATGAATGTCTCTAATTCTGAAAGGAGGGTGGTTGTTTTTTTCCTAGCAGCATATTTCCCCTGTGAGATAGGAACGCTGACAGGTTATTGTGGCCTGGAAACCACAGCTTGTTTAGCCAGAAAGACAAATATTATCTATATTTCTTGTTCTTTCCTATCTATTGTATTGTCCTGGGGAGCAGTGGGAAAAGGGGAAGGCAAAGGCAGAGACCTTGCCAAGCCCTGTGACGTGATGGATGACTTCTCTGAGAACAGTGAGAGAGGCCACAGAGGGTCATGCTGCTGTTTTCAGACGTTAAAAAGGCTGATCACTTACTCATGGCTTTAATTTCTAGCGGGATGAGCTCCCCCATGCAAGGCCCACACAGGCAGACCCTGCTCTGCCATGAAGTATTCCTCTGCAAGAGCATAGACAACCTACACAGGAAAACTGATTTTCTGTGTCCTTGCTAACTCATTTATGAATATTGTATCAGGTGTGTTGAATATGGTGACTACAAAGTACATCTCAGACACAGAGGGAATATTCTCAGATTTTTCTAAGTCTTCTGGCCAGGGAATGTGTTGTGCTCCCTTTTCCCTTTTCCTTCCCCCTTCTCCACTATAATGTGCACAGCACATAGACAGATCACCAACTTTCAGTCTCCTCACATGTTCCCAGGAAGCACCCTACAGACACTACTCGTGGACAACCCACAAATCCCTTCAAACCCAGGCTGGGGTGGGCCAGGAACTGCCTGCAGATGCGATGCAGTAAGACAAGGAGGGGAAAACAGCATTTGCTCCCAGATGCACACCTGGACATGATGTGCTTGATAGATTTCCCTCCACAAACTGAGGTTTTTCTTCTTTGCCAACATCTGATCACCTAATTGCACTCTCAAAAATACCTCAGGAGGATGGAAAGAAGGAAACAGCCTTCAACTGTATGTTTTTCACCAGCTGGACTGCTTTGTGTACAGCCACATGACAGCCAGGCACTGGAAAGGGACAAAGGATGGGGTGCCAGCACACAGCCACCCATGACAGTAAGGAATGATGAGCCAGACAGTAGGAGACACAGCCATAGGCACAGCTAGGACCCTCTTCTTTCAGATCTGTCAGGTCATACACATTTATTTACAAAACTACAAGCAGACATGAGGAGGAATAAATAGCTCTAGTTGATCTGAGACAATCATAATTTTGCTAAACATGCTGTAAGAGCCCCTAGCATTTCATCTCTGTCTGTTTTATAACTCTATCACCTCAGCCTGTTGTTTACAGCACTGCCTCCTGTGAGAAATAAGCAGCCATAGACATACATGTATGAAAGTAGATGCCATTGAGGGAAACACAAACAGATCTTCAACCCAATCTCTGATGATTAATCTGCTCACCTTGCTGAAGAAAAGCAATGTGACTGCCAGTTCCTCCTATGCTGTATCTCTCAAAACTGAAGAGGGAAACCAGTGACCACCCTCCACGTTTGCATGCCCTCAGGCTTCTGCCTCAGGAGGAGATACAGAAATAGTTTTACACACAATTTCACAAACATTTCCAACACCTAATGAACCCTACACACAGAAGACTGGGCTGACTTCTCATCCACTAAATCTAAATCAGATTTTACTCTGGGCATCCCAGTCAAATACTCTGAAATGTCCCTCCTCTGAGAAGGCAGAGAGGGGTAGAGGAGGAGAGCATTCTGGAGGCATGCAGGGCCACCATTAACTTGCTGTCCTCCCCTACTGACAGCCAACCCTTCAGCTAGGAGGTGGGGACAGACTGTCCCCCAGGTTGGCACATCACCTCCCTCTCAGAGCAGGGCAAGACAAACTCCTAGAGAGGGTCTGTGAAGAGCAGCATTCCCACTGCTGAGCAGGATACACCTTGTAGTGTTTGTCACTCCAGGACATGGGAAACTGGGACAGCGCTTGGACATGATACTGACGTGCTTGCAGAGAAACCTTCAGCACACATAATTTTAGGAAGAAGGTCAATGTAGAAATCTGAAAGAAGGGTTTCTTAAAAAAAGCTTAGGGTAAACCTTGCACCTGAAGGGAGATGGGTTTGTCACCTGGTGTCATTCAGGTCTCTTGCAGATTGAACTTCAATGGATGTGGGCTGGAAAACTGCCATTGATTTCACACCCCAGGGAGACACTTGTGAAATTCTCACAACCAATATTATTATCAAAGTGCCTAGAAAGAAGCGGGGAATAGCCTCTTCTGTTTTGTTCCCAGGATGAAAAAACAAGCCAAGAGGGACTTTACAAAGACTGGGAAAAACAGCCTCCACTTTGCAATAAAAGCTTTTGGAAAAGTGTCTGAACTTCTCACCTGCTCCCCTGCAACTTTCATAGGCCAGTTCCCCCAGACACCTTCTGCTTCCCTGGCAGAGATATTCACATAAAGGGCATTGCCTCCAACAGGTCATTGGAAACTCTACAAGGTAGCAGTCAGGGTTATCCTGATCCCCCAGACAGACCACTGGGGTGAAGGGAGAGGAGATTTGTGAAGATCACTACTGGCATGCAAAGACCACATACAACATCTTGCCTCCCCAAACAGAAAGCCATGCTGACAGCAGCAGGACAAGGTGAATAGCCAACAACTACAGCAAAGGGAGTCTGGAGTGACAGAGGTGATGCTGCAGTTGGTGAGATGAAAAACGAGCCCACAGGTGCCTCTGCCTGAAGCTAAATTGAACTCAGCTGCCTGGGAAATGCGGTGATGCCTGGGAGGCATCAGCTGCTCTAGACATTTGCAGCAGACAATGGCAAGGAGCCTGTAATCCTGTGCCTGGCCAATGAATGCCATCTCCAGCCCCAGCCAGGACTTCTCCAGCTGCAGAAGGACAGAGTAATGCCAGGTCCTGGATGGTGGAATAAATGGGTGCGGACCTTGATGTCCCTTTCAAACCCTACTTCTTCTCCAAGCAGGATGTAGACCTCTCTGACATAGCCTTCTTTAAGGCAAATGCTTAGTGAAAGATATCCTCAAACAAAAGTCTTAAACCTCCCCCCCCACCTCCATGATCCTGTTCTTCCCTTTAGGAAAAGAGTAAAACATGACACCTGTGGGAGCATCTCAGCACCAGTGGGGTCCTGGGAGAATGTCCCACAGTAATGAACCAGGGGGATCTCTCCTTCCACGATGTCATCATCCTTTGGCACAGCCCATCCCATGCCACATTAACTGCCTGACACACTGTGACTGACCTGATGGGAGGGGGAACAGAGGAAGATGATCCACCTAACAAGAAGACATCATCTGACAGACTGGAAAGGTATTTTCCACAGGGGATCTGTGTTAAAAGTTGCACTGTCAGAGTCTGTCCTACATTTATTCCAGAAGCTACTCACAACTAGGGGGAAAAAAAGTGGGATTTCACAAATACTCCATAGGCACATTTGCGCTCTGTACACCTTTCATGCCTGATGAAAAGGGAGGAAATGTTAACACAAAGAAAGGAAGCATGTTAAAACGACTGAACCTTTCATCAGAAACTATTGAAATACTCTTAACAAGGGTTGATATGAAAGGTTGCTTTTTCTCAAAGGTGAGACAGTGCCATTTCCTTCCCTCTCCATGCAGCAAACTCTCATGACAAATCTAAACCACAGCTGTAGGGCATGAGACACACAAAGCAAATACAGACTGCATCTGAGTCTGTCCCAGCTGTATCACCACAGCTATTATCAGATTGAAAATCATACTTCAAGTCAATATGTAAATATGTAGTATTGCACCATGATAAAATGCTACAGTACTTCAATAGCAGTTGCCTCCAATAACAGTTGCCTTCAAAAATCCAAATTAAGGGAACAATAAGAAAAATGAGAAATGCTGTCAGCTTGACAGTCTTACCCTGTTCTACCTAATGAACAAACATAGATTTGGTAGAGTAATCAATGCAGGAGACATTGGAGAAACATACTACATGCCACCATGGCACAGTAACCTACTTACAAATCATTTACTAGTCACCTTTGGTCTTGGAGTACAAAGTTGTATCTTGCTTTATATATATATCTATTTATATTTCATTAGAACTATAAATTCTTTATAAGAAAAATATATTTTTTTAATTTCTACTTAGAATCTGTTAGTATGGACAGCTTTTAGTAATGAATTCCACAGATAAATTATACATATTAAAAAATACCTCTTTTAAACTCAGAAAGAAGAAAATATGTGCAATATCCCCAGTGAAAATACTTTTTGCATGCTTTCACCATTTATGGGCTTCTTTTCTTCCTTGACTTTGATGCTGGGCAACATGCTATGGGAAAGGTCCATGCACACATGCCAGCTCTCACACTGAGCTCTGGGCCTCAGACGGTGAACTCACTGAGGCAGAGATCATTTTTTTAATGTATACAGACAAGCCCACCATAGTCTGCCTTACACAGACCCCTAATACCAACAAAACCTTTTCTGTCCTACAGTTAGATGTCACCTGACAAATGTGGGTCACATCAGCATGGCGTGCTGGCTTTGATTTCTGGTATTTGGGGCAATCAAGACTCCATTGCAGGGGGGAGCAGCCTCCTGATGTGGGGAGAAAGGATTTAACCAGAGATTACATCTCTTCTGCAAATTTGCAAGAAAGGCTCATTCAGGCTTTTGTGGACCTTTTACCGCCTTTCATCAATCCCATGCCTGACCACATCTTTGGCCGCGCCATCTGCTGACCACTGATTTGGCCCATGAATTAAAGCAGTGACAGCTGAACCCATTAAAATTTAACATCTTCCCTAGCAAAACACAGTTTGTAAGACGCTGTCAGCTGCAACCCTGCCTACCTTTTTCTTTTAAGATTGGCATCCTTCACCAGTTTCTGGTCAAGAGACCTTAAAAGCACAACTATAATTTGCAAAGACGCACCACATGAACTCTGGGGCCTGACAGGAACTTCAGAAATATAGCAGTCCATTGGCCAACATCACAGTTTAGAAACCCACATTCACTCTCTGTGTAAGGCTCAGATCTGACAAATTCAAACAGACCATCTGAAGAACAAGCCACAGTATTCAGAAATCAGTCTTGCTTTTGCAAAATTCAGTTTATGCAAGAAAATCCTAAACACAGCAGAGGAAGCAGAGTCAGGGTGTGTGCACTCTGGAGCCTTTGGTAGATGAGGACATTTTTAGTAAATGCTGACCCCAGATGGAATTTTTACATGCTACAAAACCCTTAGGCAGCTGCAAGATATTGGTAGGAACATCAGAGGAAGGTGACTTAAGACCAAAGATCTTACATACCCTTAATAACTCCTTCTCTATTGTTACCTATTGCCAGACTCACATTGTTAATTTGAGTGTCCCTTAAGAGTCACAGAACAACCTATGGGGCTAACTTAACTCTCATGAGCAAACATTTCTACACATCTCTTTCATTTAAAATAAAACAAATAATGAAAGCCACCATTCTTCCAAAGATCAGAAGAGGATGTAACTGGGTGAGATTAATGTTTTTGAGGGAATACCCTGCCAAAACTGAAGAAGCTGACCTGCTTCTCAGATTGATGCTGGAAAAAGACAGACTGAAATCTGTTCTTCTGTCACCAACGTACCACCACTGACATCACTTCCTGTACACTCTCTACTTCTACGAGCTCACAAAAAGTTTTCTACATTTTGACATAACTGGCAGATAAAGTATCCATAACTCAGCTATAATCCTGTTTATACCTCAAGCAGCATCACTGCTTCCTCAGTTTCTTTCTCTCTTTCACTCCCTCACATTAGACTCCAACACTTTTTTGGTTTTTAATAATCTGAACAGTGAGAATTTACAATGAGAACACCCATGAGACCTAGCAGGTACCAGAAATGTAAGTAACCCTAATAAAAACAGATATAGTCACAATCTGTATTTCTTAAATACAGTGGTTAATAGCAAAGATGGAATTGGCCAGACTTTAAACAACTTTTTATCAGTGTTGAAACAGTGCATAACTACCATTTAAAATAGTTGATTTTTTTTTTTTTTTTTTNGTTTTTTTTTTTTTTTTTTTTTTTTTTTTTTTTACAATCTACTAAAGCAATGGTTCCAGACAATATACAGTATATCTAAGAATAGTAACAGCCATTGATGGCAACTGATAACATTTGGAGACTGAAGGTTAATCTGTTCTGGAAGAA